>OU015747.1:49320323-49335415 GCA_907169655.1 Acomys percivali | reverse complement strand
GGGAGAAGGGGGCTGGACACATACCCTGAGGGGGAGAAGGGGGCTGGACACATACCCTGAGGGGGGTAGAGGGGGGCTGACACATCTATTTCCTGGTACAGGTCCAGTATGGCAACTGCTATGACCACAGGCTTCTCAAGAGATCGACAGCACCAATGCTGACCCCACCTGAGGCCTCTACACCAATTCACTACTTTTTATTATGTGTATGGATTTTTTGTCTGCATGTATATTTGTGCACCATGTGCCTATGAAGTGCCCAGGAATGCCCAGAAAGAGAACGTTAGGGGCTGGAGAGATGGCTCAGTGGTTAAGAGCACTGCCTGCTCTTCCAGAGGTCCTGAGTTCAATTCCCAGCAACCACATGGTGGCTCACAACCATCTGTAATGTAATCTGATACAGATAAAGCACTCATATGCAATAAGTAAAATATTAAAAAAAAAAAAGAGAGAGAGAACGTTAGATTATGGATGGTTGTGGGCCACCACGTGAATGCTGGGAACGGAACCCAGGTCCTTTGGGAGAGTAGCCAGTGCGGTTTTTTGTTTTGTCTTGTTTCATTTTTCTCTCTGTGTAGCCTTGACTGTCCTGGACTCACTTTGTAGACCAGGCTGGCCTCAAACTCACAGCGATCTGCTGGCCTCTGCTTCCCAAGTGCTGGGATTACATGCGTGCACCACAATGCCTGGCTCAATGTTCTTAACCTCTAAGCCCCTGCCCCCCAATTTACTACTTTTGAAGAAAAAAAGGAGCCGAGGGGAAAGAGGAGGTTCCCAAGAGAAAGTCAGAGATCCGCTCCTGACTTGGAAACAGTTTCTTGTGGGTCAGTGGCAGGGGAAAGGATGCTCCTAAGTAAACCAACTGTGTGGCAGCTGTCAGTCTCGGAGACAGCTGGGGGTGGCAGTAAAGGCCCAGGGAAGGAAAATGGCTCTAGCAAGTGAGTACAACCTCTGGCGGAGCTGGGTCTAGCCAGTCACCAGGTCCTGGGACTACAGTTAGGAAGATCAGCTCACACCTTTAGTCCCTGGTCTACATAGGGAGTTCCTGGCTGGCCAGGAGTACCTACGTGGTGAGACCCTGTCTCAAACCAAGAGGAGATGGGTAGAAGAATGGCTTTCTTTTAATGAGATACTGTACTTTTCTGTGCCCGGCCCCTTCCCCTCCTAGTCCCTCCTGGCCACCATGAGGTAGGTGGGTCACTGCGTCTGCTGCCATCTCTGAGGCCCAAGTCAGAAAGCCACTCTTTCTCTCTCACAATCTCTTTCAGATGCTGGTCAGAACCTAAGGATGCTTGTTCTGATACCCTGGGCTTCCTTGTTCTCCCCAAAGCCTCACCCCCCCCACACACACCCCCACCTCGTGGCTACTAGTCCCTGGTGTCTGACAGCCATGGCTTTATCTCTCCTCTGCTGGCATGTACAGCTTTTCTGCCTTGGGGTTTTCTCTTAAACTCTACTGCATCTGGTGAACCTGTTCTTACATTCTTTTATTAATGAGATTAAGACTCCCATAGTGGGAGGCACCCCTACTTCCACTCTATCAACACTAGCTGAAGTTGGATTAGAAATTGTGTGATTTCTGAATTCAGAATATAAATCAACTTCTGAAACAGAATCTTCTCAGTTCCTTGTCTTCTCTGGTCCCAACAGAACAGCCTGGCCTTCCCTGTGGTGTGTCACAGTGCTGTGACGGCAGCAGCTGGCGGTGAGGAAAAGCCCTATCCTGCTCCAGTGGGAAACCACGCTCATCGGCTCAGATAGCTTTCCACACTTAACGTGTTGCACCCTGAAGAGCAGGCCACACTAAGAAATCTGATCACACCTAAGCTTTTAACACCCTGTTTCCCCTCAAGGCACAACAAAGCATCCCACGAACAAAAAGAGCCAGCGAGGGAACGCACTGCTGGGGAAGCAGTGGTCAGCGATGCTGGCAGAATCAGAGAGGAAGCCTCCAGGCCCGGGCTGTAGGTAGGCAGGAGGGTACGTGATGAGTGGAAATGGCATCAGGCAGTCTTAGCAGTGACAGTCCCTAGCCCAGGGGAGGAAAGGAGACAGAAACGACAGTCCAACAGGGAGAGAGATTCTGCCACTTACAGACAAGAGACAACAGCATCCCACCCCTCTCCACCCGTGCTAGTGACAGACTGTGAGGCCGTTGGGATCCAGAAGATCTTATTTTTAAACTAAAGCCTACCCAGGGTTTCAGAAGTCTCTGCAGTAACATCCATGCTAATTGGTAAGTAAGACAAAGCCTCCCTAACAAATCAGGGAAGTAATTATAAAGCCACTCACTTGATCAGCCAGCTCCCCCATGCTCACACAGGCTGCTGTAACCCGACACCGCCCTCGGCTCCTGGCTCCACTCAGGGCAGCCTGAAGTCCCTCAGGCTAACCCTGCCCACTCAGTCTCCTGAGGGCCACCGTAGGCCAGCAGGTCAGCCTCCATGCCTATTTAGACAACTTTACCACATGCGGGTGTTTGCTACCATCCACATTTTAACAATTTTTAGCTTTCCACTTAGGATTTTCACATCTCTATTAAATTGGATACAATTTCTAATACTAGTTTATCAAACATAATCTTTTCACCTAAAAACAGACGGAACTTTAACAGGTGGCAATGCTTCTTTAGAAGAGAGAAAAGAGACATGGAAGAGTAAAGTATGCCTTGTTGGTAAAAATCTGGGAAGCAAAAATGGCTTTAGAACATGTCAACAGTGGAACCTGACTCTCTTTCTCCCGGGAGTTTTACATCGCAGCACCGACCCTAATGAACTGAGGGCAGCAGTCATTTTCTCAGGATGACGGGAGTACTGCGATTCCTCTAGTCCGCCCCACACTTCTGGCTAAAGGCTATTTCTGAACTTACAGTTTCACAGAAAACACCCAACATGATTTGAGGCCTCAGTTTGGCTAGAAAATACTCCAGAAACTACAACAATGGCCATGTAGATAGAACAAATCAACACCTTTAAAGCTGGTGAGGAGCACAGAGCAGTGCACTGGACTTTGACTTCTAAGTGTCTGTAATTTTCCTTAAAAGTTCAACAATACATCAATACATACTTTTGAAAAAACTCTACAAGTAAAACAAAATCAAATAAGCACAGCAAATTTCTTACAGGAGAATTACATTAATTCTATTGGCATGTTTGCCCAGATGAATGTTTTATTTTCTGTCAACAAGAAGCCTGCCGAGGGCAAACTGGAATCCTATAAATGCTGACAGCACCACATCTACCCACAAGGGGGCGCCACAGAGCAGCAAGGCACCTTCCAACTTCACGTCAATGCCTACCTTCAGAGTTCTCCCAGTTCCACCTGCAAATTCCATCTCCCATTCAAGGTGTCCACAGCAATGGTAAAAGCTAGAAGCCTTGGCAAGCCCAAACTAAATTAAATTATGCAATGGTTCATTCAATCTTATATTGCTTATATATAAGTGGTTCGCCAACCATCAGGACTCCTGGAGGATTACTGAAGTGAGAACAAACACAAAAGCAAGCATGAATCCAAGCCAGGAAGTGTGGACTAGGAAGAGGCAAGGTCAGATTTCCAGTGGGGTTCTGAGGTTGGCTTCCAACCACACAACCAACGTCCACCATTTACAACTAAGGATTTTACTAGTATAGTCACTTTCAATAATCCTATTGCATCTTAATAACAGTAAATTACTTCCATACTGAACAGCCAATGCTCCAGGCAGTTACTGGAGACAACCTTTCATCAGGACCGTGGAGAAGTCGTTTAATACTAAAATGTCATGCAGTTAACCTCAGGGATACAGTGCAGCAAGTTCCCAGAAGAGCAGAGGCAGGTGGATCACTGTGAGTTCGAGGCCAGCCTGGTCTATAAAGCGAGTCCAGGACAGCCAAGGCTACACAGAGAAACCCTGTCTGGAAAAAACAAAAACCAAAAAACCAAACCAAACCAACAAACAAAAAAAGCAAGTTATTGTGTAATAGTTGGGACTGTGTCTAGTCAAATTAGAAGTTCAAGTCATACAGGGGTTGTTTGTTCAGTAATAATACTAACAGATAAACTAATATCTTTTTTTTCCATCTGAAGACCAGTAATTAGAAAGATATATTATACTTATTTACATTATGAAGCTATTTCCTAATCATGTGATGTCCAGGGCACATCCTCAGCATCATTAACACTGAAGAATCTTCAGTTCTGACTTTCCCCCCACAGGACACGTGCCAGGGAGCTGATCCAGCTGTGCACCCTCCCCCATTCCCAGGCATAATGAAAATATTTTTTCTCCTGTATTTATAATTGCTTAGATGGGATTCTGGTTTCAATTCTCTTGTAGCATCTTTTCCCCAAAGATACCTTGTTTTTCCCTCACATAAGTGATCCTTAATAAACAATGTCAAGGGAAAATTAAAAAGACTTGAGTAGAAACCAAATGATTTGTCAAAAAGCATGCAAGAGTTTTTCTTTTCGCATAAAAAAGTGACCAGATATATAAAACAGCCACATTAACACAATAACTTCCAGGCCAATTCAGTGAAAATTAAAATTCTATTTTAGTAAAAACCAAAGGCAGGTTAGCTATCCTATCATTAAGTAAAACTGAATAATAGAACCTAAAAATGCAATTTGTTCTGTTTTGTTTTGAGACAGGGTTTCTCTGTGTAGCCTAGGCTGTTCTGGACTCACTTAGTAGACCAGGCTGGCCTCGAACTCACAGAGATCTGCTGCCTCTGCACCTCCCTGAGTGTGGAATTACAGGTGTGAGCCATCATGCCTGGCTAAAAAGTAATTTTTATGGGACTGTTTCTTAAGAGTTAAAAGATTAAAAAGCTGGGGTGGTGATGCCCGCCTGTAATCCCAGCACTTGGGAGGCAAAGGCAGATGGATCTCTCTGAGTTCGAGGCCAGCCTGGTCTACAAAGTGAGTCCAGAACAGCCAAGGCTACAAAGAGCAACCCTGTCTTGAAAAACTAAAAGATTAAGTTGGAAGAATGGATGGTGAATCTGAGGTCCATGTAAGTCTCCTACATATTCAGAAAATTTATGTAATTGCCTTTACAAATTAGGTAGACGGGCTGGAGAGATGGCTTGGTGGTTAAGAGCACCAGCTGCTCTTCTAGAGGACCTGAGTTCGATTCTCAGCACCCACATGGTGGCTCACAACTATCTGTGACTCCCATTTCCAGGAGATATCATGTTATTTTCTGGTCTCTTTGAGTACTAAGTACACACATGGTGGACAGACATACACACAGGCAAAACACCCATATACATTAAATAACAAAATACCTTAAAATGGAAGAATTAGGCTGGTAAGGTTTTACAAAGACAAATTTTGTATTATATACAGTAGAAAAACGTAATGAAACCACAAACTAAGCTGGGTGGTGGTGGTGGTGGTTCACACCTTTAATCTCAGCACTCAGGACCCAGAGGAAGGTGGATCTCTGTGAGTTTGAGGCTAGCTTGATCTATAAAAAGAGTTCCAGGGCAGCCAGGGCTGTTACACAGGCAATCTCTAAAACACAAAAGAAAGAAAGACAGAGAAAATACAAACTAAAAGGTAGTGAATACTTAAATACAGAAGCCATTTTCCCCTGGGCTGTTTTGAGATTTTAAGAAAAAGTTTCCCAAGGATCTTGGATAGTCATAATAACTTAGTGAATTTTAAGCAAAGACATTTAGCTAAATACAATCAAAATAATCAGTGCCACAGTAAGTGTAGTAAATCTTTATTTCTAAAGAAAATACTTGGGGGGGGGGGTAGGTGAAGAGATGGCTTAGCAGTTAAGAACACTGACTGATCTTCCAGAGGACCCAGGTCCAATTGCCAGCACCCACATGGCAGCTCACAACCACATGTGACCTGAGATCTGACACCCACAGGTATACATGTGGCAAAACACCAAAGCACATAAAATAAAAATAAATAATTTAAAGAAAAATACTTAACAGTTTTACTTTCACTTTGAAGAACCATCATGGAAAGCGCCCCTCAGCCCACCCAGTTAGCCATCCCTGACCCCCTGTCCCACCTGCCTCTGGGCACTCTACAAGCGGCAGGGCGGCCACCCAAGGGATCTCATTGGGATTTGTAAATCAACTACTGTCACATAGCTATGAATCACTCCCAAGTGAAAGACACTCTATTTTGTTTTTTTAAAAATCAGTATTTCGGGGCTGGAGAGATGGCTCAGTGGTTAAGAGTGCTGCCTGCTCTTCCAGAGGTTCTGAGTTCAATTCCCACCAACCACATGGTGGCTCACAACCATCTATAATGTAATCTAATGCCCTCTTCTGCAGATAAAGTACTCATATGCAATAAATAAAATAAATCTTTAAAAAAAATAAAAATCAGTATTTCAAAAAGTTGTTCTGTGCTTATGTGGCTTATGCAAAACCCGTCCCGGTTCCACCCTCAGCATCACAAAATTCACTTAGTAGTTTGTCCAGGGCCCTGCGGCAGAGCACTTTCCTACCATGCCTGAGTCCCACCCTCAACACTGAGGAAGAGGGGCAAATACACACAACTTCAGAACAACTCACCAGCAAAGAGAGCAAAAAAATCTGCTGAGGCCATAGTACCCAAATTTTGCCAGATAGGCTTCTAGGAAAGTAAAGAAAGACCCAAAGACAGAGACATATGGAGGCACAAAATGTTGAAAATGTCCCCTTCACAAAGGTAGAGGAATCGGAAGAGCTAGTGTCAAACAGCGACCACCTGAACGCCCGATCGTGTAGCTAGAGTCTATGCAAACCTGCCTGGTACAGAGATGACCTTGGGACTTTCAGATTCTCTGGGCCTATCTCGGGCAGAGCTTCTCAACACAGGGTGGGGCGCTCCGGCAGGCCAAACTCAGGGGCAGCATGGGCTGGGACGATAAGCAGCTAGTTAGCCAGGGGAGAGCAAAGGGCTGTCAGGCAGATCTGCAGGCCACCAGGGTTACAGCGCCACTAGACTCGAGGTGGTGTGTCCCAGACTCAGAATGCCCTTCCCTTCACTATTCTAAGTAAAACTCTTTAGAAGAAGGAGAAGAAGTAGGAGGAGGAGGAAGAGGAGGAAGAGGAGGAAGAGAAGGAGGAGGAGGAGGAGAAGCAGCAGCAGCAGCAGCATGGTTTAGTACTTCTTTTCAGTTAGTCGCTTATGAAGGGGTTTAAAGGTAAAAAAGAAAAGCTTAATCAGGAAACCTGCAAAGCTACAGGGTCTTTTTGTTTTGTTTTGTTTTGCAAAGAGGCAACAGTAGTATTGCAGATGTGGATGAGTTTAAGACTTAAGTTTGCTGCTACTTTGAGTTACTGGAGAAACAAAGCTGCCTTTGGGCACCTTAAACTAGTCAGACTGGCTATAGCAGTTGTGCAGCCTGCTGCTGCTGCTGCTGTGGCCTCCGCCCTCTCCCTCCAGCCCCCACCCCCACGTACCCACAGTTCAGTCCACTCTCTGAGGCGCCAGCTCCACCTCACTTGCCCCTGCTCCTGCCATCCTTGTTGGAAGGCCAGGCCAGCTCCACAACACAGCACTGGGTGTGAAGCCAGGCAACTCCATTCTGAACTAAAAACTGTACTCAGGGCAGAATGCAGTTAGGTGACACTAGATTTCTGTAACAGATCTATAAAGCCATGGTGCTTCCTCAAATTGTAGCAAGTGTTTTCAATTCCGTTCAGATGGGCAGAGGATCCTGAAAGGAAACCAAATGAGTCTTCCCAGCTTGAAGGACCCTCAGCCTATAAACAGCCCTGTTTCCAGAAGCAAGTTTTGTAGGGGCCAATCATGTATTCTAAAAGATATTACACTGTGTTTATCTTGAAATTTAATTTATACATTATCAAATAAAATTTTTAGACAGCCAACCATGTTTTTGTCTCATGATCTCGGGGAGGAGGGGAGAGCCACCAACCCACAAAGAATCTATTTACTAACTGGAATAGGAATGCCGTCTTATTAGGCTGACATATGCTATTCACAGATCCATACAGAGAATGGACTGCTAGGCGGTGCTAATGGAGAAAGACACAGCTCCACACAATGAGTGATGCTCGCTCCGGGGAGCAGTGCTCTTCATAAGGGTTTCCCAGTATTTGTACAGGACAGCAGTTTGTCTTTAATATCAACTACTTTGGCTATTTAAGACGTTTGGGTTTTGTTTTTTCTTTAAAAAGCAACCCAACTTTGGTAAGTTCGTTCTTTCCAAAATAGTAAAACCAGACACTTCTTAAACAGAAGCCACAGCCTGTAGGTTTCTACCAACCGTTTAACAAGTATTTATTAGTGGCAGGTAGAAGATGCATTACTTGTACACATACAATGGGCGTGTGTTTCTAATCAGAATTAACTAATGGGGCCTGGAGAGATGGCTCAGATGGTAAAGGCGCTTGCCACTCAAGTATGGAGACGAGAGTTCAACCCCCAGAACCCACATGAAAGCCAGGAGGCAAACCGATTCCTCAAAGTTGTCCTCTTACCCCACATGAATCCCCCCCTACACACACACCTTAAAAAAAAAAAAAAATCTAATAGGAAGACTGTGAAGGCTGGCCTTATTCAGTGCCAGGCCATTCCCACTTACACTGAAGCTTGCCCTCTGGCATCCTTAGCACTGGAGTGATCTTTGGACTCAACAATCAGATACACCGCCCCCCCCACCCCACCCCACCCCACCCCCTGCAACTAGTGCTCTCTCTGTAATATCCACAAGTGCTAAGTGTAGGAAATTCTCTAGGTACACTAAAGTTTGCTCTTCTGAGCACTGTGATTATTGATTTTTCTGTAAATAATACTGGCTAAGTGGTCCTCATTTTGAAAACAAGACTAAAATTAAAATAAAACTTATGCTTTGCCTGGGCGAAGGTGGCACATACCTTTGATATCAACACTCGGGAGGCAGAGGCAGGCGGATCTCTGAATTTGAGGCCAGCCTGGTCTACAAAGTGAGTTCCAGGGTAGCCACGGCTACACAGAGAAACCCTGTCTCAACCCCCCCAAACAAAACAAAACACCAAAGCTCTCATAGTTTTACTAGTGTTCTTTAATAAGAAACCACAGCAGAAGAAACCTGTAAAACTACTGTTACAGCTTTTACCTTTCTTAGTTTCTCGACTGTAACATATTTTAAGTGAGGACATTCTTGAACTATGTAGCTTTTATTTTACTCAGGGAGTACTGTTTAAAATAGCGGCAGCCATAAGTATCATCCATCCCCTGTAAATTTAAGTGAGTTAAAAACAGAAAACTGTACGTTGTTTACTATGTTCATTGTTAATATATCAGTTTGAGTAAAATTGTATTTCTGTTCTTTAATTCGTTTAAAAAAGCAGTTACATAGGATAACTCAGCAAGAGGAGTGGAAAGATCTTCTAAATCTGAGTCAAAACTCTTTACCAGAAGCTGGTCTGAGCAGCTGCTACCTACAAGTCTGCAACACTTGCCTGACAACCACACAGTGGATGCTACAAAATGAGTCCCCCTCCCCTACCTGTTGAAATAAAGTAAGGAACAGAGCCAGGTGGAGGGGGGAGGAGGGGAAGCTACCAAGTCCATTTCATAAGATTTCTAATCTGAGAGCGTCCACGGTTGAATGTATTTTAATTTGGAGAGGAAAGACATTTTCAAGCACAGCTAACCTGAACGCAAACACTGGCTGGCCCGGAACTCACCGTGTAGATCAAGCTAGTCTTGAACTCCTACAGAGCCACTATTGCTGGGATTAGAAATGTATGGCCACCACACTCAGGCCAGCTCTACTTATTTTCACATTTAGAAACATTTACTAAATGATCAGGAAAATAAGGATCCACAACTATTTGTGCTCATCCCAGAGTGGGAAGCAGTACCACCACCCTCGCATCAGGGGTGGGATGGAGAAGTCGCTTGCTAGGTGAGGTCAGCAACTCACCCAGCAACAGAGCCCAGGGAGCTCCTGTGTGGAGGAGCCCCAGCCCACCCCACTCGGGTCAGTTAACAGAAATTACAAAAAGCAATTTTTGAAGAGTTAGGGCCTGGAAATTCCTACTGGTGACTGACTACAACTTCCAGGCTCTTTACACAGGGTCTGAACACTTCTTAACATATATTGGGAAATCAAAAGAATGTTTCAAGAACAAAGCTTGAAAACATGAAAACACTGACTTTCCCTTAAGGCCAGCTAGGGTTTTGACCCATTCTACTCAAGTAAGAACTGCCGCTTCTGAGGATGACCGTCTTACCCTGGCGACTGCCCTCCTCCATTAAGTGCCTGTAAAACCGTCTTTCCACTCCTGAAACTACCTAGATGCAAGCAAAAAGTTATTCAAAAACAGACTGTCTCACCCCTCTCTTTGGGAACTTAACACTCAACTCTATTGACTGCTACTATTTCTGCTAAAGCTAAGACAATTTATGGTTAAGAAAGAAAAAATATGAACAATTCAGTACTTTCTCTCGACGCAATGGTCCTGAAGGGTGCCCAGTGTCAATGGTACAAAGTCTACGGGTAGGGACAGCTGGCCCCCCTCAGCCCCCCCCCCCCCCCCCCCCCGCCCCGTCATAGGCGGTTACCACCAAGATGACTTGTAGATTTCTAATTTAAAAACCAGGGAGGCGTCAAGTTTAATACACATTTAGATCCAAAATCAATTCACTTGGGCACGAAAGAAAAGAGGATGAAGAGAGCTGTTTTAAGGCAAAACCACCGGGAAAGTCTCAAAACACAATACAGCAAGTTGGATGCAAACCCAGATACGGAACTCAAAAGTGAAGCAGTCTCCCTGCCAGCAAACCCTATTCTTAAAAAAAAAAAAAAGAAGAAGAAGAAGAAAAAAGTCTCTCACGTTCTCAGCACCCCAACCACCACAGGGAGCACACACACCCCCAGCTGTGACGGCAACAGCTCCCGACCCCCCGACGCCTGGCTCCCGCCCCGGGTGGGTCGTGACAGTCGGGGTCTCCAGGCGGCCGGCGTGTGCGCCCCAACCTGCCCGGCCCGGCCTCCTCCGCCTTGGGCTCCCGCCTGGCCAGCCCAGCACCGCCCCCCGCCCGCCAGAGCCCAACCCCGGGGAGCCTTCAGCTCGGCCCGGAACTCACCACAGGCAGGTCCGCCCGGAGCTAACGCATCGGAGGGGTTTCCGCCCACCCCTCAAGCTATGCCCGCTCCATGCGGGGCACCCCGCCGCGGGGCTGACGGTGGCTGGGAGCGCGCGGCGAGGCCGGAGCTACGACTCCGGCGTCCTCTGCCTGGGCGTCGGGAACATTATACAATGGTGGAGGAGGCGGCGGGCGGCCGGGAGGAAGCAGGAGGCGGGCGGAGGGGACGCCCGGGCCGAGCGAGCTAAGGCTCGTGCTCCAGCACTCGCCGTGCGAGAGTGACGTCCGCCCGCGAGCCTCCGGCGAGCTCCGGCCAGGCCCCGTAGGCCCCACCCCGCGCCCTGCCGGGCCCCGCCCTGCCGGCCCCGCCCCTGCCGCACAGGCCCCACCCTGACTCCGCCCACCTCATGCTGCAGGCCCCGCCCCATCCCTGCTCCACGGGTCCTGGTCCCCGAAGGCCCCGCCCCCAGTGGGTCCGGACCCGCCTCAACCTCACAGGCCCCACCCCTGACCCGCCCCCACGGGCGGTGCCATAAATGCAGATTTCCCGCACCGCGAAGGCTCAGGAAGGGGGCAGGCGGACGCCAAGCTTCTGCAGCCTCCTCGGTGTACGGAAGGGTGAAAGAGGAGAGGAAGAAAGGGGGACGCCCAAGCCACGGGGCCACTACTACCACTACGAACCACCACACACTGGAAAACAGGCAGATGACGGAGCGGGTGGTGACAAAGGCAGTAGCGCTGGCACAGACGGTAGAGGAGCGCGACCACAAATATGACAGGCATCCGAGCTATTCGGCCACTTGGGCCGGTTGGCGGGAGGGTAGGGTCCACCAGTGGCCCTTGGAGATGTCGGAATCGGGGGGAGGGGTCAACTCCATCTGGGGCTGGCTACCAAAAAAAGTTCCACAGGGCAGTCAAAGGACAGACCTGAGTTCCATCCTGTATGGAGCCCTAGCAGCCAACCTGAGGAAAACCAGGTTTGGAGAACAAGAGGAGCCAGAGGCGTGGTCCTCTGCCCCCAAGTTTAGCGCTGATAGCTCTCTCTTTTCCCTTAAAACAAACAAACAACAGCAAAAACCACCTAATGTTTTTACGCAAACTTAGCAGGGGCCTTTAGATTGTCGTTAGTATGATCATGAGTGCATGTGTCTTAAGTGGTTCGAATTTCAGAGCACTAAGAGGCCAGGGACATCTCACTGGAACATTTATAGTTGCTTTTAAAACATACATTCTGCATAAGGATATTACAGAGGTAGTTCAGGCACCCTAAATTTTTGGCTGCCACCCCAATCAATAATTTCTCCTCAGACCACTTTGCTGCTTAATGGTCCACGACACTAGTTGTATTTAAGGATAATAAAGCTTTGAGACCTAACATAAAGGTCTTAAACATCAAGGCAAATTTAGACCAACTCAAACTGTTCTGTAATGATTTGCTATCAATCAAGTTGAAGATCTTACCAAAATTAAACATGAGCTAGCACCAGGTGTAGGAGCCCTACACTAGGTAGGCAGAGGCAGGCAGATCTCTCTCTTAGTTCAAAGCCAGCCTGGTCTATACATAGTCAGCTCTAGGCCAGTCAGGACTGCATAGTGAGAACCTGTCTCTAACAATTACAGTAATAATGTGGAATAAAAAAGGGAGGCAATGCCAGGTTTTATCAATAAGAAAAGAGAGTTTTGTTGTTTGTTTTTAGCAAACCCCTGGCATTATCAAAAATCTCAGACATGGTTCATGAGGTACCACCAACATCAAAAGGTAATTTAAAACTGGCACCACATGAAATATGCTCACGGCCCTATGAGGTCTTGCTCAGCTTATGCCTGGGTGGCATAACATTTTCAGTTTTCTAGAGAGGCAAGATAGTTTTCATTTCTAGAGCTCTGCATTTAGAGACAAGAGGAACCAGTCGCGGCCACCCACTCACTTATACGTTCAGTGCTCACTTTAAGAAACAGCCATTGAAATAGAAGCTGCAATAATCTCTTCCTGTGATGTCTTTGTGGGAGGCCAGAGGTATTTAGTTCTGTTGAATTTAAAATGAATTGAAACTGTTATTCATGAATTGAAGTTAACAAAAAGACACGGGATTTTATAACACTTGGATATTTCCTAACAAATGGCTGCCCAAATACAGTGTGCCTGTACAAAAGAAAAAAAAAGCCAAAATGAAAGCGACATCTTGGTGTGTCCATGAATGAGCACATGGTGGCCTGAAATCTGCTGTGTGTGAGTTTAGCACGGGCTTGAGTTCTGAGGAAAGCAGCCCAAGGTTGCTTCTGGGACGAGACACTGTCAGTTGTATCTTGAAGGCTTGATAGCATGTGTTATGCTTTCACTTTTCCAACTTTTAAATTTGGTATATTTGCCCAATTAGTGCAAGTGTGAAATGTCAGCTTCCACAGCTGCCTGTATGACCCAGCACCAGGTACATCTGCCGCCTTCTCCCCAGGCTGGGCGCCATGTAGGCTGGCACAGCTATCTAGCTGCTCCTGCCTAGCACTAGCGAAGACATTCAAAGGTAAAAGGATAATGTCTCTCCTGTACCTAAGAACAAACCCAAAAGCACATGTGAGTCATGATGTATCAGTTAGGGTGTATCTGTGACCCATCTGCGTGCCCTGGTTCTGTGGAGGCTGCGAACCAAGCTGGAGTGCTCTGACCTGCGGTACCATCTCCTCCAGGCCCTCTTCGCTGAACTTCTGAAATGTACACGATGACTGAAGGGTTTGTGTGTTTTTGTTTTGTTTATTTGTTGTTTTTTGTTTCTTGAGACAGGATCTCTAACATAGCCCTGCCAGTCCTGGAGCTATGTAGATCAGGCTGGCCTCAAACTCAGAAAGATGCCTCTGCCTCTCTGCCTCTCTGCCTCTCTGCCTCTGCTAGGATTAAAGGTGTGCACAACAATTCTGGGTCTGATTTGTTTTTGTTTTCGTTTTTTAAAGAAAAATATGAGTTACTTCTACAGAGTGATCAGGAAATGCTAAGTGAATTCAGAATTTCCCCATCACAAGTTAGTTGGTCACAGTTAACTATCAGGAACACATCTGTTTGGGGAGAGGAGGAGAAGCATTCCTTTTCCTCAGCGCAGAACTGTGACAGCAAATTCTCGAACTGGTAAAAACATGAGCTCATCCAGAGGGGCCCTCCGCTCCCGGCAGAGCAGGGTCCCTGCTTCTCTGTTGTATTCTGTGACCTCACAACACTGCACCGACTGAGAGCACTTTTAGCACTTAATTAACATGGCCAAAGAAACAAAAGACAAGTCGGATACATGAACCACGGACCAAGGATTATCTCTTTATTTACTTGTATCTATGTATGATGTTGTGTGTGTAGCAGGGATGGGACCTGGGGCTTGGGGCTCACTTCAGTTAAGCAGTTGACCACTAAGCTGAGAAACAAAGACAGGCCTCAAAAATCTGACTCGGTTTTTCTTTTAACTTAATTCTAGTCTAGATCTGAAGCTCAAACACTGGCAATCATCCATCCGTCAGCATTCTTAGTCTTGCTTTTAAAGTCAAAAAGGACAAATGTCTCCGTTATTAAACCAGTGTATAGAATAAGCTGGGCTGGACAGTCTTTTCATGGAAAATGTGAGCTGTCTGCTGGAGACTTACCATAGTAACAGCAAACTTGGGACAGATTTTCAAAAGAAAATTCTGGAAGTCACATCCCTCACGTGGCCAGCAGGGAATTCATATGGGATGCAAAGGCTGGGGAATAGCAAATCCCACACAGACAGCACAAGGTTAGAGGCGAAGGGCTTCCTTGTGCCCAGTGGCCCAACAAACTAATCTACTCCTGCAAACCTCATCCTGCCTCTGCTACCCTGGCAGGCCTTCCTCCTGCTCCTCCCTTCACACCTCAATTTGCACAAGCAGCGCTACAGCACCAAGGTAAGGGTCTTCTTCCAAAAGTTACCGCGTTGTTATACACTAGACTGTAATGGCTACCAGATACAGTTCACAGGCACTTCATTTGTTAAATTAGAGACTTGGCCTTTATTTCCCCCACTAAAAATCTGACAGTGTCTAAATCCTAACATAGAACA
>OU015747.1:49231166-49311942 GCA_907169655.1 Acomys percivali | reverse complement strand
GAAGAAGAAGAAGAAGAAGAAGAAGAAGAAGAAGAAGAAGAAGAAGAATCTGTATTGAATACTTGAAACAATCCTGTTAACTACAGAGGCTGAGTATTTTCAAAAAAGTGTTACTGATGGCGCATGCTCTGTGGCCATGGGAGGAAACTGAGCATGACCTTTCCATCCCACACAGCAAGTAACATGTCAGAGATGAAATAACATTAAAAAAAAAAAAAAATCACAAGCATAAGCTGGGTGCAATAGCCCACAGCTGTAATCCCAGCACTCAGGAGGCAGAGGCAGGTGGGTCACTGTGAGTTCGAGGCCAGCCTGAGCTCAAGATAGGCAAGGTTACAAAGAAAAACCAATTCTTGAAAAAGAAAAACACCAACAAAAACACATTAAAAATTACAAGAAATTACAAACTAGGAATTATATTTGCAATGCAGACAACAAAGACTAGCTTTTAGATTCTACAAACTAGTTAGGAAAACATCAGCACTAAATTAGAAAAACATTGAACTCAGGTTGCCATTAGAAGAATGAGCCAAGGACAGAAGCTAACAGATAACATGAAAGTACAAATGCACCTAATAAAAGCCACACAAATCTAAGAGAAACAGAATTTCTATGTACCAAGCTGGCCGGGCTGTTTTTAACTGGTGAGTGTAAAGCAGACAGGGTTATCTCATAGCTACTGATGGGATATGATCGATTTAACCTCAGGCAGAATAGGGCTTTGGTCACGTGTATCAAGAACCTTTTAAAATGTTTGTATCTGTAATGCAGGCATTTCACTTCTAGCAATTCGTCCTACTAAATTAATCAGAGCTCTGGGTATACTCAACAAATCTGTATTTAATGCCCACGCTTTGTCCTAGTCATAGAAGTCAGGGACATGAGAAACATAGAATAAAGAAAGCTAAATAGGACACTTGAGTCAGGACGTGCAGGAAGTGAGGGTGTGTGTATACAGGCCGAGCAACTCTCAGGCAGGAGGCTTTGAAGAGAGCACAGCAAATGCAGGCAGGCCTTGTGGACAGGAGGATATGGAGGTAGACGTGAGGGGTGTTGGGTTTGCTTACTATGGGAGGGGGAGGGGCTAGGAGGAGCAGGGCAGTTAGTGGAGAACCTTATAAGTCACTGCAGCAACTGCCTTTTATCCCAAGTCATGTGGGAAGCAATTCTTGCAACAACCCGTCACCCAACCATGTGTTTTCAATATAGGGGCTGGTGATCCTATGACACAAACTCACTCTCTTTAGTTCTGGAGGTCAGAAGTCTAAAATAGAGGTGCTAAGAAGGATGCATTCCTTCTGTTTCCTTGTCTTTGCTAACTTCGAGGAGCTGCCTGCAATCCTGGGCTCCTGGCCCCTTCCTGCAGCTTCAAAGCACATAACTCCAACCACTATTTCTCATCCATTTCCTCTGCCTTCTCCTTATAAATACCTCATGACTACAAGTGCACACACAGATAATCCATGGCAGTCCTCTGTCTCAACAACTGTACCCTAATCCCATTGACTGAGTCCCGTTCTCCAGGTACAGTAACACAGGGAGCATTACTCCAACCGTCACCAGCCAATCATGGGACCACTGGCTCTTAGGTCTAAGGCATCGTTTGCTAGGCTTTCTGTAACATGTGGGGTGGATACCACAGAGTAAACCACTGGCCATAAAAGCTTCGCTCCCAGCGAGAGCAGAGGTGGACAATAGAAGAATGCAGAGGAGGGGCTGGAGAGATGGCATAGAGGTTGAGCGCACTGACTGCTCTTCCCGAGGTCCTGAGTTCAAATCCCAGCAACCACATGGTGGCTCACAACCATCTATAATGTGATTTGCTGCCCTCTTCTGGCCTACAGGTGTACATGCAGGCAGAGCATGGAGTACATAGTAATAAACACGTTGTAAAAAAATTAAAAAAAAAAAAAAGAAAGAAAAAAAAATGCAGAGGAAGGTCTGGGCAAGTGATGATCTTTTCCTGTATCCTGCCCAGGCCCATGGAATTCGGACACTCAGGTATAGGTGCCAGGCAAATATGGGTGGGCATACCTCCCTAGGAGATTTGTAACCTCTAAGGTTCAACTAGGTCTTAAGTGTTTGTATCTGAAAAATATAATAATAAATGTCCCACCAATCTCTCAGAGTCATGAGAAATCAAGTAATGTATGCAGAAGCATTTTACAAAGGTGATGGATCACTGTTGAGCATTAAAGGAAACTGAGGCAGATAGGGACTGGTGGTGGTACACGGAACAGTTCCTTCTGAGACTCCAGTTTTTCAGACCTTACAAAGCAAGCACAACTATACTCTTGAGAGAGTGGAGCATTGCAATGCCCCATGTACCACTTCACACACACAAGATGCACTCCCTGCCCTGTCACTCTGAATTTTATATTCTCTCTCTCTCTCTCTCTCTCTCTCTCTCTCTCTCTCTCTGTCTCTCTCTCTCATTTGTATACAGTCTTCTGCCTGCTTGTACACCTGCACACCAGAAGAGGGCACCCTATCTCATTACAGATGGTTGTGAGCCACCATGTGGTTGCTAGGTATTGAACTCAGGATCGCTGGAAGAGCAGACAGCACCCTTATGTGCTGAGCCATCTCTCCAGGCCCTTATTTAGCTTTTTTGAGGCAATGTTTCTCTGTGTAGCCCTGGCTGAACTGGAACTCGCTCTGTAGACCAGGCTGGCCTCAAACTCAGAGATCCACCTGCCTCTGCCCGAGTGCTGGAATTAAAGGTGCCACCACCACCACCAGGCTAAGGAAGATTTTTAAAACACTGATAACAGTGATTTTTAAAAATGTGTTGACTTGCGATGGTCTAACACTCGTATTTCAACAGGATACCTCGGCAATGATTCCCAGTCATGAAGAAAGGAAACACCAGTGCTGCCTGTCGACAGAACACAGCAACACTGACAATGACAGTGCATGCATAAAGAGAGATTTTCATACAACCTCCTTGTGTTAAGCAAGCCTGACAAAGTTAGATAAGTATAGAACTTACTATAGAACTCAAGGGTATAGAACGCTAGCATGTTATATAAATCTACACATGCTCTGCCGATGCAAAACAAACTCCCCAGCACCCTAAGTACT
The DNA here is from genome assembly GCA_907169655.1 of Acomys percivali. NCBI lineage: Eukaryota > Metazoa > Chordata > Mammalia > Rodentia > Muridae > Acomys > Acomys percivali. Next base: position 49,308,858 of record OU015747.1, on the reverse strand, counting down.
CAAGAAATCTGCACTGTTCAGGAAGCCCCTGTGATGCTGTCGTCTCTACGGATGAGGATGGTGACGGTCCACCTGCTGCTGTGGAATATATGATAGCGACGCCACATCTTTAAAACTGGTGACTACTTTTCCCATTGCATGGCATGCACAGGCGGCAGAGCACAGTCTTGAAGAGCTAGCTATTACTCCACTGTCTACTTGGGGGAACTAGGGCTCACTCTGGGCAGCAGAGCTCACACTGGAAATTTGCATTACTTTGGTTAAATGTCAAATGAAGGCTCTTTGCCAAAGCACATTTCTAAAAACAGACCCAGATGAACTATGTGTGGTGATCTGTCTGTCTACCTACCTATCTAGCAGCATGAATCACAAACCCCTTAACATACCGTTTTTCAAAATATAGCCTGTCTTTTTCTTTTTAGTATGCCCACACACCAGCTAGTTTCTATAAACAGCTTCAGCTTAGAGTGAAATTTTACAACTGAGTCTTAAACACTTACGTAGCAAGCTTGAAGTTGGTTTTAGCTAGGGAAAGCATCAGCTGTAGACAGAAAGCCCCAACTGTCCAGATCTCACAAGCCATTTGTGCTATATGGAAGCCGCAGGTAGCCCGGTGCTTATTTTACTGTTATTTGTATTTCCAAAGGATTGCTACTCTGCCCTCATGCTGTTCCTTCCAGCCCACATACGCTGATGACACACGCAGAGCCTAAAATGCCAGGATGAGCCATCGGGTGGGGCATGAAACAGCTCTGCCGAACATTTGCTCACATCCCTCTGCCGCTACCACGCAATGGGTACTGCGTGACTCCATAGGCAGCCACCCCAATCCACCCTCCCACCCCAGACAGCATGCAACGCATTAACGACACCTTCAGCACGCGTCGACTTCGTGCCTGGGTCAACAGAAGGGCTTCACTGAGTCTGGACACTGTTATGCCATGGCACTTTGGTTCGTTTGTAAGGAAACCAGATGGAGCATTTCTTGTTTTGTTTTCGTTTTCCGAGACAGGGTTTCTCTGTGTAGTCTTGGCTGTCCTGGACTTGCTTTGTACCCCAGGCTGGCCTCGAACTCAGAGTGCTGGGTTTACAGGCGTGTGCCACCACGCTTGGCTCCATACAGAGCATTTTGAGATGATTGATAATGAAGTGTAATTTAGAGCAAGCTATAGCCAATATATTTGCCGTTTCTAAGAACACTGACTTTGAAGACACGAGCTTCAAGTTCCAGCTTGACCCTCACTGGCCTTCATCTCCTCATCTGTAAAAGAGGGGTAGAGGCTAGTTTGGCGGCACACTTGGGAGGCTCAGGGGACCATGATTCTAAAAGGAGGCGGAGGGTAGGAACCACGGCCAGAGCCTGAGAGGCTCGTGCTGCTGAGAGGACCGACCATAGGACTGGTTCTGTGTGGAGAATGGCCAGCAATGGCCACAGCTACCACTAGTGATCTCAACGCACTGTCCACTGAGTTCCCACTACACTGGTGGTCTCTGGTGGTGGAGAACCCTGCCCGCCCCCAGCATGCCTAGTCAGCACTGTGCTGTGACAGAGCTGACATAAGAGCCTCTGACAATGCTGAGATGCCTTAGAGGGGAGATGCAGCTCCCATCCCGGTATTAGATCAGGCTGGAGACAGGGAAAGCCACTTTTACTGACAAGCAGTCAAAATGCCCTCTGCCACCGTGATTCAATATTAAACCAATCGCACTACTTTTGCCTAACAATATCTGAATGCACTAATGTAGTTATGTACATAATGTATACAAGGTAATATAATTATGAGATCGTAGGCAAAGCTTAGCCTAGATTGTCTCACAAATCACCAAGAGAGAAGGTTAACTTTCTCAACTGGTTTGCTGCTGTTGCTTTGGTTGAGTTTGCAGCAGTTGGTTGTTTTCAGATAAGGCCTCACAGTACGTCTCACTACCTCTGTTATGACTTTGAATTCCTGACCCACTTTCCCGCATCCTCTACGTGCTGGGATTACAGGCATGCGCCGCCATGTCCAGCTACACTCTGAACTGCTCATTAACAATGGTGTCTTTTTGCCTTAATTATTCTCCAAAAGAAAAACACAACAAAGACTAGGAAGGGTCAGCTACTTTCTTCGAAGGCATTTAAAATGCAAGAGCCAGGTGGTTAATCGCAGAGGCAGAGGCAGAGGCAGAGGCAGAGGCAGATCTCTGAGTTCAAGGCCAGCCTGGTCTGTAGAGCCAGTTCAGGGCAACCAGTGCTACATAAAGACTGTCTTGAGAAACAATCAGACAAACAAACAACCAGCCAAACAAACAAACAAACAACCAGCCAAACAAACAAACAAACAAAAATCAAGTAACAGGAGCTTGGCAAGTAAGTCCTGAGAAACAGAACACATACAAAAACCCATGAAGAGCCGGGTGGTGGTGGCGCACGCCTTTAATCCCAGCACTCGGGAGGCAGAGGCAGGCAGATCTCTGTGAGTTCAAGGCCAGCCTGGTCTACAAAGTGAGTCCAGGACAGCCAAGGCTACACAGAGAAAAACAAAACAAAACAAACAAATAAAAACCACAAAGAGCTTTAAGCCCTGCTTGGAGTAGATACCCATCTTCCTTTAGAGGGTCCCTTTATGGCGGTGCTAGTCACAGACATGGGCTCTCTGACCCAGGGAGGAGAGGCCAGTGGGCTTCTGTGGTACATGGACAGACAATCATCAATTTAAATGATCCAGTTCATTTCTCATTATAAGGCTGAGGAATGGAAAACAGTTAAAGGTGCATCCGCCTGTACTTCGTGCCCCCAGAAGGCTGCTATGCATGAGACATTTTATCTACATTCTAGGTGAGAATGAAGTTAGATATGCTGTCTTTTATGAGGCTTTGTGCTTTTATTTTAAATATATATAGCACATATTGTTTTTATATATTACACAAAACATAAACTTATATATTTAGACTATGTTGTAAATATAAATATGTATTGTTTTATAGTTATGTGTTGTGTACACACACACACACACTCACACACACACATATATATATATATACACACACACACACAAACACCCTCCTACTCATACCTCTTAGGACTGAACAGCATGAATGTAGATAGCTTGGCTTCCTTTTAAATGCAGAGAAGGCCGTGATACAGATCAGTGGTGGAGGTCAGGATTAACACACATGGGCCTCTGGGTTCAATCCCCTGCACCATTAAACAAGAACAAACAAAAACACAAAGGGAGAACTTGGGAAAGAGATACACACAGATAACAGAATTTTTAGAAACTGGTTGCTTAAATTTATGGTTTCACTGAGGAGGAAAATGAATTAAATGTTTTAATTCAAAATGAATTAAAGTTTCAAAGGAAAAAACAATGGCTTTGTATTGGTTGGTAATTAATAGTAATGAGCGCAGTGCCTCCTTGGGTTTATTTATTGGCACTGGTCTCTACTGCTCTTCATGCACTTTTCTCATATTAACAAATGGTGACTTTCCAAGGATATCTGCATAGGAGAAAGACGTCTAGAACACAGAAACACCGAATAGGTCCCTACGGACACCTGCTCTTCCAGGACGGCCCGTGAGGGGACAGCTGGGCAGGGACACCTGTGAGGTGAAGGAATCCTGTGCTGTTCTCACCACAGGTATGGCAGAGTAGAGTCAGATCACACACAGGTCAGAGTGGAATATGAAAACTCAAGGACTGAGACAGGCTGGATGGGACCTTCAGAGAGAAATGCCATCTGAGCCCAGAGAGGCCGCAGTACCTGAGTGTGGCCACGTGTATGAGTCCAGCCCCTCTCTACCCAGGAGTCTGCACACAAAGCCTTGTGGAATAGCATGCACAGGGCAACAAAAAGGCCTCAATGGTTAGGGTCACCTACTGAGGCTGACAGTGCTAGACTCAGGAAGAGAGGAGAGCTGCGAGGAAGAAAATGGTGCAAACTCGGGGGTGGGGTGGGGTGGGGTGATCGCTATAAAGTAACTCTCTAAGATTCAAAAGCACATCATCTAAGATATTCCCTTTATTTTTAAATTTTTAATTATTTTTATGTATATGAGTGCTCGCCCTGCATGTATGTCAACACTATGTATGTGCTGTCCCTTGGAGGTCAGAAGAAGCATCAGATCCCCTGGAACTAGGGTTACAGATGACTGTGACCTGCCATGTATACTGTCATCTGGGTGCTGGGAATCTAACCTGCGCCCTCCAGAGAAACAGTCAGGGCTCACGTAACTGCCGAGCCACCTCTCCAGCCCTTATGTTATTCGTTTTAATTCAGGTATAAATTCACAGATGAGAGCTTTGCTCTGAGAAAAACTCCAGAGAACATATGGACAACGTAACACAGTTAATCCCAGAATGCATCCCAACTGAGATGGGTATCATATAGCTATTTGCTAATATAATTTATTCTTGAACATACAGGCTTTCTAAAGTTTATTTCCAAATCTTTAACCATTTTCTAGACTTAAAAAATATTACTAAGTAAAATAGTAAAAAAAAAAAAAGAAAAGAAAAGAAAATACTGAAATACAGTAGAAGCCATTCTTCTCCAAGAACAAATCCAGCTATTAAAAGAGTTGAGCACAGACAGATCTGAAGAAAAATACTCCACAATGCCCCAGAGCCATGATGCGTGAGGCATTCCCAAGACTAAAAGAGAAGCCGGGGCTGCTGCAGGCTCAGCTCTCAAATATGTACATGTCCAACCAATTAGCAATTTTGTGTTACTTTTAATGAACGAAATTACCCTACGTGAAATGGCTGCATCACTGACATAGTAGATCACAGCCCTCTTCTTAGACCAGCAAAGGCGCTTTAACAAGTTTTAAAAATACACTAAGTAAAGACTCCCTTTTTCAGGCAACAAAACGGCAAGCGCGGAAGTCAAGCGCGGTGTCTGGAGTCAGTGTCATGATTACTTATGCCCCACGGGTAGTTAGAGCAAAAGTCTTTTACTAGGGCTTTTTTAAGTTCACAATTATGTGGCTGGGTACGTGTCTGTCAACACTAACTATACAGATCACACGGCCTCAAAAACACACACACTCTCTCTCTCTTTGTCTGTGGAGGATGGATAGGGCAGCGGTGGTAGGGGACAACTTTAAAGCTGGAAGAGGCCTGGAAAGTTCATCTGAGACTTTCACTTAAAATAGTCATTGGGTCCATTGATTGAGGAATGTCTGCCTGGCTGCGGTAATATATTTCTCTTAGGGAGATTGACAAGATTTTTCATTGCAAACTCCCCATATGGATTTAATGAGCTTGTGTGTGTGTGTGTGTGTGTGTGCGCGCGCGCGCGCACACGCGCGCGCTAAAACAAACAAACGAACAAACAAAAAAAGTAAAATTTTCTTCCCGCAGTGGACAAAGCCTTGAGCCCTCTAATGGCTTCACATGCATTGCTTTTTATAACCTGGAAAACTGATTGGGTGACGCTCAGTCTCCGAGATTAAAATCACTTAGTGAATATTGTATTGCTCGGCTGCTCTCACTGTCCTTTTGGCCTGTGGGGCCCCACACCTCGGCTTCTGCTGGCGCACTTACCAGCTAATGAAACGGCCTCGGAGCAGCTGCCTGCGTCTGTGTCAAACTGCATCTGGCACCCATCTATCCTCCAACCATCGAAATGCACCTCGGAAATCATACAGAGCAGAGAGCGCTCGCTGCCCGGGCCACGGCAACACAGCAGTCTTTGTTTCACCAAGACTCTGAGAGGCAGTTTTCCACTCATGTTTTGTTATTTTATTTTTACACTTGCTACCTATTTCAGAACAGTGGCTTTGGAAAGGAACAGGGGAAGGTTGTTTTTAACACAGATACAACCAAGACCTGAGCGCGCTCTGTAAACGTTTCCTAGCCCATCACCAGGCTGGCTTTGGCTTGAGGCACAATGTCAAAGGCTTTGCCAGTAGACACAATGCTGCCGACGGATCCCAGACAAGGAGGCGAGGCTGCTTACAATTCTTGAGTTGTCATGGTTGTTAAATACGCTGCGCCACAGAACCTCCCAGTCCGCGAGGCTTTCTTCCTATCAGCTCTGTGGCATTAGCAGAAATGCTGTTTTAGCAAGAAAATTATTGGCGTGCACTGGAGACATTATTTTCAAGAACAATTATTTGAGAGAGGTTTTCCTTAGTATAACACACACACTATGTTTAAATACAGCGTTGAAATGATATACTCCTGTGAGCACGGTGGTAATACAGCGCTGAGGAAACAGAGGCAAGAACAGTGCAGGTTCAAGACCAGCCTGCACTACACAGCGAGATTCTGTCCACAGCCAAGAGATGTACACTTCTGACACTCCGGTTGGCTCTCTCGTGGTCATCTGACGACAATGGCCCATATATACACGGACATTATTATTTCCTTTAATTGTGACTACAACATGACTATAAAGGAGTTTAAGAAACATATACCAAAGAATCTACAAGGAAGCTCTCAAGTCACAGATGATGCCTAAAGCACCTAGGTCAGAAATAATGGGGAAAGGTAGTTTTGCTTTGTTTTATTTATTGACTTGTATCTAAGACAGGCAGATGCACAGAAATACATGTTTCAGCTTCCTTACACTTTTTAAAATATGCACTGGGGACAGAACCCAGCTCCTTGGATAATGCTATCAAGTGTTGCATGTATTACCTCAAGCTTTGTCAGTATATACTTCAGTTACACACATTTCTCACACACGAGTGTACAACTAGTGTTATGTCATCCATTTCCGGAACTTTTTTAATGAAGCCAAACAGAAAAATCTATACTGACTGAGCAATTATTTTCCCTCCTCTCTTGCCCCAGCCCCATTTAACTGTCTCTACAGCAGCTCACACACTCACATATAATATTTTCCTTTTATGTCTGGTTTCTCTCACTTGGTATGTTTTCCAGAGTCATAAACGTGGTACCATTTATATATTTTTTTTCCTGTTTGTGTTTTGAGACAGGGTCTCAGTCTATAACCCAGGCCAGCCTCCAGCCTTTGATGCTCCCTCTGCCTCAGCCTTCCAAAAGCTAGAACTTTCTTTTTCTCCCCACTCACCTTACATTGTAGAGACAATGCATATTTTATTTATGTACTCAGTTCTGAATGAACACAGGATTTCTGCCTTCTGACTACTGTGAAAGATGTTGCTCCGTGTTCTGTCACACACATCTGTGTGAACCCCGGCTCCTTCCATTTTGGGGGGAGTACACGGAGAAATGGGACAGAACTGTTGGATTATATATGCTTAACTCTCTTGGGAAACCAAATTATTTTAAAAACAAATCTTTGAAGCTTCATTCTGTCCTTGTAATGATCCTACGTTACGGCTGTGAGTAAAGTTCGCCCCCTATATAACTGGAGGACACCGGTGGCTTTCCTTTGCTAAGTCGATGGCCAGTTCGCAGAGCCCAAGTGACGTGGCTACACCACTCAGCACTCTCTCCCTCAGGAGCACTGTGTCCACATGGCTTCCAGAACTGCACACGCCTGCTTTTCCTCCCTTTTCGCTGTTCCACACTTCCTAGTCTCTCCCAGCAGCCTCCTTTCCCTTTTTCTGGCCTCTAAAACTCAACAGTACCCCAGCGGCTCAGTTCTTGGGTCTCTTCACTAAATCTCCTTCATTTAGTTTACCTTAAATGCAAACTTTCTTTTTTTAAAAAAATATTTATTTATTATTATGTATACAGTGCTCTGCCTGCATGTACACCTGCAGGCCAGAAGAGGGCATCGATCACAATATAGATGGTTGTGAGGCACCATGTGGTTGCTGGGAATTGAACTCAGGACCTTTGGAAGAGCAGTCAGATTTTACCACTCAACAGCATGCCACAAGTCCCTTTTCAGTTCCCCACCATCCTTCAGATAAAGCTGACCCGAACAATTAGGGTGGAAAAGTACTTGTAAAGCTTAAAATCTGAGTTTCCAGAAGGAAAATATTCTAGGAGTCACTGCAAAGCTCCACCTCCACAGTTCAGTCAGGTCCATAAAGAGGATGCCTCATAAGTACTGGAACACTTGAGTCCTCCTCTCTTCCCCATACACAGGGAAATCAGGCAGTGAGTGTTGTTGACATCCGTTATCCCAAGAAGAGGCTGAAGAAGACAAGGATCTTAACCACTGAGCCATCTTTCCATCCCTAAATGCAACTTTCAATGTGTGTCTTCAGCCTGTATTCATCCTCTGACTCCAGATTTGAATTTCCAATTGGAAGTGTTGTGGACATCGAGAATACAACATCTTTCCCATCATTTACTCAGAGCTGCCTTAGCGCTGCTCACTCCTTCTCAGCTAAGGCCGGCGCTCACCTAAGTCCCCAGCTCCAAAAGCCTGGTGCTGCCATCACTTCCCTCATCCAATCTTGTAGGTAATCCTGTTCGCAGTATCTTACCCCCTACCCCACCCCACCCCACCCACCTCGTCTCACCCCCCCACCCACCTGTCTGTCTGTCTGTCCATCCATCCACCCATCCATCCCAGGGCTGGGATGTAGATGAGGAGTAGAGGGCTCCAGCCCACAACCACACCCAGGAAACAAGAACCTGGCTGGGCATGGAGTAACTGGGACTCCAGCACCACCGACCCTCTCTGAGTCACTGTCACCTCTAAAGCCGGGAGCACTGCCACAGCTTCTGAAGGCTGCACTTTCCTTTGTCTCCTAAGATTCATTCTACTTTAATTATGTGGATGTGTGTGGGAGTGTGCACAGGAATGCGGATGCCCACAGATGGCAGGAGGGAGTTCAGATCCTCTGGGTTAGAATCACAGGTGGTTATAAGATACCTATTGTGGGTACTTGGAATCAAACTCGGGGTCTATGCAAGACTAGTTTGTAATCTTAACTGCAGAGTCATCTCTCCAGCCTAAGTGGTACTCTCTTCCTCCTCCGTACCACTGGTCCCCAACTGCTTCATTTCAACATAGCCAGAATGGTCCTTTTTCTTTTCTTTTTTTTGGGGGGCGTTTTTCGAGACAAGGTTTCTTTGTGTATTCTTAGCTGTTCTGGACTCGCTTTGTAGACCAGGCTGGCCTTGAACTCACAGCGATCCACCTGCCTCTGCCTCCCGAGTGCTGGGATTAAAGGCGTGCGCCACCACTCCTGGCTTCTTCCACTCTTTATAGAGGCTCCCAGCAGAAGGTGTGGCCCAGATTAAAGGAGTGTGTTCCCGCCTCAAAATCTGATCAAGGTGTGTGTCCTCCTACCTCAAAGGTCCAGACTAGAGGTAGATTTACCCACCTCAAAAAAAAAAGCTCTTACTGGTCTGCCCTCCATTGTTATTCATTCCGGATGTAGTCAGGTCAACAACCAAGAACAACCATCACAAGTCTACCCCTTGTCAACTTGACGCATGATTGTATCTCCTATGTCATGGTTAACTTTCAAATGAAAGCAAGAACCAGGTCATAACAAGGCCTAAGCATAATACAATATCCACATACAATAGCAAAAACATTAGATATTTCACAGGACATAATTATGCCTAAGGATACACTGCCCCTCCTACAACTGCAATGCATTATAAATTTAGAATAGGTGGCAATGTCCCTGGGGGAAATTCCTTTAGTACCTCAAACTTCACTATGACAACCACTGACAAGCTCTTCCGTGAAGTTACATCACAATGGCCCTCTCTTTCACTTCCTTGAGGACTTGGTCCAAAGGCCCTTGCTCTGTCTTCAAAGCCTAAGTAAGCATGTGACTCAGGGCTACTGTACTTCTTTCCTGTCTTTAGCCCCTAAACATTGCTTTAGTTTTTCCCAGAGAATTTACCATCCCCTGGCATTCAATGGATTATGATTATTATTTTCTGCTCCCATTAAACTATAGGCTCCATGGAAACAGGAATGCTTCCCTTGGATTGTTTTTTAATGTTGGTTTTGACTCAATGTAGATATTCTTGTCATTTTATATTGTTTCTTACCAAATTTTTATACATAAAACAAAATAGTTCCCTAAAATATTTGTTTATTCATTTACTTTATGTGTATGAGTGTTTTGCCTGAAGAAGTCAAAAGAGGAGATTAGAACTCCTGGAACTGGCGTGGTGGCGCACATTTAATCCCGGCACTCGGGAGGCAGAGGCAGGCAGATCGCTGTGAGTTCGAGGCCAGCCTGGTCTGCAAAGTGAGTCCAGGACGGCCAAGGCTACACAGAGAGACCCTGTCTCGAAAAACCAAAAAAAAACAAACAAACAAAACAAAACAAAACAAAAAAACCTCCTGGATCTGGAGTAACAAACAGTTGTGAGCCACCACATGGGTGCTGAGGACCAAACTGAGTCCTCTTACAAGAACAAATACTCCTGAATTCTGAGCCATCTCTCCAGCCCCTCCCTCAGACTTCCTTTTTTTTAAATGAACATATTTCTAGTTACTGGGTCAGCAGTGTTCTGGGATACTGCCAGCCATGCGCTTGTAGAAAGGGTCCATGCTGGCCCCTGCTTCTGTCCAGAGCAGCAGCCCACCTTCTCCGGGCATCACCTCCCGAGGACAGGATTAGCTGCTGGGAAACGCCAATGCCACTACTCACCGCCCTCCCCAGCCCATCCTCAGAGTTCACAGCCCAGGAGGGCTCTAAAGAGCTTATAATTTTTAAGTTGTATTTCATTGTGAGATTGTATTTCCACCCGTACTTGTAAGAACAATCCTGAGAGACACGTTACCCAGTTTCCTCCAATGGTAATAACTTGTACATCTATAGCTTAGGATTTTGACACTGATGTAAGACACATGACTTTGCCACTGTTACACAAATCTCTTGAAGGGCCATTTTACAATCTCCTTCTTCACACTTTCCTTAAGCCCTAGAATCTAATCTGTTATCGATTTCTATGACTCAGACACTTAAAAAATATCATGTACAACCAGGCGGGGTGGCGCCAAGCCTGTAATCCCAGCACTGAGGGAGGCAGAGGCAGGCAGATCTCTGTGAGTTTGAGGCCCGACTGGTCTACAGAGTGAGTCCAGGACAGCCAAGGCTACACAGAGTAACCCTGTGTCTCGAGAAACAAACAACAACAAAAAGTATATACATGGAATAATACAGTGTGCAGCGTCTCTGCCTTGGCTTGTTGCACTTAGCACAGTTCACCCAGCTGCGGCTGAGTCATCAGCTGGTTCCTTTTCACCACCGAGGAGAACGAAATGACTAATGCTTTGGTCATTTGCTCACTGGAGGGGTTCTGGCATGCGTCCAGTCTGTGAATATTATGAAGTCGCCATGTGCACAGGTTTTTGTCCGGTGTTAAGCCTGTTGCTTTGGAATAAACGCCCAGGTGTGCAACAGAGTTGTGTGGCAGCGGCGTATTTAGTTTTAAAAAGAACCATTGTCTGTCAAGGTGTTTTCCAGAACACCTACACATTCTGCATTCCCCAAGGGGCCCAACGTGCCTGGGTCAGTTTCGCTGCATCCATGCCAGCATTTAGCATTTTCACATTCTTTTATCTCAGTCATTTTCATCGCTTAAAATCAAAGGCCGGTGTGTTGAACAATCGGCCTCTAAGGGGGCGGGGGCGGGGGCGGGGGCGGGGGCGGGGCTAACTAACAAGAGTTAACTGGATCTCGAAGGCCCTTAGCTGGGGAGTGGGAAGTGAGGGGCTTTTGGAGGTGAGACCTAGTTGCAGGAAGCAGGCATGGGGGACTTCCTGTGCATGGTCTGTTATCCCAGGCTCTTCCTGATTCCTGCTTTGTGACCAACACAGGGCACTGAGAGTCTCCATGAAGTTTGACCTCACCACAGCCCAGACACAACAACACAGGTAGATGGCGGAAACCTTCAAAGCTCCTCAAGTTCTTTCCTTGGGCCTCGTGTCACAACGAGGAAGGCTCTGACTGATATATGCATATTCCTCTCTTCTTAATTTGTATCCCTTAATGGTGTTATGTACACCCTCCTTAGTGAAGTGTCTCTTCATGTCTTTACTGTTTTTTTTATTGTGTTTTCCCCCTAATAATTGGTTTTTATTGTTGCTTCATTTATTTAATTTTTTTATGTTTCAGGAGGGCCTGGCAATTCATGCCAAGAGCTCTACCACTGAACTACGCATCCCAAATACTAGTCCATAGTCAGATGTTTCCGAACATTTTGCCATGTGTAGCCTTTCCTAAACCCTTAATAAAGACTTTCATATAGTAAACTTTGTTTTTGTTTTGTTTGTTTTTGGAGACAGGGTTTCTCTGTGTAGCCTTGGCTGGCCTTGAACTCAGAGAGATCTGTCTGCCTTTGCCTCTGCCTCCTGAGTGCTGGGATTGAAGGCTTCCTATAGTAAACTTTTAAACTTTGATGGGCTAAGTTACTCTGTAATAGTTTTTGTTATTGATGATGTTTTGCATGTGGGATAGCTCTTACTTTGTGATGGACCTGAATGTTAAAACTAGTGAGAGTTTGCCACAGGTATAAATGGGAAAGAATATCAAGGTTAACATTTGCAAAACCAATTAGCATGCGGGCAGACTACAAACATACGATTGACAATCATATCTTCAGCAACACTTTCTATACAACAAAAAAAAAACCATTCTGTTCCCTATAGGATGATGAGGTGCAGATCGGGTAACTGCTCTGTGCTTACGATCTGTAAGGTTTGAGATGAACAAGTATAATCCTACTACTATGTTTCACTAGATAGTCATGTTGTCTAAATACGCTAACCCCTCGGCCATGGCTACAAGAGCAGCTGCTGCACTGAGCAGCAGGCAATGCAGGGACTCACAGCTGGGCAAAGTGCTGCAAATAAATGACCGTAGAATGCCCAGCTCTAGAGGGCCGTCTGTCTCAACCCCCTGCAGGCGCATCCTGCAGGAGGAGGCAGAAAGAACAGAAGAGCTGGAGGGTTGAAGGAGTGCTGCGAGATGCTGTCTTCTGAACGTGACATGGTTACCTGCACACAAGACACACAAGATCAAGCCACCAAGCCAATATCCAGCGGGCAGCATTAACTGGACTCAGTGGTCTACTCCAGCCCCACCCCACCCCCCAAAATAGAGTAGACAAAGCAAAGGCGAGAAGGTAGCATGTTGGGAGGGGTATTTGGGGGGCGGTGAAGGAAGAAGGCAAAGAAGATATGATACACATATACATGATATTAAAAAAGAAAATACCTTTGTTTATAGCTACAATTTATACACTAGCAACTAGTCTTTGAAAGTTGCTCAAAGCCAAGCATGGTGGCACATACCTCGGATCCCAACACTCAGGGAGGCAGAGGCAGGAAGATCTCTGTGAGTTCAAGGCCAGCCTGGTCTACAAAGTGAGTCTAGGACAGCCAAGGCTACACAGAGAGACCTTGTCTCAAAAAAATCTAAAATGAAGGAGGAGGAGGAGGAAAGAAGAAGAGGAGGAGGAGAAGGAGGAAGAAGAAGAAGAAGAAAGCAGCTCAAATAATTTTATTTTAATCTTATGAAACAAGGATTTCATTTTAAAGTAATAGCCTATATTATTCAATCATAAAGATGCCATACTCTTTTCAACCAAAATAATGCTACTTTATTTTGATTGAGAAGATTATGAAATCTGTGAGATTTACAAAATGCTAAAAGATTTATGAACAGAATAAATACCAACAACCAACCACATTTTTACATGCTGCAGACTTGGAGAACATTTAAACACTGAAAATCAAATATCTGTATGTCAGTCTCTCTTTGCAATCCCTGCCTCTAGGAGCGTATATATGAGTGACCAGTGTGCGCAAGTGTGTGTGTGTGTGTGTGTGTGTGTGTGTGCATTGTGTGTGTGTGTGGTGTTTCTTCAGAGTGATCTCTTTAAAGCTCAAGTCGAGAAGCATTTCAAAATAGTTTCATTGAGAAGGGATTTGTATACTGTACAATTCATCCATATGACTCACACAAGCAACTCACGAGCTTCTACATTATTGGCAGGGTTGGAAATCTTGGCACGTGGTGTTTAGTCAGGATGTGAGAGAAGGCAAAGTGGAGGCGGGGCAGGGCAGGGCAGGCATGTTAGAGAAACCCCTACCCTTTTCAGAGGTAGAAAATCTATCTTTTAACTGCACAGTCTCTTCCCGGAGCCCTTCCTGGCCTTCCCTCCAAATGACTGCACCTTCCTCAGGCCTTGGACAGAACCACGCCTATAAGGACACCAGATTCCCACGGAGCCCCTGTGGCCACGCGCAGCGAGTGGGAGGGGAAACAAGTGTGCTGAGATGGCGGCCCATGAGGGCCCCTGGCAGTGTGTGGAAACTCTTGCCGGGGCCTCTTCAGGGCTCCAGCTTTGGAATTTCCTGCCACAACACAGAGGAAGTTGTGAGACCCTGCTCCGGTGAACAAATGTATGTGATACCAGGCATGTTCCAATTATTCCGGTTAAGTGCAGGGCGACGTAAGGGTTCTTATGACCCAGAAAGGCAGAGCAGTAACTTACGGCGCATGTGCAATCTTGGACGCTAACAAAACAAACTACTAGCCTGGCTTGAGAAAGAAGATGCTAGCTAGGCAGGTGAGGAACCGCTTCCCCAGCCTCCTCTTGGGCAATGTGACCCAGTAAGAGTGAGCCTCTGCCTCCACAGACTGCTAAGCCACACTGTTCTCTATGGACTCCAATAACATGCATTTCTTAGTTCTGCATTACGAGTAAATGCTGGAATTAATTTCACTATTTATGGCCCAGTACGACACAAAGGTATTTTACTGGAAATTTTATAGATTTCATAAAATTCATTTGAGATATGCCAGCTCTCAAATAAGCTTGATAAGAAAATTAAGGCCAACACCCCCCCCATTCCAACCACCCCCACACAGATAGCAGATTAGTGCTGCCAAAAAAAATTTTCAACCAATACTGAGCTGGGAGTCTTTTTTGGGGCGGGGGGGCGGTTGAGACTGGGTTTCTCTATGTAGTCCTGGCAGTCTTGTACTCATTTTGTAGACCAGGCTGGCCTCAAACTCTTGAAACCTCTCCTGCCTCTGCCTCCCAGAGTGCTAGGATTTTAAGGGAGTGCTAGGATTATAAGGTGTGCACCACCGAGCTCAGCTGAGCTAGGAGTCCTTTATGATTAATGTAACAAAGGCAGAGGTGGCAGAGGTGGGGAGGGTGAGGCACATAGTAAGAATGGCCTGAGAATGGAAAAATTCATTATTATAAAAATCAAGGGCTGGAGAGATGGCTCAGCGGTTAAGAGCACTGACCCAGGTTCAATTCCCAGCACCCACATGGCAGCTCACAACTGTCTGTAACTCCAAGATCTGACACCCTCACACCAATGCACATAAATTTTTAAAAAATTAAATAAAATATTTACAATTTATTCTTCTCTCATATATTACATCCGGACCAGTTGCCCCTCCCAGCGCTGCCCCCCACCACATGCACTCCTCCCCGATTCCCCTTCAGAAAAGGGCAGGCCTCCCAGGGATATCAATCAAATATGGCAGATCAATTTGCAACAAGACTAGGCATCTCTCCTCATATTAAGGCTGGAGGAGGCAACCCAATGGAAGGGAAAGGGTCCCAAAAGCAGGCAACGGAGTCAGAGACAGCCCCCACTCCCACAGTTAGGAGCCACACAAGAACACCAAGCTATACAACCACAGCATATATGCAGAGAGCCTGGCTCAGACCCATGCAGGCTCCCTGGTTGTCAGGTTGGTCTCCGTGAGCCCCTATGAGACATGGTTAGTTGAGTCTGTGATTTTTCTTGACCTTGACCCAGCTGGCGCTCCGCCTAATGTTTGGCTGTGGGTCTCTGCACCTGTTTCCATCAGTGGCTGGATAAAGCCTCTCTGATGGCCATTATGCTAGGCATGAGGATATTCTTAAAGTACTATAATTATTATAGAACGTCTTTTTATTTCTGATAATATTTCTTATTCTGAATCTACTTTCTCTACATTGCCAAAGTAATCAATGTTTCTTTCTGATTGGTGTGTACAGCTTACTTTTCTCTATTCTTGTAATCTTTAAGCTGTCTTTATATGGTAAGTGCAGACATAACAATTGTAATGGTATTCACTTGGGCCCTGCATATAGTTAACAAACAGTTTGATGGCCCCACCTCCCACACTGGCTCCTTTAAGCCATCTATAATTAATCTAATTTTTGGTATGGGTTAATTCACATCTAGCATTTTGCTATTTGCTTTCTTTTTTCTTCCTTTTTGGAAGGAACAATAAAATCCATTATATTTTCTCTTTTGAACTGAAGATATTTTTATTCACACTTACAATATACATTTTAATTTTTAAATTTAAATTTTAGGGGCTGGAGACATGGCTCAGTGGTTAAAAGCACTTGTTCTTGTAGAAGACTCAGGTTTGACTCCCAGCACCCACATGGTGGCTCACAACCCTCTGTAACCCCAGTTCCAGGGGCTCTGCAGACACCATCTTCCGGCCTCCTCAGGCATCAAGCACACACATGATGCACATACATACATGCAAGTAAAACACTCATAAAAGAAAATAAATACATGTAAAAATTTTTCATTGTATTTGTGTCTGTGTGTGTGAGAGAGAGAGAGAGAGAGAGAGAGAGAGAGAGAGAGAGAGAGAGATATTTGTATATAGGTATCCACAGAGGCCAGAAGAGGGCCTTGGATCACTAAAGGCGGGGGTCACAGAAGTTGTAAGCCATTTGATAGGGTTGATAGGGATCTAGGAATTGAACCCTGGTCCTTTAAGAAAAGCAGCTGGTGCTCTTAACCACTGAGCCATCTCTCCAGGCCGTCTGGTGCTATTATTCTTTGCATATATCTAAGTTTCCACCTAGGCTCTTTCATCAACTTGAAGACTTCCATTACACTTCCCCATCTGCAGGTCTGCTGGGCAATGGATACACTTGCTTAGCTCTTGGTGTTGGAAGTGTCTTGGTTGATCTTCATTTTTGAGGGGTCTCACCTGATATATAGTTTCATGTTGACTCCTTTTTCCTTCAACATCCTGAACACATAGTTCTAGAGTCTTCTGTTTCATGACTCCTGATAAGGAGTATGCAGGCCTCACATTTACTTCTCTATATGAAAGCTTTTTTATTGTGGGTTTGTTGTTGTTGTTGTTTTGTTTTGTTGGTTTTTGGTTTTGTTTTTAACAAATGTGGTTATGATGTAGTTTTGAGTTCTCTTTGGGTTCACAGAGCTCCTGGCTTTCGTCAAATTTGGGTATTTTGAATCTTATTTTATTCCATTTATTTTTGTCCTTAACTTGTGTATGGGGTCACTTAATAAGGCCTTCCCTGTCACTAGGATTCTCTGTCCATTTCTTTTACAGTCATTTTTCCCCACACATCCTGGCAAGTTCACCAATGTTTAACTACAAATCCATCTGTTGTGACGCCCAGTCTGTGATGTTTTCACTGCAGACGCTGGGTTTCTTAGCTCTAGATATCCCAGTTTAAATGAACCTTCCATTTCAATAATTAATATATGTTTGTGTCTGATCTTTAAAAAAAAAAAAAAACATTTATTTATTATTATGTACACAGTGCTCTGCCTCCATATACACCTGAAGGCCAGAAGAGGGCACCAGATCACATTATAGATGGTTGTGAGCCACCATGTGGTTTGCTGGGAATTGAACTCAGGACCTCTGGAACAGCAGCCAGTGCTCTTAACCTCTGAGCCATCTCTCCAGCCCCCTTGTGTCTGATCTTAAATCCCTGGCCACCTTGATGACAGCGCTCTGGTCACTCATCCTCTTAGTCGTTTCTAGACCTCTTTACATTGGCTGGCAGTTTTCTCCTGGCTGTATATCACGCTTCTTGCTTCTTCACATGCCCAGGGGCTTTTAATCAGTGTTTAACATTATAAATGTTGCACTGTTAAGTGTCTATTGACTTCCTTTAAAATGTCTACATTTGCCGGGCATGGTGGCCCATGCCTTTAATCCCAGCACTCAGGAGGCAGAGGCAGGTGGATCTCTGTGAGTTCGAGGCCAGCCTGATCTACAAAGCAAGTCTAGGACAGCGAAGACTACACAGAGAAACCCTGTCTCAAAAAACAAAAACAAAAAACAAAAAACAAAAAAAAAAAAAAAGAAAGAAAGAAAGAAAGAAAGAAAAGAAAAGAAAAGAAAAGTCTACATTTGAGGCTCAGTTTGCAATAGGGTATCCATACCTAATACTGGAAAGCTTTTCAAACACTCATGGCAGAGAGGGATGAGGCTTGTGGAGGACTTAATTGTTTAGACAAACTGACAGAGTCTAACACACACACACACACACACACACACACACACACAGTGTTACCCCGCAAGTTTCTCTCTTTTTCCTCCCTCCATGAGAGCACACGTGTGTGTGTACAGGTGTGTATGTGTGTGTGTTCATATCCATAGACAACTATCAGTCTAAACCTTAATCAGAGAAGTCTCTTTCCAGTAAAACATTACAAGCAGAGACTCATGGCTACACAGAGTCCTGAGAATAAATCATGGTGGATGCTCAAATCCTAAACTACGTATTTGTTACATCCCACTGAAGTTCAAGGAAAACTGAAGGTAGGAAGCCTGTGAGAGCTGAGAGGTAAGGAAAGGGGCTGGAAAATGTGATCTTTTGGAAATACGAAGCTTTTGCCTTCAAAAACCCAACAACTGGAGACACAATGGTCTGTAGAGTAACAGGCCCATTAACAGACTGCCAAGAGTGGAGGCGGGTCAGGTGTAGCAGCGCAAGCAGGCCTTTAGTCCCAGCACTCATAAGGCAGAAGTGGGGGGATCTCTGAGATTGAGGTCATCCTGATCTACAGAGCAGGCACCATGGCCACGCAAGTGAGACTGTATCTACAACCAACCAACTCTCCAAAATAAAATAAATAAAAATGAAAGAGCAATGCAAGGAAGCCTACGCCTCACTGCTAAATACCAGTCACCAGTGGATAATGCTAACCTAATGATTGTACTGACGGCCCTGGTTACACCAAATGGGTCCTAAGGCAACACCAAAAGTCACAAATCTGGAAAGGGACATACAGGGAGGATGGCAGGTTGGCAGGGGTGAGAGGGCAGTGAGAGGCTGGGAGGAGAGGGTAACCAGAATGCCTTAAATTCACATATGAAATTATCAAAAAACTAACAATATTTTAAAGAGTTGCCTAGCATTCTACATCATCTGCAAATTAACTTGATCTTTTCCAGACCTGTGCTTAAATTCTGCTGGACCCTAGGTCAGGGCTTCTCAGCTTCGGTTCTCCTGACACGTGAGGCCACAGCGTTCATAGGGGCTGGCCTGTGGCTCACAGGGGCTGGCCTGTGGCTCACAGGGGCTGGCCTGTGGCATGCAGCTGCTTCACAGCGTTCCTGGCCTCACTCCCAACACGTCAGCAGCAACTTCTAGTTGTGACAATACAGAATGTCTCCAGAAATTGCCAAATGTCCCCTGCAGAGTCTCCTAGTTCTTCGCCCAGTATGTGGAACAGAATCAGCATAGCAGGATTGCTCCAATAAAAAACCCAGCACCAGGGCTCTGGGAAGCTTCACCGGTGGGCAATATCTCCATACAAACATGTTGTCACAACTCGTTGCTAAGGAAATTAAGTGTATCTGCATCCTGTGTGATGTCACTGTATAGCTGTATCCTGTGTGATGTCACTGTATCTGCATCCTGTGTGATGTCACTGTATCTGCATCCTGTGTGATGTCACTGTATCTGCATCCTGTGTGATGTCACTGGGAGCAGATTCTTATAGTCTTGTACTCCTGACTTCACCCCACAAGCCTTTTCTCTTTGCTGATGTGTGTCGGGTGTGTCTGTGATCCATCTTAGGCTTACATGTGGCTGCATGGTGGTAGGTCCTGTGGGTCCTCCCTGCATACGATCAAACTCAGGGTGATCTGGGACCCACCAGCACACTTCCATACAAGTTTAGCTGGAGATCTGCCTAGCTTAGTATACTCCCGCCTTATGCAGACATGTGGGCTCCTTGTCTGCGTGGTTCCTTCCTCTTGGGGGTCTGGTCTCACAGATGCCAATCTCACTGATCTACAACTCTCTTTCCTCAGTGCCAGTACACTACAGATGTGCAGTGCTCTAGTGGGAACCAATGGTGACCCTGGGACATACACTGTCAGACATTAGGTCCCTCACTGTCTGCTGTCTAGTATATGAAACAGTTTTGTCATATATTTCTGCCCAGTTTTCTAGTTATCTAAGTTATTTATGATAATGGATGGGAGAAAAAAAAACCTCGCCTGCAGTGGTGGCGCATGCCTTTAATCCCAGCACTTGGGAGGCAGAGGTAGGCAGATCTGTGAGTTCGAGGCCAGCCAGCCTGGTCTACAGAGTGAGCTCCAGGACAGCCAGGGCTACACAGAGAGACCCTGTCTTGAAAAACAAAACAAAACTCATTGTAAGATTTTTTTGGGCCAGTGAAGATGGTTCAGCAGGTAAAGACACTCGCAGCACACACCTGATGCTCTGAGTTTGATCCCCGAGGCCACGTAAGGCGGAGAGAGAGTACTGACTACAAAGTTGTCCTCCACTTCATACCACGGCACATTAGCAATGCATGTAATAATAAAAATTTTAAATATTTCATAGAAACGTGTTTTCAAGCCGGGTATAGTGCCACATGCTTTTAATCCCAGCACTTGGGAGGCTAAGGCAGGTGGATTGCTGTGAGTTCGAGGCCAGCCTGGTCTACAAAGCAAGTGCAGGACAGCCAAGGCTACACAGAGAGACCCTGTCTCGGAAAAACAAAACAAAACAAAAGGTTTGTTTTCAATTACATGTCTGTGTGCGTGTGCGCATGAATGCTGGTGCTCATGGAGGTCAGAGGTCAGATCTCCTGGAGCTAGAATTTCAGGTGGCTGTAAGCCTCCTGAGGTGGGGTACCTAGCCTTAAACCTGGATCCTCTTAACCTTCATCTCTCTAGCCCCTAAAATACAATTTTAATTTTGATATTATGCTAATCGGAGATATTAAGTTTGTGTTCTTAATTCAGCAGCATTCCAATCCAAGAAACATCTGCAAAGGACCAGCCACACTTGGTTACTGACAGATTATCCTGGTGTTACGGTCATCAGGGTTCTTCTATTCACTCTGGCTCTTTGTTTGTTTGTTTGTTTGTTTGTGCTTCTGTTTTTCAAGACAAGGTTCCTGTATGTAGCCCTGGCTGTCCTGGAACTCCCTCTGTGGTTGAGGCTAGCCTCAAACTCACAGCCTCCCCAGTGCTGGGATTAAAGGTGTGCACCACCGCCATCCAGCTTCAATCGATTTGTTGATGATTTGGGTGGTTTTGACTCTTGCGAGTTTTGTCTGTTTGTTTATTCGTTGTTTCTTTGTTATTGTTCAGAGACAGAGTTCTACCATGTAGCCCTGGCTGGCCTGCAGCTTGCTGTAAACCACGGTGACCACGAACTCACAGAGATCTGCTTGCCTCTGCCTCAAGAGGGTGAAAGAAGTGTGCACATGCCTGGCTTGACGGTTTACTCCTTATTAGTGCACAGGTGATTCTATTGGCCTGTTCTCAGGGACCCAGCAGCTGCTTAGCTCATCACCAGATGTGCCAGATGTGCGCTGCACATAGAAGCCCCCACCCCCACCCCCACCCTAGATCTCTCTGTCCTGAAGTCCCTCTCTCTCTCTCTTGCCCTCTCTCCTTCTCTGTGTGTCTCTCCGGTTCCTTCTCTCTAGAGTGCCTTTCACTGTCCCCTCTTCCAATAAATGCTTTACACCAGATCTGTTGTGTGGCATTTTCAGGGGTGCAACTGTGGCACAGGCCTGCCAAAGGCACCCCACCCCTTGCTGCATTTATATCCTATCCCTTCTTAGCCACATCTCTTTCACTCTCTTGTGGGCCTCTCTATCTGGATTTCATTTGTTCTAACATATTTAATAGGCACTTACTAGGAGGTGGCCTGGTAGTGTGGTGGTAAAGTGCCTGAAACCAAACTGCTCCTCCTTTTAGTAGCTCTGTGGTCAGAGACAAGGTACTTAGCCTCTCCATGCCTCAGTTTCCTCATCAGTTAGAGAATAAATGTACTTAGCATCTCTGTATCTCTTTTCCTGTCAGTTAGTGGATAAAATGGTCCCTCGGTCATAGGAGCACTGCGAGGGTATCTGAGGGAGGTGACACTGTGAAGGTATCTGAGGGAGGTGACACTAATAAAGCTCTTGATGCTCTGACATACAGGCGGACCTCTAGAGTGCTCACTACAGCACCGGCATACACACAGGAGTGTGCTCTAGAGAATCTTCCAGAATACCAAGAAAGTCCCAAGCCCTACCACAGATGCCGGACAAGAATGAGTAAGACATTTTGAAATAAGACTCAAGGAGATTATGACTCAGTGGGAGGCACACAGCAAGAGTTTATTTCTTAAGGATTAAGAATAAATCACTGTATGGTAACATTTACCAAGCACTAAATATCTTTACCTGTTATTTCACAGTGAGATCCTCTTGGATCAGAGGGCATTACTGTGTCCATTTTACAAATACGACAACCGAGAGCTTAAGAATGTATGAAGTTAGCCAGTTACCAGCTGCTGTCACTCAACTCGCACAGAGTGGGCATGTGAACCCAGGTAGTGGAATCCCACAGCAAGAGTTTTTATGAGCTCACCATAGCACAGTTGCTAAGGGCATAAACTCTGGAGTCAAAAAAGGCCTAGTGAGGCCAAGGAGGAGATCAAATTTAGACTGTGCCAATTTCGCCAGGCAGAAACGGGGAGGCAGGGAGCTGATAGTCAGGACAAGTGATGAAATGGCAAGGCGAGACTTTTCGGAAGCCTGAGGTGGTATAGTGAGGAGGCCGGGAGTCCCTGGAGGATGCGTGAGGGCACACACTTTATCTCGCAGAGAGTAAGATTCTAAACCTCTCCACATCGGGGCACACAAAGCAAATGGAATCTGCACAGTAGCTACATATTACTGAGCTCCAGAGGAGCCAGAACCTAAGTTCCCCGACCCCGACGGTTCAGGGAGGTGGCTATGAAGAGGGGGAGAGGGAGGGAGGGAGGCTGAAGTGGGGTTCCACTTTAGATGGCTACAGGACAGAGGGCAGTGCAGGGAGAAGAGAGACACTCCAGGAAAGGAAGGTAGAGTCCTAGGGAGAAACAAGGTTTGGGGACTCGATGAGTCATCCCAAAGCCAGCGCTGTTTTGCAACGCCCTGCCTTGCTGGAGGTCTGGAGGAACCTAGCAGTCACCTGACTCATCAACCCAAATCCTTGTTTTCTTACCTTAATTAATCATTACCTATAGAGTTGGTTTCAAGCCCTGTCCCAGTGTCTTTCGGATACATGAGAATTATAAATACCTTAGACAAATGGGTCTACTGGTTTGAGGAGGAAGCAGAAGGGTTGGAAGAAATTAGTGATATTTATCAAGTTTTTTGAAGAGGTGAAAAAAAAACTGCTTCTGGCGCACCCCAGAGGAGCACAGCTTCCAGTAGCTGCCCCGGGTGGAAGGGAACGGGCAGTGGTGAACACTGGGACTGCTCGGCACACAGGAAGATAGGGTGCAATCGTGCAACCCTGAGTTTGCCCAGGCCACTAGGGTCAAGTAGCTAAATGTACACAAAACTTTCTAGAACGGGGGGAGGGTGGGGAATGTGTCTTTTCCTGTGCAGTAAGGCAAACCTTCCATCACACTGACTTTCAGTTCTCCTGTTACTAACGCTGAACGTGATCGACGACAAGGAAGTAGCACAAGAGGAGGGTGACCATGGTACCCTAAAAGGCAGGTACATCAGAGAAGTCTTCTAGAGAGCTCAGGCGTGTGATGGATCAGCACCCGTGGCCCTGCAAGAAGCCACGTGGAGAATAGAACACACCAATGCTTAGATTATGTCTTCACAAGTGTGTGCGGACTGTCCTGTAATTAGGCCACAGAGAGCACTATAGCCAAGGAGCTTACACGGCTGGGCATTGGAGACGCTTGCTAGTAGTGACTTCCATAAAAGGCAGATGACTAAGAACAGAGGATGCTGACTAAAAAGTCCCTCCATGTTTTTTTTTTAACTCCCTGAATAACTGGGCATGCCAAATGTGGTCTGTCATAAAAGTATTCACTGATAAACTCTGTACTTTTAGACAACAAATATATGTTTGCCCAAGGGCTAAAGCCTTTCAATAAATCATTCAACTGCAAAGTGTCAAAACAATAAAACCCCCAATAAGTGAAAAGTGCCAGTCGAACTGCGCTGGCTGGGGTGGAAAGGGTTAACTCCTTCAGGTCAGAAGGCAGATACTAGGGACCAGGCGCTTGCGGCCACTGCTGTTTTGTCACACACCAGAAAACATATCCTCAGTACCACATCTTAGGGAACCTCAAGCCTTAGCTGGCTACCACAGCCTACCTTTAGTCAGTCAGCCTTTTCTCCCCAGATAAGCTTCTACCACAGCTATTCCCACAATAGCAACTATCAAAAAATTAAAAAGAAAAACAAAACAAAACAAAAAACCAGAGGCAGGGTGGAGGGGTGGCTGCAGCTCAGTGCAAGAGCTCTTGTTTATTATCAACCAAAGCCCAGTGTTAGAAACAAATAAATGAACAAACACCCCCAATCCATGTTTGGAAATGCAAACTGGCTTGTTTGCTTGCTTTGTTGTTGTTTTGTTTTGTTGTTTTTTTGAGATAGGGTCTCTCTGTGTTAGCTTTGTAGACCAGGCTGGCTTCACTGCCTCCTGAGTGCTGGGATTAAAGGCGTGGGCTACCACGCCTAGCTGCTTTTTTTTTAAATACAATTATCTATGAATGTTTCTCAAAGGACATTCTAAGAAATGGTACTTTCCTCCCAATAATAACTACAAATTATTATGATAGTTACTATGTAATGTAAGCATTTACCCTTGAACTTTGAAGTAGTTATCACATCGTTTCTCCACAGGAAGACACACTCGAGACCCATGCTTGTTTCATGACAGCACACTGTTTTCTTGATATCTCTCTGCTTGTTACAGGACATCACTGACATTCATGGGAGAAAATATGTTGAGAAGTGGTGATTCAAACAGGGGAGTGGCTTCAAATGGCTGTAGGACCACCTCATAGCATACAAGCAAGTGACTTTTTATGGCATATGACTGAGGTTGGGTTTGGTTTTTTGTTTTTGTTTTTTTTCCAGATTTATATTTTTGGCTTTGCTAGTGTATGCTACTATCTAGACCTCTAACCATGTCTATACCAGAAATCACATACATATATATAGGATTTGGTAAAATATTCATTGTTACCATATATGAATCTTAAAAATAAGAATCCATGTTCCTGGGTACATAAAAAGGCAGCTTTCTCTCATTTATGATAGCCCAGGCTGGCCTGAAACTCCTGATCCCCCTGCCTCTGCAGCTTCTGCATATCCTACTGATGTCTGCCACTACAACCGACCCATTTATTATAATTGATTTCAGAGAGTGAAACTTACTTTGCTTATTGGCATTTTATTGACTGATTGGTTGACATTGATTTTTTCTAAAAGAAGGGCTCTCATTTGGCTTTATTGGCATTTTAGTATACTTCCTGCTAGTGACTGATGTATAGTAAGAAAACGATTTAATGAATACATTTTACTTTTCTGTATCAATCATGTTATAAAGTGGCATTCTGCAGAGCAGAGTGTAGAATCAATACTGCAAATATCATGGCAGGAGAACACGGCCGCTGTTGCAGCACCTGGTCCCTTCTTCCCACAAGTGCTCCCTACTTTATGAGAGTCCTGCTCCCTTTTTTATTCCAGTTGATTCCATCCTCAACACCAGGGGTGGCCATACAACCCTGGCCTAACCGATCAAAGCATTTCATGCCCTTGCCACAACGACTGGTTCACTGAAGCTTACATACCCCAAAACAAGTCAAGAGACAGAACACCCAGGTGTCTGCATACCCATTGGCTGGGATGACCCTCTTTCTACATGGAAAATTAAGAAGATGACACTTGGTTCTGTGTGTCATTGCTACCACGGCATACAATGTACCACAGGGAAAAACACTGAGGAAAAGTGAGACCACACATTGATCTCCTCTGGTGTAGCCCACAACTTCCTGGATCCTTCATTTCCTGCCTTCTTGGCTATTGGGAAAAGCAAAAGAAACTTATTCAAAGTACTACCATTTCACTTTCAGACTCCATTTAATCATAGGGAGAAAGTAAGTTCAAGGTCCCAGGCCCTAGGGGAGCTAGGGACTTCCCAATAGCTGAACAGCCTCTGTTGTGAGGAGACAGTTGTCTGAGTCCAGGCATCTCAAGGACAACTTTGGAGACAATTGTCTGAGTCCAGCCATCTCAAGGACAACTGTCTCCATCTTGCTGGCAGAGTCAACTAAGTTCATGTTCCCAGGCCCAGGGACCTCCTCCTATCCTGATTGGTGGAAATGGCCTTGCTCAACCCCTTATGTCAAAATATGATTGGACAGTGCTATGACCCACCCCGATCCCCCTGGCTTTATGGTTTCATCCTTCAGGGTCGCAGTTCAGCTCCCGAGTCTGTTCTGCAGCCCTGCTTGATCAGTAGCAGCTTGATTACAATAAATTTTTGTCATTTGCATTGACCTGGTGCTTGAGTTATGTTGGATTTAATCAGACCCCACTTCTAACTTAAGTAGGCCAATGTCAGTTCCTAGTTTTGCATCCAAAAAGCCTGGTTAGTCCAGGGGATAAACAAAGTGTATGATTTTACGGTGGAGAAAGGCAGACATGACTATGTAACAACCTATAAACAGTAATAAAATAAAAAAATAAATATGCAATTCATAAGATTACTAGTCAATAAATATATAAAAAGGTGCTGTCATTAATGAAAAATAAAGCTTTAAAAATTCTCCTTTAAAAAATATATATGTAGCCGGGCGTGGTGGCGCACGCCTTTAATCCCAGCACTTGGGAGGCAGAGGCAGGCGGATCGCTGTGAGTTCGAGGCCAGCCTGGTCTACAAAGTGAGTCCAGGACGGCCAAGGCTACACAGAGAGACCCTGTCTCGAAAAAACCAAAATATAAATAAATAAATAAATAAATAAATAAATAAATAAATAAATAAATAATAAATAATAAATAAAAAAAATATATGTATGAAAATTTTGTCTGCAGGTGTACTGTGTACATGTGCCTAGTGCTGTTGGAGGCCAAATTTCCTGGAACTGGACCTACACATGTTTGGGGCCTGCCATGTGGGTGCTAAGAACTGAACGTGGGTCCTCTCAAAGAACAGCTAGTATGTTTAACTCCTGAGCCATCTCTCCAGCCCTATTTTTCTCTACATGCGTTGGGGACAGGACGTATATATGGCACTGGGGGGGGGAGGTGCCCAAGGGATACACATGCCACAGTTCTAGGGTGGGACAGGGGTGTCCACACGGTATGTGGAGAGGTGAGGACGATTTTCGGGAGTTCTCGTTCCACTCTTTGGGCCCCAGGAGTTGGACTGAGGGGCCAGCCTCGGCGGTAAGCACCTTTTGTACCATCTCACCTTGCGAGACAGCAAGCAAACAAAGAAATGTAGGAAGACTGTAGTGTTTACAGACAGATCCTGGCAAGGCGAAAAGAGAAAAGAGAAAAGTATCTCAACTGTTTGCCACTGAGACTCTTAACATCCAGCGTCGAGGATTCAGAAAGGTCTTAAAAGAATGGTCAGTCAAACCAGGAAAGGTGATACCAGATGGATGACACAGACCTCCTCCTCATGCATTGTTAATAAAAAGCATGCACAGTGCAGTCCCTGGAGCAAACCGACAACATTATAAAATGTTCTGGTACATTTTCTCAGGACCACGAAGCCTGCGCCTACAAATCTATCCTATAGAGAAAATTGGGAGCACACGCAAAGAAACAAGTTGCTTATAAAGATTGAAAGAGAAACAGCTCAGATACCTGGCAATATGGCTTCCCGAAAAAGCTATACCAACGCTAGAAAACTATGCTGCAATGGAAAAAGACAATCTGCAGTGCCAGAAAAAGATCCTCGTGAGAGGGAAAATTAGCAAAAACAAGAACAGTATCAGCAGACTGCCGGCACTCACAGACTTTATTCATGTATTTATGCTTGTAAGCAGGTGACTAACAAAATACACATATGCACACACACCACACACGCACAGGCACCACATGTGCACACGCACAGGCACACACACAGAATTGGTGCGGTTTCCAAAGTGGCAAAATTTTAATATGGAGTTGGCTAAAACAAAAGATTTTTAACCTATTCACATGATAGTGAAGGCCTGAAAACTTACCATGTCCACCAACAAGGAGCAAAAGGCCACACACTAAGCCTCTGCCATTCCTGCCCAGAACCAAGAGGATCACGATGTGAACCCAGCCTGGTCTGCACGGCAGAGCCTGTTTCCAAATGCCAAGATATATAAAGTCTCCTCTTTCCTTCTAGAGGACAGGCCCAGATTATCTACCAAAATAGCTAGAAAAGAGGCCTGTTTTATCTCGCTCCTCAGAAGTATGCACAGCAAGCTAAGACAGCTAAGAAACTCTGAGGAAGAGTCGGGGCTGACAGGACAAGCTCAGAAGGCAGCTGCCTCCCTCTTGAGCATCCAGGGCCTGATGACATTGCTTACAACACCAAGACAGCTGACCCCGCCACTTACATAGAGGAAAGCCTCCCACTGAAAATGCTTCCACTGCCAACCCACTGGCCCCTTCCACCTTTTTACTACTTTCCTGCTTCGTCTTTTGCCGCTGTCTATCAGCCCATCTCTAGGCTCATGGCACTGCCCCTTTCAACAGGGACACACCTTTATTTTTTCTTTTTCTTCCTTCCTTCCTTTCGAGACAGGGTTTCTCTAATAGTCCTGGACTCGCTTTGTAGACCAGGCTGTCCTCGAACTCACAGCGATCCGCCTGTCTCTGCCTCCTGAGTGCTGGGATTATAGGCGTGCGCCACCACGCCCGGCTCCCTAGGCATGTCTTAATACAATCAAGTTGACAATCAAAATTATGAGTCACAGCATCCTAGCTGACCTACAAATCAGGATGTACCTAGGCTGGACTTACACTTGGACCAATATTCCTGCCTCAACCTCACAAACGTTGAAATTGTGTCTCAAAGACTAGGTTCTTAACTATTACACTGTCTTAAAAATAATTTTGGGCAAGCAAAACAAAAAACAAAAAACAAATACAAGGCCAGATGTAATGGCGCCTGCCTATAATCAATCCCAGGGTTAGGCGGCAGGTGCTTTACCTGATGCCCTGTCTTGCTTGCTTTATTTCTGTTGTAAATAAAGGCCAGGGTCTGGGGAAGAGGAAGGATGTTTGCAATGGCCGTGGAGTGGAGAGGAGAGAGAGAGAGAGAGCGCGCGCAAGCACTGTCACAGCCGGGGATCTGTGGACACAGCGGGATTCGAACCCTAGAGAGCAACATGGGTGTGAGGCAGAGGCCTGCGGCTGAGGCCTGAGCTCAAGACTAGATGGTGGGGACCAGAGCTGGGTCCCCAGGGGTCACATAAAGTAGGAGAATCGACTCCACAAAGCTGTTCTGTAAAAGCCACTGTTTGTAGTGGCATGCAGGCCCAGACAACCCTCCCTCCCCTGTCTGTCCCCACCCACCCCCATAATTTTAATCCCCCCCCCTTATTCAACAAGGGAAACAGAAGCCATCACATCTTACCTTCCACCCTGACCCAGTAATCACTTCCTCCACACTCCGGCCCATCCTTCACAAAGCCTGGGCTCTATTTCCTTCACCTCTTGTTTGAAAGGGGTTTGCTTGGGTGTATTGTTTGCTGGCTTTAGATTTTGGGGGGCGGAGTGTCTGGGGTGGTAGAGTGGTGCTTGCTTTTGAGACAGGGTATCATCTCTAAGGCTGGTCCCAATCTTTCAATCTTCCTGTGTAGCCTCCTGAACCGTGGGATTGGAAGCACGAACTACTACACCCAGCCAAAATTCTTAGGTTGACTACATTAAGTTTGCTGCTTCTCGGTCTCTTGGGGGCTGGACTCCCTCAGAAGGTCCTCAGGCTGCCTTCCCTTCTGCATCCTGTGTAACTCCCAGACTGTCAGCTGTGGATCTGTGCTGATGGGCCCTAAGCGTTTCTCCACCTACATCTTTAATGAGAGTCGGAATTACAAATCCTTATGCCTGACTCTACCTCTCCTTTGAGACATCTTATTGGTATTTTAAGTTCAATGGGTCCAAGGCAGAATGCACTTTCCTTTCTCTGCCTCCTCTCCTAGCAGCAAAAGGTTCCGTCATTGACCTAGCTTCCCAAGCCAAGAAGAAAGCCACATTGGAAGAAAACTGACACAACAGTTAACCTCTACCCACCACACGGGTGCTGTCACACCCTTATATCCCTCCCCACACACACACTGATATCCTTACACACACACACACACACACACACACTAACCTTTTTGTTTTGGTCTGGTTTTTCGAGACAGGGTTTCTCTGCGTTATCTTGGCTGTCCTGGACTCACTTTGTAGACCAGGCTGGCCTCGAACTCACAGCGATCCGCCTGCCTCTGCCTCTCAAGTGCTGGGATTAAAGGCGTGTGCCACCATGCCTGGCTCACAAAATAACTTTTAAAAGAATTCCACTGCTGTTTTTAATGGATTTGCATTTAACTACAGAGCATTTGTTGTGTGTGCAGGGTCCTGTCTAAGAATGTATGGTTTTCTATGTATTATCCCTTCAGCAAAGTTATTTATAGCTATGTGTCCTTCAGAACTATTATTAAGACCCCCTCAGGTAATTTATAATTTTAATTGAAATGGTAACTAGGACTTTTGAAATTGTGTTTTCCAAGTGATTCTTCAATGGTCTACAGGAAAGCTAGCCAACTGTGAGCTCAGGCTGCATTCGACCACTCTGCTGGGTTCTGTCCGTGCTAACAGCTAGTACTCCAGGAGACAGGCGGTATTGGGTTCCACAGGAAAGGAAAAAACCAAGCCACGGAAGCAGGTTTGTGCATAGCACAATGACCCATTGAAGAGAGTCTGAGCTTAAAGTGACAAGCCACACTTGTCAAAGACCTCTTCAAAGTAAACAGAAACTCAGAGCTCCAGCTGTGGGGGTAGAGAGCAGGGCTGGGCACGATGGTGGGACTGTATATATCAGGTAAGAGGTGGCAATGATCTTTAGGGGCAAAGCTGATGCCAGGATTAATGAAGAAAAAACTGGTTCACTCCTCTAACATCTGCTGTGCAAAACAGAAAGACAAGTTTACACTGCCTGGTGGCGTCACGTTACAGTTACCGAGCACAGACGCCTTAAATGTACCTTTCCAAAAAGGATTTCAGGCGAGCAGGGAGGGGTCTTCTAACTGTACCACTGGCTACCACACGACTGCCCTGGGATTCAAGTGTGGGGAGGGGAAAGCCCCAATGATCAAAAGTGAAGGCAGGAAACGGGTGGAGGGAAGAGGAAATGCTGAACTACAAGGTCGTGGGTCAGGAAACCAATTTGGCACATGGAAAGCAAGGCATATAGAATCAAGTGCCACACACAGCACAGCACACAGCCCAAAGCCAGCTTTGTCTTCAGCAGCAGGACTTCAATGACAGGATGAAGGGCAGCGCCTGCCATCCACAGAGGAAACCACCTCCACACTCTCCCCAAGCCTGGATTTTTTTTCTGCCTCAGACAATCCAAAATGGAGTTTGGGTACAAGCCTGTGTAGGTCCTGAGGAAGGGTCTTAGTAATAAATGCCCAATGGTGACTGTCAGCAGGGTACATAAATTCTACTTCCTTTTTCCTCCCATTATGTTTTAAAGCAGTGAAGAACAATACTTGTAATTCATACAGTGGAATAACATTAAGATACGGTATGTATAATTGGTACCTAATCTTATGACGATGCTTATTAAATAAACACAAGAAACATTTATCCAGATGTTAAAAGTAATTAATATTAAGTAGCAAAGTAAAGCCTAGGGTTTTGTTTGTTTGTTTGTTTTTTGTGGGTTTTTGTTGTTGTTTGTTTGTTTTTTAAGATTTATTTATTGCTGAGTGTGGCAGCGCACACCTTTAATCCCAGCACTTGTGGCGGCAGAGGCAGGCAGATTCTAGTGAGTTTGAGGCCAGCCTGGTTTACCAAGCAATTCCAACACTGTCAAAGCTACACAGAGAAACCTTGTCTTGAAAAACTAAGAAAAGGGGCTGGAGAGATGGCTCAGAGGTTAAGAGCACTGTCTGCTCTTCCAAAGGTCCCGAGTTCAATTCCCAGCAACCACATGGTGGCTCACAACCATCTATAATGAGATCAGTGCCCTCTTCTGGACTGCAGGTGTGCATGCAATACAGAACACTGTATACACAGTAAGTAAATTAAAAAAGAAAAACCAAGGGAAAACTATTTCTTTTTTAAAATATATTTTATTACTTTATTCATATTACATCTCAATTGTTAGCCCATCCCCTGCATCCTCTCATTCCTCCCTCCCTCTCATTTTCTCCTTACTCCCCTCCCCTATGACTGTGACTGAGGGGGACCTCCTCCCCCTGTATAAGCTCATAGGGTAGCAAGCCTTTTTATGTATGTATTTTATATACGTAAGTGCTCTGTCTTCACAAATACCAGAATAGGGCATCAGATCCCATTACAGATGGTTGTGAACCATCAATGTGGTTGCGGAGAATTGAACTCAGGACCTCTGGAAGAGAGGCTAGTGCTCTTAACTGCTGAGCCATCTCTCCAGCCCAGTTTTTTTATTTTATTTTTTAGCAAACTCTTTTCTGCACTTGTAGCCTTTTGTAATGTTTTCGTTACTGTTCTATTGCTGTGAGGCGACACCAGACAAAGGCAACCCTTATAAAATGACATATTTAACTGGGGGCTAGCTTCCAGTTTTAATGGGTCAGTCCACAGTCATCATGGCGGGACAGAGATAGGCATGGTGCTGGAGCAGGGGCTGAGAGCTTCACATCCTGACCCATGGGAGGGGTAGGGGGTAGGAGGTGGGAGAGGAGGGGGAGGAGGGAGGACGGAGACTGATGCTAGACCTGGCATGAGCTTTTCAAATTTCAAAGCCCACTCCCAGGGACACACTTCCTCCAACAGTTCCACTAACTGGGGACCATGCATTCAAACGCATGAGCCTACAGGGGCCGGTCTTACTCAACAACTACATGTAATGAGGACATACCGATGTGGAAATAAGTAAATATTATAATAAACAACACTCAAATGTTAACATCAAACCCAAACAATGATCGACATAACACAGGACTTCAGATTAGTAAGGGAGAGGAATTCTAATTAAACCTCTTAATCTTCAGTTAACAGAGGATGACTACCGACATAATTTTTTCCCTTTGAAGAATACTACTATAAAGTGGCTTTCAAGGAGTGAGTACAAAATCCAGAGGAGCCAGCATGGCAACCTGACAGCATTCTCTCTTTCCCACGATGCAGCCAGAGCTGCAGGAAGACAGGAGGCTTAGAAGGACAGCATCAAGTCTCGCATGATGACGTCATAGCGCCAGGAGTGGGGCTTCTTCCCAGCTGGGCCATAGGGATAAAGGCAACAGGGCTGGTGGCCAGGTGTTCCCTGGCCTGGCCTCTCCCCACAGAGTCCTTTAGATGCCTTGTGCCAAGTCCTAGGCCTCCTCAAAAACAAAACCTTCTCTGTAAGACAAGGCTCCCGAACGCAGCTAAGCGGGCAACTCTAAGAACTCCACGAGACTGGAGATGGTCTGCCAGAGGACAGCTACGGCTGTCACGGTGTAAGCGCCCACAGAGTACGCGCACCCAGATGCCACAAGGGGACAGGTTCGGCACGCTTGGCCAAACACGTATATGTTGAACATCTTCTAAGCAGGACGCACCTTTAGTTCCTGTAGGGAGTAAGAGGACCGGTCCACAGCCCTAAATCAGAGCAGTGCTGACAAGTGGGTGCTGAGGGAATATAGGAGCTGATGATACAATACGATGTAATAACGAGATGTCACACAGGCTTATGGGAAAGGCTGTACTTTCATTTTCAAATATATGTACGGATGTATGTATGTATGTTTGTATGTATGTATGTTTGTATGTCAGCTAAAATAAAAATGGGCTGGTTCATCGGTCCCTCCTTTTCTGCCTAGATACAAGGTCTCACTCTGTGGCCCACCCTGACCTTGAATTCACGGTAATTCTTCTGCCTTGACCTGGAATTACAAACATAAGCTACCACATCAAACTTCAGAAATTTCAAAACATGCTAAATGTGCAAAATATGACATGGTATGAAAAAAAGAAAACTTTCAGTTTTACACATATTTAGAACTTTAATAAAATAATGATATAAGCCTGGAAACATCAAAGAGGGAAGATAATGTACATGGTTTTATAAACATAATAAAGATCAGCAGGGCGTGTTGGTGCACGCTGTAATCCCAGCACTCGGGAGACAGAGGCAGGTGAATCGCTGTGAGTTCGAGGCCAGCCTGGTCTACAGCGTGCGTTCTAGGACAGCCAAGGCTACACAGAGAAACCCTGTCTGGAAAAACAAACAAGAACAACAGCAAACCCCACCTGTATTAAAAGGAGACAAACTGCAAAGATACAGTGATTAAATGACTGTGATCGGGCAACTTCTTTAATGTGCTACTGTTTTGTTTTGTTTTGTTTTGTTTTGTGCTACTGTCTCTTAATGTCACTGTGCGGACTTTACAGCTTCTCTGAAGCAGAGACAGCTTCCTAGGGAAAGCCGCCTTCCCACCCCTATCTCATCGACTACAGACTCCGCAGTAAAGGTCTGCCTCTCTCTGATGGTCCTGACTAATCAGTGTCACGTTTATACTGAATGGGAGTCAGAAATCGGTGCGCCTCCCCATGACTGGGGCCAGGGCCAGCCAAGCAATGAACACTCACACGCCGTCCTGCCTCTCTAGAGATGCCGGTAGTGCTGCTGTGTGCACAGGCTCACGACAAAGCTCCCACTGATAAATAAAGCATTCTCTGCTCCCACAAGCATTGTGTCCATAGTCCCTAACAGTTCCTTTCATCTGGGCTATAACACAAACAACATCTGACAATGAGAGAACGAGAATCAAATTCAGACAATCTTCCAGAGCAGGTGTCTAGAAAGAATCTAGAAAGAATCAGGAGTTACAAGCAGACTGCAATGACAACACATAATCTTGAACGGCTTTTTCAGTTTTCTAGGCTCAAATGATAGTTAAAAAAAAAAGTCTAACTTTTGTACCTTTGCATCCCCGCCCCATTTTCTCTCTCCGCCCTCCCCCCAAATGCTGATTGAATCTGGCCAGCACAGATCTTGCACAATAACATGGTGACACTGTGCAAGGGTGGATGGAATAGACTAATGAGCTCTCTGTGCTATGATCCAACACCTATTCTCATCCAATGGCCACTGTGGGCAGCTGTTCCACCCAACCTTCACGGCCACTGTCCGAGGTCCCCACACTCCGTCCCATCCCACCTTCACGGCCACGTTTAGGCCCACCACGCACCATGGCTCAGACACTCCATCTCACCCTACTTTGACACAGCCTCTTCTCTTCAGGAAAGACATGTCCATGGAAGCCTGCCTGCTTCCGGCCCTCTGTCTACAGGAAGATACTTCCTCTGTCAACTCCGGCTCCACTCATCTTCCTCCTCTGCGCCTGTACCGACTTGTCAAATCCCTTAACATCAGCCTCAAGGCTCTCTTTACCTGGTTCACCTGTTTGGTTTGGTTTGGTTTTAACCCCCTTTAAGTGTAGATCTCTTTCCTTAACACCACCCGGAACCACTTACTTATACTGCCTCAAGGTGAGGTCGCCAAGGCTTCCTCTGCCACATTACCCCCTCCCTTCTCATCTTTGTAAAGCCTAGACGTTGTTTGTTTAGAGACATGGTCTCTCTCACTATGTAGTCCCGGCTACTCTTAAACTCACAATGTAGACCAAGCTGGCCTTGAACTCCAAGGCGATCCGCTTGTCTCTACCTCCAGAATGCAGAAACTAAAGCCATATATACCACTGCCCTGGGCCTTCTGTTTGCTTTTGTGGGTCTTATGTGGCCCAGGCTGACCTTCCTGCCCTAGGCTTTCCAGGGCTGAAATGACAGGTACAGCGCACCAACTCCAAGAAACTACCTTCCTTAAAATCCAGGCCAGCAGGGACGTACTTCAAAAGGCCTTCCCTGCTGGCACTGAGTACACGTCCTGCACCGGCACTCTAAAGATAAAACCTCTACTTGGCATGCACGGTACCTTGGACATCTTGTAGCCAAGGTTGTGCCGAAGGCAGACCACACACAAGGGTTGGGGTGGGCTGGGGTGGTGGGGTTCTATTTGTGTAGACGTCAAAAAGGGGTAGGTTCTAGGCTGCCCTTTCCAAGTACCCTTACTCTACCCCACACACACTTCAGAAGCTTCCCAGCCATGTCTGATCTACAGTGCCACTGCTGCTGGACCTCCCCAAGAGGAACTCACCTGGAAAATGGCAGCAGGAGGATCAAGTTTCAGGCCAATTTGGCTACACATTGAGTTCAAGGCGGAGTCAGCTATGGGAGGCTCCGTGGAGGAGGTGGAGGAGGAGGAGGAGGAGGAGGAGGAGGAGGATGACTCGGAGGAGGAAGTGATTCTGACTGAGATCAGAAGGACCCAAACATGGTGATGTGCTTTAATTTAAAATTCTCTGGCTGATTAAATGTGCAGTCCATGGTGCAGACACAGTGCCCAGTAATAGTTCCAGGCCTGGCAACGATGAGCAAAGGGCTCAGTGCAGGCAGAACGTCTGCTCTCGCCTTTACGATGTCCTGCTGCCCGGTCCCCAGTCCCATATGATGCTCTAGAGGACAGAGCTCCCCATCGCAAGCTGCCCTTTCCCCTAGGGACTACGCGCTAAACGCTTCCCACTTCCTTCTTCGTGCCAGGCGCTCTAGGGAACAGACTCAGTGAGGCACCTGGAACGGAGCATCGTCTACGAATAATCTACCTGGTACAGTTCATTAATAAGCATTCGTATGGTTTGCAATATCCTAAGAGCTATTTATCATCTACTGAGATTTCACTACGTCCTCGGTATAGGATGATATAAACTGAACAGTGATTCTGAGAGAAGCAACCTGTCCAAAGATCACAGGGCTGGGAAGTGGTATATTCCAACTTCCTGTCTCAAGTTACATAATATAACCTCTTAGGCTGGGCACAGATAGTGTATATGTTTATCATTTCAGCACCTACGAAACTGAGGCAGGACTTGCTTAGAGTTAAGGGGCCAACCCGGGCAGCATAGCAAGACCTTACCTCCGAAAATAAAAACAAAACCAAACAACAAAAAAGCAAAGACTTGTGTTGCTCCAAACTGGTCATTCAGTTTAGTAGCATATAACAAGGGTAGATTAGGAAACAGAACGCAAAAAAAAAGGAAACAGAACGCACTCTTAGTACTGAGCAAGAGAGCAGGAATGCAGTGTTAGCACCCACAGTCCCCTCCTGGGTTCACGCCCCTGGTAATTGTTTCACCAAAGCTGCCTCCCGTCCCCACACCCGCCCCGGTTCTCCGTGAGCTCCACAGTGGCTTCTGCAGCTGCAGCCCAGGGCCTGGGTAGGAGGGGAAACTGGAGCTGGAGCACAGCCGTTCGTTCGCAGGGAGGGGCTGCTTATAATTAGAGATTGCCCTATTTGTACGGCCTTAGGAAAAGCACAGTTAGCAGATTCATTTTGACTTCTGTTCTATTTAACTTGTGAAACACTCCAACTAGGACCATATGCTTATAAATAATATCATGGCTGGGGCTGATAAGGAAAAGCACTGGCTGAGTCTGGATCCTGGTAGTGAGACAGAGGGCCTGAACTAGCCTCAAGTCTTCCTTATTTGTGGAACGTCCCATGTGGATGTTTTCATAAAGGAAAGCACCCTCCACCCTAATGTTTGAGTCAGGGTCTCTCACTAAATCTGGAGCTCACTGACTTGGCTAGAATGGCTGGAGGGTAAACCCAGGAATCCACCCGGCTCAGCCTCCCTGGGGCTAGAATTTCAAATATTCCAACTATGCACTGCCATGCCTGCTTGTTGCAGACGCTGGGGATCTGAACTCAGGTCCTCCTACTTACACACCAGGCGCTTTCCCGTGGAACAGTTCCCTAGCCCCTAACAAAAGCAATTCTTAAGTTTTAAAAGGAAAATGAGTATGGAGGCTTATACCTGTAATATCAGCATTAGGAGGCAGAGGCAAGCGGACTGCCAGGAGTTCAAGGTCAGCTTGTGCTATACAGTAAAGCAAAACCAAAAAAAAGCTCACAATGACCACATTGAAGCTCTCTAAGCTGCCAGCCATGGTCTTCAGTATACACCCAGGCACATAAGCGAAGGGGGTTTATTTTCTGTTTCTCCATTGCCAAGATGCCTGCAACATGGTAGAGCTGACCTGTGAAGGAAAGCTGTGAATGCCCCACCTTCCTGAGCTCCCAACTAGAATATCCTGTCAGCCGGGTGGTGGTAGTGGTGGTGGTGGTGGTAATGGTGGAGGTGGTGGTGGAGGTGGAGGTGGAGGTGGAGGTGGTGGTGGTGGTGGAGGAGGAGGTGATGGTGGAGGTGGAGGTGGAGGAGGTGGTGGTGGAGGTGGAGGTGGTGGTGGCAGCGGCGGTGGCAGAGGCGGAGGCAGTGGCGCTGGTGGCAGTAACGGGCGGCGGCCACCAAGGGGGCACACTCCTTTAATCCCAGCACTAGGGAGGCAGAGGCAGGCAGATTGCTGTGAGTCTACATGCATGGTCTACAAAGTGAGTCCAGGACAGCCAAGGCTACATAGAAAGACCTTGTCTCGAAAAACTTAAAAAAAAAAAAAAAAAAGAACAAACACACAAGCAAACAAACAAACAAAAAAAAGTTTTTTAAAGGAAGGAAAAGAAAAAGAAAAAAAAAAAAAAAAAGAAGAAGAGCAACGGATATCCTCTCTTCTTTGGCTCAGGGTTTGGGTGCAAGAGTGTATGTACTAAAATAATTATCCCATTGGAGCTGCAAGCCAGGCAAAGGTGCTAGGCTTTGCCTTGTGGGGAGCTCCCTGGTTTAATTTATATGGGTAGTCTTCACCAAAGTACCAAGAGTCCTCGACACCGGAGCGAGAAAATTAAAAAATAAGATTCTTTTATAGCTTGCCTATTCCAGAACATGTTTCTTCCATGAGAAGTCACACAGAGCACCAGCAGAACCCTAACAAGCGCCCTCCAGCCATGTATCCAACCCTGCATGCCCCACCCATCCACAGGGATCCCAGGCACAGGAGCTGTGCGGGCTCCAGGGCAGGAGTTCCCAAAGCAGTGTCCTGAGGGTGAGACAGGGCCCTGGTAGTTCCTAGACACTGTCAAGTGATGCAGTCAAGACTATTGTAATTCTGGTGTGTCTGAATAGGTAAAAGGGCTGTAGCCTTC
Source organism: Acomys percivali (assembly GCA_907169655.1). Lineage (NCBI taxonomy): Eukaryota > Metazoa > Chordata > Mammalia > Rodentia > Muridae > Acomys > Acomys percivali. The sequence goes on along the minus strand of OU015747.1, from coordinate 49,269,692 downwards.
ACATAGGCAAAGGCCGGGAGAACCACAGTGGTGCATCAGTGACACTTCAGATGCCCAGGTAACAAGCGAGAAGTACCATTTTACTAATCCTCCCTTCAAGCACAAGTCTTAACTATTCTGTGTGGGGAACAGGAGAACGTGGTTCTCCTCTTCCCTGAGGACTGTTGGCCATCAGCCCACAAAGGCAGTAGTAGAAGTAGAAGCAGAAGTCGAAGCACAGAGCTTGGAAGGCTGTGATCAAAAACTCCACGAACCACTTCAGGAGCTAGTTCAACTTCACTCAGGGAGAACAAAGGCTACAGCCCTTGGGGAGTGGGCGGGGCCCTCCAGGATAGGCGTTTGTAACTGGTTGAAACCAGGCACTTTAAGGATGCTTGTTTTGCATTTGGCAGCACACTCCTAACATATGGATGGGACCACAGTACCTAACTATCCTATAGGGGCAGGGAGGGGAGAGCTAACAGGGAGCTGTGTAGCCATATAGCAAATGTGGTTAGGGGCATCTATGTCTAAAGATGGAGTCAGGCAGAGAGCAGGAGGCCCTGCTGGGGAGAGGGAGTCCTGCACCTAACGCTGAGCTCAGAGTGGCTATCCGGACAGGGGAGGACTGCGACCTCAAACGCCAGGGTCCTTCAGACAGGAGACTGCACATGGCGCCTGAACAAGGTCCTCGTCTGCCTCTGAGCAGATGGTGCCACTTTTATCAAGCATGGGCCATTTCTGCTCACCAGCATGACAGTCACACACACTATGGTTATTCGGACTTGGAAGGAAAGCAGATAGTTTCGATGGCAGCAATAAATTTCAAGCCTGCAAGTGCAAATGAGAATTTGTGACAATTTGTATTTGCTACCCTGAGCATGACACCTCAGTGCTTTTCTGCTGAGTTCAGTGGTGAAGTTAACAATGTGATATTTTAATGCTGTGCAATGAAAAAAAAAATGTCAGTATGGGAAACTGAGCATAACTCAGTAAATCATTATTTTCCAAATAATCTATGGATGATTCTCCCTCGTCCTGTATAAGTAAAAGCCTATTCAATACTCAAGGTAAGCCACATTTAATGTAGCAAATAACTAAGAGTTCAGGGACCTGGATTCAGGTCTACACTGTACCAACCTTTCACGTTTTACCTGAGTATAAAAAAACATCAAGGGGGCTGGAGAGATGACTCAGTGGTTTAGAGCACTGTCTGACATTCGGAATTTTAGACTCACCAAGATAGGAAATATGTTTTCTCCAAGGTTGCCAAATACAAATAGAAAAACACTATGAATGTAATATTAATATAATTCCTGATTGTTTCGTGGTTCTTCTTGCTATATTTGGCTTATTTTATATATGTATAATAACATAAATGTATACAGGAAAAAAAAAAAGAAAACACTGTCTGATTTTCCAAAGGACCCAAGTTCAATTCCCAGCACCCACACGGCAGCTCACAACTGTCTGTAACTCCAGTTCCAGGTGATCAGATACCCTCACACTAATGCACATAAAATAAAAGGAACATCCATAATTACCTGAAAGGGTTAAATACCTCTCCTTATCCCAACTATGCATCTGTGTAAAACCACATTTCATTATATACTTCAACCCAAAGAACTGGCTGAATAGAAAAGCAAGTATGATTTGCCAGCTGTCCTCTATGAAGGAGACGTTAGACAGATCTGCCCCAGTCAAACAGTATGACTCTCATGGCCACAGTGGTGGCGCACACCTGTAGCTCCAGCACTCAGAGGCAGAAGCAGCCGCTGAATCTCTGTGAGCCCAAGGCCAGCCTGGTCAACATAGCAAGCTCCAGGCTAGCCATGGTGGCCCTATCACAAAAATATAAATAAGTAAATACTAAATAAATAAATAAAGATTCTACCCATTAATATTTTTGTCTTGGAATATATTAAGAGTCCTGGGCTGGATCCTAAGTACCCAAAAAACATGTTTATGGCAACAGCTTATTTTCTTTTTCTTTTATTTTTGTTTTTCAAGACAGGGTTTCTCTGCAGGAGCCCTGGCTGTCCTGGACTCACTCTGTAGACCAGACTGTCCTCGAACTCACAGAGATCTGCCTGCCTTTGTCTCCCGAGTCAATGTCTTATTTTCTTGGTAGTGGTGTTTTGTTTGCTTTTTCCACAAAAGGCACCAAGACTAGAGCCTTGAACACGCTGGGCAAACTTCTCTGCTAAGCTACATTCCTGGGCTCATAAGTTGGTTTGTTTGTTTTTTGTTAGTTTGTTCATTTGTTTTTGTTTTTTCCAGACAGGGCTTCTCTGTGTAGCCTTGGCTGTCTTGGAACTTACTGTGTAGACCAGGCTGGCCTCAAACTCACAGAGATCCACCTGCCTCTGCCTTCCTGAGTAAACATATAATTTTTTAATAGAAAATATTTAACTTTTTTATTTGTTAAAATGGTAGGTAACACATATACTTGACATTTAAATTCTTTGGGTTCCTCAGTAATAGATTTTAAATATGAAATGAGATCAGAGGGAAACTGCAGCTTAAGGATCGTACCAAGGAGAGTATGCCGACCTTTATCCATCCACGGTGCGGACACGCCCATCAGTAGTTCTTTAAATATTCTGAATACAAGCTGCTTATTATGTGGGTTCAAATACCTTCTCCAATGCCTTTCAATGGATAAAAATTAATCAATAGGCTAGAGAAATGGCTCAGAGGTTAAGAGCACTGTCTGTTCTATCAGAGATTGAGTTCAATTCCAAGAAACCATGTGATAGCTAACAACCATCTATAGTGTGATAGGATGCCCCCTTCTGGCATGCAGGTGTACATGCAAGCAGAGCACTGTATACATAATAAATAAATAATCTTTAAAAAAAAATTAACAACAAAAAAAATTAATCAATAGTAGTCACATTTATCAGCTTAACTGTTCTGATCAATACTTGCTGTGTTTTGCTCAGGGAAACCTTTGCCTCTTCCCAACTCTGTTACGCAGAGAGTCTAAATGCTTGTAGCTCCGACAGTGAGCTGCAAGAAACTACCTCTCCGCTCTGTGTTCTCTTACCCTCTCCACCCTCATGAGAGCCAAGCTTCCATCTCAGCCTGTCAACGCAGCTGAAGAGATGCATCGAAATGCCTGCGCAGAAGATCAAACTAGAGAGCAGCCATCGTCTCGCAGCACTGCCGTGATCAGGAAGGTGACCCGTCATTCTTGCTGCCATTTCAAGAAAGCAGGAAGGCTGGCAGCACAGCACACTTGTTTTCCTTGTGGGGGAGGGGCACTGGAGGGGAACACTAGCTGCTCTCGCAGAGGCCTGGGATCCGGCTCCCTACACCCACATGGTGAGTCACAAGTGTCTGAGCTCCACTTCTAGGGCATCAGATGCCCTCTTTTGGCCTCCTCTAAGGGCACCTGGTACAGACAGACAGACAGACAGACAGACAGACAGACAGACAGACAAGACAGACAGGCACACACACACATACAGACAAAACACTCATAAAAATAAAAATAAAGGCTAACATAAAGGTTGGAGGTAGCCTCAGAAGGGCTGCCCTGCAGGAAAGGCACTGTCTCATCCACCACAGGGACAGTCGTGTCACACAGCACTCTCTTGATTTCCACTCTTAATGTCCAGCACAGAATTTTGCAAACTCTAGGCCGTTATCCGTAGATGAGTTGTGAAGTCAGTAAGGTAGCTACAATTAGCAGTGTTTTGAGTGACCACCATGGAAGAGGATGAAAGAAGACCACAATACCAAAATGCACTGGGATGAGGACTGATTTGTACATGATCTTTCTTTCCAAACTTGTATGCACATATGTGACCCAATACAAAATGTATTATTTACTACAAGTCTCTGTTTAAACATCTGAAAGGCACTAGGACCTGCCAGGTTGTCGTGACACTTATACCAACTCTTATCCAGGGAAACACCTGCCCACTTAATAGCCATATGGCTGCAAACACGTTGCCATAGTTCCACATAGTCCTCACATCCCCCTAACCAGTGGTTCTCAACCTTCCTAATGCTGTGGCCCTTTAATATAGCTCCTCATGTTGTGGTGAGCCCGACCATGAAATTATTTTTGTTACTACTTCGTAACTGTAATTTTGCTACTGTTGTGAATTGTAATGCAAATATCTGATATGCAGGAGATCTTACAGGGGTCACGACCCACAGGTTGAGAACCACTGCCCTAGCTCTTGATGTGTGACCAGTGAAAAATGGGCATTTGCCCGCATCTCTCACAGGTTCCTTTGCCCATCGTTTTTTAACGTGGTACACAGGGCATCTGAGTGACAGAAGCCACAGTGCAGACTGCTGGTGGCCACGTTTCCAGGCACAGAAGGAAATGGTCCGACATAAGGAATGAAGCCAGCATGCAGAAAGAGGCAGAGATGAAATCTGGTAAGTACTGGCCACACTGAGGTGGCTATGTTTGTCTTCGTCACTGTCCTATTGCTGGGAAGCAACACCAGGACCAAGGCAACTCTTACAGTAGCTGTTTACAGGTTAGAGGATCAGTCCATCATCATCATGGTGGGAAGCACGGTAGCACCCAGGTAGACATGGTGCTGGAGGAAGAGCTGAGAGCTACAGCCTGATCTGTAGGCAGAGAGAGAGAGAGAGAGAGAGAGAGAGAGAGAGAGAGAGAGAGAGAGAGAGAGAGAGACTGAGCTGGGCCTGGCATGGGCTTTTTGAAACCTCAAAGCCCACCACCAGTGACACTCTTCCTCTAAAGCCACACCTCCTAATCCTTCTAATTCTTTCTGATAGCTCTACTCCCTGGTGACTAAGCGGTCAAGTATGTTTTTATTCAAAGCACTTACTACTTGCATAGGAAGAGATTTTGATTCTCAGCATCTCACTTGGTGCCTTACAGCTGTCTGTACTTTGGTCCAGGGGATCTTCCCCTCTCTTCCGGCCTCTGCTGGCACTGCAGCTTCTGGTGCCCAGACATATACGCAGGCAAAGCACTCATACACATAAAATTAAAAAGAAAGCTTTATAAAATATTTTATTAGACTCTGTGGTGGTTTGAATAAAATGGCCCCCACAGGCCCACAGGGAGTGGCACTACCAGGAGGTGTGGCCTTGTTGGAGAAAATGTGTCACTGAGGTGGGCTTTCAGGTCTTAGAAGTTCCAATCTGGCCAGTTTGTCTCTGTCTTTTTGGCTGCTTGTGGATCAAGATGTAGAACTCTTGGCTTCTCCAGCACCACGTCTGCCTGCTCCCCACCGTGATGCTAAGGGACTAAACCTCTGAAACTGTAAGCCAGCCCCAATGAAATGTTTTCCTGCATAAGAGTTGCCATGGTTATGGTGTCTCCTCACAGCTATAGAAACCCAACGTTAGTTCTTCGGAGATGTATTCCCAGCGGTTAAAGGCTAGTATCGCAACTATGATAACACAGCATGAGACGCATGGTGTTCTCACTTAAAATATCGAAAGCTGGGAGTGGTGGCACGTGCTTGGCATTAGAGCTCTCAGGAGGGAGAGGCAAGATCAGAGGTTCAAGGCCAGGTTCAGGCGCAGAATCAATGCCAGCAGTCGCTAGCCTACAACTTACCAGGTGGTTTCTCTGTGTAGCCCTGGCTGTCCTGGACTCACTTTGTAGACCAGGCTGGCCTCGAACTCACAGCGATCCCCTTGCCTCTGCCTCCTGAGTGTTGGGATTAAAAGTGTGGGCCCGGCTCCTGTTTTCTGTTTTTTAAGCAAATCCCAAAGCACTTCTGTCAAGTGCTTATGCCATGCAGAGCATGACCTCAAACTCATGATCTTCCTGCCTCAACATCCCGAGCTCCAGAATTAGACCACAACACTCAGCAAGAAAGGGCTGCTTCCTATGTGTCTTCTGAGGCTTTCGGATGGCGGGACACCAGTGCGAGGGTCATTTCCCCCATAACACCCTAAACTCCACACAGCAGGCTGCACACGGTTCCCAGGACCTCCTACCGCAAGCTTGTGTGAAATCAGTTCCCATGACAAACAGCCTCCACATGCAGCCTGGTCTGAGGAGATGGGCCCACTATAGCCCATGCATTTAACTGTAGTATCTGTCTGTCTCTTGTCTCTCTCTCTCTCTCTACACACACACACACCCACACACACCCACACACACCCACACACGCACACACGCACACACGCACACAATAAAAATAAATCAGCATTAAAGAGATGACTCAGTGGTTAAGCGTACTTACTGTGTTTGCCTAAGACTAGAGCTTGATTCCCAACAAGCATGTGGTAATTCACAACTGTTTGTGACTCAAGTTCCAGGAGTTCCTACAACCTTGTCTGGCTCTTGCAAGTACCAGGCATGTATGTGGTGCACAGATATACATGTAGGCAAAACCCTCACACACATAAAACGAAAATAAATGTTAAAAAAAAAAACAGTCCTGAGTGTAGAACAGTAGTATAGCACTTGCCCAAGAGGTCCTAGGTTCTGCTGCTAGTACCAAAAATAAACATTAAAAACTTTTCTTTTCTTTTAATTTAAAAAAAAAAAAAGATTTATTTATTTTTTATTATGTATACAGTGCTCTGCCTGCATGTACACCTGCAGCCAGAAGAGGGCAGCAGATCTCATTATAGATGGTTGTGAGCCACCACGTGGTTGCTGGGGATTGAACTCAGGACCTTTGGAAGAATGGGTGGCACTCTTAACCACTGAGCCATCTCTCCAGCCCCCTTCTAATTTTTTGAGACAAGGTTTCTATGTAACGCTGCCTGTCCTGGAACTCACTCTGTAGACCAGGCTGGCCTCAAACTCAGAGATCCACCTGCCTCTGCCTCCCCAAGTATTGGGATTAAAGGTCACCACTGCCTGGCCAACAAAAAAAACCTTTAATGGTCCCTACTATTTACTCTAAGAAGTGACACACAGGCCCCTCTTTTTATTCCATTATTACAGTCAAAGTTTAGCCAAGAAGTTGCCACTTGATAGGCTTGTATTCTCTGTGAGCAGCATGAAGCGGTCACCAAGGTGGACCGTGGTTTTCTGTGACAGTGGTGAGGAACAGGGACCTGGGTCATCCAAGTATGGTTCTTAGCACAGCAGAGGGAATATTCAGCGGATGGCTCTGGGCAAGTTGTAAATCTAGAACCCTAGGATCTCATTTCAGAAGCCGGAAGGTGATGCTTCATAAAGCAGCTGTTGCTGGAGTGCTGTATAGGAGAAAGCGCACCTACAAACTGCAGCACTGCAGTGTGGGGGTCTGGGGGACGGCTCAGTGGCTAAGGGCACCTGCTCTGCAGGCATGACAACCTGAGTACAGTAGCAGGAGAGCCTGAACTCCTGAAAGCTGTCCTCTGACCTCCACACACAAGGCAACCACATATTCTATTTCTTTCAAGGAGAAAATAATGCACATCCATTAAAATCTCGTATTACTTGTAACATTGTTCTCAATAGTAGTATTTTCAACAAACTGTTATTTTATTTTAAGATAATCGTTTTATTATTATTATTAAAGACAGGGTTTCTCTGTGTAGCCTTGGCTGTCCCTGGACTTGCTTTGTAGACCAGGCTGACCTCGAATTTACAGCGATCCACCTGCCTCTGCCTCCCGAGTGCTGGGATTAAAGGTGTGCGCCACCACGCCCGGCTTAAGATAAAATCTTAATGAATGATTAAAACTAAAAGTCTCTGTGTTCCACTGTGGAACAGACAGCAAGATATCTGCTTTAAGCATTACAATGGAAGCACCGTTTGGCTCTGGACCGGCTGCAGTTGTCTAAATTGGCCTCTGCCCGGAACTATTATTTGTTTACAATTCTAACAATCACATGCAGAACTGAAAATGTCCACTGCTTTGCAACAGTGGGATCGGGTGCTTTCCACAGGGCACCGGCTGCTCCTAGCTGCGTGGCCACGCCCTTCACAGCAACTCAGGCCCCGCCCCACCCGCACTACGCAGGCCGCCCAGCACGCAGCAGCAGCAGCAGCCGCCGCACACCAGGGCACGCTCTCAGCAGAAATGAGTCTTTGGCTGGCAGCTGTTACTTGCTCCTTTTCTTTGTCACTCAGAGAAAGAAGTGAGAGATGGTGAGCAGTGACTTGTGTTCTTTGTCTGGGCCGGATTTATGTACTTCGCCGCTGTTCTTTCATCCCGCTATGGATTTAAAAACTGGCAGTATCCTCTTTCAGAGCACAACTTTTCCCCCAGTTAAATAAATAAAATGGTTCTGGTAAAGCTATTTAGTAAGATATGTTTCTTTTACTCCCAAATTCGCTTTTGTTCCTTGAATACACTGTCAATTACTGTACAGATTCTAGTTGCGACTGCTAATACATTATAAGCAGGATAGCTTTTTAAAAATGCATTTTTGAGTACCTACTGCATGTGAAAGTTGATTTTTAATAATGTTTGCATTTTTTCTTATTTTTTAAGAAAGGGTCTCAGGCAGCCAAGGTTGGCCTGAAACCCACTATACACTTCTTTCTTCTGCCTCCCTAGTGCTGTGATTACAGGCATGTGCCACTATATCCTGTTCTGTGTGGCACTCCGGATGGAGCCCAGGGCTTAGTGTATGCTAGGAAAACACTCGTTAACAACAGAGCCCCGTATTTGCATTTTTAATGGGTAGGATTTAAAACATCTTGTTAGGGATAAGTGAAAATCAACATTAATTTATATTCCCTAAACATATGCTTTGAAATCAAGTAAGCCGGAGGTCCTGCCTTTCTTGTTGAGATCTGCACAGTTTACTGTGGTTAATCAACACCTTTCAAAACACTTGCTCTATTTACTCTTTTTGTTTTTCATTTTGCTTTTCTGAGCCAGGATCTCTTACTAGCCTGGAACTCATCAGGAAGGCTACACTGGGGGCTTGTTTGGTCCAGGGACCCACCGATCTCCCCTTCCCTGGCGCTGTGACTGCAAGCACCAGACGCCAGCATTTCGGAAATGTGGGTTCTGGGGCCTAGAGAGATGGCTGGATGGGGAGGAGCCCTTACCACTCTTCCAGAGGGTTCAGTTTGAAGTGCCCACATCAGGCAGCTCACCCCTTCTGACCTCTGTGGGTCATGCACATGGTGCACATAAAAGTGCGTATATACACATACACACAAATGACAAATTAATTACTTTTTTAAAAAGAAAGAAAAAGAAATGCGGGTTCTGGAGGCTCTGAGCTCAGGTCTGCCCCATGGTGACTGGAACTATCACCCCTAGCCCAAACAAGTTCGATCTTAAATAACAGCCCTTCAATGCTGAAAGTGAAATGCGGATTTCTAAACCATAGTTTTGTCTCCTCCAGTTAGCAACACAAGAAATTAAGTTCATCTTCTCAACTTTTCATAGCTTTCCAGAGGCCAAATGAGTAACAGGGTCATGGTGTTGCTCAACCTAACTACCTGGTGAGTACAGACTCACGCTAGATGTTTCAGAAGACTCTGAAGCAGTGGGTCTCATCACTGTGCATGATTTAATGCACAGAGGGCTTGACAGGGCATAGGGCGGTGTGGGGGATGGGGGAAGGCATCTCATAAAGCATCTTCCAACAGTTTAAGTGGAAGCAAAGGCTCAGAACGATTAACTACTGTTAATAACTACAGAAGTTATTCAGTAAGTGAAAAGCAAGAGCCCCACAAAGTGTGCTATCAGTCTCCTATAATTCCAACCTCCGAAGACTGAGGCAGGGGGATCTGAGTCTGAGACCAGCCTTGGCACCAAAGGGAGGGAGACCCTAATCAAAGAATGAAAGTGGCCAGGTGGTGGTGGTGCGCGTCTTTAATCCCAGCGTTCAGAGGCAGAGGGATCGCTGAGTGTGAGGCCAGCCTGGTCTACAGAGTGAGTTCCAGGACAGCTAGGACTACATAGAGAAACTATGTAATGAAAAACCATAAAAAAAAAAAAAAAGAAGAAGAAGAAGAAGAAGAAGAGGAGGAGGAGGAAGAAGAAGAAGGAAAAAAAAAAGTAGGGGGAGACACCAAGGGTCTGGGTCTGAGTTTCTGTCATTGATACACTCCTAAAATTAGAATAACATTTGTGTAGCTTGCCGAGCTGAGCTGCTGTCTGGGCTATGTATGAACATCCAAGGATAAGTACTGTACCTTTAAAACTTTTAAAAGGCTACCCCAATATTTCTGACACTGGCCAATTGCTCAGCGCTCCATTGGCTTAAGTGTGCCAGAAGTGAACCAGAGCCAGGCCCTCCGTGGTTCTCAAGTGGGTCCTATCACATCCCGGGGTGACGCCAGGCTGCTGTTTACAGGAGGGAGGCTGCCAATTTCCACTGAGCCCAAGATGGCAACGGCCAGCCTTCCCTGGGCTGCACGTGAGCAAGAATGGGCGCTTTATGTGGCATGAGCGCGTGGACACCGAGTCGTATTCGGGACACTAGAGCAACAAAATCTCTCGGGGTGTGCGCACCACACTTAACTCCTTAAGTGTCACTAAAGCTAAGCGAAACTGATCAAAACACGACTTTGACCTTTGTTACTTGGAAGCAGAGCAAACTGTCACTAACATGGAATTCATCCTTTCTTTTATCTTGGGAGAACATGGTGAAACAGACAGAGGTTCTGGTCTTTACAGAACCCTCCTCCACGTTCTACGCATATTCACTAACAAGAATTAAGACAAACAAACGTCAAAGCACATGTGTTCTGGTCCAGTGATCACGTTTTATAACAACTTCATTTGAAGAGTTGTCAGCGCTGCGTTTGTGCACAGCCCAGGAAGCAATCACTCAAGTACTAACACACTCTAACCGAATCCTCTGAGGGAGAGATTGTGTTACATTTCTTTCTATGAAGGGAAAAAAAAAATATGGCTTACGAACATTCACCCATTCATGAAATTTCCTGACACAAAGCGGCCCGTGCTACCGGTTAGAAGGGCAAAAGGAAACGGTGCAGGGGGTGGGGGTGGGGGTGCTGTGTCCCACCACTTCTGGGGCACCACTGCGATCAGGAACAAGAGGCAGATCGTGCTTGCAGCCTGGTCTGAGCCTGTTTCAGACGCACACCTAGATCCTGATGCTGACAGAAGAGACATGGGGACGACATCAGGGCTTGGGATGCGCTTTTTTGTCCTCTAAGGGCATGTGGTTGGGGGAGAAAACACAGTTCACAACAGGACGAAGCCAGGGAGGGGCGAGGTCAAATACTTAACTGAAGTGTGCTTTATTTTCAGTACCTGAGAAACCAGAGTTAGAACAGCAAGTGCAGAAAAGAAGCTAAGAAGTGGAAGGTTTACACTGTATTACATGACAGGAATTACAAACAGACGCAGTCTGGGGGTGCTGCCTGATATTGGCCAACTCCTCTCAATGCCAGGGAGGAAAACCCGCTAAATAAGTAGGAAGTGTTATTAGCACTTCCTTCGTTTTATAGTTAGACACAACAGTAGCATCGAAAACATGGCAGCAGTTCAACTTTGCCAGGGTCACTTCCACCAAGTAAGGCCGGCCACCATCCTAAAACACCTCGAGGCATTTGAAGGCCACCACCCCTGAGTTCCTCCTGAAGATGACCTCCAGAAGCTGAGGGGAGACCTTCACAGAAATACACAGACATAGTATATTAGCCTAGAGGATGCTGTAACCAGCTTTGCAGCTTCTCACAGGAAAGGACACGGCCATGAGCAAAGCAATGACTACAGGGGAGACTCCTCTCCAGAAGCCAGAGGAAGTTCATGAATTCTATCTTATTTATTTACCTATTTGTTTTGACAGTAAACCCACCCCCACCCCGGGGCCTTTTGCATGCTAGGCAAGCAGTCTGTCTCTGAGCTATGTCCCAGCCATTCATAGATTTTGCTTAAAGGAAACAATTTTCTATATAAAGCAAAGCAGCCAACTTGCCATTGACAGCGACAGGCAGAAAGAAGAATAACACAGCACAAACCAAGCTACTGAGGTGCTCACTCACTGGTAATAGCTGCCCTTCCCTAACTTAAGGTTTTAAAAGGAGGGGTTACCCCTGGCATGAGAACCTGAATTTGATCCCCAGTAGACACAGAAAGCCAGCACAGTGGCACGTGCCTCAAATCCTAGCACAGACGATTTTGAGGCTTGCTACCAGCCAGCCCAGACAACACATAAGCTCCGCGTTCTGTGAGAGAGTGTAACAGAAAATAAGGTAGAAAGTGATCATGAAGAAAGACACCTAGAATCAAGCTCTGGCCTCCACACATACCTACACACAGACACACACACACACACACACACACACACACACACTTCTAATATTTTTATTTTTGTTTTTTGTTTTGTTTGTTTGTTTTGGGAGGGGTTTCGAGACAGGGTCTCTCTGTGTAGCCTTGGCTGTCCTGGACTCACTTTGTAGACCAGGCTGGCCTCGAACTCACAGCGATCCACCTTTCTCTGCCTCCCGAGTGCTGGGATTAAAGGTGTGCACCACCACACCCGGCTAACACACACAATTCTAAAATTGGCTATTCGGGCTTTCTGTTTCCTTTATGTTTATCAATTTGACACTCTGGTCATAAAGCAATTAGAGATGTACATGGGGAGAAATAGGAGATCTGAAACACAGATATGTATGCTCAGAATAGCCAATCGTCTCGTTTTAGTCCACACCCCACGGCTGGACTGCTACACTGCAGCGCGCCAGAATATCACCTGCCATTTCTAAGCGTGCGGTTTAGGAAGTGACGGTGCACTTATGACCCCGCACAGCCACGTGGGGAGCATGAAGGGCTCTGAGAACTCATGGCATTCACACCCATAGGCGACTGCAGCGGGGACTCATTTCGACTTCAAAGACATAACGGATACAAGACTCAGTTCCAGTCCTACGGCTGACTGAACAGAGAATTCCTTACCCAAGCCTTTTTCCTAGTCATAAAAGAATAAATATTCAAAGTGCATCTTGTTTTGTACCTGAAGAGGTGAGCCACTGGCAGCTGGAAGGCCAAGAATTTATAGTGAAGGACAATTTGAAAGTTTTCAAAGTGTAAAACTCACAGCAGTGGTGTCTATTAGTGCTGAAATGACCAACATGAGACAAAAAAAAAAAAAAAAAAAAAAAAAAAAAAATCCAAGTGTGGAACTGCAGACCTGTAGCCTCTGAGGCAGGAGAGCCGCTGGAGCTAACCTAAGCCACATGGTAACACCCCATCTCAGAAAACAGGAACATCTTACTGAGGATGCAGCTCAGCACTTCCCTAGCATGTGTGAAGGCCCAGGCTCAACTCCCAGCACTTTAATAAACTGAGCACAATGGTGTACACCCTAGGACCAGAAGCTCAGGGTCATCCTTAACTCCATGGCAACTTTGAGGCCAGCCTGGGAGAACTGAGACCCTGTATTTAAAACAAAAAACAACAAAAAAACCTCTTTTCAAAAACCGTATCCAGGGCTGGAGAGATGGCTCAGTGGTTAAGAGCTCTGCCTCTTCTTCCAAAAGTCCTGAGTTCAAGTCCCAGCAACCACGTGGTGGTTTGCAAACCATCTGTGATGTGATCTGATGCCCTCTTCTGGACTACAGGTGTACATACAGGCAGAACACTGTATACATAATAATTTTAAAAAAAATTGGAAAAAAAGCCTTATCCATACAAACATTCAATACAAAGGCAGAGTCTACGTCAAGTGACGTGGTTAACAGCACCAAGCAGGGCAACAACAAGCACCTCGCACCCAACCCCAGCATCCCCGTGAGACCCTTTGTCTCTGCTTCCTCATCAGGGATGGGCAGGCAGCACTGTGCTCACACCGGAGAACATCCTTGTTCTTGGGAGCTGCACTGAGGAACTGACTGTAGGGTCATCATGTCTAAACTGTCACTTACTACAGGGAAGCCGTGGACACGCAGAAGAAGTGGAAGAGAGCCAGGTGGAAAGCCAGTATGGCAGAAGGTCCCTCACCACCAATTCCAGGGAGACATAAGGAGCTGTTTGCTGAATCATCCTTTTGGGAGGCTCTGAGACACGGGCAGGTGGATTTCTAAGAGATAAAGGCCATCCTGATCTACATTGTGAGTTCTAGGCCAGCCTGGTCTACATTCTCATTTAAAAAAAAAAAAAAAGCTGGCATGCGCCACCGCGTCAGGCTACACACTGGGTAATTTAAGAAACGCTGCATTGACAGTAAATCATTGGCTGGGCAGTGGTGGCATGCACCTTTAATCCCAGCAGTTGGGAGGCAGAGGCAGGTGGATTGCTGTGAGTTCAAGGCCAGCCTGGTCTACAAATAGAATCCAAGACAGCCAAGGCTCCACAGTGAAACCTTATCTCAAAAAAACAAACAAAACAAAACAGAACAAAAAGACAGGAAAGTTCTCTGGCTGCAAGCACTCCAACTAAGGCCAGAACGAAGAGGAGTTAACGAACAAACAAACAAACAAAAACAGTAAATCATTGCATGAGGCCTTCAGTATTGTGCACTTGCTTAGCAGTGAAATGACCCTTGACTCCATACTTGGCACCATAGAGTAGAAGAATGGAACAGATTTACTTCTTCTTTAAGCAAATCTATCTAGTAAGTCAGTGGCCCAACATGCAAAATTCAATTTAGAGAAATGAAAAGGAAGGTGGGAGGGGAGAGAAACTATATTTAAGAGACCCATTAAGCTATTTATCCCTTTTATAACAAAAGCAGGGACTAGGGTGATGGCTAGGTGGACAAAGTGATTGCTGTGCAAGCATGAGGACTTGAGTTCAAATCCCCAGTACCCTGAAAAGGTAGGCAAGGGTGGCGCTTGTCAGTAACCCCAGTGTTGGGAGCTGAAGGTGTGGATGAGCAGATCTGAAGGGGGTGGGGCCTGATTAGCCAACCTATAGTAAAAAGGAGAGCAACAGGAGTGGAACCCTGAACCTGTGGGCATGTGCACCCATGCACACAAGGGCATACATATACCAGACTCCCCCCGCCCCCCGCTTCCATCCCCCCATTCCCTCAACACACACTTTTTTTTTTTAAACTTTATGTTATATTTGTACGTGGCTTGTCTGTGTGTATGAATGCACCACATGCATGCTTGGTGCCCACAGACGTCAGAAGGGGCCATCGGATCCTCTAGGACAGGGGTTACAGACGGTTGTGAGCCTCCCATTTGGGTGCTGGGGACCAAACCCAGGTCCTCAGGAACAGTAGCCAGTGCCCTTAACTGCTGAACCATCTCTCCAGCCTCCCACAGAATCCTTACTATAAAAAGAAAAAGAACAGAGAAGCCTTACTAAAATTACAGTCTTGTCTCCATGTCAAAGATGAATCATAATCAGTAAGCCTAAACGGATGGGATGCCTTGGAGGACACACGACTCTAATCCTCCAAATCCAAACTTGTGCAAATTATTTAAAGGCACTCCAGTGAGCCTTACATATGAAGAAAAGCTCTCCAAGGTCCAATACATACATTTAAACCAACACTCATTCCTCCAGGCCTCTATTTTTCTTTCTTATTAGAAATGTATGTATGTGGCTAAGGTACGAAACATGACTACCAGGGGCATAAGACAGAGAAAAAATTAAAAGTCACACACTCCAAAAACCATACTGCAAAGAAAGGTGTGGCTGCTCATGCATAAGGTCCAGCACTTGGGAGGCTGAGGAAGGAGGACATGTAGAATTCAAGGCTAGCCTGGGCTACAGAGCAAGACCCTGGCCCCTCACTTGATCTTAGCCGAAAGAGTGAGAAGCGATGAGATCCTGCTGGAAAAAGAAGAAACAAATGATTCCCATAGCAGAGATGGTCAGGACAACGCACCTCACAACCTGGGCGGCTTTAAAAACAGTTTTATTGATTACACATTAAATGCGTGAATTTGGTAAGGTTTATTTACTTTGATACAGGGTATCTGCAGTCTTTCCTAGGGGTCTTTGTTTTTTTTGTTTTGTTTTGTTTGTTTTAACTCAATCCTCCCATCTTAGCCTTTCAAGTAACCTAGATTATAAGCATGCACCACTCTAGAGTCAATTTGGTAATCTCCCCCCCCCCACCCCCTCTCCTCTCACCCCCTCCTCCTCGTCTAGAAGTGGGTGGTACTGGGGATCCAACCTGGGACTTCGCATATGTGAGGCAAATGCTCTACCACTGACGCACATGGCAGCCTGTTTCCTGTTTTGCGACAGGGTTTCAACAAAGTCCAGGCCAGTTTCGAGCTCACTACGTAGCTGAGGGTGACCTTGAACTCCTGATCCTTTAGCTTCCATTTCCTGAGTACTGGCATCATACAATATCCTGCACATTTTCACCCAAATGTATAACCTTGAAATCATGCAACAGAAACAATGCACATAACCATGGGAGGTAGGCTTTTCAATCAGATGGGTAAACAAGACAACAAACTGCAGGGGAAAAAAAGCTCTTCATGGGTGTTTTAAGTCTCTACAAAAGTGCCTTGGGGCTGGAGAGATGGCTCAGAGGCTAAGAGCTCAGGCTGCTCCACCAAAGGTCCAGAGTTCAATTCCCAGCAGCCACATAGTGGCTTACAGCCATCTATAATGAGTGCCACCTGGTGCCCTGCAGGTGTTACATGCAGGTAGAACACTGTATACATAATAAACAAATAAATCTTTTTTTTAAAAGTGTCTTAATACTTCAACAGATAAACTGTGAGAGTTTGGACTTTAATCCCCAAATTTAAGTCTAAGAGACAGGAGTGCATTTTATTATCCTATCTTAGATGTCGTTCCAAATAAAGAAACATATGTACCTAAAAATAAAGACTGTTGGCGTTTCTCTTGTTGTCAGGCAGTATTCTGTTTATTTGATTTTTTTTTTTTTTTGGTTTTTTTTTTTGGTTTTTTTTTTGGTTTTTTGAGACAGAGTTTCTCTGTGTGTAGGCCTGGCTTTCCTGGGTTCACTTTGTAGACCAGGCTGGCCTCAAATTCACAGTGCCTGCCTGCCTCTGCCTCCCTGAGTGCTGGGATTTACAGGCATACAACACACCTGGCCTTGTGTTTGAATAGGACACCTATGGAAGAAGAGTGGAAGAGTGTTTGCCTAGAGTTCAAGAGGCCTTAGGTCTAGTTTTCAGAACTAAATTACAATAGTAAAAATAAGGGTAGCAGGCCTGTCGGCTAATTCCAAAGCAAAATAATTTGGAAAGATTATTTACAAATTACAGCAATATATTCAGACTTCATAAGTTTGCCAAATCAGGCCTAGGTATACCCACACGGCAGACAGGTCTATTCTAGGCAACGCTGGAGGGTGGGGGGGATGTCTTTAGTAACTGCCAAAAGGCTGCCTCCTCATGCTTCCTCGGGGAACTCCCCTGGTCTCCAGCACCTTTCCAGCAGTGGACTCAGTAATCTACCCACACTGTGTCTACAAACTCAATTCACACGTGCAGTTTCTATTTCCCAAGGGGGCAGGGAGGATCATTAAGAGCCAAGAGGCCTGCTCCACTTTTCACGGCGTCCCCACTAAGAGTCTGTACAGGAGCTGGACATGAGACTGTTCTTTGTCCAAGACACAAAGCCTTAGTCAACGTTACTACACTTAAAGGGCGGATTCCCAAGAAGCCCCACCCAGGACTTCCAGGGAACAGGTCCGCTGGATCTAGGACTTGTCTTATTGCTGCAGCACATGCCAGACTTTGTATTATGCACATTACATATGGTCCAATATGAGGGATTTAATTTCTTTTTTCCCATTAATTAATTAGCTAACTTACTTTTACATCCCAATTGAAGCCTCCCCTCCCTCCTCTTCTCCCAGTCCATCCCTCTCCCCTCCCCTCCCCTGCTCACTCCCCCCACCCCTTCCCCCCACCACCGCTCTTTCTCTGAGGAGAAAGGGAGGTCTTGCATGTATATCAACAGTCTTGGCATAACAAGATGCAGCAGGACCAGGCCCATCTTCTCCTATTGAGGCTAGACACGGCGGCCCAGTTAGGGGAAAGAGGTCCAAAGGCAGGAAACAGAGTCAGAGGCAGCCCCTGCTCCAGCTGTTAGGGGAGCCACATGAAGACCAAGCTGCACATCTGTTACATCTGTGTCAGAAGCCTAGGTCTGTCCCATGCACGCTCTCTGGTTGGTGGTTCTGTTTCTGTGAGCCTCTACGGTCCCAGGCTAGTTGATTTTGTAGGTCTTCTTGTGGTGTCCTTGACCTCTCTGGCTCTTTCAATCCTTTGCCTCCCTCATCCACAGGACTCCCCAGGCTGACACTATTAAGCACATTCTGCTATGCTTGCAGACAGGAGCCTAGCACAACTGTTCTCCGAGAGGCCTCCCCCAGCAACTGATGGAAACAGATGCAGAGACCCACAGGCAAACATTAGGGATTTAATTTCTTTGCAGGGATCTTTTGTCTCTAAGTGGACCACAGGCATCAGTGTGGAAAGATGCCATGTCTTACTATGCTCCCAAGAACCTAGGGCATGTATTAAATATTCATGAATAAAAAAATAATTCATGACGATCACTCTATGCTATATGAAATGCTACTTGTACTTTAGGAAACACAGGTATATTCACTTTGTTATCTGAGACAGAGCGAACACTAATAGCTTCATTTGTGCAGGAAATTACAGAAGAGCAGTCACTGAAACAAAACCTTAGCTCCCACTGTACAGCAGTAGGCAAAGCAAACTCCAGGTTTTCTTGTTAATTGTTTAATATTGCTGGCCCGTCTACATGGCCACATCCCAACTGTGAAACATTCGTTGTTACTATCCCACCCCCACCCCCAAGGAAACAAAGGAACAGGAGAAAACAACTTTAAAAGTCCAATAAAAATCTAGGAAAACTTCCAGACCATGGCCATCATAAAGTTTTCCAGGGTTAAAAAATAAGGAAGACTCATGGTTTCTGAGAGAAACTGACATCATTGTGTTTTGATGTGTCCACTCAAATTCAAATAAAAACTGTTTACTCAAATGGATTTTGTGGTCAGAATTGGGATTCCCTTTATACAAAATCAAAGCACGTAAAATCCACATTAAGACTCTTTCCTGTTATCATTTCATTGTTGTACAATGTTTCACTGTGGCGGCTCCAAACAGCAGCTCCCAGGCTCCGACCTCCCCTAGACCCTCCTGAGCTGGTTTCCAGAGTCAGGATATGCCATTCCTTTCCTCTTCCAACACCACGCTGCCTAGCTCGCTGGCATTAGGGACTCTAAAATACAGTGTGTCGAATTTTATTTGAATTAAGTAAAATGTAACAGCAGGGAAAGGAGCGGACTCAGCAGTTAAGATCACTGGCTGCTCTTCCAGAGACCCTGTGTTCAATTCCCAGCACTTGCAGGGTGACTCACAACCATTTGTAACTGCAGTTCAAAGAGATTTGATGGGTTTTTTTTTTTTTTTCTAGTCTTTCCAGGCACCAGACACATACATGCAGGCAAAATAACTATACACATAAAATTAAATTAAAGAAAATTAAAGGTAGATGTAATTAAAAATTAAAAGTAGCAACAGACTGTTTTCTAAATCAGAAGGAAGAGCCCAGCAGCCTTGTTGGTGGCCATCTATGGGTCCAGCACTCACCGGAAGGGCTGTCCTAAGCAGAATCAAGAGGCCCAGGTCAGCCTGACTAGAAGTAAGTTCAAGGCCAGCCTGAGCAACAACATAGTGTGACCCTGTCTCAAAAGAGAGGCCTGTTCGTTTTCTGATTTATGATGACTGAATAACGTCAAGAAGTTTCAGAGAGCAGTAAGCATTCCAACCAGGTCAAAAATTGTGGTCCTTGGGACACTTTTTTACTCACAGGATTTTTATGGATGTATTTCTTTGAAAGACAAATATGTCTGAAGGGATAGCTTAGCAGCTGCCTCGTGTGCTTTAGGGGCTGGTTTTCAGCATCACAAAGAAAGAAAGCACTTACTTTCATGCTCTGATTTTCTAGGTAAAAGAAGCCTTCAAATCCAGACAACAGTTAACCCAAAGGGGACATTTCATTGGAGTTAAAGCCGACAAAGGCAGTAACAGTGATGTGACTTCAGCAGGGACATTAATCATGCAACAGTGTGAGTCTGGAACATTTCACAGTGGACAAGGTCTAATGTCCCGACACGATTTCAAGAGTTTAAAACAAACCAAAAAGAACTGTTCCTCCCCATGCTGTGATATTCTCAGGAAAGTCACCCTCAACGTGGTTGGGACAGTCACCATACACAAAAGAACGCGTATAAACTCACCAGTCATTTGGCATGGAGTAAAACAAAGCTCCATGTCTGGTACTTTTTTTTTTTGGTTTTCCGAGACAGGGTTTCTCTGTGTAGTCTTAGCTGTCCTGGACTCACAATGATCTACCTACCTCTGCCTCCTCAGTGCTGGGATTAAAGGCGTGCACCACCACGCCCGGCTGTCTGAGACACTTTACAGTAATGTCAATAGAAAACAAATAAACAAACAAACAAAAACCAGGCTGTAGGCCTCCCCCCCATAAAACAGATTAATAGGAAAATCAGTAAATGATAAGGATGGTAACTTTTTTTTTCTGTCACTATCTCTCTCCAGTACTTTGAGACATGCCTTAGGCTTATAGCGTGGCCTTGAAATGTGTGCAGGTCAGATGATCAATGCTCGTCGCTCTATAAGACAAAGAAAATCTTTCTACAGAAAAGGCTCTTCCATTGGTCTAATAAGGCAGTCTAAAATAAAGGAGAGCTTCAACTCTGTATGCTTTGCATCGGCAAATGCACAGAGAGCTTGTGGGGAAAATTACTGTGACCAAGAACTGCAACAATTGTGGGAAGAGTAAGCGAAAGTAAGAAAGATGTCACAGGCATGCACACCCATGCACACGCATGCACACCCATGCACACGCATGCACACACATACACATCCTTGTGTGTGCACACAAATAAATATACACACGCACAAATGAGTAAAAGCTGATTCAGAAATAGTAAGAAAATTGAAAACGATTTAACAATAAAGGGCTGTGAGAAGCAATACTTAAAAGGTGGGATATTTTGATATTTAATATATTAAAAGTAAACATTTGGTGCTAAGGGATTATTCATACCATCACACAAATCATCCTATCACTATGGAATTTAAATTCAAAACCAGAGAATGAATGAAATTGCTGTCCATTGGCTGGTGAACAAAGAGGTGAGTTTTTGGGCTTTTTGTTTTGTGTTGAAGTTGATTCCTGGGACTTCAGTTCCCAGCACCCATGTGAGGTGGCTCTCAACTGTCTAACTCCAGTCTCAGGTGATCCTAGACTTCTAGCCTCCCAGGCACTGTGCTCGCATGCACATCCCTCCATAGAGTAACACACATGCATGCAACCCAAAACAAATCATGAAACAAAGAGTTGCTTCTTTTGTTGGGGATGGGGGCTGTAGCTCGGTGGCAGAGCATCTGTTTGGTATGTATGAAGCCCACAGTTCAATTCCAGCAGTCAGTTTTTTCTGCTTAGAAAACTCACATGGGTGTGGGGGGCAAGGCGTGGTTACTCACTAGCCTCAGTACTGATCAGACTCAATAATACTTCTGTGTAGGGCTCACTTGTTTAAATAGGTCCTATTCTGAGTCCACTAACATTCCTCTCTCACTTTAAAAGGGGGAATAATATCCTAAGGCTGTGATAACTGCTAATAACGAGAGAAAGAGTAAAGCTGAATTCTGACAAATTTATATAACTCAAAGCCTATTTCTTAAGACAGAATCTCGTGAGGCCCAGACAGACCCTGAACTCACCGGGTAGCTGGAACTCCTGACCCTACTACACCCACATGCCAAGTGCTAAGAGGTAGGCATGTGCCACCAATGCCCAGGTACCCTCTAATATTTATTTTTATGTTTATTTGTTTGAGACTGGGTTTCTCTGTGTAGCCCAGCTGTCCTGGAACTCACTCAGTAGACCAGGCTGGCCTCGAACTCAGAGATCCAACTATCTCTGCTTCCCGAGTGCTGGTGGATTAAAGGTGTGTGCTACCATTGCTCGGTTTTACCTGCTAATTTTTAAAGATTCTTAAATCCTGTAGCCTGTAATCCCAACACTTGGAAGAAGGTGGCAGAAGTTCAAGAGTTCAAGACCAACCTGGACTACATGAGACCTAGTCTTTAAAAAAACAAACACACAAACAAACAAACAAAAAAACCCAAGCTGGGCACAATGGCACACACCTGTAATCCCAACATTCAGGAGGCAGAGGCAGGCAGATCTCTGTGAGTTCAAGGCCAGCCTGGTCTACAAAGAGAGTTTCAGGACAACCAGGCCAATCACACAGAGAAACCCTGTCTCAGTCAGGCGGTGGTGGCGCACGCCTTTAATCCCAGCACTCGGGAGGCAGAGGCAGGCGGATTGCTGTGAGTTCGAGGCCAGCCTGGTCTACAAAGTGAATCCAGGACAGTCAAGGCTACACAGAGAAACCCTGTCTCGAAAAACCAAAAAAAAAAAGAAAAGAAAAAAAAAGACAAAAGTAAAGGTCTTCATTTTTAGAGGCAAGGCAGGAAGATCTTTAAAGTTTATCTTTTTCGCACTGCCTTCATTTGTCTCCTTAAGTAAAAAGAATTAACTGGGATAAAATAAATCCTTCAAGCCACTCTACTCTGAAGAGTATATGTACATTCTAGTGTAGTCAAACGGTACAAGATAACTGAATACAAGGAGCGATCCTAAAGCTGAGTACTCGCTTTCAAAGGAAATAATGGATAAATTTTTCTTTCTTTTTAAACTTTCTTTCTCTTTTTCTTTGTTTTGAGAAGAAATCTTAAGTCTGGCTCGAATGAATATATATATATATTTTTTTTTTTTTTTTTTTAAATTTCATGTTCATTGCTGTTTTGCCTGCAGGTGTGTCTGTGTGAGTGTGTCAGAAGCCCTGGAACTGGAGTCACAGATGGGTGTGAGCTGTCATGTGGCTACTGGGAATTAAACCCCAATTCCTCTGGAAGAGCAGCCAGCACTCGCACTCTTAACTGCTGAGCCATCTCCCCAGCCCAAGCCTGGCTCTAGACTTACAGGGTTTTTTGTTTCTTTTCCTATGGGGGTGGGGGGTGGGGAGTGATATTAGAAACTGAACTGGGCTCTGTACTTTCATTTTTTTAAGATTTATTTATTTTTTGTGGATGTTTTGCCCGCATGTTTGCCTATGTACCTATGTGAACTATGGGTCCCCGAGATCTGGCCGAGATGACTGTGAGCCATTCATTGTGTTGGTGCTGAGGACTGAACACAGGTCCTCTGGAAAAGCAGCCAGTGTTCCTAATCACCAAGCCTTGTCTGCAGCCCCTGAACTTCTTTTATACAAAACATATTTTAAGGCTGGCAGAGTGGCACATGCCCTACTCCCAGCACTTAGGAGGAAGAGGCAGATCACTGAGTTGCTGCCAGCCTGGTCGACAGAAAGAAAGCTCGTCTGGAGAAACAAACAAAACAAAACAAAAACCATATTCCAAACCAGGCATGGTGGCTCAGGCTTATAATGACAGCATTTAGGAGGCTGAGACAAGAACTGCCATAAGTTCAAGACAGATGTAGT
This sequence comes from Acomys percivali, assembly GCA_907169655.1. NCBI lineage: Eukaryota > Metazoa > Chordata > Mammalia > Rodentia > Muridae > Acomys > Acomys percivali. The sequence goes on along the minus strand of OU015747.1, from coordinate 49,246,361 downwards.
CTACAGGGTGGGTACCAGCCACGGCCCAGAGAACAGTAAAAGGGAAGGGATCACAGGAAGGATGCTAGAACAAACAGCATCATGCTTAAACGCATTCAGTGAAAAATATGAGGCTTTCCATTTCCAGACGGGATACTTAATGTACCTTTAAATTCTTTTATTTCCTTTATTTGGCAAGTGTGTGTGCGTGTGTAAGGGCAGTCATCGAGAGTCAGTTCTCTCCAGGAGCCATCTCACTGGCCCTAGAAATTATTTTTTAAAGTTGTGTTCAGATACACCGGGTGTAGTAGCTCACACCTGTAACCCCAGCACTGTGGAGACTGAGGGAGGAAGATGGCTGAGAGCGCCAGACCAGCCTAGACCACACAGTTCCTGGCCAGCCATGGCTGACATCCAAACACTCAGAAAGCTGAAGCAGGAGGACCATGGGTTTCCATGCAGCCTGGACCACACGGAGAACTGGTTCTGTCTTTTTAAAAGAAGAGGACACATGCCGGGCGGTGGCGCACGCCTTTAACCCCAGCACTCGGGAGGCAGAGGCAGGCGGATCGCTGTGAGTTCGAGGCCAGCCTGGTCTACAAAGTGAGTCCAGGACAGGCAGGGCTACACAGAGAAACCCTGTCTCGAAAAAATAAAAAACAAAACAAGACACATTTCCTGAAATTTGATTATTCTAGCCAGTGAAAATGCAATATAGTCAACTACACCATGGAGCATGATTTGATTAAAGAAGGGATTGTACACACAGAATTCCCTGGTTGCAGAAGATACCTCATGAGTTCAAGAAGGTAACGATGCTATAAAACGCAGTAATACGCCTGATTGTTTATAAGTGAAGATCCTTCTTTCAGTTCATACATTTTATAACTTCAGAGAGCACAGCAAGCAAGCTACATATTATTGACAAGCAAAATATAAAGGCTCTAGAAACAATGCAGGTAGTAGGTCCATCAAATTTGATTGTTTAAAAAAAATGTGCTTCCCAATTATGTAATGCCGATTAAAAGGTGGGGAAGTTTGACAGCTGTCTCACTCCTGATTCCACACAGGCCCACCGTTATCCCCCACACCATGGCTGCGGCTACCTCAGCAGCTGACTGTTAGCAAGACTGTTGAGGAGAAAGAGTTGGATTCCTCAATGGAAACAGAAGCAAGGTTTTAGTCCTTGAGGGCGTGCCACCATGTGAGACTCAAGACATTCTTCTCTCTATTAATTCTGAAACGAAGAATTATACTCCTGTCACCATTCAAGACATTCAAAAATCCAATTTATATGGTTCACGTTAATGAATAATAGCATTCAACTCAATGACAGAAAGGTTAAAAGTCAGAAGGGGTTGTGATTAAAACCTGGACATGTCAGGTAACAAAAGAAGCTATTATATATCCTTTTTCAGATTATTTCAATTTAATCTTCAAAATTAAAAAAAATCCATTAATAAAAATAAGTTATAAATATCATTTACTCTCTAAGCACTAAAATAAAGTAGAAATTATTTTTTTCTTCCCTCTCCCCGCCCCACCAGTGCTGGGATTAAAGGCATGAGTAACCATACCTGGCAAATAAAATAAAATTTCAGTTCGACAAGTATCCTCTACAGTACCCCACTTAAAATGTTCATTCAACTAAAACAATGTGAAAAAAAACTGTTTAACTAATTCCACATAGTTACTCGTTTCTTTCTTTCTTTTTTTTTTTTTTTTTAGTTTTTCCAGACAGGTTTCTCTGTGTAGCCTTGGCTGTCCTGAACTCATTTCTTTATACACCAGGCTCTTTGCTAGGCACCAGCAATGACCTCAACAACAAAACGCTGTTACCTTCACAAATCTTGCTGTAAAGGAGAAAACCACAGACAACAACCGTCATGTGATTTCTTTTTTCTTTTTTGGGGGGGGGGGCAGCAGGGGTTCAAGGCAGGGTGTCTCTGTGTAGCCTTACCTGTCCTGGACTCGATTTGTAGAGCAGCCTGACCTCAAACTCACACGACACGATTGCCTCTGCCTCACAAGTGTTGGGATTTTAGGCATGTTCCACCACGCCTGGCTCCATCATATGATTTTTATAACAAGATTATCATCGAGACAGGTAGATGCTACTATGCAAATGTAAAGGAAGGAATTCCAACAATAGTGCCTCACACTTGTAATCCTAGCACTCAGGAGGCTAAACAGGTGTGAAGCTAGCCTGGGCTAGAGTGAGAGAGCCTATCTCCAAAAAAAAAAAAAAAAAAAAAAAGGAGGAGGAAGAAGAAGAAGTAGTGAAAGTCATCCAGAAAACTAAAAAATATTTTTCAAAATGACAGCTCACTATATAATCCCCGTTAGCCCTTAATTTCTGATCATTTTGCCTCAGCCTCCTGCGTGTCACGATTATGGGTTTATTACAATGTGTCTTGCCCAAAAACCAAGTTTCCTTCCTTCCCTTTTGTGTATGTGTGCAGGTACGTGTATGTGCAGACATGTAACGTGCGTACACACAGAAGTCAGAGGACAGCCTCAAGTATCACTGTTTACACACTACCTACTTTGTTTTGGAGACAAAGCCTCTCACTCGGCTAGAACTTGCCAAATAGGCTAAGCTGGCCGGCCCGTGAGCTGGTGGCCTGTTGCCGCTTCAGCCACACTGGGCTTGCAGCATGCCTACCAGAACCCAGCTTTTCAGTGTGGGGACTGGGAGGGTCTAATCCAGGGCCTTGTGCTTATAAAACAAGTAACTTACCAACTGAGCTCTCTCTCTCTCTCTCTGTCTCCGTCTCTCTCTGTCTCTGGCCTTTGGAAGGGATTCTGGGACAATGTCTTGCTATGACGTCCCGGCTTCATAGAACTTTCTATGTAGACCCCAGATGGCTTCAAACTCACCCCCTCCGCCCCTGGAGTACTGGCTTACAGTGCTACCATATCTGGCTTCTAATAACTGGATTTCTTTAAAGTTTCACATAAACTCCAGTTAGACATCAGGTATATTTATAAAAGCCTGCTACTTTTATGAACGGCAATGATCATCTTTCTATACGTTTTAAAAACCCATATACTGAGGCTAAGGATGTAGATCAGTGGTGGAGCACTTACTTTTACATAGGCAAGGTCCTAGGTTCGATTCCCTAGACACGCTTCTTTTTTAAAAGTCACCTGTATACGCCAGGGGGTGGGGGGATGGGCGGGTGGGGGTGGCGCACGCCTTTAATCCCAGCACTCGAGAGGCTGAGGCAGATGGATGGCTCTGAGTTCAAGGCCAGCCTGGTCTACAAAGCCACTCCAGGACAGACAAGGCTACACAGAGAAACCCTGTCTTGAGAAAAAAAAAGTCATCTGTACACAAGAAACTTGACAGCACTAAACTTTGGAAGACATATCACTGTTCAAACTCTGCACCTTTCTCATCTCCACAGTATGGAGCAGGTACTGCCTCTGCTCTCATTTTATAAATGAAATATCTCTAACTCGGACAAGGGCACAGAGGTGGCAAAAGGAAATACGGAGCCTTGGACCTACAGGGCCTGATTCAAGGACGATCTCTTTTTCATTTGGTTTTGGGTTTTGTTTCCTGTTTGGTCTCCATGTCCTAGGCTCAGGTCATCCTCCTGCCTCAGCCTCCCTAGCAGAAGGGCTTCTGGTTAGCACTAGCAGCCTGGTTCCCACAGCCCTAGTCTTTATTTTCCTGTGTTTATGGTATGCGTGTGTCTATTGAGTTCCCGTGTCTGTGAGGATGCATATGCATGTGCACTTGTACGTGGAGGTCAAAGGTCGAGATCAGGCGCCTGCCTCAGTTTTTTTCTCTTTCTTTCTTTGAGACAGGGTTTCTCTGTGTAGACCCGGATTTGATTTGTAGACCAGGTGGGCCTCGAACTCCGCCTCTGGAGTGCTGGTATTACAGACTTGTGCCACCACGTTCGGCCTCACTCTTTCTCCACTCTTCCTTGACCTAGGTAGGGTCTCTTGGCTAGTCTAACTACCTAGTTTGCCAAGAGTCCCTGTCCCCACCTCTTAGGGCTGGGATTCCAGGAAAGTTGCCACGTTTCTGTGGGTAGTGAGAACCCGAATTCAGGAAATGGACAACCAACCAACTGAGCAATCTCCCCTATGCCCAGGGCTTCACTCTTAAATACAGACCCCTATCTTCCAACTATGCTGTGCGTGGTCTACGGGAAGCCTTCCATTAACCCTTGGGGGGAGGGTCTTTTAAAAGGAGTCTTTCTGGAGAGACACCTGGAGAAAACCACTACAGCCAGAGTATTTGAAATTTGTCCAAGGTCACAGAGCCAGTGAGGGGGACCGATAGTGGCAAAATTCAAAATCACACAGCAGAGGTCCCCTACACTGTGAGGCTTCACCCTCATGGGGGAAAAAAAATAAATCACAGGATAAATGTATTGAACAATCCAAAAAGGCTTTGTGTTAGCCTTCCTGAAACACACGGAAAGGCCTTGGAGCTGGGGACCAGCACGTCTTAAAAGCAGCATTTACATTTACATGTAAGTCACTTTTAACTCCACCACTTTGGATGATCACAGCCCCACTTCTTCTGCTCTTTAAAAAGAAAGCTTTCTGTAGCAACTTGGCAGATTTCAGTTCAGGAACAGTCTATTCTTTAAAATTAAATTTAGTAACAACTTATTCTGGTTAGTCTGAAAGGGAAGTAGAATATGACTACTAAGAGGCCTTTGCTGTACTTTTAATATTTCCAAACATGTTTGGTTTGGCCTAATTTAAATCTTGTGGCCAACTAGTGTAGAACTCGATTTCAAGGGTTAGTAATATTACTTAAAACTACGGAATTCTAAAGAGCAAACTCAGAAGCCAATTGGAAGCACCCGTTTCTTACCATCATTTTATCTCAAAATAACTATTGAAGATCCATAAGCTAAGACTCTCTCTCGTGAAACAGGGAAGGGTTGGCATTTTCAGTTTGGAGGCACTTAAGATGGAGAATCCAAGTTAAAACTTGAAGGAAGTCTGCAGAATAACGGTGTTTAAATAGTCAAGAACACAAAAGATTATGCCCAAAGAAACAGCATCTATACGGCTCTTCTAGCCACAAAGCTCGGCACTGTGTCCAGTGACTGAGAAAGACGAAACCGTGCGTTGCAATGCCTCCCTAGAAGAGAGAAGCACCAAAGGCGGACATCTCCTGCTGGATTCCCATCTTACCTTGCTCTCTTTCCAACAGGTTTTAGACTTCATAACCTTTAATACCGAATTCACATTTTTTTTCCCAGAAGAAACCCCACAAAACTGCTTCAAAATAAAAGCGCTAAGTAATGCCACTAGGCAACCAAGTCTTCTATTTCACCATGCATTCAAATTAAAACACCTTTGGCTTTGTCTTTATTGAATGAAAGTTAACTTTGATTTAGAGGAAAATGTGCCCGTTAGGCATTTTTCACTTTTTTTGCAGGGCACTCAGTCATCGGATCACGTCGCTGACTATTACTGCTCACTTAGGCATTCAAAAGACAGAGAGCATGCCAGCACCAATTATTTTACAAGCGGCATAATGCCCCGCTAGTGGAAGTCTGGCAATACCTACTTGTACAGCAAGACAGGAGAAGGAGGGCGTCAAGGGAGGGGCGGAGGAGGGGGGAGGAAGCGAGGGAAGGAGGGAGTCGCCTCCTCAAATCCACGCCGAACCGGGAACCTCCAGCCACAACCTGATCCCTCCCCTTCCCAAAAGTGGCCCGACCACCACATTTTTTTTTTCAGACCACCCCACCCAAAACCCCGCTCCGTACTCACCTTCCACGAAGAAGTGGGCGCCGGGTCCAGCCCCCGGGTGGGTCGTACGGCCGCGGGGAGAGGACGTCGGTCGGCGCGTCCCTTGGTGAGGGACGGGGGATCCCGACGAGTGGGAGCGCGGAGGAGCGGGAGGAGGAGCAGGGTGGGGGCGCCCACTCCTGCGGAGCCCGCTGGTCCTCCACCGCTGCCCCGCGGAGGAAAGCCGACCGAGTGATGGACTGACTGTCGGGGGGACGGCGGGGACGGGCGAGGCAGGCTAAAGGGGCGAGACCGCGCGATGACTGGACGGGAGACGGCAAGAAGCTGCTTGGGGTCTAGCCCATGCCGTGGCGGCCTGAGGGCAGAGGCTGGCTGAAGGGAAGTTGCCGCGGCTGGCGAGATGCTGGAGGAGGGCGCACCGGGAGGAGTACAGCCAGCCAGCCATGGATAGCGGGGCGCCGAGAGCAGGGGCAGCCGGCGGCTGGGAGCACCGCCCGCTCGGCTCGCTCAAGACATTTAATTGGACTGATAGGTTGTGCAGTGACTCACAGACTTTAAAGAGTCCTAGGGCAGTCCCCGCCCAGCTGGACCGGGAAGAAGCGGCTGGGCGGGCGGGGCAAGGGGGCCGGGGAGAGCCGCGAGGGAGGAGGCGGCGAGGCGGGAACGCAGCGAGGATAGCCAGTGGCAGGTCGCGCCTCCGTGACGGACGTGATTGTAGACCAATGGGGATGGGGCTCGCTAGGTGGCTGGCTTCGCCCCTGGCCCAATGAGTCTTCTAAGGACACTGTCGCGCACCGGGCGGGGGAAGTGATGGGGGTAGGGAGAGGTGGGTGGACGTTGAGCAAGGGGGAGGAGAAAAAGAGCCGCGGGAGACCCGCGGAGTCACTCTGCCCTCCCCGTTCTAGAAGTGCGCTTTCCGCCAATCCGAGCGCCACCTGGGGGTGATGGACGCCGGCCTGGGGCCAATGAGGAGGAGATGCTGGCGCGGAGGAGCGGGCGGGCTCCGCACCCTCGCTCCCTCCTCCCGCTCGGTCCTCTAGCTCGCCCGGCTCGGGTCAGTCACGCAAGTAACCGTGTGAGAGCCGGGCCGGGCAGGACGGGGCGGGGCAGGGCGCGGCGGCGCAGCTGGCGGCGTGAGCCGGGTACAGCTAGAGGGGCGAGCGTGCCGACCCCTTCCAAAACCTGGAGGCAGACCCTGCGGCCAACCCCAAGGCGGTTGGATTCGAAGTGGATCCGAGCCAAACTTGATCCGCGTCCATGCAGTGTCCACTCCTAAAACAGCCCCGGTGGGCACGTGCTCTGGGATTTGAGGAGCCAAAGACGCGCGAGGCGTGGCGATCACTTTGGCCCAGGATTTGCCCGTTTTGTGGGGAAGTCGCCTAGGGTGTGGACAGGTTGAAACAGCTCCTCAGTACACATGTTCCTTTATTAGGTTTCTAGAAGACACTTCTTAACCTGGCGCGAACGACTCTGTTGGGGCTCTGCAGTACGTGTGATTCTTAGCTTTCGCCAAATGGCCCTCTGCGCTCTCTCCCACTTCCTAACCTTGAACCTAAGGCAGTGCCTGGGTGCACCTCCTCGGTACTCACTCCCAGGAGCTTTGGCGTGTCTCAATATTTTTGGCTGCTGTCCATTAAACACTTCACAGACGTTAACCCTTTGCACGCACTAGTATTTAAATAAAGTTCCCCCCCCCCCCCAAAAAAAAAAAAAAAGCAAACACGCTGGCGAAACCCATCTTCTTACCCTACAAAAATGCATTCTGTTTCTTTTGGGTCTTGCTGGAGATAGTCTTGCTACCTGGCCCTGGTAGCCCAGGCTGGGCCTTAAATTTGTTTCATCCCTACTGGCCTTGGCTTTTTCAGCTTCCCGGATTCAGAGATGTTTTCCGGAGCCTGTTGAAACAGTTGCATTCCTGTTCAGATCTACTAGACTACCCCAACATCCACTTTCAACACAAATCAAGTCCTAGTGAAGACAACAATGTTGCTTGAGGGCTTTTTCTCCCCAGGGAACTGAAATCCACAGTGGTATGGAAATTAGGAAAAAAATAAATGAAGACAAAGATTTACTCTAATCACATCAGGGGTTCATTAATTGTGGAAACCGACCATTCCATTCTGGAGCTTAGTGTGACACAGCCCTACCCCATGATTTTTTTTTTCCTGGAGTCCAGAATCTGCTAACGAAAAAGCTGTGCCAGGAACTTCTTGTAGCACACATCTCATGTATGCATTGTCCCTTAATGTGTTGAAACCACTTTGGAGCTATGCAGTGCAGGGGACCCACCTTCAATAGAAGGTGAAGAACAGCGTTAGCCAGGTCATCCTATGAAAAGCTAAACCCACCAGATTCCTCACAGCTGCAAAAGAGCTGTGTGTCTAATCTGAGTTACTGTACTACGCTTTATTTTATGCACATGCGTGTTTGCTGGCATGTATTTGTATGTGCTACGTTAGTGCCTGTTGCCTGTAGAAGGCAAAAGAGGGCATTGGATTCCCTGGAACTGAATCAGAGAAGGCTGCTCACAGCTGTCCCGGTGCTAGGAATCAAATCTGGGTCCTCTGCAAGAGCTGCAAGTGCCCTTAACTGCTAAGCCATCTCTCCAGCCCGCTGATTTGTGTGTGTGTGTGTGTGTGTATACATATATAATCTTTTTCTTCTATGAGGCCATTTTATAGGTAGGTCAATATAATAAATTATTGTATATGCCATAAAGGTACTAAGAACAGATTTTGACTGTGTAGAAGATCTTTAAATAAGGCCTAGCATCAGCCGGGCATGGTGGCGCACACCATTAATCCCAGCACTCAGGAGGCAGAGGCAGGCTGATCGCTGTGAGTTCGAGGCCAGCCTGATCTACAAAGTGAGTCTAGGACAGCCAAGGCTACACAGAGAGACCCTGTCTCGAAAAACCAAAAAAAAAAAAAAAAAGAATCCACCGTCGTAACCCAGTTTCCTACCCGACCCGACATCTCCATATAGGCCTGTAGGGAAGAGAGTAGTAGTAAAGCATCGTTCTCTAAGAGGCCATGGGGAAGGCCCGGCGTGGTGGCGCACGCTTTTAATCCCAGAATTTAGGAGGCAGAGGCAGGCCGATCGCTGTGAGTTCGAGGCCAGCCTGGTCTACACAGTGACTCTAGGACAGCCAAGGCTACACAGAGAGACCCTGTCTCGAAAAACCAAAAAATTAAAAAAAATTTTAAAAAAATTAGGCTTAGCATCTTGTGGTAGAAGAGCTGTGGCCTGCCTCCAATCCTCATCGTGTGTCACATTAGGATTCCATGCCCTCCCTATTCCAATATTTCTCAAAGTGTGGAAAGGCCCACAGGATTCCTGTGTCTCCCCTCAGGTCTATAGGTTATTTGCTGCTTAAGAAAACCACTACACTAGAAACCTCTGTTTCTTCCTGTCTTTACTCTTTTTCCTCTCACCTCTGTTTCTCTCACAGCATCTATTTAATGATCTTTTGGTGATCACTTGCATATTTCCTGTGCACAAGTCTGAGCAGCAAGTGTTGAGTGATGACGTTCTTGGGGAGACAGGAACAAATGTCTAATTATCCAGAGCAAAGTAAAGTAACACTATCACAAAAGTCCACCTTAGTGAACCGATGAATTTCTTGAGGTTACTTAGAGGCACATGGATTACTCAAGTGCCACTCACCAAAGCTGAAATCTTAGAGCTCTCTACATGACTTGCTTGCAGCTCCTTAACTCAGAGTCTTGATGGTTTTATAATGTTGAGGAGGGAGAAGTCGTGTGAATCTGGATGTTTCAGGGACTTCTGAGATTTATGAGTTGTTTACTTCCTGTCTTGGTTTTTCAAGACAGGGCTTCTCTGTGTAGTCCTGGCTATCCTGGAACTCACTCTGTAGACCAGGCTGACCTTGATGAACTCAGAGATCTACCTACCTCTGCCTCCTGAGTGCTGGGAATAAAGTTGTGCGCTGCTGCCACCTGTCTGTTTACTTCCTGTCTTAATAAGACTTCCTTTAGAACTTTTTGAACTCTTAGGAGCTTTGAAAAGGTCCATAAACTGGCAGTGTGAAATATCACCACAGCAGTGCTTGTAGAGGCACAGTTGGGATAACCTTACTGAGGCTATAGAGATTTACCTCCAGTTCACATTATCCAGCAGGTTTTCAGCGGACCTGCATGCACACACTCACGCGCACACACACACACAAACGCATACATGCACCCACTGTGACTCTTATGCCTATATTCCCCATAGTTTCTACTGCCATGACTCCCCCCTCCCTCTCTCTTTCTAAGTTTAAAGACTGGGTACTGCTGAGCGGCTATGCTAACGTGGAGCAGTCTTGTCACTCTGTTGCCCCTTTCGCCCACTCCTGTTTCCAAGTTAGAAACAGTCAGGCATTCCAGGATTTAAAAAGGCCTTATTTCAAGACCAGCCCAAACATGTTGACTTGTGTGGTTTTGTGCATCTCTTTGAAGGCATCTGTGCCGATCTTAACCACTGTGATAAGCAAGAGCTGCAACTGTGATGTCAGCCAGGAGTCAGGAACAAGCAGCAGGCACAAGGGCCTTGTTAAAGTTGGACCAAAGGGAGAGTTTTAGCTGTGGACAGTCAGGTTAGACAGCAGGTGCAGCTCCCATCTGAAACAAGACTGATAACAAGTGAAAGCGTCACCAAGCGGTTTGGGATAGATTCAGGGTGCTGTTTACTAAAGGCAGGGTGGTGAAGAAATCCCTTCTTAATTTTTTTCTAGTGCTATTAGGTTTTGTATATGTCCTCCACAAGAGCAGTCATTTCCCACAAAGGACCGCCCAGAATAATCCCTGCTGGTTAGGAATCCTGCCGCCTTAAAAGCTTGTCTCTGCTGAATCTATCCTTAGTGGCTCATGACTACCTCTCCTGAACTCTGCTCCCGCTTCACAGCCCTCAGACGCTCATATGCGGGAGCAGGCCTGAGCCCGGAGTTCAGCAGGAAGGTAGTTGGTGTGATTGTGGCTCAGAAACTTCAGGCAACCCCACCAGCTATGGGTCCCCCCAAATGTGCAAACTGGGATGCTGTAGAGATAAGCTTCTCAGAAGCACATTTCTCAGGATCCCTGCTAAGGTCTACACTGTTTGTCACCACCCACTAGGACTGGAGCACTCATTCATAAGCATAATTTAATGGAGCAATGTCTGTGTTTTTTGTAGTCCCAGTAGCTGTGTGATGTAGCATTCTGTGTCTGCTCAGTCATCACCACATCTGCACATGGACCAGGGGATGGCCTGAGCAAGGCTTTGCCATTCCCATGGGTCTGAGGCACTAGAGCATTCACTCAGGAGTTTTTGTGCACATCTCTGGGAGATGTGAAAATAAAGTCAAGGTAAGACTTAAACCAAGTGTTCAGGCTTCCTGTAATCTGTTGTAAATTTGGGGGAGAAAAATCACAAAGAAAAAAATTACCTATCACCCTATTTTCCAGAAATAGCTATTGGTCTATATGTGGTTTTAAATATATTTAAATTAAATATATCATAAATACTTTTCATTCCACTGATTATGATTTTTTTTAATTGTATTTGTTCTAAGATAGAGTCCCAAAGCCTAAGATGGCCTCTGACTCACTCATGTAGCTGAGAACACACGTGCCACCACACTCAGCTTCTGGAAAGCGAATCTTAGTTCAACTTTGCTTTTGGTACTTGGGATTGAAACCATGAGCATGCTGGCTGAACGTTTCCCCACTAAACTACATCCTTGGCCCTTCAACTCTGGTTTTTGAGCCTTGTAGCCATGGCTGTACTGGAACTGCCTCTGTAGACCAGGCTGGTTTCGAACTCACAGCAGTCCACCTGCTCTTACTCCCAAGTACTGGGATTAAAGACGTGTGCCACCACACCTGGCAACCCCCTTTTTTTTTTAAAGGTGACTATTTGGTAGTGGTATGAATGAACAGTTCTGGAGAGAAAAATCTGCCAATAGCACACTAGTCAGGAGATAAGTGCAAAATTCCAAAAAGGATTTGTCTGGAGGTCTGTGGAGGAAAGATAAAGGAGTGAATTTGTCAAGGTTATGTCAAAAAAGACACTATTAAACCGAAAAGGTAGAATTCCACTTACTTGTAGATTTAGGCATAGGCAAGACTAAACAACGTGTTTTTCAGAAAGCCATGAGTAATCGCTCAAACAATCAAGCCTGGTGTGTTCCCTCTGCCTGCATTTCTACCTGCTACGCAAGGCTGCCTTACCCAGGAGGGTCACAAGTTCAAGGCCAGCCTAAGCAGCATAGGGAGACAATGTTAAAACTAAGATTAAAAAAAAGAAAAGGGAGGGCTGGTTGTGGTGGCACACGCCTTTAATCCCAGCACTCTGGAGGCAGAGGCAGGTGGATCTTTGTGAGTTCGAGGCCAGCCTAGTCTACAAAGTGAGTCCAAGGCAGTCAAGGCTGCACAAAGAAACCCTGTCTTGAAAAACCAAAAAAAGAAAAGAAAAGGGATGGGGCACAAATTTGCGAGGCTCATTGTAAGCCTCACATTGTAGCAGTGTAAAGATACTGCTACTCACACCTGACAACTTGAGTTTGAGTCCTAGGGCCCAGGTTGTAGAAAAGCACCAACTGCTTGCTACACGTTGTGTACTGTAGCCTCCACATGTGTGCCATGGTACATGTAAGCCTATACCTGTTACACCCACCCACACTATTGTATATTATTATATATTTATAGCATATATGAATATATAATGTAGTATATAACATATATATTAAAATAACATATTATATATGGTGTATTACTTCTCAGTTTTTATAATATAATAATATAATTATGTTTTGTTTATATTATATTATTTATCAATAATTTGTTATTAATATATAATAAATATAGTATGTGTGTTATACTATTATTATATAATTATGAAATTATACTATATATAATTTAAAGTTTTAAAAAATAAAGTTAAGAAGGTGTACTGGTTGATTTTGTGTGCCAACTTGACACAAGTTAGAGTCATCAGAGAGGAAGGAACCTCAGAAGAGAAAATGCCTCCAGGAGACCCTGCTGAGATCCAGCTGTAAGGCATTTTCTCAGTTAGTGATCAGTGCAGGAGGGCCCTTTGGGCTCCCTCCACACCAGCTCCTGCTTCCAGGCTCCTGCCAGGTTTGGTTGGTGATGAACAGCGATGTGGATGTGGACATGTAACGCCACTAAACCCTTTCCTCCCTGCTTGCTTTTTGGTCATGGTGTTTTGTGGCAGCGACAAAAAAAAACAAACTAACTAACACAGAAGGGGCAGGCAGGAAGGGAGCTAGCTCCTCCAGTAAAGTGCTGGTTGCTAAAATGCTTGCCTTGCAAGCTCAAGGACCTGATTTTGACACCCCCCCTCATGCTTAAAAAAAAAAGTGTGGCCAGAGTGGCACTTCCTTGTTCATCCCAGTGCTGTTCCAGCTAGAGGAGCAGATGCCTGGGGATTGCTGGCCAGCCAGCTTAGCCCACGTGGGGAGTTCTAGGCTGCTGAGAGACCCATCGCAAGACAGCAAGACAAGAAAGAGAAAATGGTGCTCAATAATTGAGTAATTGAGTTGGCCTCTGCATGTACATGCATATATAGGAACATGCTATACTTACAAAAAAAGAAAAACTGACAAGAAAGAAAAGAAAAAAGTGATAGAGTGCTTATCTGCAATGAAAAGGACCTGGATCTCATCCCTATTTAAAAAAATAAAAAGAATAAGACAATAAAAAATTAGGAAAGTACAAATAGACAAAACACTAAGAATGTAACATTTATATAATTCCTGATTGTTCCATGGTTCTTCTTGCTATAGGTAATTTATTGTATATATGTATAATAATATAAATATATATGTAAATTTTTTTAATTAGGAAATTAAATTCTGGACAAAGAGCAAAGAGAAGCATTTTTATTAATGGTTACTAAAGTAGTTTCTTGGGCTAGCAGAGCTCTATTTATTAAAATGGGTGCTAGATACACATGTGTCACTTTACAATGCTAAAAATGTACACCTTGCTTTTTTTTTTTTTTTTTTTTGGTTTTTCGAGACAGGGTCTCTCTGTGTTAGCCTTGGCTGTCCTGGACTCACTTTGTAGACCAGGCTGGCCTCGAACTCACAGCGATCCGCCCACCTCTGCCTCCCGAGTGCTGGGATTAAAGGCGTGCACCACCATGCCCGGCTCACCTTGCTTTTATATACTCCCTGGTATGCATTATAAAACATATGCTTATATATTTGAGGCCAGTTGCAAAAAAATAAGGGCTTCCTCACCTTCCTGTATTTCAAGGTTTTGCAGATGGGCTTATACCAGTGGCTCTTGCTTGGAAAGCACTCCTATTCACCACTCACAGAATTTAATCTGTTGCGCTTAAGCAGCAGCTGGGAGAGAGGACACCTATCTTGAATGTGGTTTCTCTGAGACAGGCAGCAATGCAGGAGCCACTGAATGTTGCTTCACAAACACACACGGAAATGCAGCTAGGGAAAGGGTCTGCCAGTCAGTAAAAGGGAGCACAGCCGGCTTTTCTAGCTTTCAGGGTCACGTCCTCAGGGGCCAGGATGCTGAAGAAGAGAGGCAGGGCTAAGAACCTCCCCGGTCTCATGTTTGAGTTATGAGGGGGAGGTGGCCGGCTGCCATTTCTGCTTTCCCCAAACCACAAAAGCCATGTGCTGTGGTCTTCGGGGAAACGGAGAGAGCAGTAGATAGTCTCACCCAATGACTCAAACAACTTGAAGCCGAAGAGACCATCTTAAACCTCTCCAGATTCCAGTAATAATTCCATTTTGAACTATTTTCATCCGCCAGACTCTAGAAAACATGCTACATATGTGCATTACTGACACATAAGTGGACCCAAAACATTTGTTTGTTCATAGATGCCTCACCCTCCTTAATCTTCATTATGGTGGGGATCCTCCCGAAGGAATTCACCTGGCCGACGTCGGTCCTCGCCCACTCTTGCTGTGCTGACCAGTAACAAGCTAACACCAATTTAGGGAACCAACGTCTGCAGTGGAACGGCTTAGCCAGTCAGCCTCTCAGCCCTCTCAGCATGTGTGCATTTTCATCTTTATACAAAAATAGAAGCACTCTGTGCACATTACCTCACCGGAGTGTTTTGAAATCTCACTGCTTGATCTATGGCATAGAAAGCCATTGTTTTAAATGTGCAGCAATGTAAAATGAATGACTTATAAGTCTCAAATAATTATTCTATAATGGGTACTCAGTCTGCCATTATTCCCATCGACAACATGCCACGGGGGCGGGGCGGGGAGAGAAAAACAAGAACAGCAAAAAGCACAAGAGCCCCGACTTTTGAAGTGCTCGTAACACAATTCCAGCAGCCTTTCCACAAAGTGCTTCTAAGCTGATCCAAGGAGGGCCAGCTAGGTAAAGCACGCTGCGGGCAAGGATGCAGGTCTTTGTGGTTTCACAGCGAGCTTGTCCAAACTAACAGCAGCCCTCACCGACCAGCTTCCACAAACACTGACTATCTGCAGTGTGC
>OU015747.1:49193444-49229166 GCA_907169655.1 Acomys percivali | reverse complement strand
TCTCTCTCTCTCCCTCCTCCACCCTGACTGATGCCTTTGGGGTCCCCTTGCCCATTTCCACGTGCCGGTTTTATTTCTATTCTCTCTTCACTTATTCTAGCTAGTTCCTTTTATTTTTCTGTTACAGCTAACCACATCGGCACCACCTTTTCTTTCTTCTGTCCTGGGTCCTGGAGAGCTCAAGGATTCCTGGAAACAACCCAAATTTTTATATCATTTTGCCTCAGCAAAAGATGCTGACTTCTTTTTGCAAAGGTTATACTCAGGCGGCACCCTTCTCCTGAGGAAGTCACAGCCGTTTGAACTATTTGGCTGTTTGCTACTATTTGGCTGTTTGCTCACAATAAAAGGGGGGAAGGGCCGGCCAGTGGTGGTGCATGCCTTTAATCCCAGCACTTTGGAGGCAAAGGCAAGGCAGATCTCTGAGTTTGAGGCCAGCCTGGTCTACAAAGCGAATGCAGGACAGCCAGAGCTACACAGAGAAACGTTGTCTCAAAAACCAGTAAATAAATAATCTGTGCAGGAAAAGCCATGTGAGGTTTTTTTTGTTTGATTGGTTGGCTTGGTTTTTCAAGACAGTTTCTCTGTGTAGCCCTGGCTGTTCCGGAACTCACTCTGTAGACCAGGCTGGCCTGGAAAGAACCCAGAGATATGCTTACCTCCTGGGAGAGGAGTGCTGGGATTAAGAGAGAGTACTGGGATTAAGGGTGTGCACCACCACTACCCTGCTCAGGGGAGTATTTTCAAGTTAAAACTTTATAACCTCCATTTGTTTTAAACTAAAGCAAAAAAAAAAAAAAAAATGTCTTGGTTTTTAAATTTTTTCATTATATTTTAATCTATATTTTTTCTCATTCTCCCCTGGATTTGAGTGCCAAAGCCAGGGCCTTAAATTCCTAACCCCATTTTGGCTCTTTTGTGTGTAAGAACATATGTGTGTATGTGGACTCAATTGTGTGAATGTGGATTCATGCATGGCAGAGAACCACCTCTGGTGTCAGTCCCTACCTTGCACTTTGTTTGACATGGGGTTTCTTAGGTGTTCACACTTGCACACACAAGGTTATCCCTGCATCATTTGGGGTGGGGGGGGTGGACCTGTCATAGAAGCAGCACTGTGATTAAAGACCTTAGATCACTTGCTTGGGTTTATACAGTTTCTGGGGATTTAAACCAGTATCTGCATGCCTATGAGACCTAGAACATTGTTTTAAATTAGATTTATTCATTTTATTCTATGGGTGGACATTTTGCTTGCATGTGAGCATGTGCACCAGTTTGTACTTAAATGCCTTCAGATGTCAGAAGAGGTCACTGAATCCCCTAAAACTGAAGTTATCAATGGCTGTGACCCACTCTGTGAATTCTGGGAATTGAGCCCAAGTCCTCTGCAAGAGCTACAAATACCCTTAGCCCCTGAGCCACCTCCCCAGCCCTTAGTGCATCATTTCTTAAAGAATTGGGCATGTATGCATGTGATATTCCAAGAGTAAAATTTTGTTTGTTTTGTGTTTTTAAAGACAGGGTTTCTCTGTGTAGCCCTGGCTGTCCTAGAAATCACTTTGTAGACCAGGCTGGCCTCAAATTCAAAGATCCAACTGCCTCTGCCTCCTGAGTACTGGGATTAAAGGCGTGCCCCACCACGGGCAAATTTTTGATCATACAAAGTTTACAGTTAGGACACTGGCTGCTTTTCATACTTTTTACACTTGTTTGCACTGTGAGAATAACTGGCTGCTTTGTAGCCTGGACTAGATTCCCAAGTGTACCCCTCCTACAACAATGTAATCAGAGAGAACTCCTGGGCACTGGAGAGATGGCCCAGTGACTAGGAACACTTCTTTCTCTAGCAAAGGACCCAGGTTCACTTCCTGGCAGCCACATGGCAGCTCACAATCATTTATAACTCCACTTGCAGTAGATCCAATGCTCTCTCCTACCTTCTGCGTGTACTAAGCCTGCATGGGGTACATGTACATAGGTATAGGCAAAGCACTCATACACATGAAATACAATTTTTTAAAAATCTAAAAAAAAAAAAAATCAGAAGAAAGGAACTATCCAGGTGGTGGTGACACACAGCTTTAATTCCAGAACTTGGGAGGCAGAGGCAAGTAGTTCCAGGCCAGCTAGTCTACAGAGAGTTCCAAGACAGCCAGGGCTACACAGAGAAATGGTATCTCCCCACCACATCCAACTCCAGGAAAAAAAAAAAATCCCCTGGGCTTCCACTTGTACTCAGGCCGGTGAGATGCCTTTGGCAAGTTTTCCTCCGACCTTCACTTGTACATCATGGTACATGAACACCCCAACGCATGCAAACAGACATGTGCTAATAAATGTAGGAAAGTATTTATAAAGAAATTCAAATAGGTGACAGATAGTTAACATTTCAGCAGCCAGGTGAGGTCCTGAACTCCTATAATCCCAGCACTTGGGAGACGTGGGGTGGATGTGGGGATGGGGGTGATCAGGGGTTCAAAGTCAGTCTATGTTACATGAGAAACTGTCTCAAAAATAAAACTGTAACAAAAAGCAGCCCTTTGTGGCAAACATATTTAAAGGGGAGAGGGAATTTGAGTGAGCAGCCAGGAGAATTAGGGGAGAGTAGCGCATTTCCTGGGAGCAGTTTGCTTCGTCAGGGCTGATCCTGCAGGGTGTGGCACTGGACCCAGAGCTCGCACACTTCTTTGCAGGTGTACTGGATGGCAATGCGGTGGTGCAGCCACCGTGTGAGAAAGGAGAGTTGGCCATAGCAGCATGCAGAGAGGAGTGGTCTGCCCGGGAGGCGGAAAGACAAGGAACAGGCAGGCTCGACTTGGTGGGAGCCAACGGAACATGGGGGCCCCCCATCCTGCCTCCACTTCCATAGGCACTTTTTTTTTTTTTTTTTTTTGTGTGTGTGTGTGTGTGTGTGTGTGTTTGGAAACAGGGTCTCTCTGTGTAGCCTTGGCTGTCCTGGACTCATTTTGTAGACCAGGCTGGCCTCGAACTCACAGCGATCCGCCTGCCTCTGCCTCCCAAGTGCTGGAATTAAAGGCGTGTGCCACCACGCCCGGCCATAGGCACTTTTTTAAAAAGCTGTTTTATTAGAGTTCTTATACCTCTCTCTCTCTTCCAACCCTTACCTACCCCAATCCCTTCCAACCACCCAACAATAGGTAGGAAAGAAAGATGAAAAAAGCTAGAGGGGAGAGGGGAAGCAAATGTTTCTTATTTTTTTCTTTTCTTTTTTGTTTTTTGGGTTTTGTTTTTTGTTTTGTTTTTTCGAGACAGGGTTGTCCCGGACTTGCTTTGTAGGCCAGGCTGGCCTCAAACTCACAGCAATCCACCTGCCTCTGCCTCCCGAGGGCTGGGATTAAAGGTGTGTGCCACCACTGCCCAGCTAGCTAGCAAATGTTTCTTTAGACTACTTCCTGCTCTTGAGGAAAGTAGTTCCTTGGGGCAAGTCCAATCTTCATAGTCGGGATACCCAGCAGTTCAGCAAAGCAGCAATAGCAAACGCAGCGGCAGGGAGAGCAGGCACCACCCCAGAACCTCTCAGGATTCTGGCTTTTATCTCCTCTCATGAATCCCCAGAATTAAATTATCTGCAGCCGGCGCAAATCACACCCCACTAGAGCATGAGACAATTGTAGTTCATAGCCGTGTACAATCTGAAGCGGCCTCATATCCCACACTTAGGATTAAAACGAAAACACATTCACATAACAAAACTGGGTTTCTTCAAGAAGCCTAAAACTCTCAGTGCACACTTCCATCTGCATGCCTAAGTTGTCAAACTTGCTCTCCCCAGCCAAGGTGGAAGGGGCAAGAATAGCAAGCCGTGCCCTTCAGAAAACTGTAAATATTTGGGAGCCCAAAGGTCAAATTCTCAGACACTAGTTAGGACTCTAAGATAATCATTTGCTGAATTTTCCTGTGTGCCAGTGACTTGGTTATGAGCTTTTTTTTTTTTTTTTTTAAAGACGTTATTTATTTATTTTATGTATGAGTGCTCAATCTGCATCTACACCTATATGCCAGAAGAGGGCATCAGATCCCAGTATAGATGGTTGTGAGCCACCATGTGGTTGCTGGGGATTGAACTCATGACCTCTGGAGGAGCAGACAGTCCTCTTAACCGCTGAGCCATCTCTCCAGCCCTGTTATGAGCTTTAACAGATTCATTTAATCTTTAAGAGACTGAGAAACCCACGTTCAGAGTAGCAAACTAAAGGCTTCTTTATCCAAGCTCTACCGCTGAGCTACATTCCAGCCCTTAATCCAGGTTGCAGAGCACAAGGCCATTGAGTGAGTGACACGGCAGAACCCAAATCCTTGACTACGTTTGTCTTTAGACAGTGCTGGGAATCAAATGAGGAGTTTCAGGCATGCGTGGCAAGCATTCTACCACACACTGCAGATCCAGAGTCCTGATTGTTTGTTTGTTTTGCTTTGTTTTTCTATACAAGGTTTCTCTGTACAACCACCCTGGCTGTCCTCGAACTCAGAGATGCCCCTCCCTCTGCTGGGATTAAAGACATGCGCCACCACTGCAGGCCTGAAACCAGAGACTTTTTTAGAGAGAATCTGTCTGCTTGAGATAGTGAGACTCTCTCTACATAGAACCCTGAACCTTGTCATCCGAGTTGAGTAGCGAAGCAGCACTGTCCTCATGCAGTGCCATGGTTGGCCCTTCACAGCAGCAAGAGGCCAGTTGGGCTATCCCGCTCAGTGCAGGAGGCAACAGCCTTCAGCAGCAGGACAGGCCCTGGGTTCCTCCACAGAGCGTGGCAGTGTCTGCCAAGGGAAGATACAGTAGGGCAGCCATAGAAGTGTCTTGATCAGAGACGAGGACAAAAGAGATGCTGCAGAGACCGGGCAGCACTTAGATCCTCTGGCATCAGAGGAGTCCCAGACCCTGTGTCCTGGGCTAGAGGTCTGTGGGGTTTTTTGTTTGTTTGTTTGTTTTTTCGAGACAGGGTTTCTCTGTGTAGCCTTGGCTGTCCTGGACTCGCTTTGTAGACCAGGCTGGCCTCGAACTCACAGCGATCCGCCTGCCTCTGCCTCCCGAGTGCTGGGATTAAAGGCGTGCGCCACCACCGCCCGGCTGGAGATCTGTGTTGAACCGCATAGTTCAACAGCAAGGATTCAGGAAGAGCTGCTGTGATCCAAGCCCTGTCTCTGACTTTCAGCAAGCTTGTTGAGTTGTCTGTGCCTTGGCGTTTTAAGCCTTAAAATGGAGATAATGGTGGTAATGCTGATAACCCCTCTTGGGGATGTTTTGGGGGTTATAGAGCACCTTGAGCTGACACATGGAAGGGCTCTTCCAGGTCACCATGGTAACCACCCAGCTTTACACAGGGTGAGCCTTGGGGACTAAGAGGAGAAGAGGGTAATGGAGATTCCCACTTCAAGTGCATATTTCCCAGCAAGAAGAAAGTTAACTGCCTACAGCAGGACGCCTGGGAGAAAGTCCTACAGAGGCTAGGTAGACACCCAAGAGAAGCATGGAGTCACCAGCTCCTCCCTCTCCGCACTACCCCTGCCTTTCCTGTGGCTGAAGAGCTTGAAAGGAAAGCAGGAGGCCATGCCTTGGATCTCAGAGTTTGAGGCCAGCCTGGTCTACGGAGCAAGTTCTAGGACAGCCAGAGCTACATATTGAGACGCTGTCTCAAGCCAAACAAGCAAAAACAAAACAAACTAAAAACCAACCAACAAAACACCTGAAATGAGTAGTCCGTGGAAGAAAGCAGCGGGTATGGTGGAGAGCCAAGTGTAGACTAAGAGAGGGGAATAAGCCAGGTGGTGGCTTTGAAAAAGCTACCTCACTTCTTTGAGCCTAAATTTGCACATCTATAAAACATACCAGAGAGCATTTTTGGAGGGTGTGGTCCCTCTGTGTCTTCCTCCTCTTCTGGAAACACTTTCTCTTAGCAGTCCAGCTATTCTCTTACATCGCTGTGTCGTCACCATGGACCATTCCTCAAGTGGGAACCTCACCTAAATGGGCCAATCAAAACATTTCCTTGAGGGGTTGGAGAGATAGCTCAGACGTTAGGATCACCCTCTGCTCTTCCAGAGGTCCTGCGTCGGATTCCCAGACACCACATGGTGGCTCACAACCATCTATAATGAGATCTGGTGCCCTCTTCTGGCCTTCAGGTGTACATGTAGATAGAGCACTCACACGTAAAGTAAATAAGTACATCTTTTAAAAGTTTTTCTTGAATTTGATCTCTGTTTGGGACTCACTATATAGACCAGACATGCCTTGAACTTTCAGTGGCCTTCTCTACCTCCCAAGTGTTGGGGTTACAGACATGAGCTCCCATGGCAGGCTGGCCATTTACTTAATGTAATTTACATTTTAGCTTTCAATAGTAACATTTTTTTTTTTTTTACTTAGACTTCTTTTGTTTTGTTTTCTTTTGTTTTGAGACAGGGTCTCACTATGTAGCCTTTGCTGTCCTCGAACTCACTATGTAGACCAGGCTGCCTTCCAACTCAGAGATCCACCTGCTACTGCCTCCAGAGTACTGGGATTAAAGCCATGCACCATTATGTGGAGCGAATTTTTCTATTTTTAATAATCTACATACAACATGAATTTTACCATATATATACATGTCTATATGTATATCTGAAATTGTATTTCAGATTTTTAAAAATTTTTAGGCGTAGTGGTGCTCGCGTTTAATCTCAGCATTCGGGAGGCAGAAGTAGGTGGATCTCTGTATGTTTCAGGCCAGCCTGGTCCGAATTCAGGATAGCCAGGGCTGTTACACAGAGAGACTCTGTCTCAAAAAACAAAAACAAAAACAAAAAATTGCCTGCGTATGTATTTGTGTGTGTGTGGATGTGACTGTGACTGTAGCTACCCCTGGAGGCAAGAAGAGGGTGTTGGGTCCGCTGGAGCGGGAGTTACAGCTCCCCGGAGGTTGTGAGTCACTCACGCTGTGTGCTGGGAACCAGTTCAGGCCCTCAGCAAGAGCAACGCCCACTCTTAACTGCTGAGCCATCTCTCTGGCCCCTGAAACCGTATTTCTGATTTTCTCACTCTAGAACAGGTTTTGTTAATTATTGTTGCCTTTGAGACAGAATCTCTCTTTGTAGCCCTGGCTGATCTGGAGCTCTCTATGTAGACCTGGTTGGCCTAGAGCTTATGGAGATCCGCCTGCCTCTGTATCCCTCCTGAGTGCTGGGATTAAAGCCTGAGCCACCACCCCTGGCTCCACGCTGTATTCTTGGTGACTCATGGAGTCAGAAACAGTGATGTTCATTGAAACCTATGCATTTATGAGACCCCACTTTTTTGGCCTGTTTTTAAATCTCCTTCCTTGTACGAGGCTGGGGAAAAAGCATAGAACAATTTTAATCCTGAGATGGCATGTGTAGTTATACAATTAACTATTCTGAGTTTCACAGACTCTCACTTTTCTTAGTGCTGAGTGTCCTGTTATAAAATAGCAGGGAATGATAAAGGAGCAACAGCAAGAGGTGGTATGCATGGGCTTGGAAGTCAGAGCCCATGTGTGTGTGTGCGCGCGCGTGTGCATGAGCCTGTGTGTGTGTGTGTATGTGTGTAAGTGTGAGTGTTGTAGATGAGAGGTCAACTTCTGGGAGTTGGCTCTCTCCTTCTACTATGTAAGTTCCCAGGATCAAACTCAGGCTTAGCAGCAAGTGCCTGCCTTTAACTGCTATCTTGATTTCTTTTTTTTCAGCCTTGACAGTTGTTTTGAATTCAATAAATGACTATATTGTTGAATTTATTTTTATAAAACTGTGTTTGCTTCTTTTAGTTTATTTCTTAACCTGGCTATCACACAAATAATTGTTTTTGTTTATAATTATATGTGTTTATATAACAAATAATTGTATTTGTTTATAAAGCTTTACAACACAATCTTGAGCAGTTTAAGTCTATTGGTTTTTTTTTTCTTTTTTTTTAAGATTTATGTATTTATTATGTGTATAGTGTTCTGCCTGCATGTACATTTGCACACCAGAAGAGGGCACCAGATCACATTATAGATGGTTGTGAGCCACCGTGTGGTTGCTGGGAATTGAACTCTGGACCTTCGGAAGAGCAGTCAGTGCTCTTAACATCTGAGCCATCTCTCCAGCCCTATTCCTGTTATTTTGTCTTACTCCCAGCAACAGCCCAGTGATACTTGCACTCTCGGCTCCAGCTCCTTCCTCCTCATCTTCCTTGCCACTCTACCCATGGCTGAATCCTCTAGCTGCATCCCCTACTTCCTCCTCTAACTCCTCCTCCCCTGGCTGACAGGAAGTCCAGCCCTATTCTCTCCCCTGCTCAGCAATTGGCTGTAAGCTGCTTTATTGGTATACCAGGGAAAATTGGAGAGCAGAGTTTATATACCATCAAGACAGATATTAGAATTTAAACTAAACAATAACCTTATTGCCAACACTGTATTACTAGAATTTGACTGTGATATAACTTTTTTTTTTTTTGCTTTGCAATTTAAAAAATGTACTTATTCACTTTATATCCTGATTGAAGACCCCCTCCTCTCCTGTAATATACCTCTCCCCCATTCTCCCCTCTCCTCCTTAGAGAAGGGGATGGTCCCCGTGGGTGCCAACCCACCCTGGCACTTTAGGTCACTGCAGGACTAGGTACATCCTCTTTCACTGAGGCCAGACAAGGCAATCCAGTCAGGGGAAGGCATCAGAGTCAGAGAGGGTCCGTGTGGTTGCTGGGAATTGAACTCAGGACCTCTGGAAGAGCAGTCAGTGCTCTTAACATCTGAGCCATCTCTCCAACCCCTGCCAGGGAACTCTTAATCAGAGGCTGACTGAATCAGCAATGTGATATGTGGGCTGATATATCTAGGATATACCCTGCTTTATATACGTGTGTGTGTGTGTGTACGCGTGTGTGCGTGCCTGCACAAAGGGGGTGGGGTATGGGGGTTGGGATGGGAGTGGGGTGAGGTGGTGGTGGGGGACATGCTGAAAATTAAACCCCAGCTAAGCATGTCTTCTATTACTAAGCCACTCTCTCCCCTTTCCTGCTCTCTGTGTTGCCTTTTGTCTCTTTCTCTACTTTGAACTTCAGCTTGAGGACCTTCTTGCTCTGGCCTCGGTGATCATCACATCTCAGCCACAGTACGCCTGGGCTCAGCTGAGTATATCCTAGGTCTTGGTACTACCTCCTTATAAGTAGAAGGTGGGCTCCATGGAGACAGCAAGGGGAGGTCAGTGCAAGGAGCTCCTCCAGACCCTTGGCTGATCTCGCTTTTTATCTTTCCTCTTGGGCAATCATACAACTTACCACAACAGGCCAGGCATGGTAGTGTACCCCTGTAATCATGGCACATGAGATGCAAACGTAGGAAGGTCACTGAAAGTTCAAAGCCATTCTAGTCTACATGGTGAGTTTGAAGCCAGTAAGGGCTACATAGCAAGATCCCCCCTCCCCCCATAGCTCAAGAAAGTGTGTGGGGAACAGTACTAAGCTGGAATGTGGACAACTGTATACAGATAGGTGGTGAGGGGTGAGCTAGTGACGCTACCCCAGGCCTGTGGTCACTTTTAGAGTTGCCATGAGACTTGACTTTGAAATCGGTGTCATGGGTGTAGTCTTGTTTTGAACCTTTTCATCTCTTCAAGCTATGACCCAGTATATAGAAACTTGAAAATGGGTCACGAGTATAAAAAAAGAGCCTGAATCATTAGAATGACTGTGCCCAACCAGATGGCATGGACTAAGACACGAAGGCCTGATGATTAGTGTTGGTGAAGAGAGGCAGAGGAAAGTGGAGAGGCTGTGGCAAGTGTCAGGCAGACATAGCTGTCAATCAAACACCACACAAGGAGGAGGAGGAGGAGGAGGAGGAGGAGGAGGAGGAGGAGGGGAAGCTGCCTATCAAGATGGCTCCTTAACCTCTGATCCAAGGAAGGAGCAAACCGAGTCTGAGGAGTTATTAATTCACTCATTTTAAACCCAGGCAGTAAAGCTTACTGAGCACCTGTAATTGACAGACAGAGAACTCTGGAGATCTGGGTAACTTCTTTTTTTGTTTTGTTTTGTTTTGTTGCTTTGTTTTTCAAGAAAGGGTTTCTCTGGGTAGCCTTGCCTGTCCTGGACTAACTTTGTAGACCTTTAATCCCAGCACTCAGCAGTTCGAGGCCAGCCTGGTCTACAGAATGAGTCCATGAGAGCCAAGCTACACAGAGGAAACCCTGTCTCGAAAAAACAAAAAAAACAAAAAACAAAAAAACCAACAACGACAACAACAAAAACCAAAAAAGAAAAAAAAAAAAAAACCCAACCAAACAATACTAACAAAAGACTGGCATTTATTTAAGTCTGTGGACTGAATAGAGCAGTCACCCTAATGGATGACAGTGGACATCATCTAGTTCACTAAGCTCCTGGAGAGCAGAGAAGGATGGGGGAAGGACCAACCTGATGCTGTTGAAGCTGCACCCATCTTCTGCTCTAAGACACCAGCCTTCCTGGTTCTCCGCCTTTGCACTTGGACTAGACCTACACCACGGAGATCCTCATGACTCTGGCTTGCCACTGGCGGCCTTTAGCTTGTGAGCCAGTCCTATGTAATAAATCCCACTTAGCTGTCTAGCTCCCACTCACTCTCTTTCTCTGGGAAACTGTGACCAGTGCAAGTCCAGACCTTTCTGTGTACCAGTCTCACTCTCTTAAGAAACTAAAGTATGTTCTCAGCTGAGCGTAGTGGCACATGCCTGTAATCCCAGCCCTCAGGAGGCAGAGAACAACTTGGTATGTTCTCAACACAATTGCTGAAGTAAACTGATTACAAATATATCATCAGAGGATTCAATGGCAAGTTTACAAGGTGCTAACTAAAAGAAAGAAAATAAGGACTAGAAAAGGGCACAAAAGTTGGGTGGTAGTGCTGACAAAAAGGCTCTGGCCCCAAAGGCCAGAGCCCTCAGACATGCTATATGCAAACACACAGCAAAATCATGGAACCCAAGAAAAAGGGAAGTCCAGATGGGTGCCAGTGAGGTGGCCACACAGTGTGGACGAGATAAAGCGTGGCACATGGGGAAACTTGGGTTGGATGTGACGCCATTTCTACGAGTAGCACCTGCCTGCCTTCCCGGTAAGCCTGCGTGCCGCTGGCAGTTAAGACAAAGCTTAGACAGAGGATTAGAGTTGGCGGCAAAAGGCAAATCATAGGAAAGAGTTAAAATTTGTCTTCTCTTTCCATGCCTTCTTGTCTCTTTATTGCTGGTGAAGCCACAGCCCTTAGAGCAAGGAAAGCCGTGCCCCTCTCTCTGTGAGGTCCCAGCAGCCCCTCCTTGCCTTTCCCTGAGCACAGCACCTTGCACACTGGCCCTGGCAGCGCTTCGCTGGCCGTGGATATGCTCTCTTCTCTACCAGATCCTCACACTTGCTCAGGGCCTTCCCCAGCCATCACCGCCACAGGCGTCCTTCTCGGGTGACCGTGTATAAAGGTCCCCGAACTCCTATTCTTTTCCTTTGAGCCTCTTCACCCTGTCACTGTCTGGCATGAAGAACAGGGCAGCTGTTTCTCTCTGCCCCTTGGGGTGTAAACTCTCTGGGGACCAAGATTTTTTTTGGTCTGTTTTTGGTCACTGTTCTATCCTGGACCCCCAAACTGGCCTATATTGAACTAATGCTCAATAAACAGCTATTGGCTGAGTAATTTTTATGACTGTTTTCTGAACAAGACAAGTCCTTTGGACATTTAGATTCCTTCATGCCCTGTAAAGGACTTAGCAAGTGGCAGGTGTGTGGCTGATGACCAAGTGCATTGTGGGGAGAAGGTGATCTTTCTGAGGTTGTTGTTGTTGTTGTTGTTGTTGTTGTTGTTGTTGTACTATTCAACTACACCTCCCAGCTCATCTGGGAGGAGCGCAGTCTCAATAGGTGACCAGCTGGTCCTATCCCTGTGGAGAACGATCACGATTCAGCAACGACATTGCCTTTAGGTAGCTGATCAGGCAAAGAGATAAGAACAGCTCAGTGAAAACTCAGTACTCAGGAGGCTAGGGGGGTCTCAAATTCAAGGCCAGTCAGGGTGTATAATAAGACATGGTCTCAAAAAAAAAATTAATGTAGCGAAACACCAGGCCTCTTATCTGGTATACCTGGCACAAGGCCCTGGGTTTGATCTAGCACAAGAGACAGACAGACAGACAGACAGACAGACAGGCACTTCTGAGGCTAAGATCATTCTAGACTCCCTCCATGAAAGAGGCTGGTTAAACCCACTATGCAAGGTTGTTGGAAGGAAGAGGCAAAGTGCCCATGGCAACACTAAGCATGGAATGTACTCATTAAATGGTGACTATAAGATTCTCAGCCTAAGGCTGGAGAGATGGCTCAATGGTTAAGAGCACTGGCTACTGTTCCAAAGGTCCTGAGTTCAATTCCCAGCAACCACATGGTGCCTCACAACCATCTATAATGAGACCGGGTGCCCTCTTCTGGAGTACAGGCTCACATACAGTCAGAACACTGTATAAATAATAAATAAATCTTTAAAAAGAAAAAAAAAAAAAAAAAGATTCTCAGCCTCTGCCTTGTCCAGAACAACCACCCTCTGCTGACAATGAATGTGCAACCCATTATAAAGCCAAAGGCCACTTGGCCACCTTACCCGATACAGGTTGTGAGGTCACGGGTTCTTTAAATACATAAAGCTGTGCCAAGACCCACTCCCGCATTTCCCACAGTTCGTTTCCTACGTTGTCCAGAAGCATCAATGTCTTTAGACATTCAACACTGGAAGGATGCAGCTGTCACACCTCCAAACTGACTAGGCACATGTATACAACCAACATCAAAAGAATGCCCCAGTTCCCAGATGCCAGGTGTTCTGGTACCACTCCACACTGTCCTAATGCCGCAATTAGACGAGAGGGGTGCTGTATCTTTCCTGGCAGTGAGTACAGCGTGTACGCTGATCTGTCTTTTCCTCTGAATGCTTTCCTCTCCCTTGCCCTCCAGTTTCTATTCCTCCACACCCCCTGCTCCCCTCCCAGACTCACCTTCCTGTCTACTCCCCACCCTTCCCACAGTATGCTTAGACTGTGATGAATGAGTGAGTTTCTCCTACACCCGCCTTCCCAGAAGTCCTTGCCGGTGTGGTGTGATCCTAAGTTCCTAACTACCTTCTCTATCCTCTGCAGCATTTCTGGCCTTAAAATGTAGCCTCAGGGACTGGAGGGATACCTGAGAGGTTAAGAGTGCTGGCTGCTCCTCAAGAGGACCTGGGTTTGATTCCCAGCCCTAATAGGACAGCTCACAACTTTAACTCCAGTCTGAGGGCATCGTTACACACGTGTGGTGCACAAACATACATATAGGTGAAACACCCATACACATATAAATATATATATATTAAATAATAATAATAAATAAATATCTATTAAAATGCAGTCCCAGCTACACTGTCTGAGAATGCTACTGTCCTGCCCTTTCACCAAATCCATTCAGTTTGAAAGTTGCTCTGCAGTGGGGCGTGGTGGCACACACCTGTAATCCCAGCACTTGAGAGGTAGAGGCAGGAGGGTCACTATGAGTTCGAGGCCAGTCTGGTCTACAAAGTGAGTCCAGGATAGCCAGGGCTACACAGAGAAACCCTGTCTCAAAAAGCCAAATAAACAGGGCCTGGAGAGATGGCTCAGTGGTTAAGAGCACTGACTGCTCTTCCAGAGATCCTGAGTCCAATTTCCCAGCAACCACATGGCAGTTCGCAACTGTCTGTAACTCCAGGATATGCCACCCTTACACAGATATACATGCAGGCAAAACACCAATGTGCTAAAAATAAAGAAATTACCTTTTTAAAAAAACCAAATAAATAAATAAATAAAATACAAATTAACAATTGCTTTGCTTCCTTCCTATTTCAATCTAGTGGAAGGGAAAGGCAAGCTCAGTGGAGGCCAGTCCCCTGTAGCTTGAAAGAGTTAATGTGCAAACCGCACTTTCACAGACCTAGGAGAAGCTGAAACACTCAGAAAACTAAGGCTTTGTGTGAGCTGCTGTGTCCTTGGAACAGCGGTCAGGCCAAGAGTTCTGAAATCACGGCAGTGTCTTCAGACCACACAGGGAACTCCAGGGAGCCACTGACCTCAAGCACCCATTCTGAGCTTTGGAGGAGGGCCCTGTACTTACGGAGTGACCGCCCCCCTCCTCAAGTTCCCAAGTCATCTTGTGTTTGCTCCCAACCCTTGGCCAGTGCAGTGCGTTAGAGAAAGCCAGACCGGAGCCTTCTTTTTCCCACTTGCCAAGCAGCTGCCAGAACACCGGCTTCTCATTCTCCTCTGAGCCATGTGACTTTTCCCTGGGGGAGGGAGCCGTAGCCAGCGTTTGCCTTATTATTCGTCCCTCTCCTTCCTTTTCTGTCAGTTTCTAACTGGACTACGGAAAGGATCTCAGGAGCTTGGAAGCCTCCTCCTGCCGGTACAGGTTCACCCTTGAGGGGCTCACTAGCCAGGCAAGGAAGAAGCTCCGCGTGGACCACTTCCGGCTCTGGTTCGTTTAGCTTTGTCTGCCTTTGGTTGGCAGAAACGCCTCTGAAACCTTTGCTTCAGTTCCCTTTAACGAGGGTTTATAAAACAACTCATTATGCAGACCACATGTTCCAAGTGTAGCGTTACTGACGGGCTGACACCGTGTGTCGGACACATGTTTAAAATATTCTTAAAGCACATAGTTATGCCGTGGGCCAATCAGGTACACAAAATGCATATTTGGATAGCCCCATTTAATTGCTGCTTCCCTAGAGGGACAGGGACCTCTTGGGTCTCCTGGGCTAAACAGCAGATTTTTCGAGACTGTTCAAGCACGTATTTACTTGATTCATTCTGGTCTCTTGGGTGATGAATCCTTTGCCAAAGAAAGGGCTTTACATGCAAAACATGACAATTAAATGCATGAGGTGGTGGCAGCGGCGGCAGTGGTGGCTGCCCATGTAAAGAGATAAACGCCCCATCGCTGGATACAAGCCCGCCGCTTTAAAAAGAATCCACAAGCCGGGCGGTGGTGGCGCCCGCCTTTAATCCCAGCACTTGGGAGGCAGAGGCAGGCGGATCGCTGTGAGTTCTAGGCCAGCCTGGTCTACAAAGTGAGTCTAGGACAGCCAAGGCTACACAGAGAGACCCTGTCTCGAAAAAAAAAAAAAAGAATCCACAGTCGTAACCCAGTTTCCCACCCGACATCTCCATATAGGCCTGTAGGGAAGAGAGTAGCAGTAAAGCATCGTTCTCTAAGAGGCCATGGGGAAGGCCCGGCGTGGTGGCGCATGCTTTTAATCCCAGAATTTAGGAGGCAGAGGACACAAGCTGATCGCTGTGAGTTCGAGGCCAGCCTGGTCTACAAATCGAATCCAGGCCAGCCAAGGCTACACAGAGAGACCCTGTCTCGAAAAACCAAACAAAGAGGACCATAGGGAGATAAGACTGTATGTTTCCTCCTCTAGAACCCAGCGAGTTCCCGGGGGACCTCTTGCTCAGCCTCCTGACAGCCCTGCTTCTTTTCGGGCTACAGTACCCACCTCAAAAAGCCTCTCCAGCATCCATGCGGTGGTATCCATCCTGCGTGCCTTTCTCACTCCGTCCCAGCCAATCAGGAACCGTTTGGGCACAGTCGCCTCAGTCGCCTCCCTGTGAAGTACTGCAAGGCTTCAGACCACTGCAGAAAGTTGATAGTAAAGGTAAATATCAAGTGATTAGGACCCAGCCAAGCCCGCGGGAAGATCTGTGCTTGTCCTCCCGGATCCACTCCATAGTTCCCTGCCCACATTACAGCCCAGGCATGGTGGGAAATGCCTATTATCCCAGCACCGCAGAGGTGGAAACAAGGGAATTGTTTCTGAGTTCGGACCGGACTGGCTGAGGCTGCAGAGTGAAACGCTGAGCCACAACAAGCTAGAGAAGAGAAAGCCCTCACCTCTCTGGGCTGCTACCGTCAACGCTGAGGTTCAGGTGGTTGCTGAATTCCCACCTGTTCCTCTGATCTCCCAGTGCCGACCTTTTCTGATTGCCCCCAGCCCTGTTCCAAGCCGTTTAAACTATTTTATTTAGGGTTTTTTTTCCCCCCAAATCCAAGCATGCTGCTCCTTCGCCTGGAAGTCTTCCATGTCCCTCCCACTGTTCAAAGGCAAAACTCAGCTTTCAGAAATGGCTTCCAAGGCCGTTAGTGATCAGCCCCTGACTCCCATTCCAGCCCTGTCAGGTTTTTGTTGTTGTTGTTTTGTTTGTTTTCTTGGATTTTGGAGGCAAGGTTTCTCTGTGTAGCCTTGGCTGTCCTGGACTCACTTTTTCAACCAGGCTGGCCTCGAACTCACAGCAATCCACCTGCCTCTGTCTCTCAAGTGCTGGGATTAAAGGCGTGCACCATCACCAGCCCAGTTTTCCACATGCTAATAGTGTATGTACCCTGCCACTTCTCTGGCAGTGTTTTCCAGACCTAATAATTTTCTGGTGGATTTTTTAGCCTCTCTTACACATAGAATTGTATCATCTACAAATAAGGATAGTCTTGACTTTTTCCTCTCATATTTCTATTCCTTTTATTTGCTTTTTTGCTTTGCACCACACTGAAGAGAGTGAAGAGTGTGATCAACCTCATCCTGTTCCTTAGTGTAGTGGAAATGTTTCTTGCAGTTCTGGAAGCAGGGGCGCACAGAAGCAAAGAACCGGCAGGTTCTGGATCAGCCTGTCCTCTGGTGGTGACAGAAATGGGAGTTTTCCCCTGGCCTCGGGATGAGAGCAGTGGTCCTAGCCGGGCGATGGTGGCGCACGCCTTTAATCCCAGCACTGAACAGGCAGAGGCAGGTGGATCGCTGTGAGTTCGAGGCCAGCCTGGTCTACAAAAGGCGTCCGGGACAGCCAAGGCTACACAGAGAAACCCTGTCTCAGAAAAAAAAAAAAAAAGCATTGGTCCTTTTCATGAGGGTCCCAACCTGCAACCTAATCACCCCGCCCCCAAAGACCCTGTCTCCTGGGCTAGGGTTCCACTGTATGAATGGGGTGGGGGTGGGGGGTTAGAGGCACAAATATCCAGACCATAGCACAAAGTTTCTCCCTCTATGGCCTTTGCCCAACAAGCTATAACTCCAGTGTTGCACTCCTGGGGAAGTCAGCTGTGACCAGGAGTGAAGAACAGCTGACGTAGTAACCCTGGGCACAAGGTGGAAGTTGTATGCGGTGGACAGGGTCCCGGGAGAACCTCATGGAGCTGAGAGCATCCTTCCTGGTTTCCAGCTGTTGCACGAGAGAGAGAAAATTCTGTATTACCTAGGCTGTGCTGTATTAGGCCTCTCTGTTAGTGCAGCTAGCTTATGCTAGCTGGTTATTGGGGTCTCCAACTGCTTACCATTTGAGTCTGGGTCCTAGCTCCTGCTAACCCACCACGATCTTATCAGATTTCTTCTTTCTTTCTTTTTCTTTCTTTCTTTTTCTTTCTTTCTTTCTCACCTGCCTCCCCACTCCCCAAGACAGGGTTTCTTTGTTGTAGCCCTGGCTGTCCTGGAACTATAGACCAGGCTGGCCTAAAACTCACAGAGAGCCAACTCACTGAGATCCACCCGACTCTTCCTCCCCGGTGCTAGGATCAAAGGAGTGTGCCTGGCATCTTTTCAGATTTCTAAATGGCATGATTGTGTCTAAGTTTTTCCTGGGGATATATGAACAAATGTCTTCCCATCCTACATAGGGTACCAACAACAGACCAAAGAGATAGCGTTACCCAAATCTAGTTTGATGAGTCAATGAGTTTACTGGAGTTACAAGAGCATGGGTGAGTTAAAGGCACGTGAGAGGAGCACCCCAGCACGGTGACAGTTCGTGAAAGCTGCTTCGATGGAGCTCCGCATCCTAACAGATAAGCAGAGAGCCTGCCCACCCCATACTAACGGACAATCAGAGAACCTGCCCACCCTATCCTAACAGACAAGCAGAGAGCCTGCCCACCCCGTAGCTCCTTACCACTTCCAGTAAGGAAAGCCTTCCTGGTAGCTCTGCCTTTCGGAGCCTCCTGATTCCCTAGCTCTTTGAGTCTACGGGGCTGCCCTCCTCCAGCCAGCAGGGAATGTTTCAGTTCAGAGGAAACAGCTGCCCAACTCAGAGCTCCCGCCTACTGAGTGCCATTCACTTCCTGTCTGTCAGCGAAGCAGGAGAAACTACAAGGAGGAAAACGGATGCTAGAAAGGATTTACTAATAGTGTTGCTTAGGAAACAATGTTATACAAAGCAGAACTACAGGCACATTGTTTTGAAATGTCTTATTTGCGTTTCTTAGTGCTTCTACCTCCCACCAACACCCCAACTAGGTAGGAGAGAAAGGAAGTTAGAAGGGACAGGGGACATAGACCTCTTTACCTCTGGTTGTTCAGAGCCGTAGAGTTCTTTGGGGGCAGTACCAATCTCAGTCGTCAGGATATCCAGCAGTCCAGCTAGCCAGCAAACAAATGAACCAGCAACCCCTCTGACCTATCTTGTAACAGCAAGGTTTGGAAACCCGTGCCTGAAGTTTTTTCCGTTAAAAACCCTGTCCCGCTAGCACTAGGGGCTGATCTTCCCTACTCACGGGGGTGGGGGTGGTGATGCTGATGGTCCAGGCTCTGAGCTTGACTAATAAAGGAGACTCTGTGTGATTTGCATCCAGCTGATTCCTGGTGGTCTTGGGGGAGGGGCACAGGTCTCATGACTTGGGCATTACAAGTTCAACTATCTCAGCTGGCAAAGACCATGTTCCTCTTCAAGTCAATGAAGCTTTTATCAGCTGTGGATAAAACCAGGGCGGCTTCATATCCCACACTTGGGATTAAAACAAAAACATGTTTACATAACACAACAGATTTTTGTTTGGCTGTTTGGTTGGTTGGTGTTGGTTTTGGTTTTTCTAGACAGGGTTTCTCTGTGTAACCTTGGCTGTCCTGGAACTCACTTTGTAGTCCAGGCTGGCCTCGAACTCACAGAGATCCACCTGCTTCTGCCTCCCGAGTGCTGGGATTGAAGGCGTGCACCGCCACCACACCCAGCTTGCTTTTATCTCTAATTAGGCTCCATTCCCATAACAAAAGAAGACAACCCTGGCCTTTAGGCCCATCCCCAGTGAACAGGCCTCTGACGGGCAGCTGGAGGGGCAGCACAGAGTCATACATAGCTGTTAGGAGGCACTTTTCTGGGTCCAGCCATCTCAGGAATAACTTCCATTTTGCTGCAGAGTCCAAACTGAGTTCATGTTCCCAGGCCCAGAACCCAACTCCTCCCCTGCTTCTTCAGGTGTTTCATGTTTGTCTGTTAGCCAGTAAAGGATGTAAAGAGGGAAGCTGCCACTGTCTGTTATCCAAACTAAGACACACAGGTTGTAAATGTGTTGCCTGCCTCGACTTAAAGCTGCCCACTCCTTTGTTCTCCTATCATCCTAAATTCCAGGAGAAGACGCGACTGCAAAGAGCTGAGCTTGAAACCTGGTGATCTGGATAAGGCCCAGTTACCCACAGTTTACTTCCTTGCTCAACCCCTTGCATCAAAATATAATTAGCCAATACAACACCCCACCCCTCTCCTCTTCCCATCCTTTAAAAACTGTTGTACAATCTGCCTTCGGGAACGCGGT
Organism: Acomys percivali; assembly: GCA_907169655.1. Classification (NCBI taxonomy): domain Eukaryota; kingdom Metazoa; phylum Chordata; class Mammalia; order Rodentia; family Muridae; genus Acomys; species Acomys percivali. The sequence continues at coordinate 49,209,569 of OU015747.1, read as the reverse complement.
TCAGATCCTAAACTGGCCGCCTCCCTGCACATGCAGAAAAGAAAGCTTACATTTTAAGCTTCTGTCTCGGAAATTTTCCCCAGCTGCCACCCGGAACCCAACAATAACCACCATTAAGTCCTGGTCTGTCTGTGCTCTTATCAGGAAAAACAAATCTGCCAGGTGGGCAAGATGACCCCAGGTAACAACCATTCACAAAGAATGACACGGGTGTACCCAAGAAATAATTCAGTCTTCAGTCTCTGTTTAAAAGAGTTCAAAGTGTAACCTGGGGCCTGGACCTGAAGGATTATATGGATGACAGTGCATTGGGAACGCAGAAGTGTAAGGCCTAAGTAAGTTGGCCAAGTTCTTCTGTTTGAGGCTAGTTCCCTTTTGTGCATTTGCCAGAGCCCATCACACACCACTTTTAAAGAGCTTTCCCCTTTACTAATGTCTAAGTGTGCAGAGTGACTTCTCACTGGGAAGGCTTATTGGTCCTGCAGCATTAGGACACCTCAGCTGCTCTGTGTGGCCCTGCCTGCTGCCTCCCGCTGGCACCACAGGCAGGGCCTGGGTCACTGCAGGCCAGATGCTAAGCCTTCATTCTCCTGTAGCAGCACCCTCAGCCCCTACCGCCACCCCCACCCCCTCCCCCTCCCCACCATAGGCTGACAGTTTGCTCTGCAGCTGTGATTCCTCCTTGGCCATCTGCAGCAGGTCTGGCAGAAGTGAAGGTATTCTAAAGAGACGCTTATGTCTTTCTGTCTATCAGACTGTTGTAACAATGGACTCCAGAGAACTGGGATTTCTTCAGCACGCTCATGCTGAGAGAAGAAAAAGGCAACAGCCAAAGAGGAAACTCGTTCCCCAGGAAGATGCGTCAAAAGTTCTAAACAACTTGTCAAACCACCTGGCAGGGTGAGGCTGAAACCCAAATAATGACGGTTAGTGCTGGGCGTGACCATACATTGACCAGGATGCTTAGATGTGCCTAGCCTGACTGGCCCTCTATTTAAATTTTTATCTTATCTCAGGCCCATGAAGACAGACTTGGGACTCTCTGTCCTTCTTCCTATTGTGGCCACACTGAGTAATCTTTTTCTTTTGGTTCTTTTTATAGGTTTATTGAGGATGGTGGCCAGACTTGACTTGGGGCACCGTTTGTGATGACCCCCAAGTTCCATACATCTTGCTTTGTGACAGTTGATCGAGCCACACCCAGCTATGTCCTGAGTTTGTGGGGAGAAATGTTGCCTGAATCCTCCCTCCAACTATTACCCTTTGGTATCGAATAAAGTTATTTGTAGTAGAGGCCTTTCCTGCTACCCACCCTAGCGCCCAAATAACGACACAGAGACCTATTAGATTTATTCAACAAGCCTTCAGCTCTATAGCTGGGCAGACATCCATCTACTCTAACACAACCAGACGTCACAGGAGCACAGCAGCCCCCAGCACATGAACCTTCCCAGCTAGCCCGGCAAGGGACCTGAGTTCCTGTCTGCAGGGTCAAGCCATCCCAAAGGACGTGGGTGACGGAGATACAGTTCACTGTTTGATGACTCACACTTACTTTGTTTTCTTTCCCCAGACTTTAATGCTGGCCACGTATGTACATCAGAGATGTCTGCCTAGGGACATGTGGAGACTTGGGAACACAGTTTCACATTCGGAGCATGCATAAGTCTAGATTCAGATGGAGTCATCTAGGCTTAGGAAGTGTTTTGATTAACTCTGGCATTCGGCAGGGACCCCACTCGGTGTCCTGGTTCAGGCAGCTACTGCTGTATTCAATACACTATGACAAAGTCATTAAAGCTCCCATTGCTGCTAACTGTCTCAGAAATTGCATCCCTTGGTCTCACAATTAGTTTGATGCATACATAGCAGAGAGACCCTGGTGTTAATAACCTTGAGTATTTATGACTCAATCAATATTTTGGTTGCTGCAGGCTGCTTTGCTATTGTAAATTTTGAGTACAGTGCTTGTGCAGTGTGTAAATATTTAGCTAGCCATTGAAGCATCAAGTAACGAAATAGTTTCTTTAGAAGACACCATTGGCAGCATGTCGCCATGAGGTGTGTATGCTAGTTGCTTTCATAGCAGGAAAGTGGGTTGGTGTTGTGCTCTGTGGCTTGCTACTATGCCACGTCACAGCTCCTCAATACAAATAATTCTTGTAGATTAGTCACCTTGAGATAGAGCTGAGTGACTGAGGCCTGTGCCACCGATGGCTTGGCATGGACTTAACTTTACAACTATGCTTCTTCATCTGTTTAAAATTTGCAGTATTCAGGCGAGCACTTGTTAATCTGGCACATATACTGGGAGTCACAGCTGAGACTGAATGCTCCAGCTTTCTTTGTAGAGTGGGATACTGTGTTTTTGTTTGTTTGTTTGTTTGTTTGTTTTTGTTTTTTGTTTTGTTTAATAGTAAGTTTTCTCTCTCTTTTTTAAAAGATTTATTTTATTTATTGAATATGAGTGCTTTATCTGCAGAAGAAGGTATCAGATCACATTATAGATGGTTGTAAGCCACCATGTGGTTGCTGGGAATTGAGCTCAGGACCTCTGGAAGAGCAGGCGGCACTCTTCACCACTGAGCCATCTCTCCAGCCTGGGATACTGTGTTTTTAAAAAGGAAGAAGGGCCGGGCGTGGTGGCGCACACCTATAATCCCAACACTCAGGAGGCAGAGGCAGGTGGATCGCTGTAAGTTCGAGGCCAGCCTGGTCTCCAAAGCAGGTCCGGGACAGCCAAGGCTACACAGAGAAACCCTGTCTCGAAAAACCAAAATTAAAAAATAAAAAAATAAAAAATAAAAAGGAAGAAGGAAAGAGAGGGAAGAGAAGAAACAAAAAAGAAAGAAAGGAAAAAAGAAAGAAAGAGAAAACACTATATAAGCAGAGCCCTGCACTGTGGTTCTCAAAGCACTATGTATGATACTTTCCTTTAACTGGATATTTTTCTTCTTAAAATTTGGTTTTGGAGTCAGACATGGTAGCACACGCCTTTTTGTTTGTTTGTTTGTTTGTTTGTTTGTTTTTTGGTTTTTTGAGACAGGGTATCTCTGTGTAGCCTTGGCTTTCCTGGACTTGCTTTGTAGACCAGGCTGGCCTCGAACTCACAGCAATCTGCCTGCCTCTGCCCCCCAAGTGCTGGGATTACAGGCATGTACCACCACACCAACTTAGTGGTATGCACCTTTAATCCTAGAACTGTGAAGGCAGAGGCAGGTGGGTCTCTGTGAGTGTGTGGTGGCCAGCCTGGTTTACACAGCAAGTGCCAGCTTAGCCAGGGCTACACAGTAAGACCCTGTCCAGAAAAGAGAAAATAAAAGGTTTAGGGGCCTAGGGAGATGACAGGTGGTTAAAATGCCTGCTGTGCAAGCACACGAACCAGTGTTTGCTAAAAAAAGAATTCTACTTTGTTTCTATTTGGAAAGTCAAAAATCAAAAAATAAAAAATAAAGGAGAGGGAAGAGGAGGAGGAATAGGAGGTTACATCATCTTGTTATCATTTTCTTCAAGACAAAGACATCTTAAGGATGAAGGCGTGTGCATACTGTGTCCTGTAGTTTTCAATTTGAACTATTAGGAGGATTTTAACTCTTTAGCTATGTCCCAGAAAGGAGTTATCTTTTTTTTTTTAATTTATTTATTTATTATTTATACAATGTTCTGCCTGCATGCACACCTGTACACCAGAAAGGACACCAGATCTCATTATAGATGGTTGTGAGCCACCATGTGGTCACTCGGAATTGAACTCAGAACCTTTGGAAGAGCAGTCAGTGCTCCTAACCTCTGAGCCATCTCTCCCAAAAGGAGTTATCTTAATGCAAGTTGTCCTGATATATAATTTCTTGGTATTGTCACTTGGTTTTTAAACAATCACAAGCATGAAATATATATATATATATATATATATATATATATAAAGCCGAGTATAATGTTTCGTGCATGCCAGCAATCCAGTTACATGAGAAGCCTAGGTTAGAGGACTGAATTTTTGGGCTAGCCTGGGCCACACAGCAATACTCAGGATACTGAGATACAGCTCAGTCAGTAAAGCACAGGCATTGCAAGCATGAGAATCTGAATTTCCTCTCTAAAGCCCACATTAAAAAGCTGAGTGTGGTGGCACACACACTTGTAATCCAAGTGCAGGGAAGGTAGAGACTGGATAAGCAAAAGGTTGCTGGAGCAATACACCAGGAGGAAGGACACACAAGGTTGTCATCTTGCCATATACACACAAGTACATGTACACTGAAACACCCACCTTCACCCACACACATGTGAACATGTACACATACAAAAAGAAAATAAATTCTTCCCTCATTTTGGATCATGCATATCAAAGTATACACAGATAAAATCACATATTGCAGGGGCTGGAGAGATGGCTCAGAGGTTAAGAGCACTGACTACTCTTCCAGAAGTCCTGAGTTCAATTCCCAGCAACCACATGGTGGCTCAAAACCATCTATAATGTGATCTGATGCCCTCTTCTGGCCTGCAGGTGTACATGCAGGCAGAACATTGTATACATAATAAATAAAAATCACATATTGTATAGAGTTTCCTTCAAAACACCCCAGCAGCCACTGGTCAGAGGAAAGGGACTCTGTCTTTTCAGTTTAGAATACAGTCTCAGCCTATTGCCCAGACTCCTTTTAAACTATTGGGACTAACTTATCCTCCATCCTGAGCCCTTTAGGTAACTGGGACTATGGACACACAGGACTACACCTGTTCTGTGTAGGACCCTGACTTTTTCATCTGCATTTGTTGATTGTTTTAACACAGGCCTTTAACCCCAAAGGATGAAAAGAGGGTTCACTCCTGTTTCTTGAAGTCACTGATACATACAACAGTATCCACATTCCACTGCTGGACCACGTCTAGCTGCAAGAGAGGCTAGGCAATAATCTTTATTCCAGATCTCCTTTTAATTGAAGCATTGCTCTATCTATCTATCTATGACCTACCTACAAACTGATCACCTTGAGATAAAGCCAAAAGGTCAAGGCTAGTCTTGACGAGAGCAAATTGCCCACTCTTTGGTGTGAAGCTCATGACTTTAATGACAATGATGTCGGGTAATAAACCACAGTTTCCTGATGTTTTTGGTATCCTGGGGACTTTTTCACACCACGAACATCTATTGTATTGGCACTCACTAGCAAACTATTTAGGAAAGCAGCCTTCAAATTGTGAAAGAAGTAGCCTAAGTGTCTGTGTAGCAGTCATGGCCCCACTGAGCATTCCCCCAAAGCATGCAGGTCTTTTCTTAGGCAACAGCTGGATTTTTGCAGTAATATCTTCCCAGCTCTAGGTAATAAAGCCACGGGTCTCCCAAAAGTACAATGCAGGTAGCGAAATAAAGTCCTGGCTTTACTCAACTACTCTAATAACAATTAAAGATCTTTTGAAACACTCCTTTAGCAGGAGTAATGTTCTCTGCCAAAACATGCACATTTTTGGATAAGATTTCACAAGGGTGGGTAGATGGCTCAGTGGATAACGCCCTTGCCACACAAGCTTGAGGACAGGAGTTCAAATCCTTGGAGCCCACAAAAAGCAAAGCTGCTTGTGATCCCAACACTCAGGAAGCAAGGACAGTGAATCCTTGGGGCAAGCCGGCTAGTTAGACTAGAAGGAAAATGGGGTCTGGGAGATGGCTCAGCGATTAAGAAGAATCCTCTTTGTAGACCAGGCTGGCCTCGAACTCACAGAGACCCGCCTGCCTCTGCTTCCCGAGTACCGGAATTAAAGGTGTGCCCCACTCAGCCCGAGCTTTTTGTAATTCCAATCCTAAAATATCCAACACTCTCTGTGCCATCTGAGGGCACTGCACACAGGCATACAAGCAGGTAAAATGTTCATACACATAAAATAAAGGGGGGGACAGTGGAAGGTTTTTTTTGTTTTTGTTTTAAAGCAAAATGTTTTTCCTGCTGTGGGGAATAGGGTTCAGGGACAGTAAAGACACACAGATAACAGGACCTGATTCTTCAGGCAGAACTTTCCAGAACAGCTTTGCTTCTGAGATAAGATTAAAAAAAAAAAAAAAAAAGGAGAGTTAATGAAACCAGGAGCACACGGTTCCTGGGCTCCAGTGGGGAAGGCTAATTCGTGGAAAATGACAAAAAAAAATCTGTAGGTGACCTAAAGCCATCCTACTGACTGATCTTTGTCCTTTGAGAATAGTTTACTTAACTGGAGGACGGGCATAGATAAAGATTTTTTTTTCCTGAGATAGTTTCTCTGTGTAACAGTTCTTCCGCTCTGTAATCCAAGCTGGCCTCAAACTCACGGAAATCCACCTGTCTCTGCCTCCAAAGTGCTGGGATTAAAGGTGTGCACCACCACACAGATAAAGATTCTTTTTCCTCCTTGCCTTTGTCTTTCCCTTATTCCTTGGGACATTTCTTATTAAAATTAATCAATGCATATTAATTAAAATAATATTAATTAAAACATTTGCTGGGCAATATAAAAAAGATAAGCTATATGAGAGGACTGCCTTCTCTGAGCCCCTAGCAAGGGTCACATTGGTCAGCTGAAAAAGGCCAGAGGTGTCTGAGCAGACATGGACGCAGGACTTTCCTAAAGAATTTATAAGGAAAGCCATGCCTCAGATTTTTTTTTTTTTTTTTTTTTAAACTTGGGGTCTCGCTTCACAGCCTAGGCTAGCTTCAAATTCTTGGTGATTTTCCTGCCTCAGCTTCCTAGTGCTGGGACATGCTCCACCTCGCCTGGCTGCTCCTCAGAACTTCCAAGCAGAGAAGAAGCAATTAATTTGCCCGCCTTTCCCCTGCTCATTGATCATTGGTTGTGTTTCACTCCTTAGAAGCCATTTTTCCTGTGCCTTCAGAGTCTTCCTGCCCCCTGAACAGTCACACTGTTATGCCCAGATCCAGAGGATGCCCGCCCCCCCCCCCCCCCAAACCACCAGGAGTCCGAAGTCGTATGAAAAAGCAAAGTGCCTTTATTCCGCAGAGATCCAGTGCACCGGGGTCCTTGCCTATGCAAAGCAAAATGGCAGAAAGACTGAATTGAGCAAGCAGGCTTTTTTTTTTTTTTTTTTTTTTTTTTAAATAGGGAATAAATGGAAGTTCCACGGTGGCTTAGGTGATCTTTACTTCTATTGGCACAGATCAGGAGCAAGGGTACAAGTACGTCTGGGATCGGTTAGAGCACTGGTTCAGGGCTATGGGCTCTCTGAACTGGCTCAAACTGGCCTAAACTGGTAGGCGTTCTGGAGGCTATGTAACTCCAGTCAGGAGTTGGGGGCTCTTCAAACTGGTAGCTAAGCAACCAACTTTATCGTCCTCAGGCCAGGTGTCCTGGAGGTCCCTGACTGGTTGCCCGAGGACTATGGCGTTTCCAGGACTTTGTTTACAAAACTCTGAGAGACAGAAACTCCAGCCTAGTCACAAGATGGAGTTACATTTGTACAATTACCCGAGTCTTTCAACACCCGTGATGAGGCATTTATCCAAGCTGGAAGTAGGCATGCCAGGAAAGGAGTGACGCCATGAAGAGGATGAGCGAGGGCTCCTGTCTAAGGTACCCCAAAAGGTTCCGGCCAGGAGAGGCGTGTGATGAGTCACACGGTGGAGAACAGTTCAGAGGAGAGTGAGGATGAAGGTAGGAGGGCCGCTTGGAGCATCACTGCAGTGGCAGAGAAGGGAGCAGATGGAGCCCACGGATGCAGAATCGGCACGGAGGTGGGAAGGGTAAATGCACGTGAGAGAAACTTACAGGGCTAGGGGCTGGAGAGATGGCGCAGTGGTTAGGAGAACTTGCCGTTCTTGCACAGGACCCAGGTTTGGTTCCTGGCTTCTGCATGGTGGCTCCGAACTATCCTAACTGGTTCTAGGAGATCGGGTGCTCTGTTCTGGCCTACTCGGGCACCAGGCTTACACACAGTTACACCTATATCCATTCCGGGCAAAGCACTCAAACACATAAAATAAAAATAATTAGTTAAAATTTCCAGGGCTAAAGAATCCATTGTCTGAGAACTAGGAAAAGGAGTCAGGATGTTTATGTTTCTGACTTGAGCAATTGGGGGTGTTGGTTGTATCTTCTGCTGAGTAGGAGTCTGAGATGGGGTACCAAGTTTGGGAGGCACATCCATGGCCTGAGGCTTGGACATACTTGTGAAAAAAATTCAACTACACATTTTGGGTAGTGGATCTGGGTAGCGAGGATTGAGGACACCGCTACCACTGACGATGACAGCGATGATGAAAGTTGTTCCCTCTCCCGCACGAAGGTGGAAAGAGAGAGAGCTGTCTCATCTTGTCTCTTGACCTCCACACCCGCATCCTCTCCTACACACATCATACACACATACATATAACAAATAAAATATTCTCTAAAAGAAAGAATAATAGAGAAGAGGGGCCATGGTTTAAAGAGATATTCACATGGCCGGGCAGTGGTGGCACACGCCTTTAATCCCAGCACTCGGGAGGCAGAGGCAGGCAGATCGCTGTGAGTTCGAGGCCAGCCTGGTCTACAAAAGCGAGTCTAGGACAATCAAGGCTACACAGAGAAACCCTGTCTCAAAAAATCAAGAAACAAAAAACCCCAAAAGAGATGCTCACGTTTTGTCTTAAGAGAGATTAGGTGAAGCCGTTATTACAGAGCGAAGGGTATAGGTGCCAGTATACAGGAAAGGAGAGAGAGAGACCCTGTAGAGTGTGAGGCTGGGAGGAGCGGGAGCATCTGCGATTCATGTTACCATACAGAGCCTAAGCTCAGGGCAGGAAGCATCCACCATGGGTGAGAGAAAGCAGGGATGGCATCCTTAAAGGTGGAGGGGAGGCAGGAAGCTGTGTGTCTGGTCCAATGTGGGAAGCAGGCCACAGGCAGACATGTCAAGTGGGGGAGGGGCACATGGAGAGGGTTTGAAGCAGAACAAACTAAACTTAATGATCTTGGGAGAATGCCAGCCTGTGAGCACCCGGGAGAAAGATGCCTGGAATAAGGGAATGGTGTGTGTGGGTGGGGGTCACCTTAACAACCCCAACCCAGACCCCCCCCCCCAGATTATGCTTTGCCAACCTTGACTCTGAACTTCCAGCTCCAGGGTAAGGAAGCAGAGGAGGCAAATGGGTCGCAACCACTCAAGCTTTTTGGCTTGCAGATAACTAGAAGGTTGCTGTTTTTAGGAACTCACAAATACCAGCTTACCACACGAGCCAACCATGTAAAAAATGTCTTTTATTGTGGCACAGCGGCGACACTTCCAAATGCTAATGCTGGAAAAACAAAACGAGGTGCTTCAGCATCCAGTAAAAGCTTAACACAGAAGTACGCAAGAGCACTTTGCTTTTCTCTTTGGCCAGAAGAGGCCCTAACTGTTCAGCTGGTGGTAGTGGAACCCTGGGCAGCAGCTCCAGTTACAGATCTTGGCCATATAAAATAACAGGAAACGTGGGGTGTTGGGAGTCAGTCCACTGGGGAGATTAACTATTTGGAGGGGAGTCCCACATCAGCATCTGAGTGTTTAGAGAAAAAGATAGCCCACACAGCTTTTCATGGTGTAAAGAAAATTCTGCCACCAGACTAAAAGAAAGGAACGCATGCTCTATTTCTAGAAGGGCTCACATTTAGTTTTAACGCCACCTTCCTTTTCTGTAGGAGACGAGGGGTTGAAAATGAGAGCCAGATGGAGCTGCAGCAAGTTTTGAGGTTTATAAAAGAAAAAAAAAATCTGGATTTCCTAATTTTCCAAGATGACCTCCCAGGATTGTTGGTTTTAATCCTCCTCACCTGTCCCCTCCCCCCCCCCCCCCCCACCCCCCACCCCCCATCAGGCTTCTTAATAGAAGATTTGGTCCACATCAGTCCACCATGTGCCTTCATTTTTTCCCCCCCTGTCAGTACATTGCTACTCAGATAAACTCAAAATGTCTGGAGGATACTGGCACTAGAGTTAGGATCTCTGTTCTATCCAGAAGGGTGAGCCAGCATCCGTGGCATGGCTGGGACAACCCCAAATGATCAGCCTTGCTGGCGTGTCTACAGACTCGAGTACAGTTTTCCAAGAACGGTATGTACACACTTGAAGCAAAGCAACCCAGCCCTGCAGTGTATGCTGACTGTGAACTGCGGAGAAAAGAAATATTTTTTTTTAAACTGGATTTGGTGTTTACAGTGTATGGGGGAGGAAGAGAGGGGGGTGGTCGTGGAACAAACACACAGGATCAACTTTCAAGCAAAGGGTTCGAAAGCCCAGACAGAGCAGCATGGAAGGTGAGGTAAGGCATCAAGCAGAGGACAGAGTTAGTTTATTTAAGGTCCCTTGTGAGGGCTGGAGAGATGGCTCAGCGGTTAAGAGCACTGACAGCTCTTCCAGAGGTCATGAGTTCAATTCCCAGCAACCACATGGTGGCTCACAGCCATCTATAATGTGATCTGATGCCCTCCTCTGGCCTGCAGGTGTACATGCAGTCAGAGCTCTGTATACATAATAATAAATAATAAATATTAAAAAAAAAAATAAGGTCCCTTGTGAGACAGTGGGGAGAAGGAAGGTGGTGTGCCCAAGAACAGGGGCCCACGGTTGACCAACTTCACTGACTAGGCTTAGAAACATAAGGTTTTTCTTGTGTTTCTGACTTAAGCAGGTGTTTAAAAGATCACAACGACATCCTTGGAAAAGGAACCTCTGGGAGAACAAAGAGGCTAGCACAGATTGTTTGTAGTTTGCTATTTGGAAATGCCTAGGCCCCTGAAGGAAGGACCACTCTGTCCATAGCAGGTAGAAGGTCTTAAAATCCAGAAGCACCTATCTGTAAATGTGCACAGAGCAGAGGCATGCATCTTCATGTAGTGTGTCACTTTGTTCAGCTTGGGGTGCCACTCAGCCCAGTGTTCCTTGGAAGGAGTACATGGCGGGGAGGTGTCCTCCACCTCTAGAGGGAGGACGTGTCCTTGCCTATCCCACTCCTGCCTAGGGTCGACATCCCTTGAGTTGAACCTGCCCGCAGAGTTTGATGAGCATTTAATATCTGAGCGGATTGAGAAGTGGACTGTCTAGGTTAATGAGTTATTTGTGCTAACAGGAAGATTTGTGTGCTCTTTGTAGCCACTTTCCATCACTGTGGGATTCAGACAGTCTAAGGCCACAAGGAATTCAGGGATCGGAACCTCTAAAGCCCTGGGGCTCAGGCCATTGCTGCACACTTTGGTGCCTGGGGACTTTCATTCTAGCTATAAGAAACTTTTATTTTACTTTGGTTTCATGGATAGAAGGTTGAACTGAGGGCTTTGCATATGGTCCACCACTATGATTTCCCCTACCCCTGCCATTCCTTTGTTTGTTTGTTTTGAGGTAGTGTGTCACTATATACAAGGTTAGGCTTGAACTCAGCCTCCCAAGAGCTAACATTACAAGCATACCCCAGCACAGCCGGCTTCAGTAGCCTTTGTGCTAAAGGTTAGGAGAAACACAACCCCTGGGCCCACCGGCTCTCATTTTAGCTGGAGAGACATCAGGGCCAACCAAGAAGTCAGATGCTTTATAGTAAGGTACACAGTAGCAGGAGTGTTGCCCTGTCCTGTTGTTTAGGAAAGAACTGGAGAGGCAGAGGCTAAAGGCAGTCCTGTCAGCACCGACGGCTGTTATCCAGTCATGGAGCTGAGCCCATGGCTGAAATCTGAAAGCGCCCAATAGAAAGAAACGTTTTAAAGGAAGAAGAATCTATTTTGGCTCACAGTTTTAGAGGGGTCTTAGTCCGTGGTCAGCTGACACCATTGTTTCTGGGCCAGTGGTGAGGGACAGCATCATGGCTGATAAGGCACGAGAACAGAGCTACTCCCCTCACGGCAGCCGGGAGACAGGGAGGACCAGGCAGTGACTTCCGGTTTCTTCGCCTGTTATCCCATCCAGGACCCCAGGCTGTCGGACAAGGTCTCTGGCATTCACAGGGAGAACCTCCTGCGTACTTCTCAGTCCAGTCAAGTTGACAACAAGACAAACCATCACCCTGAAAATGGCCTTGGTTCTTTTCTGCTGGATCCTTCCTCTGGGTGACGTTCTGAAGGGCAGATCTGCTTCAACCAAACACCCAATTGTCTCGTTCAATTTAAAGCTTGTTTTTCCTTTATTGGTCTTGGCGATCACCTTTTCTCACCCTCTTCTTTTGCCTTTTTTTTTTTTTTTTTTTTTTTTTTTTTTTTGGTGCTAGGCCCACAAACCCAGGACCTCACAAATGTTAGGTCAGTGTGTTTTATCGTTGAGAGACAGCCCAGCCCACCCGTTCTTCTTCTGTCCCTCCCATCTCTTACCCCAGGGTGAGGGAGGAGGATCAAGATGGCTGAAGCAGAAACTTTACCTGTCCAGGACCGCTGAGAAGAGCCATCGTGAGGCGGTACAAGGGACTCCTCAAAGTTTGCTATTTTTGTTTGTTTTTGTTGTGGTGGTGATTGTTGGTTTTGTTTTGTTTTGGTTTTTTTTGAGACACAGGGTTTCCCCATGTAGCCTTGGCTCTCCTGGATTCGCTTTATAGACCAGGCTGGCCTCGAACTCACAGCGACCCGCCTGCCTCTGCCTCCTTGAGTGCTGGGATTACAGGTATGTGTCAACGAGCCCAGCTACTTTGCTACTTTTTGAAGACCACTGGGCTTAGCAAAGCCTGTGTCCCTGCAGCTCACTGCTTAGACCCCACGGTGGCTCCTGCTTGTTGCTAAGGCGTATGTCCCCACCCCTACCCTGATGCCACTCACCCTGCCAACTCTGTAGTCATCTATCCTAGCAGGCAAGTCTCTTCTCTTGCCCTCAGCAGGAATGTGAAGACAGTTCTTCATCACTCAGCCAGGCCAACCCAGCTGAGTGCAGCTGTGAACCTTGCCAACCAGTGCCCTCGGGAGAGCCATCCAACAAAAGCATCCCTGATTCATAGAACTGTAAGCAAGCAAAATGGTGGTTGCTTGAAGCCCCTATATTTTTGGATTGTGTCTATTCTGCAGTATTATACCATAAAGACAAGATGGTATTTGCCATGTAAGATACTTCAATAAGTGTTCGTATTGGCATACTACTTCAGTTACATACACACAAATTCCCCAGTAGCCTGATAAGGCCATATCACCCCTTATGTGATAGTTGGGGTTTGGGTTCCACAAATATTTCCTCTTCCTGCTGTCATGAGTCCTCCTGTCATGGATGCTGGGCTTGACCTTGTGGATTTTGGAGACAGGAATCCTCCAGCCTCAGCCTCCCAAGTGCTGATATTATAGGCATGAGTTACCATGCCTAGTTCTTATCTAAAGCCCAATAAAAGCTAAAACAGGCACAGTGGGATGGCTCAGCAGGCAAAGGTATTTGCATCCTGACCCTCTGAATTGGAAGGAGAGAGCTGACGCTTGAAAGTTGCCTTCTGACCTCCATGCCCATTGTGACATGAATGTGCATACCTCGGTGCATGTGCACATGCACACAAAACAAAATTAAAATTTAATAAGTTGGTAATTATTGTAAATAATGGTTTTTTTCTACTAAAACAAAAACAAAATACCAGGCATAGTGTATGTTTGTAGTCCTAAACATGAAGAGGTTGAGGCCATCACTCAAGTCCAGAAACTTGAGACTAGCCCTGGCAACGTAATGAGAAAATGATACATACATACATAAACAAATAAACAAACAAATAAATAAATAAATAAAAGGAGCTAGAGAGGTGGCTCAGTGGTTAAGTGGTTAAGGTTGCTCTTCCAGAGGACCTGGGTTCAGTTCCCAGCAACCACATGGCAGCTCGCTGTCTGTAACTTCATAAAATAAAAATAAATAAATCATTAAAAAAACAAAACAAATGCCATAGAAATGTCTGTGGTGAAGTAAGTTGTTCCGACAGTTGTTTTGTTTTGTTTTGCTGTGTAGGGGGTTGTTTTGTTGTATGTGAGGGGTTGAGACAGGGTTTCATATGACCTAGGTGAGCCTCGAACTCTCTAGGCAGCTGAGGATGACATCAGCGTCAGATGCTATGGGGGTGGTGAAGTCCTGAGTGGATGTGTATTGCTGACACTAGCACGACCATGACAAGGACCCTAGTGCCTCAGAAGGGCAAAAACCTTCCCTCATCTGTGTGCACATGCTGACAGGCAGAAAATGTGGACGGTACTGTCTTCCCCCAGGATGTGTAAAGCCTAAAACTGTCTGCCTGCAGAGACCACCCCGCTACCAAGATTAGCTGAACGTGCCTCTTTATTCAACTGTACACAATAAACCTGCCTCCTCAATGCAGATGTACAAAATAAACATAGTGAGTTTGTAAGTGGCTGCTAATGTGTCTCCACCGGAGGCCAGGGCTTCAAGTCTACCTTTTCTGTATGTGTGCTGGTCCTTTCTTCGTTTTCTATTGCCCTAGTTAAGTCAGTCCCTGAGCCACGCTGGTTGTGACAGGATCCTCCTGTCCACATCTTCTATCTTCTTAGGCTGGGGCTTTAGATGTGTCCCACCACACCCAGTGCATGTGGTGCTAGGAATCAGAATTAAGGCGCCATGCGTGCTAGGCAAGCATTCCACCACAAGTCCTCACGGCAGTGAGGGTGCCCGTGTCTCTGTCTCATTTTTTTTTTACAGCCAGCCAGGAATGCCAGTATTAGTTTCGTGGGGCTGGCAGAACAATCGCTCCGAACTGGGGACATCAGACAATGGAAATATTATGTCATCACACTAGATGCTAGAATGCTGAAGTTGGCCAGGCACGCTGGCCCTCTGGGAGCTGTGTGGAGAAGCTTCCATGCTTCCTTCTGCCTCTGGTATCTTGGGGATGCTTGGGATTGTAGATCCATCTTTCCAGTCATGTCTCCATCACACTGCCATCTTCCTGTGTGTGTGTCTCCATGTCTGATTTTCCCTCCTCTCTCTTACCAAGTCACACTAGTCTCGGAGCCCTTACCTTATCCACCGTGACCTCATCTGAGCGAATTTCAAAGACCCTGTTTCCAACCAAGGTCACGGTCTGAATTCCTAGTGGACTTGACTTTTGAGAAAGCTATTCTTTAACCCAGCCAAGTCCCCTGTTTAATTCTAAAAACTCAAGGTATGATTTTCTGTGTTCAAATGAAAGCTTCAGGCAAGCGTTCAGAAGCAGGAGACTTCACCGTGGAACGGAATGGGGTGGGAAGAGGTGGAGTCCAGTTGTGCCCCGCCCAGAAGCTCATGTTAAAACCTACCCCTCACTGTAGTGGCCTGAAGAGATGGGGTCCTTTGCAAAGTGATTAAGCCCTCAGGGCTGAGCTCAACCCCTGCTTAATGTACCGGAATGAGGCCTTAGATTTGGTCCCAGCTAGAGGCATAGCTCAGGGTTATAGCACGGTTAGTGTATACACAGCCATGGGTTCGATCCCCACCTTCCCTTACCCCCACATCAACAAGAATCAGCAGCCTGTGGGTGTGGGTCCTGGGTCAGCTTCTCTTCGGGGTGTCCAGACGCCGCTTCACACTGGACTGGAGTGGAGCCCGGAGCAGAGCCGGGAGTGGCTGGGGTCCATGGGATCCCGGTCTGGACAGTAAAGCCGAGGGGAGAAGTCCTTCTCCAAGGTCTTTAGTGTTACTGCCTGGTCTGCCTCCTCCCTTTGGAGTGTCCCAGAACCGGACTGTACCAGATGAGTTAATGAAGGCATCTGTAGAGACCAGGAAAACAGCTCTGGGCAAGAGGAGCACTGTCATTCTCCTCAGGCTCAGTGAGAACGCCACCAAGTAAGACGGAAGCAGAGACAGAGCTGTCTTAAGCCACACAGAGACACCAGAGCTGACCTGTCTAGAGCACTTGGTTCCTCTCAGACTCAACTTTACACTCCTACGTTCGCCCCAGTTTCAAGAGGTGAGTCTGACAGGCCTGAGTCTTTCCCTGCTATTCCATCACGATCCTGGTCCCTCGCAGGAAAGCTGCACTCTTCTGCATCTTGAAAGAGCTAGGATGGCCAGGCTGTGGTGGCGCACGCCTTTAATCCCAGCACTTGGGAGGCAGAGGCAGGTGGATCTCTGCGAGTTCAAGGACAGCCTGCCTGGTCTACAAAGTGAGTCCAGGACAGTCAAGGCTACACACAAAGAAACTCTGTCTCGAGAAAGAAAGAAAGAAAGAAAGAAAGAAAGAAAGAAAGAAAGAAAGA
>OU015747.1:49145106-49193434 GCA_907169655.1 Acomys percivali | reverse complement strand
AGAAAGAAAGAAAGAAAGAAAGAAAGAAAGAAAGAAAGAAAGAAAGAACTAGAAGAACAAGTGGAGGAAAACCCACAGAGAGGAGCTCTGTAAGAATCAGTGCCTGAGCCGGGCGATGGTGGCACACGCCTTTAATCCCAGCACTCGGGAGGCAGAGGCAGGCGGATCGCTGTGAGTTCGAGGCCAGCCTGGTCTACAGAGTGAGTCCAGGACAGCCAAGGCTACACAGAGAGACCCTGTCTCGGGAAAAAAAAAAAAAGAATTAGTGCCTGGGGGCCTGAGAGATAGATGAACAACACACTGCTCTTCCAGAGGACTCAGTGTCAATTCCCAGTGCCCACATGATGCCTCATAGTTACTGTAACTTCTATTCCAAGGGATCCAATGCCCTCTTCCAAGAGACCTAACACCCTCTTCTGACCTCCCAGGGCATGCGGCACACATATGGTGCAGACATACATGCAGGCAAACCATTCATGTGCATTAAAAAAAAAAATCAGAGCCTTCATTTGTGCTCTAGGATAGAAGGGAGGGATGTTAGAAAGTCCCCTTCCCACATCCCTTTTTTGCCCAAAGTTGTCCATTGCTTGGGCATTGGCAGTTAAAGAACGTAGGCAATCCAGAGTCATTTTTCATCGCTGGCCATTACTTGGGGCCCATGGTGCATGGAAGCAATAGATAAACAACTGATGCTAGGTCTGGGAACCAAATGACTATAGCAAATTGTCACATTTCAACCAAAATGGAGAAGGTTTTACAAAGTAGCAACGGTCCTGCCTAACATAGCCCATCCTTGGCACCCCATCATGGAGGTGGGATCCACACCCCTGCTCTGGGCAGCATGTTGACACACTCCCACTGTCTCAGCACCTGCGCCTCCTGTCTGGCCTGTGAGGGTTGCGGAAGGATGGGCATGATGCTGCTAGTGAGAGAGGGGAGTGACCTGTCCTGTTGTCAGGCCATCACCAAGCCCTTTGCTCTGTGACTACGGCTGATAGACTTTAAATGGCAAACATCACTAAGAGAAAGAACAGGCCCTGACTGACTGGAACTCAAACGCAGTCTCCAGGATTTTTGAGAACCATGTTCAGAACAGGAAGAGATGAGAGACCAGAGCTAGGGGAGGTCAGGGAAGAGCTCGCAGGAAGGAAAAAGGCAGGTGGGAATGGAAGGTGTGGTTTTTGCTAGGTCTGTGTGCAGAAATCCCCAGCGTTTAGCCAGGACAATACTATGAACACAGTTGGCTGAAGGAAGGGAGGGTGAAAACAATTGGGGTCATTTTCTGGACACTCATTTGCTTTAAAACAAAAAACAAAAACAAAAAAAAGTGGTTTTGTCAGGGATATTCTTTCTCCTTCCTAGTTACATATTCAAATATGGGACAATTAAGTGCCCCCTAACACGGCAGAGAATAAAGAAGGTGACTGCCCCTGGTGGCACCATAACCAGTGCAGTTCCTGTGAATACGGATGAACCTTCAGACAGCAGTGCCCAGCTGCTGCCTTAAATAAAACAACAACGGTAACTCATGAGTAGGCATCTTGCCGGGCTCAGAGGTGCATGCCTGTAATCCCAGCACTCAGGAAGGCAGAGGCAGGCAGATGTCTGAGTTCAAGGCCAGCTTGGTCCAGGACAGCCAAAGCTACACAGAGAAACCCTGTCTCCAAAAACCAAACATCAAAAAAAAAAAAAAAAAAAAAAGAAGGAGAAGAAGGTGAAGGTGGAGGAGGATATCTAAAGCCTGGGGTGCCCCATGCTTGTCACTCCAGCACTCAGGAGGCAGAGGCAGGTGCCTGTGGCCATCGTGAGTTCAAGGCCAGCTTGGGCAACGGAGTGGCATCCTGCCACACAAAAAAACAAGCCTTGACAGCAAGACCCCCTGACTCCAGGATTAGGCACTCCAAGACGAATCCCCATCACTTTCACACACACCCAGCTGAGGGCAGAATAAAGAGAAGTGCTCCTGTCTGCTTCAACCTGCATTTCCTTCACACTGACCTCATCATCCTCTTGCTCACTAGTCTTTCATGACTTTTCATTGTCTGGGGCAGGGTCTTGTCATGTAGCTCAGGCTGCTCTGGGACGCAATATGTGGAACATATAACAACCTTCCTGCCTTAGCCTCAGGAGTGCTGGGATTACAGGTGTGTACCACCCAGCTCTGCCACAATGCTTCGCTGTGACCAAGACCCTGTGGGCCTCTCCTGGTCTCCTGGTCTCTCAGGCTGCTGAGTGTCATCCCCATTGGGCTGGATGTTCAAGTAGGCCTTTGCTAAACCAATGCTGACTGGGGCTGTCGCCAAGGGAATCCGTGTGCAGCCCCTTTAGGTGACAGCCATATGCTGAGAGGGAATGTCCCATGAGCAAGCATTCTAAGAGCCAGGTCAAAGGCACAAGTCATCTTGAGCTACCGTGTCATTTGTGGCCATTTAGGGTCCTATTTAGCCAGATGAGTCTCAGCTCAGATACAATGAAGGAGAATCATCTCCATCTTTCTCTCTCTTTAAAAAATAAATAAATAAATAAATACACACACACACACATACATACACATATATATTCAGTGTGTATGTGTGTGTGCAATGTGCAGGTGGAGTGTATGTGAGGGCATGATGATGTGGGGGGAGCATTTATGCCCCTGTGTGACTGTGGAGTCAGAGGACAACTTGATGATGTTAATACTCTCTTTCCACCTGTACACGGGTTCTGGGAATCGAACTCATGTCTACAGGCTGTATGGAAAGCACCTCTGCCCACTAAGCCATGTCTTCGGCCCCTGTCTCTTGTAGACACAGATGAGATGAGCATTAGAACGCAGACTGGTCTGATGTCTTCCCTCCCAGTCACTTTGAGGCTTAATTATGAGCTTGTTCAAGCACTGGAAAGTGGCCGCTATTGATTCTGGTGTTTGAAAAGGAAGTTAAGTGGCCATATCAACACCACTTAGCCTGATAAAAAGGCCGGCAAACACAGGCTGAACCGTGCTCCAACAAGAAGCCTAGTCCTCCCATTGGGAGCTGCTGTCTGTTCCAGGCTTGGGAGCCACTGAGCCAGATGCCTGCAAGACTCGAGGTGCTGACTGTGCTTCTTAGCCACCCGATTCCTCCACCATTACACGGCAGCCCAGACACCTCCGCTACAACCTCTAATATGAAGGCTTTCTGACATGAGCCAACGTCTATGATCTATAAAATGTTTAAATCACATTCGTTTACTTATTTGTGTGTGAGTCTGTGTATATATGTGTGATATATACATATGCATGTGTGCTGTCTCTGTGCATCTATGAGTGTGTACATGTGTATATGTATATGTGTGTGCTTGTATGAGTGTTTCATGTGTATGTGTGTATCTGCGCCTCTGTGTGTGCACATGTATGTGTGCATGTGTATATATGTCTGTATATATTTAGGTCACAGGACAAGTTGTGAGAGTCAGTTCTCTCCTTCCATCGTGTGGGTCCTGGGAATTAAACTCAAATTCTTCAGATTGCCAAGGTTGGTGGCAAAGACTTTTATTTTACCCACTGAACCATATCTCTGGCTTTTGGGGGGTAAGGAGAGGGGAGTGTGTGTGTGTGTATGTGTGTGTGTGTGTGTGTGTGTGTGTGTGTGTGTGCATAGGTGTGTGTGGGAGTGACAAAGATTTTTACCCACTGAACCATCTCTCTGGCTTTTAGGAGGAGGGGGGGAGTGTGTGTGTGTGTATGCGAAGGGGGGGTATGTTTGGAAGCTCATGCTTGCCATGGTACATGCCTCCCCATGGGAGGACTTGATCTTGTTGGAGCACAATTTGGCCAGTCTTCACTGGCTTTTTTTTTTTTAATCAGTCTATCTAAGTGGTGTTGGTATGGCCACTTAACTTCCTTTTCAAACACCAGAATCAACAGCGGCCACTTCCAGGGTTGAACAGTCACTCGCAGGAGTTAATTCTCTCCTTCCACCTCGTTGGTTTCAGAGACTGACGTCAGTCAGCAAGTGCCACTGACCTGTCACAGGAGCAATCTTAAAGTCATTTTCACCATAATTCTGTTGGCTCTGTTTCTTTTTTTTTTTCTTTTTTTTTTGGCTCTGTTTCTTAACAATTAAACTTTATTATACAACCCAGCTTACACAAAAGGGAAAAAAGGTTAAAGGGAAACAAGAGTGAACCTTCCAGTATCCGGTCCACTGGACAGGTCCCTAGGTGTCTCTGGCCTGCGCGCTGGTCCCACCTGTTTGCTGATCCTCTTCCCGAGCCATGTGCGATCAAGCCCGGTCTGAACCTGCTGCTTCTCTCTGTCCTCCTGCCTGTCTCTCACATGCAAGGGGCGGTCTCCCTCTCCCATTGAGGGTCGATTAGAAACACAATAGTCCAGGTGGAGTCCCTCAGTCCCCTTCCTGAATTCCAGGCCTAGGATGGCTCCACCCAGTCTATCTCAAGGTTAATGTCAGGGAGTATCCGTGGTGTGTCCAAGGGCAAAGCCCGCCAAGACTGCTTTCACCTGTGACAAAGCTTACACTCCTTCCCACACAATTCCTTGTATCGCCTGGGGCCTGGCAACTTCTCCCTACAGTAGCCCTCTTTTCTCCAGACTCCTCTGCAGGGTTGGGATGCAGCTCAGGGATAAAGCACTTGCCTAGCATTTGCAAGCCCCGCACCCCCATTTGATCTCTAGCCCGGGGTCGGGGATGGGAGGGGGCTCATCTACATATTTGCTCACATTTTAGGTTCATCTCTGCAGCTATAGCTTTCTACTGGGCCAGGGTTATTCTGAGAGAATCCTCTTGAGGACCAGAGACAGAACTTCCTTCCTTCAGTACCCACTGCGGCTGAGGGCAGAATATGCTGCCTTCGAATCACCTCTTAGCAAAAGGGTTGTGTGAGAAGAAAGCCACAGAGAATCAGACAGACGTGGCATCTCTGACTAAGGGCAGAAGCCTCTGAGAAATGAGGACTGCCTAAGCCCCGCCCACTCCCTCCCCCTCCCCCTCCCCCTCCCTCTCCCTCTCTTGGTTTTGTAGCCAGGAAGAAGATAGAAAGTGAGCACTGAGCTGGGCCTGCACAGGCTTGACTTTCAGGCAGGAGCCTGTGGCTCTGTGGCAGAGCTCGGGCTAGCATGTGTGAGGCCCTGCCTTAACCCAGCAACGTAAATAAACAGCTCCACTATTGGGATCGCTACGTGCTGACCTATCCACAACTGACACCCCTTTAAAGACTTGCACCCCCTTCTCTTTTGCCCTCAGACTCCCCACGTATAGACTGTCCTTGGTTTAAATGGTGTAGGAGGCTGGGTGTGTGGTGCCTGGGCTACAGGGTGAATTCAAGGGCAGTCTGGGCTACAGGGTACAATGCTGTTAAAATAAATAACAAATAACGAATAATAAACGCTGGGGCCATCACCTATAACCATCTTCCTGGAGAGTTCCACTTTATTTCTGTGAGGTTCCTGTTGTTTGTCCCGTTAATCTGTTAATCTTGCAGCAGCCTGCCACTGAACACAAGATGCTAGAAGGAAATGCTTTTCTTCCTCAACATGGCTTTCATTCACGCATGCCTCAAAATTCTTCTTAAATCTTGTGTTTGGTGTGCGTATATGTGCATGAATGTGTTGTGTGTTGGGGGCGATACTTGCGTTGGGGTCAGAGGACACCCTCGGGTGTCAGTCTTCACGAGACGGAGACTCTTTGTTGATAGGCCAGGCTAGCTGACCCTTGCACTCAGGGGACTTTTCCTGCCTTATGTATCCATCCATCCTGCCAGAGGCTTGCTGACATTACGGATGTGGACTACTGCGCCTGGCTTGTTATACGGGTTCTAGGATTTCAATGTCAGTTCCTCACACTTGCACTGAAATTCCTTACACACTGAACCAGTCCAAAAGCCCTCACACCTCAGAGTTCCTATCTACCAGAGCCAGGTACTTTCTCAGGGTCCAAACAGTGCTGACAGATCGGGTCTCTAAGTACCTGCTTCCTCTCTTCTGAGAAACCCAGCTGTTGTCTGTGCTGGCTCATCACCAGCTCCCAGTGAGTCCCCAGCAGTGTTCCTAAGCAGCAAGTGTACTGGACTCACGAGAAAAGAGGGCCCCTCAACCCAGAAAATGTCTCCATAAGATCCAGCTATAAGGTGTTTCTTTTGTTTGTTTGTTTGTTTTTGTTTTTGTTTTTTTAATTCCCAAGACAGGGTTTCTCTGTGTAGCCCTGGCTGTCCTGGAACGCACTCTGTAGACCAGGCTGGCTTCAAACTCAGAGACCCACCAGCCTCTGCCTCCTGAGTGCTCAAACTGACTTGGAACTCCAGATAGGCCAAGATGGCCTTGAGCCCGTGGTCCTCCCCGTGGCTGAGTGGAAACCTTCACACCGACAGAACAGCGCCTTTTGTTGCCTTTCGGCCATGTTGCTCCTCCCCTGAGGCAACACATGACAGTAAGTGATTAAGGAAGACCTTGAACTACAAGGGTCGGAGGCACTAGGATAGCAACAACCCTTTAACAATATCTCCAAGTCATCGCCTCCCTGCCACAGGGGCGTAGCCCTGCCCAGGGCCATATAAAAGGACAGACCCTCCATGTGGCTTTCTCCCCCCCCCCCCCACCTGTTCCACTCTTGCTTTCTCTCTCCCTCTCTTCTTTCTCTCTCTCTCTTTCTGGTGTACCCTTCCTCCCTTTCTTTCTCTCCCCATACTCACTTAATAAACCTCATATAATATAATAAAAATATATCTCCAAGTAATTTGCTATTACAACAAGCGAAGAAACCCCCCCAAACCAAAAAACATGTCTGACAAGATAGCTCGGCAGGTAAAGGCTCCGGCTTCTAGCCAGATGACCTGAGGTTAGTCCCTTGCACCTCACATGATGGAAGAGAACTGACCCCTGAAAGCATTCCTCTGCCTTCCAAATGGGAACTGTGGCATATGCACATAAATAAATAAATAAGAATGTTAACAGTAAAGACAACAACAAACAAAGGGCTGGAAATATACCTCAGTTGGTGCTCACTTACCACGCTTAAAGCCTGGGTCAGTTGTGAGGCAGCATGTGGGTGTTAGGAACTGAACCCACGTTTTCTATAAGTGCTCTTAATCACAGAGCCATCTATCCACGCCCCCCTCCCCCGCCCTGCTTAAATTATTATTATCATGTTCTTTGCGACAGGTCCCTGTGCTTTAGCTCAGGCTTGCCTTGAACTTTAAGATCTGAGCTCAGTCCTCCTGACTTAGTCTCTTGAGTGTCAGGATCCCAGGCAGGATGCCTGGCTTCTACGTAGAGTTGGGGACATCGGAAAGGGTCCTGAGGTCCCTTGAATTTCCTTCCCCTCAGGCCAAGAGTTGGACCCAGAGCATTGACATGGCTTCCTGCAGATGGAAGACTGGTGTGTGCAGTATTGTGAACTGTAGGTAACTGAGAAGAAGCAGAGGCAAGCAAGGCTCTCTCTCCTTAGCCAGGCAGGGTGGCACACATCTTTAATCCCAGCACTCAGGAGGCAGAGGCAGGCGGATCGATATGAGTTCGAGGCCAGCCTGGTCTACAAAATGAGTCTAGGACAGCCAAGACTACACAGAGAGACCCTGTCTTGAAAAACAAAAGCAAGGCTCTACCCTCACACTATCTGCCTAAAGGCAGGATGCACGTTTGTGGAGGTGTCCTTCTCTGTCAGAGAGAACAAGTGTTAATCACCAGAGACTAGCAGACCTTGACCCCCCTAGGGGCACAGAGGGGGAATGCAGAACACTCCTTGCCCACAAGTCCTATCTCCCCCCCCCCCCCCGCCTTTTTTCGAGGCGGGGTTCTCTGTATATCCTTGGCTGTCCCGGACTTGCTTTGTATGCCAGGCTGGCCTTGAACTTAGAGATCCACCTGCCTCTTCCACCAGGAGTGCTGAGATTAACAGGTGAGCGCCAATGCGCCCAGTGTGAATCCTGCCTTTCTTGATGGCGCCATCTAGTGGTCTTCCCACACCTGCCACTCTAGGAGCTTAGAAGTCCTTTCCCGTTGTCTGTGGTTACTGTGACTTCGGTAAGGTGCCTTGCAGGCTGGCTCTAATCTCTCCCTTATGTTGCCGGCTTGGGCTGTTTCCAAAGAGCAAGGCATTTTATCTGTAGTCAAGCTAATTTACAGAAGCAGTTGGAGAACTATAGAAAGAAAATGCCCCCCTACGCCACCCCTAACCCCTCCACATCACCCCCCCCCCCCATAGAAAGGCAGGTGAGAGCCTTTGGAGGGCCTAGGAGTGCTCAACGTGATGATCTGGGGCCAGTTCCTGAGTGGGTACACAGACAGAATCACTGTGCTGTCTCCTGTGTCTAACTGAAATATACCTGATGCCAAAAGCCTGCAGTCTCCCTACGTGGGAGGCAGAGGCAGGAAGAGTCCCCACAAGTTTGAGGCTACCCTGGTCTACCTAGCAAGATCCAGGCCAAGCAGAGCTATAGTGTGAGGCTTTATGAAAGGCACAAAAGGAAACAAATCTAGTGGGTTAGGAATGAAGATGGACTCCAGCGATCCTTGCACTTAGGACGCTGAGACAGGCTTAGGTTCCATGGTGAGTTTCGGGCCAGCCTGGGCTACATTGCAAGAGCTGGTCTCAAAACAAAGCACAAGCTGAAGAGATGGCTCGGCATCATCATCATCATCATCATCATCATCATCATCATCATCATCATCTGTGAGGCCCCAGTTAGTTGTAATCCATGGCCAGCATTGAGAAACATATGAGAGCATCCCAGCACATCCTCCTGGGGATCAGATAATGACTAGCCAATGTTTACTTAGCCTTTGAAAGTAAGGCTAGCTTCTGTGGGGGGGGTTGTCGGGGAGGGGGGGCATGGAGGAGGCGGAGGGGGAAGACCAAGGCTTTCCCTTCCTACATATAGGAGTTCCCTGTATAATTCAACTGTAGGGATCTTCCTAGGAGGCCTATCTGCCCATCTGCTCTGTTTAGATAGCTCCTCCAGGGCCAAAGCCAAAGGTGCAAGACCTCTGGCCATAGCATCAGCATGTAGGAACAGAGAACAGGCATTTGGACTGCAAGAAGTCGCCTATAGGAAGTCAGTCAAAGCCTGCACTTGCCACTGAGATGCACAGATGGTTTGCCCAGGAATGCCAGGGAGGAGTACAGGTGACATCTGTCCTCAGACACAGACACTTTAGACAATTCCAGTGAAGTGAGAGCCAGGATGACTTGAGCTGAGGAGCCCTGATAAATGCAGCATAAAAGCTTTGTGACTATGACCTGGGAAGTATTTACAGCCTTATTTATCACCGAACGGGGCTAAAGTCTTCAGAAAAGGCTTTTCTGGCACCAGAAGCCTGTATCAGCCAGCATACCTCTAAATTAAGTGAGGCAGACAGGCATTGAGTTATTGGGCACTAACTCACAGCTCAGTGTGAGGATGGAAACATCTTACAGTGTGTTCTTGCAACTAGACATTTCAGAGTGTCTACTGGACACCAGAAAAGAAGGAAACTGAGGCTGTGTCTATTCAACCAGCTGTGGAGCAGCAGAAGGAGTGTACATCTCTCTGGAAGCCTAGGGCACAGCTACCCTTCTCTTTCTTAAAGGTCACAGCCATTCCAAGCCACATTTGTTTTCATGAGTGATTCCCCAAAACCTCCTAAGCAAACAGGGTTCCCCCCAAATTTCACCATCTTACCAGCAACTCATTCATTATATAGACCAGGATGGCCTCACTCTGTAGGCCAGGCTAGCCTCAAACTCACAAAGTTCCACCTGCCTCTCCCTCACAAGTTCTGGGAGTAAAGGCATGCAGCACAATGCCTGACCAGAGAGGGAGTGGGATGGGGTGGGGATGCAGCAAAGAATTTGTTTCTCAAATGACCATCTGACTCAAAGGAAAAAACAACCCCAGCATACATGGAATAAATGAAGGTTGAACTGACTGCAAATGAAGACAAAAATAATTGCTTCTGCCCCTGAAAAATGAGTAAAGGTCAAAGCTCTACCAGACATTTTTTGTTGTTGATTTTATTTGGTTTGTTTGAGAAAGGGTCTAATGCAGCCAGGCTGGTCTTGAACTCCTGATCCTCCTTGAAAGTGCTGTAATTACAGGCATGAATTATCATATTGGCCCAAGATCTATGTCTTTTTCAATTACCTACAATTTACTGAGCTGAAAAATTGTGTTAGAAACATCTGAACAGGGGCTGGAGAGACGGCTCAGTGAATAAGAACACTGTTTGCTCTTCCAAAGGTCCTGAGTTCAATTCCCAAGAACCACATGGTGGCTCACAACCACCTATAATGTGATCTGATGTCCTCTTCTGGCATGCAGAGGCATATGCATCTAGATAGAACACTCATACATAAAATAAATAAATAAAATCTAAAAACAAATAAAGAAAGAAACATCTAAACATATGATGCACATGGCCGCGACCCCATCCACTCTGGAGGCATAAGATCATTTGAGCTCAGAAGCTGGAGAGCAACCTGAACAGCAGAGCAAGATCCCAGCAGAGCCAGGAGCACCATGCACACCTGTGGTCCCAGAGCCAGGAGCCCCGTGTACACCTGTGGTCCCAGAGCCAGCAGCACCATGCACACCTGCAGTACCAGAGCCAGCAGCACCATGCACACCTGCAGTCCCAGAGCCAGGAGCGCCATGCACACCTGTGGTCCCAGAGCCAGGAGCACCATGCACACCTGCGGTCCCAGAGCCAGGAGCGCCATGCACACCTGCGGTCTCAGAGCCAGGAGCGCCATGCACACCTGTGGTCCCAGAGCCAGGAGTGCCATGCACACCTGTGGTCCCAGCACAGGAAGATCTGAGTCAGAGCACATTCTGGGCTACATAGTAGGACCCTCTCTCAAAACAAAAGAGCAACAGCCTGAGCCGGGAGGCGGCTCAGCAGGGGAAGAGTCTGCTGAGCAAGCATGGGGACTGTGAAGATCCCAAGCTCCAAAGCAAGGCTTGATGTCTGCAGCCATAATGCTGCAGGGGCAAAAGCGGCGAGATTTCTGTCACTGAAAAGCCAGCCATGCTAGACAACTCCAGACCTAGTGAGACATGCTGTCTCAAAACGTAAGGTACAAAGCAATCAAAGAAGACAACAGACACACACTCACACACAGACACATACACACACAGACATATACACAGAGACACACAGATACACACAAACACACACAGACCACACAAACACATAGATACACACAGACTTGAACATGTGCACACAGAGACATACACGCAGACACATATAGACACATACACACACAGGAATATACACAGAGACACACATATGTACACACAAAGATACACATAGACACAGATATATACATAGAAACATACACACATGTACACATACACACAGATACACACACAGACACACACACATATAGACACACATATGTACACACAGAGAGATATACACACATACACAGACACACATGCACACACAGAGATAAATATACATACATACACAGACACATGCATAGACACACACACAGACACACACGAAACAAAACACTGTGAAGAGAACTAGAGCCATGTAACCCCAAGCTTGCTATTAGTGATGCAGTTTCTCTCAGAAACACTTTGTTTTCTACCTCGGATTCTTGAACTAGCCCTGTCAGTGTGATTGACGCCTCCCTAACCACAGAGGCTTCATTCCTTCACCACATTCCATCAAAGCAGAGCCAGGCAGGAAGAGAGGAGACACGATCGCCTGACCTCGGCCCAGGAGGACTGGGGACTTGGGATCCAGGTTGTTGGGACCCCTCATTGTTAACATGAAGAAAAAAGCTGGGGACAGGCAACGCATCTCAAGGGAGCCTCTAACATTTTCAACCCTTTAATACAGTTCCTCGGGCTGTGATGATCCCCAACCGTGAAATTATTTTCATTGCTGCTTCCTAACTGTAATTTTGCTACTGTTTTGAATCATAATATAAATATCTGTGTTTTCTGATGGTCTTAGGTGACCCCTGTGAAAGGGTCATTAGACTCCCAAAGGGTCCAATCCACAGGTTGAGAACCACTGCTCTAGAGCCCCAGAACAAAGGATTTGTTCTGAGGTTTGCTTTGGGTTTTTGTTTGTTTGTTTGTTTGTTTTTGGAGACAGGGTTTCTCTGTGTAGCCTTAGCTGTCCTGGACTCACTTTGGTTAGACCAGGGTGGCCTCAAACTCAAAGCAATCCACCTGCCTCTGCCTCCCAAGTGCTGGGATTAAAGGCGTGTGCCACCATGCCCAGCTCTGATGTTTGTTTTTTAAATTCAAAATCTCTAGAAGTTAGAAAAATGAGAAATTGATAAACATAGATATAGTGGCTGTCATAGCTTTTGTCAACTTGGCACAAACTCAGACAATTCCTGGGAAGAGGAAATCTCTACTAAGAATTGTCTCCATCCGATTGGCCTGTAGGCTGTCTGTGAGAGGGCCCAGCGCGCACTGTGCAGGGTCTCATCTTGGGCAGATGGGCCTGGGCTATATAAGAAAGCAGGCCGAGCAAGCCAGAGACAGTGATCCTCCTCCACAGGCTCTGCTTCAGCTCCTGCCCTTCCCAGTGAGGGACTGTGACCTGGAAATTGTAAGCTGAGATAAATTCATTCCTCTCCAAGTTGATTTTGGTCAGGGTTTTATCACTGAGTCCAAACTATGGCAATGGGCCATGCCTTTAATCCTAGCACTTGGAAGGCTAAGGCACCAGGATTGCCTAGAGTTCAAAGTCAGCCTAGCCTACATAGTGAGACCCATTCTCAAAACAAACCAAACGCCAGCCTCAGTCCTTGGGAACTCTTCCTCTTGGTGTGGGCCCACCTTAGCTCTTTCCCATCCACCTTTTCCCCATCAGTCCTTTCTTCTATCCTATCTCCATTCCTTTGTGTCAGCTGCTGATGAGCTGAAATCCTTTCTACCAGGAACCTCCAGTGGCCACACTGGGCTGGGGCTCAAGTGGGGGATTCTCACCATCTTTCCTGTCCTCCAGCCCAGCCTCTCCACACTCACTCTGACTCCTACAGCAACCTGCCTTCAACATCCTCTCCTCCCACCCTACCTCTACATCCTGGGTGCTCCACCTCTAGGTGTGGACCCTGGTCCTCCTATCTCTTTCCTGAAGACTCTGCCAGTATCTCCTCTTAGCCTTTCTCTATTCTCTGTGTTGCACGCTAACCCACAAGACCACTCTCTACCAGAGACATTTTAGCCACCTGGAACACAGAGTGACCAATGGCAACCAAAGAAGGGAACATCTACCCAGCAAGGTCAAGGCCAGATATCTATCTACACCAAGAAACACCTCAAATGCCATCACTCCAGATGCCTAGATCCCAGAACAAAACAGAAGCATCAACAGCCAAAACAATGTGCTTCCTCCAGAAGCCAGTAACCCTACTGTAATAGGCCCTGAGAAAAGCAATTTAAGTGAAATACACAATGAGGGCTTGAAGCAATTGTAAATATGATCAAGGACCTCAGAGAAGAGACAAACAAATACCTTAACGAAGACCATGAAAACACAAACAGTTGAATGAAATAATGGAAACAGTTCAAGACATGAAAATAGAAATAAAATCACTGAAGAAAATCGAAATTGAAATAAAACTGGAAATGAAAAACCTGATGCCAAACAAAACCTCAGAGGTAAACCTCACCAACAGGTTACAAGATATGGAAGAGAGGATTTCAGGTCTTGAAGACAAAGGAAATGTTAAATCTAAAAAAATCCAAACATAAAACACTCAAAATATGGGACACTATGAAAAGACCAAACCTACAAATAATAGTGACAGAAGAAGAAGAAATCCAGGTCAAAAGCACAGAAAATATTTTTAACAAAATTATAGAAAAAAATATCCCCAATCTAAAGGAAGAGGTGCCTACTAACATAGTAGAAACATAAAAGACACCAAATAGACCGGACCCGAAAAGAAACTTCCCACAACACATCATAATCAAGACACAAAATGTACAAAACAAAGAAAGGATATTAAAAGCTGCAAGGGAAAATACCAAGTAACATATAGAAAGCAGGCCCATTAGAATAACACTTGAGTTCTCAATTGAGACGCTAAAAAGACTCTACAGACTCTGAGAGACCAAACCCATTGAAACCATCAACTAGAATTGAAGAAGAAAGAAAACCACTGCACAATAAAACCAAATGTAAGCAATTTCTACCTACAAACCCAGCTCTCTAGAAGGCACTAAAAGGAACACACCAGTCTGAAGAGGTAAACCACACATACACAAGAAGACACAGGAGCGGGCATGGTGGCACACGCCTTTAATCCCAGCACTTGGGAGGCAGGGACAGGCGGATCACTGTGAGTTCAAGGCCAGCCTGGTCTACAAAGTGAGTCCAGGACAGCCAAGGCTACACAGAGAAACCCTATCTTGGGGGAGGGGGGAAAGAGGGGGAAGAACCTACATCACAACAACAAAATATTAGGAATCAATAAACACTGCTCATTGATAATTTTCAATATTAATGGCCTCAGTTCCCCCAACAAAAAGACACAGACTAACAGACTGGATTTAAAAACAGGATCTGGGGCTGGAGAGATGGCTCAGTGGTTAAGAGTGCCACCTGCTCTTCCAGAGGTCCTGAGTTCAATTCCCAGCAACCACATGGTGGCTCACAGCCATCTAGAATGTAATCTGATACCCTCTTCTGCAGATAAAGCACTCATATGCAATAAATAAAATAAATAAATCTTAAAAAAAAAAAAAACAGGATCGGTCTTTCTGCTGCATTCAAGAAACACACCTTACCATCAAAGACAGACACGACCTATGCGGAAACCCTATTACAGTTACTTTGCTAAAGAAACCTATGTGCAAAATGTCTCCTAATGACATACTGCTCATCCCATAGATCCGTGCGTTGCTCAACCCACATCAAAGACATGTCCTCCTGCAGCGGATGAGAATTAAGACAGAGCCATAAGCCGGGCGTGGTGACGCACGCCTTTAATCCCAGCACTCGGGAGGCAGAGGCAGCACTCAGGCCTAAGTGGAATATCACACCCCTTCCTTCAAGGCTCAGCGAGCTGCTGTAAGAGCCAGAGGTGACAGCTGGCTACAAGAAAACACTGTCTTCCAGACAAAATAGGCCTGACGCACATGCGAACTCACAAAGATTATTGCAGCATGTGTAAGACCTGCATGGGGTCAAGCCAGTCAGGGTCCTAGCCCTGAGAAGGACGGACTGGAAATGTGGTCCCACACCCAAGCAAGAAGCCAGAGGCAACCGGTACCCACTGACAAAGGAAATTCCGTTTTCTCCTGTGCAGTCACGCTGGACCCACCGTCCACACTTGAGGGCAGGCGCCATGCCCAGCAGTAGTTGGCAAAAAGCAAACTCACTGTTACTTTTGTGGCCCTTGCTTTCATATTGCTTTGCTTTGGCACTCTTTGTTTTGTCAGTCTTTTGCTTGTTTATTTTGATTTTTGGTAGAGTTTTGTTGTTTGTTTCTCTTTTTTGAAAGAGAAAGAAAAAAATAAACATAAAGTTGGGCAGAGAGGGAAGCGGGGAGGATCTGAGAGGAATTGGCAGAGAGGAAAAGCAATCAAAATATGGAATTTTTTTTAGTTAAAAAAAGAAAAAAATGTTTGTTGCAGATACAAATTCTCACGTAAGGCCTGCATTTCCTCAGAAACCAAGATAATTCAGGTAGCCATAATTTTTTTTTAAATTACAAATAAAATAGTAATTTCCTTTAAAACACACAGCTCAAAACTAAAAGTGAGACAAAACGAATGAAAGAAAAAGAAGGAAAAAGTAAATAAAGCTGATACTATTTCATTTTAAGATGGCTCTGGAATTTTTGGCCAATGGGTGGCAACCCACAGATGGGGGTTGAGGGGGGTGGGGGCTGATGAAGGGATAAAGGCACCGGTCCAATATCTGCAGGATTTTTCCATGTTTGGTATCTTTCCAGCCATTTCTCCTCCCCACCCACTCAGGGTGCCACCCTGCCCTTCTCACTGACTCAGGCCCCGTTCCTGGCCCCTCCCTCCCTCCCTCCTAGCCTCTCTCTAGACAGTGTGAGTGGCTAGAGATGAGCCTTGGTCCATTTTCTCTGGGCCAGATTTTCCTCCAGCTATGGGTACAGAGTAGGAGTGTGCAGGATGTGGGCTAGGAAACACCCACACACGGCTCAGCTGATTAGGAGTCCACTGGGGGGGGGGTTACACATCCGCACAGGCTGCAGCACCCCAGAAACTATGAGGGCATGTGTCATTTCAGGGGTGTGTCCATCAGGGCCCGCAGGCCTCCTCTGAGGCCCTCATGATGGAAAGGTTGAGTCATGACTGCTGAGCTGGCTTGCCAGGCCTGACACTGGCCAATAATTAACGTGACAATTGCCCTGCCAGCTTTGACTAGCTGCTGGGACTACAAAGCGGGGCACACGGGGCCTGAAACCATTCCCTGGCTCCCCTCTTCCCGAGACTTTCTCTGATCCTGTCCCTACCTCCCACCTGCAAGTCTCCTGATGCCAGAAAGGAGGAGCCAGAAAGAAAGAGGTTAGAAAGCACTTGGTTTCCAGCCCTAAATTCATCAGAGATGGCCGGCAAGGATGTTCATGAAAGGGCAATTGTTTGGCCCAGTGTTTTCTTCAGGCAACCCCGCCCGGTGGTAAACCCGGAAGCCAGGTCAGCAGCCACATCCTACCGGGACACCGATTGCTTGCTACTGACCCCTCCTGGAGTGCTGAGGACTGCAGGGTGAAGGCTACAGAGAGTAAAACAAAAACAAAGGAAAAATGGTTTGGGGTTTGCTGTTCACATTACCGTTCTATTGAGACACGAAGTCAATATGTCCAGTCCCGCAAGAAGATTCCAGACTACAGATGTGAACCACCAAGCCTGGCATTAGTCCTAGGAATTCTGTTCCTTAAACCGGCTGCTCAGCCCGGCGTGGTGGCGCACGTCTTTAATCCCAGCACTCGGGAGGCAGAGGCAGGTGGATCACTATGAGTTCGAGGCCAGCTTGGTCTACAAAACGAGTCTAGGACAGCCAAGACTACACAGAGAAACTCTGTCTCAAAACAAAACAAAACAAAACAAAACAAAACAAAACAAAACAAAACAAACCAGCTGCTCATTGTGGTCCAGGCTGCATTGACACTCAGTAATCTTCCTGCCTCAGCCTCCTGAGTGCTGGTATTGCTAACACAGCTGGGTTTGGTCCTGGATTCTTTTGATTTTAATTTTATGTGTATGAGTGTTTTTGCAGGCATGTATGCCAAACCGCCTGTGTGCCTGGTGCCTTCAGAGGTCAGAAGAGGGTGTTGGATTCCCTGAAATTACAGTTGCAGCTGGTTGTGAGCCACCATGTGGGTGCTGGGAATTGAGCCCAGGACCTCTGGAAGAGCAGCCGTTGCTCCTAACTGTGGAGCCATCTCTCCAGCCGCTCTCCTGAATCCCTAAGTCCAGCTCCTGTTTGGGGAGGATGGCGTCTGTGAGGCTCACACAGGGCATTCTTCTGCTCCTAGGGTTTTCCCTTATCTGTCACACCAGACTTTTCACTCAAATCTCCCTTCTATTTGGTCTTGCAGAAAACGGGGTGTCACTGAGTCTCTAGGCGAATCACACAGCATTTAGTTAAGTCCCAGTCAAGACTGGTGGACACCGGATACCTTAATGGCCAGGGTTTCAGTTATTGGATCTTTCCCAATCAGTTGAGTGGACTCATGGTGGGGTCAGCCACTGTTCCAGGTTTCCCAGGTCAGTGCTGGGGAAAGTCGGCTCATTCTGAAGCTCCGGGGGTCTGAGGTGAACCAGGCCTGCTGTTATCTAACTCAAAGGTGGGAGCAGACAGAATAGAGATGTGCTGTTGTCTCCTGGGTGAGGGTGCTGGGGACAAGGACAAGAGGATGCAACAAGGGAGGAGTGACAGTCAACAACTGTGGGAGGACATGAGATGAACAACGCCAGAAGACCAGATGAGCTGTAAAGAGCTGTGTTAAGGGCTGGAGAGATGGCTCAGTGGTTAAGAGCACTGACTGCACTTCCAGAGGTCCTGAGTTCAATTCCCAGCAACTACATGGTGGCTCACAACCATCCACAATAAGATCTGGTGCCCTCTTCTGGTGTGCAATACATGCAGGCATAATACTGTATACATAATAAATAAATATTTAAAAAAAAGAGCTGTGTTAATTAAATAAGTAAATCTAAAAAAAATTTTAAATAAAATTTTTTTGATTTGTCAATTTTTCTTTTTTCTTTTTCTTTCTTTTCTTTTTCTTTCTTTCTTTTTTCTTTTTTCTTTTGGTTTATTTTGAGACAGAGTCTTTCTGTGTTGGCCTTGGCTGTCCGGGACTCACTCGCTTTGTAGACCAGGCTGGCCTCGAACTCACAGTGATCCACCTGCCTCTGTCTCCCGAGTGCTGGGATTAAAGACATGTGCTACCACGCCTGGACCATTAAATTTTCTTAATTTCCTGGCCAAATATGTTGATCCTTGACTTTCCCTGTCCTTAGAATGCTTTTCCCCCATCCCATTGCCTGCCCCTGTCACCTAGCAGGTAGCTGACCTGGCTTGCGAGGGTTCGACTAATGCTCGGGAGGAGAATTCTCCTGTATAGGGACAGAACACAAGACAAGGAGAAGGGAAGCAAGTCTTTGATCAAGCCCCATTTATTGAAAAATTTCAGAGTTTTTAAAGCCACTGGGGTATGGGTATTTGTGTAAGCAAGGGTTGCTATGGATACCTAACTCTGGAATGCTCCGGCAGGTGTCTACCTTTACAGCTGCTATAATCAAAGAAGATGGAGAAATTCCAGAGAGAAAGGGAAGTTGTAAAAGATCTGGTTAGTCAAGAAAAAGTTCCCAGAACTGCTGCTCGCCGGCAGCTGGCCTTTAATCTGATTTTACCAGTAGTCTTACTGGAAAAGCTAGTTTATAGCCAGAAAGGAGTAGCTTTTACTATGAGCTCGGGGGTCTTAGAATGACCGTCCCCCAACAATAAACCACAACAGGTGTCTAACTGCCGAACCACGACAGGGTCAGCTGATTTATGGTAAATGACAGACTGCTGGAGAAATAGGAACCCAGGCTCTGACAAGATGGAAGAACACTGGCCATATAGCCTGTCCTCAACAGGTAGCCAGAGCCTACTCAACCATCCAGGCCAAGCACAGACTCGGTTGCTTCGTCTTCATCAGTCTATGTTGTACATTAGTATGTGAAGACGCCTTTATCCAGGCCACCTGTCCTTGCTGAGCTCCAGCCTACAGGAGTCTCCTTGAGAGAGGGTCCCCATCCTTACACTGGAGGGCCACTCACAATGGCTCACATTCAAGGGTGTGGGGGTGGGGTGGGGGGGTGTGCTCCATGCCACCTCCCAGCTGCTAGGTTGATTAATAGGGTGTTCCCAGACCGAGGAGGGAGTTTAATCAGCAGGCTTTTAAATCTACTTTCTCTCAGGAAAGGAGCCAGAGAAAAGTCAAGGGGAGAGGCTGGCCCTGAGCCCAAAGGGACTCTGCTGGGCAGCCTGGCAGAGCAACAAGGAGTCCCCCTCAACGGACAACGGACAGGTTAGGTGACAGACTGTCACTGTTGTCAAATAGAGTTTTAGTCTCACCGCTGTTGGGCACCGCTTTTGGCATCTATATCTCGTGGCTGTCGGGTGCGTGTGTGACTTGCAGGCAGAGTTTCACTCTGTAGCCCAGGTTGGCCTTGAACTTATGATCCTCTTGCTCTGGCTTCCTGAGTGCTAGGACTACTGTTTCCTCACTCCTCCTCCTCCTCCTCCTCCTCCTCCTCCTCCTCCTCCTCCTCTTTATCCTCCTGCTGCTGCTGCTGCTAAAGCTGCTGAGCTGCTGGGGAACCCAGGCCCTCCCATGTGGTAGCATCACTGAACTCTGTCCCCAACCTTACTGTTTCTATTCTCAGTGATCACTTAGTACAAAGGGGTCTGGCTTTCTCCTGTTATTTTTTGATTTCCCAAGAGCCTTGAAGATCCAGAGGCCTCTGTATCCATTCTTAGTTACATAGATTTCTTTGCAGTTCTTACCGTGCTCCAGCTCCACTTGTTTGTTTTTATAACCAGTCAGCAAACATTTGTTAAGCTCTGCCTTTTGGGAGACGCTAGAAGAAGCAGAAGGATTAGCTTCAGGCTTTGACGGCGCATGAGGCCTCAGGTGGACTAGCACCTGCAGCCAGCAGCAAAGGAACTGCAGGCGGACTGCCCTGTCCCCTCCCCTCAAATTCCACTCAGAGATTTCAGCACCAGGGCGGCTGGGTGGCTGGGTGGCTGGACCCATCGATCTCTGCTTATTTCCTTTGGAACGCCACTAGCTTGGATGGACATAGGTGCCTCTGGCTGTAAGGAAGAATGTAAGCGTGACCCAAAACCACACTGTAGAAGAGCAGCTAGTTTGAGAGAAACAAATTAATAACAGAAAGATGAACACTCTGGAAAGACGTAGGCAGAGATGGATGGATTTTAGGTCTTGGTCTACGAGGACTCCCCAAGGCCAACTGCAGCTTTGAAACGTTCCACAGATGGTACATGAGACAATATACACCCTCTATCTTCCTGTAGCTGGGACAGGCCGCTTTGTACCCTGTATAGCTGTTACGGCATTCAGGGTCATAGCCTGTACACCAAATAGCCAGGTTTGGCTGCCCACCCTTAGTACACTAGTTAAAATAGTCACCTTAGTGGTGAGCTGTAGAAAAGGGTTCTTGGGTGTTGGATCCGCCCGCCTTAGGCCTGAGCCACTGTGTCCAGCCTGAGGTGGTATGGGCACCTCACATGCAGCCAACAGGCCAGGTGGTTTACTCGGGAATGCTCTCCTGCTGGGTTCCTGGGACATCCTGCTGTAGCCCTCCTCCCTTCCTAGCCCCAGAGCCTCTAAGTCTCTGATTCTTGCTCTGGGAAGGAGCCAAGGCAGCTAAGGCACTCTGTCCCGGTCTGTTTTCCATCGGTTACTGTGACAAACACAACTAAAAGCAGCTTGGGGCTGGGTGGGGGGTGGGGAGTGGGGGTGGGGGTGGGGGTGGGGCTGGGGGGAGGTTCTTGCACTTATGCTTTTAGATAACAGTCCATCACTTAGGGAAGTCAGAGCAGGAACTTGAAAGCAGGAACCACACTTGCTGGCTGGCTCACAGGTCCATCCGTCTGTCCATCTGTCCATGCTTAGCTACTTTCTTCTACAGCCAAGGACCACCCACTCTGGGCGTGGTGTCACCCACCATGGACTGAGCTCTCCCACATCAGTTAGCAACCAAGGCATTTCCCCATGTACATGTCCACAGGTTAATGTGACCTGAGCAATCCCTGACTTGAGACTTCCTTCTCAGATGATGAGGCTGTGTCAGGTCGGCAGTGAGTGCTAACCA
This sequence comes from Acomys percivali, assembly GCA_907169655.1. Taxonomy (NCBI): domain Eukaryota; kingdom Metazoa; phylum Chordata; class Mammalia; order Rodentia; family Muridae; genus Acomys; species Acomys percivali. Next base: position 49,172,137 of record OU015747.1, on the reverse strand, counting down.
GGGACAGACCTCAATTTTGAACTTTCCAAGATCTGTATTTGACATCCAGCAGCTGTGAAGTTCAAACTAGACAAAAACAAGGCTCTAGACGTTTATGAGACACACACCACACGCACGTACACACATACACACACACAAACCATATACACACCACACACACACACTTCACACAAACCACACACACACCACACATAGACACGTACCACATACACACCACACACACACACACACATACACACACCACACACAGACACATACCACATATACCACCCACACACATACCACACGTAGACACACACACACACACAGACTCACTTATACCACACACATACCAGGGGCAGGCCTCCTGCAACCCTGGAGTTTTTCACAAGGTAGTATTTGTGGTTTTTGTTTGTTTGTGTTTTTGTTTTGGAGGTTTTCTTTGGTGTTGTTTGGTTGGTTGGTTTGGTTTTTCCAGACAAGGTATCTCTTTGTAGCCCTGGCTGTCCTGGACTCGCTTTGTATATCAGGCTGGACTCATATTCACAGAGAACCTCCTGCCTCTGCCTCCCGGAGTGCTGGGATCACAGGCCTGTGCCACTGTGCCTGGCAGTATTTATATCTATTGCTTGCTTGGCCTCCTGAGATCTACTGGGCAAGAGCCAGCCTCCTTCCTGTCCCTGCTCTTCTTACTACACCTAGGTGGAGCTTGGACAGCCTTCCCAGACTCATCTGTGACTCAGTGAAAGCTGGCGGCCACTTCCTTATGTCACCCACCCACACTCACGCTCCAATGGCCCGCTCACTAGCTGCTGGAACTTGACCCACAGGCCTTGGCCTCTGCGTAGAGTAAATGGTCATCTCTTCGTGGGACAAGTGACCTCTTCGGATCCTTCTCCTTAACCCCTGGGTAGCCTGCGACTCCCGAAGGAGAGATTGTGCCCCAGTGCTGGGACTTCGTGTGGTGCTAAATAAAAACAGTTTTTAAAAATGATTTAGAAGGGGCTGGACTACAGCTTAGTGGTGTAGAGCGCTTGTCTAGCAAGCGTGAGGACCTGTGTCCAGTACCTCATACCACCAAAGGAGGGCGCCATTAACGTGGCTGGAGATGTAGCTCACGCTAGAGCAGTTGGCTTCCACTGCGGGAGCCTTGTGTCCAATTTCCTGAACCGAATGAAGGCAGGCTTTGCGGTTCATGTCTGTACTGACAGTACTGGAGAGATGCTGAGGCAGGAGGATCTGTCCAGGAGCATCCTTAGCTACATAATGAGTCAGAGACCAGTTTAAGCTACATAAAACCTTGCCTCAAAAAATAAAATATAATATAAAATTCAGTCATCAGTACTGTAAAACAAAAGCAAAAACGGCCCAGCTGGAAATGGACAGCGCTCCTTTGGCTAGCCTTTTCCCGGGAATTCTTTAGGTGTTCACAATTCTCTCAGTCAACAAGGAGTTAACATAAATTTGCATAAGCCCAGGACTAGCGCATCTACTTAAATAAAGTATTTAAGCACCTCTATCATTTTGTTCCTCAGCTTCGGCTTCTGGAGATTTACAAAAAGGCTGCTGCTCACTCTTTCTGCTCTCACTGTGGCCTCTGGACAGAAGAAAGAGGAAGGGCAAGAGACATGCCACTTCCCTTTTCTAAAAAACACCAGAAAGGGCTTTCCCAGAAGCCTCGCTTGGCTGAATTTGCCTACACTCCTTTGCACAGCCAGGTGTCACACCCTCCTCCCTGGTAGGCGCTTGTGGGGAAGAGGCAAGAAACGGTGTGGGTGGTGGGTGGTGGGTTGTGGGGCGATGTGAGCACTTACTGTGTGCGCAAAGGCTTTGGGAAGGTAGGGATCCGGTGGGGAGGGCTGGCAGTGTGGCCACACTTGTGTCCAAACCTCCAGCCACCCTTGGGTGATCGCTCCGGGGTTGATCGTGTGGATGGTAGCCATGTCGTCATTAACTACTTGCTAATGTTCTGATAAGAGGCAATTATCAGTTCCAGAGGGACCACTCTGCTTCCCAGACAGCTGAGCTGAGTTTGCTGGGAGAATGGAGTGGCTCGCCCGGAACCAGAAAGCAAGATGGAAGGTAGGGACTGAGAAAGATGCCTCTGCCAAAAGCCAGTGTCCTGAAGGCAGAATCCCCATCTTTTTTTTTTTTTTTTTTTTCGAGACAGGGTCTCTCTGTGTAGCCTTGGCTGTCCTAGACTCACTTTGTAGACCAGGCTGGCCTTGAACTCACAGCGATCCGCCTGCCTCTGCCTCCCAAATGCTGGGATTAAAGGCGTGCGCCACCCCTCCCCCCCTCCCCGCTAACCCGTAGCCTACTCAGGTTCTCAAATGCAGGGGGAGGAGTCAGGCTGGGTCAAGGTGGCTTTGAGGAACAGGCGCCTCTTTGGCAGTGTCTTTTCAGGGCCTGTGACCTTAATTTTGCCTCACGTTTCCATCCTAGGCAGCTCAATGAATATAGCTTCCAAATTCCTTTTGGGGATGGGGGCGGGGATGGTGAAAACTACACAGAGACCGTGCCTGCTCCTGAATACAGTGGTAGGTTACAAAAAAGGTCACTGTATCTCCTTATTCTGTGTCCCATTGGAGGCAGCTGCTTCTCCACTGTGATTTACTCAGGCTGGCAGAAGGCTCTAGAAGCCTTGCTCCAGCTGCTAATCCCACCAGGCAAGAATAAGACCAATATTACAATTTTTTTTTTTTTTTTGAGATAGGGTTTCTCTGTGTAGCCTTAGCTGTCCTGCACTTGCTTTGTAGACCAGGCTGGCCTCGACCTCACAGCGATCCGCCTGCCTCTGCCTCCCGAGTGCTGAGATTAAATACCTGTGCCACCATACCCCGCCACTATCACAATTTTTGAGCCAGATTGAAGCTAGCTTTATTAAATGTCCCGGCCTGCGGGGTTCGACTAAAACTCGGGAGGAAGCTCACCTGTGGAAAATGCAAGACACAAAGAAGGAGAGCAAGTCTGATTGAACAAACTCTCAAATTTTATTAGTCAGGCAGCAGCTTTTATAAGTCAGAAGGCAGGGAAGCATATTGCTATAGCAACCCAGGCTTTTCTCAAAACAGGGAATTCCAGGCAGGGTCATAATGTCCTGCCACACAGGGTATCTTGCTCTGTCTTCATCTAGCTTTAATCTAACTGCTGACTCACAACATGGTCGCTCCATCCCTATCTGTCTTTAGTCTAACTGCCGACCCACAACAGGGTCAGCTAGTTTCTGGTGAAAGGCAAGCTCTGGGAAAAACAGAGACTTAAAGGTGCAGACTTGGACAAGATGGCTGAACATTGGCCATATGGCCTATTGTCCCCAACAATTAAATACTGGCCAGGACGCTGGATACTGGTCAGAGGTTTATAAAGGCAAAACCCACAAGACTGAATACTTCCTGCCTTCGTCCGATTGGGGGCATGCACTCATCCTGATGTACCTCCTGCCTACCTGTGATTGAGCACATCCTGCGCAGTTGGGGAAAACAAGCTTCTTCAGAGACTTGAAAAGAAGTGACTTGTTTTACATGAACAGTCCCCAGCATTCCAGGAAGTTATCTGTCCTTGGCAAGCAGGGCTTACAGATTAGGGGCATCTGTTTTATAGATCTCTCTCTCTCTCTTCTCCCCAAGACAGGGTTGCTCTGTGTAGCCTTGGCTGTCAAGAACTCATTTTGTAAACTTTTTTTTTTTTAAGATTTATCTATTTTTTTTTTTATTGTATACAAGAGCTTTATCTGCAGAAGAGGGCATCATATCATATCATAGATGGTTGTGAGCCACCATGTGGTTGCTGGGAATTGAACTCAGGACCTCTGGAAGAGCTGGCAGCGCTCTTAACCACTGAGCCATCTCTCCAGCCCAAGGACTCATTTTGTAGACCAGGCTGTCCTCAAACTCACAGAGATCTCTGCCTGCCTTTGCTACCCAAAATGCTGGGATTGCAGGTGTGCACCACCCCACCAGCTCTATTTTTATAGATCTCTTAAGCACAGTAATTGAAGTTTGAAATATAACTTTAGCCTTCACACAGCCCCTCAGCCTTTTGCCTGATCTCTGTCCAGGAAGGCCTAAGAGCAGGCCTGGACCAGCCAGACGCAACACACAGCAGCTGTCTAAGTGAGACTCTCTTATTCAGTGTGACCATGTCCTTTAAAGTTCACGTCTTACAAAGTGAACCCCCAGATTCACTACAGTACCAGGAGCGGGGTGTAGTAAAAGACAACGTGATCGCGTCCCTTCCCGGAGGGAGCTATAAAATGTAACTGGGCCTCCTGCCCGCTCTCTCTTGCCCACACCAGATGCAGCGCCATCCTCTTAGACTTTCCAGCCTCCAGAACCACACATGAAGTAAATGTCTTTTCTTGACAAATCGCATCGTTTAGGGCTTTCTGTTTTAGAAGTAGGAAACAGATCACAGAACCATCCAGTCCAGCTCACTGGCTCCATAGCTAACCCTGGCTATAACACGGGGCAGGGGGGGGGGGCGGGGGGGGGGGGGGCCTGCAGAACCTTGAACTCAACCCGGGTGCCTGCTTCAGACCCAAGGTTAGGGGTGGCTTGTGTATATGAGTCACTTCTCTGTTGCTGTGATCAAAGAGACCATGACCGAGGCAATTTATAGAAGGAGGTGTTTATTTGAGCTTCTAGAGGGTAAGAGGCCGTCCCGGTGGGGAGGCACGGCAGCAGGCAGGCATGGTGGCTGGGGCAAAAAGCTGAGAGCTCACACCTCAGCCACAAGCACCGAAGCAGAAAGAGTGAACTGCAGGCAGCATGAGCCTAAATAATACCAAAGCCACCCCCCTCCCCCATGACATGCTTTCTCCAACAAGGCTGCATATCTCAAAGGTCCCCAAAACATTTGGGGACCAAGCGTTCACATACTTGAGCCTATGGGGGATATTTCTCATGCAGAACACTAGAGCTTCTCAAATGGAAAGAGCTAGCTGGCAGATTACTGTGGCCTGACTCTGACACTGGCTATGCATGCACTTTATATGTCTGAGTAAGCAACTGATTTAATTTTGAGACAGGGTCTCATGTAGCCCAAGCTAGACTTGAACTCATTATATGGGTGTCTTAGGGTTTCTCTTGCTATGAAGAGACACCACGACCAAGGCAACTCTTTTTTTTTTTTTTTTTGGTTTTTCAAGACAGGGTTTCTCTGTGTGCCTTGGCTATCCTGGACTCACTTTGTAGACCAGGCTGGCCTCCAACTCACAGCGATTCACCTGCTTCTGCCTCCCCAGTGCTGAGATTAAAGGCGTGTGCCACCACGCCTAGCTGGCAACTCTTATAAAAGCCACTATTTAACGGGGGCCCTGCTTACAGTTTCAGAGGGTTAGCCCACTATCATGGCAGCATGCAGGCAGGAGCTGAGAGCTACAACGTGATTGTGATTTATAGGCAGAGAGGGAGAGAGACAGACAGACAGACAGACAGAAAGAGACAGAGAAGAAGGAGGAAAAGGAAGAGGAGGAGGAGGAGGAGGAGGAGGAGGAGTGGTGTCTGGGCCTGGCATTGGCTTTTGAAACCTCAAAGCCCACCCCAGTGACACTTCTCCAACAAGACCACATCTCTTAGAAGTCTTGTCAAACAGTTCAGGCGCCAACATCTAAGCATGCAAATATATGCGCCTATGGAGGCCAGTCTCATTCAAACTACCACTGTGGGTAAGACTGGCCTTGAACTCCTCATCCTCTTGCCTCTCCCTCCCAGTGCCGAGCTTACAAGCATGCGCCACCACAGCCGACACTTACTTATTTAATTGTAGGCAGGGTCTCTCTGTGTGCTCAGTCAGCCTCCAGCTTCTGTCCCCCTTGCCTCAGCTGATGGCTTCTGGCTACACTGACGCCTCTCCGTGTGCAGATCACTCTGTAATTGATTCTTCCTGCCTGCCTTTCCAATGGGATTTCTTTCTTTTTTCTTTAAAGGTGCATTTATTACATATAATGTGTTCTGCCTGCATGTACACCTGCACACCGGAAGAGAGAACCAGATCTCATGATAGATGGTTGTGAACCATCATGTGGTCACTGGGAATTGAACTCAGGACCTCTGGAAGAGCAGATGGTGCTCTTAACCACTGAGCCATCTCTCCAGCCACCACCCTCCCCATGGGACTTCTCTATGGTCAGTGACTTCAACGAGCTTCTAGCCTTTGCCAACCATGCTAGCTAGTGAGATGCTTTTACTTTTCCTGTCTCTAGTCACTTAAGGATGTGTGGGTTAAGGGGGAGGCACCCTGGTTGGAAGCCACCAGCTCTCAGTATGGAGGCAGCACGCATGACAGGACGGCTGCTTGCTGGTGTTGAGCTGACTATGCTCCTGGTTGTCAGGGACTGAGGGAGGACCCTGAAGGCCACTCACCCTTTCCACCAAGGGAGCTGCCATGAAACACTAGCTTCTTTCTTTGAAGAAAGAAATATGAATAGGTGGAAGGTGGTAGCTGAAGGCCCTTGGCAGGATGACAGCCACCAAAGCAGTGACCACAAGGGATGCCACCCTCACGCCAAGGAAGAAGATACTGCCTCTGGCTGGATGCCACATGCCACGATGTGCATGCTCTCATGCTGGCCGTAGTGTGGGTCACAAGGACAGCTGGCCACTATTCAGGGGGCAATAGACTCTTAAGAAAGTCAAGGTGTCTTCCCTTGGATAATAGCATCAATGTAAAGCCACAGATCAGCGTGGGACATGCTATACAGGAGCATCTGCAGGATTTGACTCCCTTTCTTCCTTTGCCAGCCTCCTTTGATGCTGTTGTCAAGCACACTCTGTTCATACAACACGCACCCCTTGGTAATGGCTCCGGAGCTACCTACCCGGGGAGGACATGCATAGAGCTGAGGCATGGATATCCCGCCCCCCCTTGAGCCTTCCTAGGCAGCTTGGAACTCACTATGGAGACCAGGCTGGCCTTGACCTCCCAGAGACCCTCCTGCCTCTGCCTCTCAGTGCTTAGCTTAAAGCTGTGTACCACCACATCCGGTCTGGCATGGTTATTCCTAAGAAGGCCAGAATTAACCTGTTCAATCATGGGTCTCTCTCTAGATTCACCCTCTGTGTAATGACTAAAAAAATAAGATGCCAGGCAACAGATCTGACATGGAGAAGCTTATTATAGTGGTAGGGGGTACCCCAGAGAGAAAGAGAGAGAGAGAGGGAGAGAGAGAGAGAGAGAGAGAGAGAGAGAGAGAGAGAGAGAGAGAGAGAGAGAGAGAGAGATAGCAAGAGAGGAGAAAGGTAAGAGAGCTAAGAGGGGGGATGAGGTGGGTTTGTCCTTTTATATCCTGGGCAGGGACACACCTAGTGGCAGGTAGGTAATGATGTCACAGGTTGCTAGGCAGACTGCGGCAGTATGCTAACACTCTGGGCAGCACATGGAACTGGTCAATTTTCTTTGGGACTTGGAAGTTGATTTTAATGTTTAACATAAAAGGCATTCTTCCGATTATGAAAGACCCGTGAAACACAGGCTGCAACAACAAGAAACCAAAAGCACTGGGCTGGGTTTGTTTCCTTCATGATCTATGGGCCTCTGCAGAGCTCTTAGAGCGTGCGACCCAAGGGCAGCATTGCTTCTGGTGGAAGGTGGCCGGCCATTCAGTGGGTATGGGGAGGCAGGTACTGTTGACTAATTATCTTAAGTGACAAAACCAGAAGAGAAGGGAATAGCAAAACGAAGCAAAGAAAGCCATCAGTAGTGTGCAAACAATCTGGCCTCAAACTCACAGCGATCCGCCTGCCTCTGCCTCCCGAGTGCTGGGATTAAAGGCGTGCGCCACCACGCCCGGCCAATCTGTGTTTTATATCAAACTTCCTACAAGGGAGAAGGGCCACACTGGCTGTCAGCCACTGAAAAAGGATGGTGGGTAGACCTCCCCTCACATCCCCCACAGGCAGCCCATGCCTCTCCCAGGGGGCCTGCTGGCCCTGAGAGGCTACACAGGGAAACCCTGTCTCAAAAAAAAAGAAAAGAAAAGAAAAAGAAGAAAGAAACAACAGTAACAAGCATGAATCATTCCTCTCTGCTGTGTGATGAATTAGCCCTAACCTTAGCTACTCAACAGGCTGGGGTGCTGTCCTGTTGTTCAGGCTGGCTTCAAACTCCTGGACTCAAGCAATCCTTTTGCCTCGGGCTCCTCGGTAGCTGGGTTGTACACCCCGTGCCTGGTAGGATCGGACTGGGCTACATCACGTGTTCTGTGTGTGGCCGATTCAGTAACTCAGTTTGGCAGCTGTGGTTCTGACACTATCTGAGAGTCTGATCTGAGGCCGAGGATTCACCTCCAAGACGGGAACATTCGTAAGGCTGGCAGGATGGGGCTGACTCTTACTCAGTTCCTACAGTATTACTTCAAGTACTTAGCTTTAAGATTTAGCCGGTGTGGTAGTGCACGCCTGTAATCCCAGCACTCGGGGCAGATAGATCTCTGTGAGTTCAAAGCCAGCCTGGTCTACAAAGCAAGTCCAGGGCAGCCAAGGCTACACAGAGAAACCCTGTCTCGAAAACACAAAATGAAACAAAAAAGATTTTAATCAAATGAGTGGGCTTCTGGGCCAGGTACAGGGCAAGAGCAACAGAAGAGACAGACATCAACACGGGAGGGGTGGGGGGGGGCGGGGAAGGCATTAGGGGATTGTGCTCAGCCAGGTGTGGTGGCGCACGCCTTTAAGCAGCTCACTGGGGATCGATAGACACCCACAAAAGGCACGCAACATGAAGGGGTGGGATAGAACCAGTTTCACAGCCAGTGTGTTCCACAGTGGAGACGGACCTCTAATCCCAGGAGGCTCTCAAACATGCTCAATTGGAGTTAGAGTAAACATGACTGCCACCCCCCTGCCACTGTCCCTGAAATGGACTGGCAGCACCAAGAATGCAGAGAGGGGTGGATTCTGGGAATGAAGAAACAAGATCAGATGCCCAATGATGCTCACTTCTCCTCTCTTTCCTTCTTTCTCTCTCCCCCTCTCCCTCTCCCTCTGCCTCTACCCCCCCTCCCCCTCCCGCCCCAAGTTATACAGCCCAGGTCTCCCACCACCAATTAACTCAGAGCTTCCCACACAATGAACATAAGAGAATCCCCGACCCAACCCCTGTTTCAAGAGGCCCAGCTCTCAGGTGATTCTCGAGGAGAACAGGTTAACAATTAATGCACCTAGCCAAGTAGTAGTAATCCTTCTGGGGTGAAGGGCAACCAGGGTTACCCTCAGGAGGGGCAGGAAGAGGGCTCCTCATAAACCTTCCTCCAGTGTTGTACAGTGAGGCAAGCGCTGCTCCTGAGGAACCTCCAGACCTCCTTCCAACAACTCCAGCTCACGTAAAATCATTTATCTGCTTGTAAAGGCCATAGTTTCAGATGACATCATCGCCTGCAGGGCGGAAAGCGACAGGTGACCTTTGATCCCTTCTTTCTATTTTTTTGCCCAAATTCCTTTTTATAGAGACTGTTCTACTCTTATTATTCAGAAAGAAGATTTTTCTTTTCTTTCTATTATTTTTAAAAAGCTGTCGTGTTGTTGCACATTTCCTTTTCATCTTTTTCTTCAAGATTCAGCAAAGAATAAAGAGGATGTGACATGGAGTCCATCTTCACATAGGATTTCTTTTATTCTTTCCTTTTAGAACTTTTTACTTTTTCTTTTTTGTTACAGCCCAGGCTGTCCTTGAACTCCTGATCCTCCTCAGGATTACAGACAGAAGCCACCATATCCAGCTTAATTTTAGAACTTAAAAAAAAAAAAAAAAAGGTAACCTCCCCTCCACATGACAGGTAATAAGAATAAAAGCATCCTCTTTTGTGTGTTCATAAATTTTACCCATAATGCTCTGCTGTGCAAATTCATCTGGGAAATAGCAGGCAGGTACCAATGCTTCATGGAAAAATGTGTCCTTAGCAAATGTGAAACCATGGGTACAATGCCTAGCTTCAAAAAATAAACAAGACCTAAGCTGGGTGGTAGTGATATACACCTTTAATCCCAGCACTTCAGAAGCAGAGGTTGAGTTAGAAGCCAGCCTGGTTTACAAAGTAAGTTCCAGGCCAGCAAAGGCTACACAGAGAAACCCTGTCTGGGGGGGGGGGGGTAATTCTAACCAAAGAAATGAAGCAAGCCACATCCGACTGTAATAAATGACTTTGCTTTGGGCGTGGGGGCGTCAGTCCTTCTACACCATGGAGGAAGTGCCTTCAATCACGTCCTTAGACCCTGCTCTACCTTAGGTGGAAGCGGGGAGGAGAGGGGGGCCTTGCAGCCATGTCCCGGAGTATTGGAGACACCACACTGACATAGCGCCCCCTCACTGGAGCCTCCTTGAAGGTGTGTGAAGCCAGTGTCCCCTCCCCCACAGTGGCTAGATGTGAGCTCTGGGGTCTGAGTGGCATGAACAGGGTCTGGCTTTGAGTGCCTCCCTCTATTTTCCGTGTCTCTCCCAGGCTGATCTCCCACCTCCCCAGAGTCCTCGGCTTCCGTGTTTGGGCCCCCAAGAAAAAAAGGCCTTGGCTTGGCTCCTTGGCTGTCAGGAATCCAACATTTCCAGGGGGCTTTCTTGGCTTCAAGGATTGCCCGGTGCGTTTCCTCGCTCTGTAGTCGCGCTTTTAGCCAAGATTTCTTGGCTCTGGGAGAGACTGAATGCCTGCCTGAGTGTGCCAGGTCTGTGTTTCATTTGCAGCTGCCCGGGCCCTGCCCTGGGAGACAGTCTCAGCCCTCCCGCGCCAGCCCAGCCCATCCTGCACCACAGGCAGAAGGAGGCCCTTTGTGTGGTTGTCCTGCAAGTGTGGGAGGGAGATGCTTCCGGTTTCCTCGCCAACCATGTCCTGCCTTTACTTCAGCGCTGACTTCAGGAGTATGTTGGCTATCTCCTAGACCTAGCAAAGAACATCAGACCTCAAGCTCTGCCTGCCTAGGGATTCCTGCCTTGATTCCCCAGGCACTCCTGACTTTTGAGTCCTCCTGTCTGATGCAGGGCTGCCGGGCCCTGGAGTTCAAGTATCAAGGAAAAAACAGGCAGATGATTTTTGGTGACAGTGTTGTTAACCCATGGCTGGGAAAGAGCCAAGGGGTATAGTTTACAAGTACCAGCTGGCAGCCTCAAAAATAAATAAATTAAGTTAATTTTTTTTTTTTTGGTCTTTTTTTGAGACAGGGTTTTTCTGTGTAGCCTTGGCTGTCCTGGACTCGCTTTGTAGACCAGGCTGGCCTCGAACTCACAGCAATCCGCCTGCCTCCCGAGTGCTGGGATTAAAGGCGTGCGCCACCACGCCCGGCTAAATTAAGTTAAATTTAAAACTTTATTTATGTATGTATTTATTTGGTTTTTAGAGAGAGAGTTTCTCTATGTAGCCTTAGCTGTCCTAGACTCGCTTTGTAGACCAGGCTGGCCTCGAACTCACAGCGATCCGCCTGCCTCTGCCTCCCGAATGCTGGGGTTAAAGGCATGCGCCACCACGCCTGGCTAAATTTAAAACTTTTAAATAAAATAACCCCAGTTCTTTCAGAATGCTTGTCACCAGGCACCCCACCCCCACCCCTTCTGAGCATCGACTCATCTCCTCTGTCATTATTTGGTGAGGAAGACCTTGAACTCCTGATCTTTCTGTCTCTGCCTCCCAGGTGCCGGGACTGGGGTGAGCCAGATGGCTGTCCAGGTAAAAGTGCTTCAGCTGAGTCTGAACTGGTTCTTGGAGAGAGGGTGAGGAGAAACAGGGAAAAGCTCATCCTGACCTCCTGCTGGGACTGCTAGTGCTGGCACCAGCTCAGACAATACCCCACATTTTAAAAGCATGCAAGGCTTAGATCCTAGGCTTCCTAATGGCTGCTGCCTTTTCCACTTTCTGGTAAATTCTGCCTCCGGACTTGTGTCTTTACCATTCCTTCTGTTAGAGTATCTGTCCACAGATTCAAGGCTGTCCCCTTCCTGCTGGTAAGGGCTCAAGACTGTCTTGCCAGGAGGCATCTTTCGGACCAGCAATGAACCTCAGTCCTGTACTGTTAGTGTGGGTTAGCCCTGTACTGTTAGTGTGGGTTAGCCCTTTCTCCGTCTTCTTTCCACCTTCCCACGCCCTACGCCCCTTCTCCAGGGCTTTTGTGGTAGCCCTAGACTGGACGCAAACTCTCAATCTTCCTACCTCAACCTTCAAGTTCTGCAATTATAGGCACGTGCCATTATACATAGGCTAGTTTAATTTCTTCATATACTCACCAACGTATAAACAGCTTGACTTTGTGTCTACTCGGCTTTTCCTAGTAAGATGTAAAATACTGGGGTAGGGAAGATGGCTCGCTTGGGAAAGTGCCTGCCTCGCACAGCATTAAGGACCAGAATTTGGATCCCCAGCAGTAATATAAAACTGCTACAGCCGTCAGTAACCCCAGTGAGAGTTGTAACCCCTGGGGTGGGGATGGGGGTGGGGGTGGGGGTCCTGTCCCTGGAGCTCACTGGTCAGCAGGTCTAGCTGATCACCCAGCTCTGGGTTTCCTGAGAGACTATATAAGCTACTTGCCTTGATGCCCTGACATAACGCCTCCACAAAAGAAACACATTAGTTTACAGTTCCAGCTTGGTGGGGGAGCCAGGGCAGCAAGACCTTGAAGGAGTTTCTGCAGTCAGCATGGAGGGAGGATTAGCTAGCGTCCTTTTTACGATGTCCAGGACCCAAGCCTGGGGAACCTTGAAATCTTCCATGTCGATGAACTCTCAAGATTACCGCTAAGGTGTGCCTGGAGGTGTGTCTCCTTGGTGATCCCATCCAAAGCCCGTCCTACTGATCATTCCAGGGACCCTGTCTCCACTGGAGAGCGATGGAGGAGGACACTGGAACTGACAAGCAGCCTCCTCGGGTACTTACTCCCACGGGGACACACGTTTACCACACACCCATATATTTAAATATATACTCGTATACACAATTGTCCTCCGCCTTCCTAACGCTGCGACTCCTAATGTGGTGATCCCCAACCATAGCATTATTTTGGTGCTACCTCATAACTGTAATTTTGCTACTGTTGTGAATTATAATGCGGATATCTGATAGGCAGGAGATCTGATATTCGATTCCGAAACACACAGGTTGAGAAATAGTGACATACACAAACTTCTTTTTTTTTTTTTTTTTTTTTTAATCCTAGGCTTGGGCTGTAGCACTAGTAGAGAGCCTTCCTAGCACGTGCGAGGCTCTGAGCTCCATCTCTACCACTGCAGTAAACACATCGACACAATGCTGAAGGGTGGGTGTTCATCCAGTGCAATTCTAGGGCCCGGTGCACTCTGTGCACACAGTGGAGCTGTTATAAACACTCGCTGGTGCTGTGTTTATGGAGAAGGAACACAGAAACCCAGATTGTAAAGCTGGTGTAAGGTGTCTCGGGGTATAGCTGCTACAGGACTGGACCGGGAGAAGGAGGCAAGAGAGTTCCCTGCATCCCAAGGCCTGGCTGTGGACAAAATGGGCGGAGCAAATGGAAGACGGACAGGGAAATGGGCGGGGTAAATGGAAGATAGACTTCTAAGCTTCTCTCCAAGTTTAAGTTAGCAGTGCTGCTGAGGAGATCGGATCAAAGATCAGGAAATTCCTAGCAAAGGTTTCAGGATGATTAATAGGTGGGAGGGTACGCATCTCTCTGTCCTTAACTAAGTGCTCTCTCGTGAGAGCCCAGGATTTTAGAAGGCAAAGACATCCAGAAGAGTCTGAGAGCCGTGGGGAACCAGAGATTGGTCCCCTTGGATTTCAGATGCAAGGAAAACCCATTACCCAACCTTTTAGGGACCAAGATTGAGTTCCTGTATGTCTCCCTAGGTAATTAAGGACTTGCTGAACGCGCAGCAGGCACTCTTACACTCGGGTTAGGTTGGTAGCCCAGAGCTCCAGCCCTCTGCCACACTTACATCTTTCCAGAGCACACAGCACAATCCGCTCGCACGCGGGGCTGCATCCTTTTCATTCACCCGGTGATTGAGCACTGGCTTCTCCAGACTCCACCCTGAGGATGCATCCGGACCCTAGCTCCTTGCCTTCCCAGCTCCCTCTATCCAATCCCTAATTCCATTGTCAGGGTTGAACAAAAGGCCCACAGGCATCCTGGGTTGAAAGATTTTTTAACTCTGCCAATCCCAGGAGGCTCCAACGAGCAGCAGCTTCCTGCGGAAGAATAGTGACTGAGACATCTCTGCAGGCTGCGGAAGTTTGCGTCCACCACCCTCCTCGCTGCGCGCTCGCTGTGTAGACCAGGCTGGGCTCGAACACAGCCAACTACCTGCCTCTGCTCTGCCTCCCGACTACTGGGTTTGAGGGCGTGTGCCACCTCTGCCCGGCTTTGTTTTTTTTATTTTCAAGAACTGAAACAAGTTATCAGTCGGACACTCGCAGCATGTTCCCAGAGACCTCCCAGAGGCCACTGGGTCTTGAGCTCTGGAAGACTTTCTTGACGCGGGGCTCTCGATGGCGATTCCCACTGGGTTCTCTCAGTCTGGGACACCCCAGCCGGGGACGTTCTGCAACCGCTCTGCATTGGTGCTCAAACATCGCTCGTCCCACCTGGCGCTAAAGTTACCCTAACCTCACCCCAACCCCAGCCAAATTCTTCACTAGACACACGCAAGCGGGATTAAAAACCTGCAGGGGTAACCAGGCCTCCCTCCCCCCACCCCCCGCCGCCCCGCGCCCCTGGAGGCGTAGGCGCCGCATTTAAATAACACAAAAACTACCGGGCCAGCAGCACCCCAGGCGGCGGCTGAGCGCCCTCTGGAGGCGGCGCGGGGCCTTGCGAGCCACGCGCCCCGAACCTGGAGAGCCGGTTCAGCCTGTGGAGAAAACACTGCGACAGCTTTGGGAAGGGAAGGGAAAGTGTCCAGTAAATTCTGAGAAATACTAAGAGGCAAGGAAAGGGACTCCGTGGTGATGGCATTTAACAATAATGTTACCTACACATTTCACTTCTTTTCTCATGCACAGCCAGTAAAATGTAGAATTAACTTCCTCATCATAGTCGAGGACTGTGGCAGCCTGCTGGTGTACCTGGACCTCTCCTACGGTACTCCGGGCCCTAGTGGGATCCATGGGGTCTCTCTCAGGTCCTCTATGGAGGCAGCCACCTGTGCTGGCTGAGGCCCCTCTTCCCAATGTCAGCAGTGTCCCCTGCTTTTCAGCTTCCTCTCTCTATCTGAAATTCCTCTCGTGCGCCACTCCTCCACTGAACCCAGGCAGTCTGCCCCTGCCCCCACCCCACACTTTCCCTCTGAGTCCCTCTTTTCCCAGCCAAAGGTTCCTATTTATTCTCGCAAAGGCTGGTGGGAATTCCTTCGACTTCACTTCTGCCTTCTCCCCCAAGGGTTTCCTGTTTTATCAGTTATATCTCGCCACATAGCGGGCTGCCGCCACCCAGTGGCTTAAACCCTGTAGCTTTAAACCATAAACATTGATTTTACTGTAGAGTCCGTGGGCCAGCTGGTGTGTCTCTCAGCCTGGCCCTGCTCCTGTCTGCTGGTGTGTGGGGTGAGCTGGCAGGACGCGGCTGGTATTTGTCTAACTGCCACCTAAAGTGCAAAGGTGACTGGGCCACACGTGTCCCCTACTGTAGGCTGGACTATGCCAGACTTCTTCCCATGGCCGGAGTCCAAGGATGGTGGTGCAAAAGCTAGCTACCAGGCTTCTTGAACACCAAGCTCGGAGCTGACCCAAGCTTGCTTCTGCCACATACCCGGGGTCAGGCAAGTCACAAGGCCAGGCCAAACGTGGGACTAAGCAAAGAGAATCATCTCTGCATGGGAGGAACGGCAGAAGACAGCAGCTGTAGTCTGGAGAGATGGCTTAGCCATTCAAGGTTAAGGCTCGCTCGCACCACAAAAAGGACAGGGGCACTGTGGCCACTTCCACATTTTCTCCTTTCTTGAGGCACATTCTGAGTTGTACATTTTTTTTTTTTTTTTTAGTAAATTAATCCATGTTAAAGTCTCAGGCAAGGGGCTGGAGAGATTGGCTCAGAGGTTAAGAGCACTGTCTGCTCTTCCAAAGGCCCTGAGTTCAATTCCTGACCGCCACGTGGTGGCTCACAAACCATCTATAATGAGATCTGGTGCCCCCTTCTGGCCTGCAGGAGTACATGCAGATAGTGCACTCATATACATTAAATAAATAAAAATTAAAATCTCAGGCAGTGTCTGGCACATGGTGCTCACAAAGTGAAGGCTGGCTACTTCCCGTGATTGTTGAAGCCAACAACACAACCATTATGGCTGGCGCTGGCAGACCCACAGCGCCCACAACACTGGTGGCACCTGGCATGTATACGCCCTGTGGAGGCACCAGGGAAACTGCCCTGTCAATGTTTTCCAGTTCCCTTGGGGAAGCCTGCTTATCCAGAACTGGGACCCCCCTTTGCAGTCACAAGCTGTCTGTCGCCTAAGTCAGACAGATTTGAGGATGGCTGCTGGCACTTCTTCCTCCTGTGGTGTCTGGGCACAAACAGTGATGTCTCATCTTCTGTTTTCTTGTATGGAAACAGGAGTGACTGAAGAGCCACATGCAGAACACAACTGGCAGGCCCGATAGCCTGTGTTTAAAGGGTTTGGAACTCATACTTTGGGATTTACCTGCTAGATGGAGTTGCTGTGGAGGGGCACTTCCCTCCTCCTCCAAAAAATGTGTGTCACTCACACAGCCCTTTCATAGACACCCCCCAACATTCCACATAAAAGGGCATCATAGGGAGACTTAGGCCCTTCTGAGGCGACTTTAATGTCTACCATGACTACACTTTCTGGCCCTGTGCCCTAGTTTAATGTTAAACCTAGTAACTCTGATATTTAACTCAATCAAGGCTTGGCATGGTAGGAACCTGTGGCTAGGAGCTGGAGTGATGGCTCAGTGGTTAAGAGCACTGTCTGTCTGCTCTTTTCAATTCCCAGCAACCACATGGTGGCTCATAACCATCTATAATGAGATCTGATGCCCTCTTCTGGCATGCATGGAGATAAAGTACATAGGAACCTGTGGCTAGTCTTATGTCAGCTTGACACAAATTAGAGCCCTTTTGGAGAAGAGGCTTTCAAACAAGAACACGCGCCTCCATAAGACTGGCCTGTAGGCAAGTCTGCAGTGCATTTTCTTAATTAGTGATTGACGTGGGAGGGCCCCGCCCCCGCCCATTGTGGGTGATGCCTCCCCTGGACAGATGGTCCTGGGTGGTGTAAGACAGCAGGCTGAGGAAGCCATGGAGAGCAAGTCATTAAAGGAGTGGCCTCCACAGCTTCCGTTCCACCTTCTGCCTTCGGGTTCCTGTCCCACTTTCCTCAGTGATGGGCATATTAGCTAAAAGGTGAAATAAACCCTTTCCTCCCCAAGCTGCCTTTGGCCATGGTGTTTTATCAAAGCGCTAGAACCGCCCCCCCCCCCCTCACTAAAACTATGCACAATAAAATCCTTGGTGAAAGAATGAACTCCGGCTTCTTGCTAACAAAGGCTGAGCACATTAAAATTTCAAAATGCTCTGAATTTTGAGACTTTCAGAAGAGATTGTGTTTTGCTCTGTTGCCAAAGCTGGCCTTGAGCTCCTGAGTTCAAGTGATTCTCCTGTCTCAGAGCAATTAAGACTGTTGGGGAGGAGTTTGGATTTTGGAGCATTTTAGGCCAGCTGGTAAAGTGTATACAAATACTCCAAAATCTGCACTACTCTGAAATCCAAATGTCCGGGCTTGAAAGTCCACGCCTTTCTGATAAGGGATCCTCAACCCACAGTTTCCCTTCTCTTCTCTTTCTTTCTTTCTTTTTTTTTAAAAAGAGATTTATTTATTTATTATTATATATACAGTGCTCTGTCTGCATGTACACCTGCAGGCCAGAAGAAGGCATCAGATCACATTACAGATGGTTGTGAGCCACCATGTGGTTACTGGAATTGAACTCATGACCTCTGGAAGAATAGTCAGTGCTCTTAACCGCTGAGCCACTTCTCCAGCTCCAGTTCCTCTTCCCTTTGGGTGAAGAATACTTCTGTTTGGTTCTCAAACCAAGTCAACTCATGATGGCATGTCAACGCTCAGCGTGAGCTTGAGAAAACAAATGGGGGCTTGGAGTGCACAGTTCTTGGAGAAGGGATTTGGAAATCTGAGAGCAGTGGTTCTCAACCTGTGGAGACCCTTTCCAGGGTTGTGTGCCTGTGCGTCAGATATTTACATTACAGTCCCTAATAGTAGCAAACTTGCAGTTTAGAAATAGCAACAAAAACAATTTTAGGGTCGCAGCATTAGGAAGGCCGAGAACCGCTCCCCAGAGGGTAGACTTAGGTTCAAAGAGGAGGGGCCAGACTGCTGGGCAAGGTCACTGAGGGTGAGAGGTGCTGACTCCGGGAAGGGCTCCAGACCACTGGTGGTAGCAGCCCTTGGGACAAAAGGTGTTCCCAGGCCTCTATACCAGAGTTAACCAACCTGGCTGCTGCTTAAAACACCCACCTATCCAGGTGTGGTGGCCCAGACCTTTAATCCCAGGACTCAAGAAGCAGAGGCATATGGATTTCTGTGTGTTCAAGGCCAGCCTGCTGTACATAGTGAGTTTCAGGACAGCCAGAGCTATATTGTGAGACCCTGTTGTTGTGGAAGTGTTGGTTTCTTTAAAGACTCAGTTTTGTTACATAAACATGACTCTGTTTTAATCCCAGGTGTGGGATATGGAGCTGCTTTAGTTTGTCCACAGGTGTTAACTATGACTGTCTTATGCTCTGGGAGGGGCGTGATCTTTGCCAGCTGCAGACAGTTTAATTCTGAGGACTCTGAGAAGATAGAGATGCCAGAGCCCTGAGATGGACGGGGGCACTCAAAGGAAGAAGGAGGTGGCTGCTCTCCCTGCTGCTGCCTACCACTGCCACTGGTTCATCCTGATGCTGCGTTTGCTGTTTTGCTGGACTGCTGGATATCCTGACTATGATTGTCCCCAAGGAACTAAGCCTAAGGAGGTCTAGTCCCCTTTCCACTCTGACCTTCTTTCTCTCAAATCTAGTGTTGCAGGGTTGGAAGGGAAACAGAATTATAAGAACCCAAATGAAGTAGATAAAAATATGCCAACACTCTGTCTTAAAGAGAGAGAGAGAGAGAGAGAGAGAGAGAGAGAGAGAGAGAGAGAGAGAGAGAGAGAGAGAAGAAAAAAAGAAAGAAAGAAAAGAAAAAGAAAAATGAAGAGGCAGCCAGGCCATTCTGCCTGGAGCCATGTTGATGCCTGAGGGCTACACCACTGGAGGGAGCCATATGATGTGCATGGCCTGAGCTGCCACCTGAGGCCTTGGTGTTGTCTGATTCCATGGGGCTGTCCAGAGCCACGTCTGGGTCCACGGTCCTACTGCACCCAGGATCTGTGTTGATGTCCATGGCCCGTGTTACCACCAAAGGCTATGGGGACTCCATGGTCTGTGCAGCTGCAGCCTGAAGCCATTCATGTTGGTGTCCATGGGCCATACTGCACCTGGGAGCTATATTAACATGAGTAGCCTGCCCTGCCTCCTGAGGGGATGTCCCAGCCATGCTGCTGCTGAGAGCCATGTTTGGGATCTAGGGTCCTACTACAGCTGGGGGGCTGTGTTCATGGTCTGTCCTGTCCCCCAAAACCATGTAGAAGCCCATGATCTATATCCCTACTGACTGAACCCAGTACCTCTGGAAGAGTAGCCAGTGCTCTTAACCACTGAGACACCTCTCTAGCAAGGAGGTTACTTTTGCAATGATGTCAACTGCTGACACATAGTTGAGACAGAGGGACATGGAAGGCTTCTATGAAACCCCCCACCTCTGCCCCAACTCCACCCCCTTCTAAAAAAGTAGCAGCCTAAACAGGAAGTCATTGAAGAGAACGCTTTAAAAAGTATGGTGGAGAGCCGGGCAGTGGTAATACACGTCTGTAATCCTAGCACGTGGAAGGGAATCACATCAGGGGGAATCACTGTGAGTTGGAGGCTAGCCTGATCTACACAGAGAAACCTTGTCTCAAAAAAAAAAAAAAAAAAAAAAAGTGTGATGGGGATGCTGAAGTGTGGCTCCCCACAATTGATGGCTTTTAGTGGGGTGCAGGAGGGGCAGGCCACTGAGAGTTTGGCCAAGCTCCAGTGAGTATATAGATAAGATAAATTTGACTCGTTTTTTTCTTCTTTTTACTTTTAATTTTTTGAGGGGGAGGTCACAAGGGTGGGGGTAAACATGGAAGGCCTGGGAAATGAGTGTGAGCAAGGCGTATGATATGAAATTCCCCCAAAGTCAATAAAAATATTATGTTGAAACAAACAACAAAACAACAACAAAAAATCCCCTCCTCCCTAATCTCAAGGTACTGGGCTCTCATGAGTTTAGCAAAGTCAAATTTTTATTTTAACTTATTTGTAAGATTCATTTTTATTACTTGTGTGTTCCAGGGTATGTTCCTGTGAGTATAGGTACCCAGGAGGCCAAAAAGAGGACACTGTATCCCCTGGAATGAGAGTTACAGGCAGCTAGCTCCAAGCTGTGTAACATGGGTGGTAAGAACCAAACTTGGGTCCTTACAAAAGCAGTATATGCTCTTTAACCACTGTCCAGCTTAAGAAATTCAAGTTTTAAATGTGGGGCTCAGGTGACCCCATAGTGCCCAAGAATGGAAGGCTTTGGTTGAGCTGACAGACTGACAGAGACTCAGCCCCAGGCTCTCCTACTTGGGGGTATCTCAATGGCTGAAGGCTTTAAAAGTCAGGTTCTGGCTCCTGTAACATATAATTAACAAAGTAACAGTTAAGTCCGCCTATCTCTCTTCTGCCCAGCCAGGCTGTCAGCAACTCATTAGCCAATCAGGGATAATTAGGGGGGCAAAGTTACACAGCATCACTTGGGGTACCTGAGAATGTGCTCTTCTGGGGTGTAAGCAGATCTTGGGGCCCAGTAATTAGCATTAGAATACACAGCACCAGACCAACCCCCAACAGGCCCCTAGTTGATCCAAGATGGCCCAGGAATCAGAAATATTAGGAATTTGCTCAGATAATGAATATGCGTTGGTGCTCTGAGAAGGAATTAGCAGGAAAGCAAGTTTCTAACCTGTGCTGTGCTCCTTTTCCTCCCTTTGAGGTTCTGTCTTGGTCTGGAGACCAAGCTTGCTCTGATCGGGATCCTCTCGTCCTACCCCTGAGCACCACCATGGTCCATGCACAGAGATTTTGTTTGTTTGTTTGTTTGTTTTTGTTTTTGTTTTTTGAGACAGGGTCTTCCTATGTAGCCTTGGCTGTCCTGGACTCACTTTGTAGACCAGGCTGTCCTCGAACACACAGCGATCCGCCTGCCTCTGCCTCCCGAATGCTGGGATTAAAGGCGTGCGCCACCACGCCCGGCCCGCACAGAGATTTTTTTAATGCACACCAGTGTGCTCTGCACAAGGGAACTGAGTGGGCCTTGGAATGGGGAGATGTTGCAGGACACTGTTTGCGAATACTTTTGGATTCCACCGTGAACTGAATCCGAAAGCTCCCCCACAGGCTCATGTGTCGAATGCTTGGACCTTCGTTGGTGGCGCTGTTGTGTGCAGTGATAGAAACTTTAGGAGGCGGGGCCTCAACAGAGGAAGATGTCAATGTACCTTCTTCCTGTGCGTTTAACCTGGTCCAGGATACCTTCCAGTCTTTTCCTTCCCAGCCCGTATCTTCCTCCACCTCCTACCACCACTGTGACTTTCTGTCTTACAGCGAGTTAGAATCAGCAAAGCCAAGGATGATGGTCTGAACTTTCAGAAACTGTGAGCTAAAATAAATAGTTCTTCCTTTATGATGATTGGCTCATGTATTTGGTCACGGTGACAAAACCCAAGCCAACCAACCAACCAACCAACCGAACAAACAAAACTGAAAGAAACACACCAAGTTAGCTGAATCAGACGAACAAAACTCATCTCAAAGAGTTCCGCCTCCTCCTTACATCTGTCCACCTCTGCCAGCTGCTGTTCAAGACCCTGAGAGTGCTCTCACATTCACAGAATGTGAGCAAGCACACGTACAGAGACCCGTCCTCTCCTGCACTCCTGATCTACTGCCTGCCGGGGTCACACCAGTGGACAGCCCACTGTCTAGCGTCCCCGGCTCTGTAGGCTACACCTCTCTGGTGGTTACACTTCAGGGCTGCCTGGCTCCCAGCCCTTGGACCTCAACCTCCACTGAATGCATCCCTTTCCCACATAAAATGGCATTTCAGTTCTTATCCAGAAACAACACTGGGTGCCTTTTATAACCCACTTAATATAAAAAGGGGCAGAAGTGTGTAAGCTCAAAACTATTTTCATAATAAGATGTATTTGCTTTTTCCACTCTACAAAGCTAAGTGCTTTGGGAATGGACCCGAATTGCAGAAGCAAACAGGAGACCCCATCTGTCTTTTATTAAGCTAGACACTAATAAATTAATAATAAATGGCAGAAATGTAAAATAGTACCATATTTAACATTTTTTGTTCCACAAACTATATTTTTTTCTAAATAAACCCACATGTAGTGGTTTTATTATTATAAGAAGTAACCATCTTCTACATTCTCAGTTTTCACTCCTAAATTGGTAAATGTTGAGAGGTACAACCCACATAGCCAGGCAATCCTCTCAGAGGCTCGTCACGGTGGTTGTTCTCAACCTGTGGGTCATGACCTCTTTGGGAGGCAAACTACCCTTTCACAGGAGTTGCCCCAGACCATCTGAAAACACATATATTTACATTATGATTCATAACACTAGCAAAATTCACACTTATGAAGTAGCAATAAAAATAATTCTATGATTGGGGTCACCACAAGCTGAGGAGCTATATTAAACAGCCGCAGTGTTAGGGAGGCTGAGAGTCGCTGCTAGAAAGGGTTCCTGAGGTGGAGGTAGAGCTTTGCTGTCTTTCTTACTCTGTTCTCTAGCCACAAGGGACTCACTCACCTCTTCAGAAAACCTAGGAAAGGGGCCGGGTGTGGTGGTGCACGCCTTTATTCCAGCACTCGGGAGGCAGAGGCACGGCAGATGGCTGTAGTTCGAGGCCAGCCTGGTCTACAAAGAAAACCTAGGAAAGGGGTGAAGGAGCTCCCAAGGCTGGAAAAGCCAGGGGTCCAAGCCACAGTGCCTGCTGTTTCTTGGGAGGACCGCTGGTTTTGAAGAAGATTAGGGACAGGCCAGCCCTGCACATGAGATAAAATATCCCGGAGACTGCCATATCCCAGCACACCCTGAGGGGAGAGGAGGGCCAGGCAACCTGCTTTTCCCTCCTCTCCCAGCTCCCGATTTCCAGGAGCAAACCCCTACTGCCCCCTGGTGGTAGTTAGCCCCTGTGCAGTCTTTTTTTTTTCTTTCCCCTCAAGCAGGATGGCCTCTCCTTGGTAAGGGTGAGTAAAAGCCCTAGATAAACTTTTAAGAACATTTAGTAACCTTTAACTCTGGTAATTAATTACTGATCGTTCCTGGTCCTGCATCTGCCATTTAGCAGGGTTAGGAGTCTGTCCCCTGACTAGCCCCTTTGTAAGTGATACAGCGAGCACAGGGCAATGGGTGGAGCGCGGGGCTCTGATGAGGGAAAAGAGTGCCTAGTGTGCAGAAAGCTCTGGGTTCAGTCACCAGAGGACAGAAGAGGAGCAGGGGGAGGGGAACGAGAGGGAGAGAGAGAGAAACATATTCCAAGATCCCCAATCGATATAAGCTACGTTCTTTTCTTTCTGAGTACATCCCCAGGACAATGTTTAATTTACAAATTAACCACAGTGAGAGGCTTGCAACCAGAACCACTAAAAAAAAAAAAAAAAAAAAATCGAATATGTAACATTGAACTGCTATGAAAGTAAGGTCTCCCTGGAAAAGGACATGATAAATATTTATGTTTGAGGACCTCTGGGGAGTGAAAAAGAAGGCCAGCGAATACTATACATGGTGCCTATTGAGTGGGGTCAGGCCAACATCATACTTCTTTTGTCGATGGGCTCGACAGTGAATGGTCCGATGTACAAAGAACCCTGGACATTTGGTAGCTGAAAGTATTCTACATTGGGGCTAAGTTCTGTTAAGAGGGAATTTAACACCAGATCTCTGAACCTCATTGGCTTGTGTTGGTTACATGTTCAGTGTGCTATGCTTCTTATTGTTTTTTTGTTTTTGTTTTTGTTTTTTGTTTTAAGATTTATTTATTATGTGTATAGTGTTCTGCCTGTATGTGTGCCTGCAGTCCAGAAGAGGGCACCAGATCTCATTATAGATGGCTGTGAGCCTCCATGTGGTTGCTGGGAATTGAACTCAGGACCTTTGGAAGAACAGATAGTGCTCTTAACCGCTGAGCCATCTCTCCAGCTCCTTTTGTTTGTTTGTTTGTTTGTTTGTTTTTCGAGACAGGGTTTCTCTGTGTAGCCTAGGCTGTCCTAGACTCACTTTGTAGACCAGGCTGGCCTCAAACTCACAGTAATTCACCTGCCTCTGCCTCCTGAGTGCTGGGATTAAAGGCGTGCACCACCATGCCTGCCTGCTAAATTTCTTTCAGTGATCTTGGGAGCAGCTCCTGCTATAAACAGGTTTCCAACGGGAATACAATATCCCAGAGGTCCTCAGAGTGAGTCTGCCTGTTTATGCTTCGCGGGATCACCAGAACCAAAGTGAGCCAAAAACAGAGCCCTAGAAACTCAGAGCAAGGAAATCCTCAAACCAATCAGGCTGTTGAGAGCGGGAAAGGAAACTCAGATGCAATGTTAATCCAGGGGAGCGGCCTGTGGGCTTTACTACTCTTCTGACCCAGAGCCCACTAGGGGGAATTGTCCCTGGCCTGTGTGCAAACCCAGCTTAGACCTGTGGTTTCCATGGTGACCATCAAAGCATGGCTTTCCTACAGATGTTCCTCTTATGCCTCCACCCCTTCACCCATCACTTTCAGGCACAACTTAGAACTGAATTCTAAACAGATACCGTTTGCAAAAGCATTAGCTTTCCCTTTCAACCTATGGGCTTTGTTTTTGTTTTTGTTGTTGTTCAAAGGAAACCCCATTTCCCCAAATTCTGGCAGTTAGACAAAAGCTAGAATTCCTCAGGAACTTAGGAAGCTGGTTCCCGTCTGTCAAAAGGAGCCATTTTCCTTATCACTGGCAGAAGGGACAAACGGCTGTCTGTGCTGTTAGCATACAAAGTGCATGCTGGCCTCCTGGCTCCCTCAGCGTCACAGTCCATGCTAGCATCTCTTGACTCTTTGCTCCTCTCCCCTACCCTAAAGTTCTGAGCTCAAAGGCTTCCCCCTCCCCAGCTGCTCATTCTCCTTATAGCCCTGCTGTTTTCCCCTCCCTCACCCCCTCCCCCTTGTCCCCCTTGTCCCCCTCCCCTACCCCCTGCATCTCTTGTGCCCAGGTCCATTCCATTCAGCCTACTACTTTCTCGCTCTGTTCTGGACACTTCCAGATGCCTCTCATGTCCACAATAAAAACCTTGCCCTTAACTATAACACGGAGCAGCCATGTCATCAGTTTATACACAAACTATTTAATTTACACAGAAAGACTCATTAAAATGATTCTGTAGGGCTGGAGAGATGGCTCAGTGGTTAAGAGCGCTGCCTGCTCTTCCAAAGGTCCTGAGTTCAAATCCCAGCAACCGCATGGTGGCTCACAACCATCTATAATGTGATCTGATACCCTCTTCTGCAGATAAAGCACTCATATACAATAAATAAATTTAAAATGATTCTGTAATATCAACTATATGAGGTTTATCTTATCGGGCTTTTGTGTATGTTGAACCTTTTTTTTTTTTTTTTAAATAATAGAGGCTGAGGGTGTAGTTCAGTTTTTGAACCCCAGTATTACACACACACATACATACATACATACATACATACATACATACATAGAAAAAGCATATTAAAATTTTTTGTGTGGAGGTTGGGGGCTTCAGAGAAAGAGCGGAGCCGAGGAAGACCTTTAACACCAAAGGAAATGCGGAGCCGGGGAAGTGCTTACGCCGGATGACCTTGGTGCCACAAACGGCCTATCTAAGGTCCACAAAGTTCTTTGGGTTTTTTGTTTTGTTTTGGGTTTTTTTTGTTTTGTTTTTTGTTTTGTTTGTTTGTTTGTTTCTTCTTTTGTTTTGTTTTAGGCCTCAAACTCACAGTGATCCACCTGCCTCTGCCTCCCCGAGGAGTGCTGGGGTTAAAGGCGTGCGCCACCACACCTGGCCACAAAGTTCTTTGAAGAAACAGACTTAAAGGCAGACAAGTTCACAGCTGCAGCTAGAAGATAGAAGGCAGCGTTATCTGACAGCAACGGACTCACCGCCCCCCTCACCCCAAGATGGGATTACTAAGCAACACACTTCTCTGAGCAAATGGTGAAAGAGGAGAACAAAGGAATTCAAACCGTTGGACGTTAAGACCCCTTTATGCTACCTAGGATCCCCCCTGCTTGAGAGGAATTTATAAAAGTTCCCAGGTAAGCCGGGCGTGGTGGCGCACGCCTTTAATCCCAGCACTCGGGAGGCAGAGGCAGGAGGATCGCTGTGAGTTCGAGGCCAGCCTGGTCTACAAAGTGAGTCCAGGACAGCCAAGGCTACACAGAGAGACCCTGTCTTGAAAAACCAAAAAAAAAAAAAGTTCCCAGGTCAACACCCTCGGTCGCTTTCCGAGACCTTTCATTTGGGGTCGGGCTCGATCCAGCCCAGGCTGAATTAAAGATTCCACTTGTGTTTACAGAGGTTTCCAGTCTTCTGGGTTATTTTGGGGGGGATCACAACCTGGGCGCAGCAGGCAGATGAGATGGTTCAGCTGGTAAAGGCTCTTGCCACCACACCTGGTAACCTGAACGGAATGAGTGGATTTCTTTCCTTCTTTTTTTTTTTTTTTTTTTGGTTTTCGGAGACAGGGCTTCTCTGTGTAGCCCTGGCTTTCCTGGACTCACTTTGTAGACCGGGCTGTCCTTGAACTCACAGAGATCTGCTTACCTCTGTCTTCCGAATGCTGAGGTTAAAGGTGAGCTGGAATACTTGGATTTCATGCAGTGGAGGGAGAGTGGACCTCCGAAAGTTACACACACACACACACACACACACACACACACACACACACACACACA
>OU015747.1:49078520-49140449 GCA_907169655.1 Acomys percivali | reverse complement strand
TTATTATTATTATTATTATTATTATTATTATTATTATTATTATTATTATTACATCTTCAAGTCAACAGGAGGTCCTAGATGAGAGAACAAGTTCTTGATGTCTCAAAATGTTGTTTCAGCATTTGCTATGAGCAGTAGTCAGTCTGTGGGGTGCTGGGACATACAAAGGTGGAACGTCACTCTTCCCACAAGGGTTTTACTGGGGGGATGACACAAACACACACACGCAGACATACACACAGACAGACAGACACACACACACACAGAGCTAGTATGAACCAGTGGGCCACGGTGGGCTGAGTGTGAACACAGAGCCCCCAGATGAATGGGATCTGTGTTGATGTGGAAATTGAGGCAGGGAGGGCTTCAGAGTGGAGCAGGGCTAGTACAGGAGGTGGATGGAGAGGTGAGCTTGGCAGTGCAAGAGTCCAGCTGTGCTCCTTTAAGTTGGGTACCATGTAGCTTTTAGCTTGGGGTGTGACATGATTGTGTGTGTGTGTGGTGTGGTGTGTGTGTGCGTGCTAACTTCTCTTTCCAGCAATGCCTGAAGGACAGGGAACAGGATGGGTGACTACCTCTGAGGTAGTTGTGCCGTCAGGCCCCAGGCTTCTGACTTCTGGTTCCCCAGGGTCCAACAGGGAAGAAAAGAAGCTGGGAAAAGAGGGGTTCCTCATGTGAGGGAGTAACGCGCAGCTGGAAGGCCAACACTCACCTGGAGACGGGGTGAATAAGGGAGAAAGTCCTACACAAATACTTCTGGGATCCTGGCTGCATTTTAGAGGTGGCCACGGAGAGCAGATAGAAGGATGCTGTTCTTCCCTAATGGCTCTGATAGTCCTCTGGTATTTGCCAGCAAACCTGGCAAAGCTCTCTATAATTAAAGGCCAGTTCTGGAGCCTGTAATTTAGAGCATTATCAAAATATGACCGGCGACTGGAGGGCAGGGCACAAACAAGCCCTGCTTTCACAAGTGTAGCTCACATGGATGGTGATTTTGAAAACTCAGCCCCTGTGGCCCCACTGCCATCCTGCTGGCCCACATGGGCGTTCACCATTTGGAACTGGCTACGTTTTCATTATCCCAAAGGAGTGTGGTTGCAGGAATAAATTGGTCCTTTCTTTCTTTCTTTTTTAGGGCAATGTTTGAAATTTTAGGTATAATTCTCATAACATAAAATGACTATTTTAAAATATGCAATTCTAACTGGGTATGCTTATAGTCTCAGCACTTGGCAGAGGCAGAGGCAGAGGCAGGGGGATCATCACAAGTTAAAAGCCATCCTGATCTGTGCAGCCAGTTCTGAACCAGCCAGAAC
This sequence comes from Acomys percivali, assembly GCA_907169655.1. Taxonomy (NCBI): domain Eukaryota; kingdom Metazoa; phylum Chordata; class Mammalia; order Rodentia; family Muridae; genus Acomys; species Acomys percivali. The sequence goes on along the minus strand of OU015747.1, from coordinate 49,139,133 downwards.
AAAGAAAATGTGTCCTTTGGTAGTTTCAGGTGTATTTACAATGTTGTACGGTTGTCTCCTATGTTCAGAACCTTCTTTGTTTGACGCAGGCTCTCACAGTGTTGCTCAAGACTAGCCTCAAACTCACAGCAATCCTGCTCAGCTTCTCACACGATGGGATTATAAGCTTGAGCCACCACACAGGGCACAATCTTATCACCCAGAACAGAATTAACAGCCCATCGCTGTTGTCATGATAAAGCACACCGGAAGCAGTTATGAATATCAGAAATGAGTCTCACACTTCTGGAGGCTGCGGAGCCTAAGAGGCCGCCTGGAGGGTTGGTCAGGTGAAGGCTTGCTCTTTGCTTCCAACATGGTTCCTCTTGCTCACACGGTAGAGACCCAGAAAGGGAAACAGAGCTTGGGCATCTACTATAAGAGCATTAATCCCAGTAGTGATGGGGGAGAGGGCTCCTAATCACTCGCCAATCACTGTGACAGAGGCTACTCAACTCCTCGTGGCTAGGAAGCGGACAGAGGAGAGGCAAGAGGCTTTGAGACATGGAGGGAAAACAAGCCTGGGTCCCTGAGTGCTGGTTTACCATACACTGGTGCTGGGAGCATTTCAGTTTTCAGGGCTGTTAATAACACCATGTTTTCCAAGCAGGGGACCCTGGGGAATGGTGCAGAGTCAACAGTGATGAGGAAAGAAGGAATTTGCTTACATTTATGGACTTCAGAGGGAAAAGTTCTCTGAGGGTCGAGATCTCTGAGTTTTGGGCTTAGTTGGAGGTACTAGGTAGGACACACAGACTCTAACTTAGGGAGCTCCCCTGTCCCACCCTACCTGGGGGCTGCCACCTGCTAGGAGTTTAGCTGTTTGGGAGAAGGTGGAATAGTTAAGAGTAGAAGGTGTGGGTGCTGCCCTCTAGTGGAGATGCCCTGTGGTCTCACAGGGTCGAAATACAAGTTTCCAGTGCTTGACCTCCCCTGTGTCTTCCAGCTACGTAGGCCCCATCATTTACTTTCCAAGACACCCCAATACTGTCATAGTATCAATCCAACAGGATATTGATCCACTGATTACATTCGGAGCCCCCAGGGCCCATTAACTCCCCAGAGTTCATCAGTGAACCTGCTTGGAACTTTCTGTACCTGAGTCATAGCACATAGCACATAGCACATAGCACATAGCACATAGCACAGGCATGAAGTGATGCCTGACTGTGGCTAAGCCTGTGGGGAAGCATGGAATCACCATGCCTTTGCTTCTGCTTTTCGTGGGGAACCACGACAAAGATGTGCAGGGTTCTGCTTCAGGGCTGACAGGAAAGGAAGGAAACTGGCCAAAGGAGACAGGAGGACTGGGTTCCTAGCCCAGGGAAGGTTCTCAAACCTTCCTCAACCATCTCTATAGTGGGAATAAGTGAGTACTGTTGCCTTCAAGGAATAAATACCCTGGCACGTTTCACACTCGCTGGCATCTGCACGTCTTAACATGCCTGTGTAGGCCGGAGGCTGCTGCGGCTGCCCTCACCTGGGTGGCCACATCAGATGTTACAAACTGGGGTGTCAGTAGATGGGGGGAGCTCACAAAAGGGCAGAGCGTCTCATAGCAGTGGCCTCCACACTGTGTGTCAAAGGAGGTGGCCACAGAGTGGGCCAGGCCTGTGAGGGGCTCACTTCACTCGGCTTTCCCTCTTGGGTATAAGAAAGACAGATGGTGAACAGTTCTGTTTAGGTCGATGGAAAAGAGCTCTTCAGTAAATGCTAAATAAAAACTGTGTCGATTAGCATTGTTTTCATCTTTAGGGAGCATTGAGGGAGCTTAGAGGGACACAGGCAGACAGAGGACGTGAGAGTGGACTAAGATGGCAGCTTCTCTGTCCCAGGAAACATTGGAAGAGAGATGGTGGGGAGCCACGAGGGTGCGTATCTAAGCAGGACCCAAAGGGAAAGGGAAGACCCAGCCCTCAATAAAGCTGATGCTTTCATTTTCTCTCTGTCTTTCCCCAACATTCAAGTCTTGGTAGAGATCACCGACAGTTAACAATGAGGCGTGTTAAACTCAGGGCCAACACACACATCTCCTTGCGACAGTGCGGCCTGCTGAGAAGTCCGTGGGCTTGTGGGGCTTGTGGCGCATGTGGAAAGACTAAGAGTGCCCGAAAGCGGTCAAGCTTTAGCGCTGGTGTTTCAGAGCATTACTTATAGCAGTGTCAGCTCGGTATGGTGGCTGATATCTGCAGTCCCAGCCCTGGAGAGGTGGAGGCAGCAGGCCAGCCTGGGCTACATAGTGAAAGCCTATTTTAAAAACAAAAGGCAAATGATAACACTTTCGGCTCAACTGTGAAGGCTGCCTAGCTTTTTAGAGAAGCCCTTTTCCAACCTTTTGATAACTTAGGGTAGGAAAAATCATAATAAATGCTAGTTTCATTTATAGCTCTCTGGAAACAACAACAACAGTAAATTGGTTAAGAAAATACAAAATTTAGTAAATGTCAAAGGTGTTCAGGGAAAGGCAACATCTGTGCAAGACAAGGAGGTGACATGTGGAAGTCCCCTCTTCTTAAAGGACGTCCAGGTGACAAAGAATGCTCACCCCAGGCTGTGGGCCCCAGGAGGACACAGGTACCCCTCACAGACCTAATCCCTCCTAATCCACACTCCGCAGCCTGGAACTGGACACAAGCACAGCACTGCCAAGCATGCTTGGCGTTTGGGAGAACCAGGAGTAGCTAGTTTAGCGGCACATCCCTGCTTTGCATTCCTTGGGCTGAAGTGGTACACGCAGCTGCAAGCTGAGACCGCTCAGCGGCTCAGTGGGGTTGAGCCTTTTGGAGAGCTTTGGCAACAGGGGAATTTGTTCCCCATTCTTGCAACATTGTACCTTTTCATGTGGCTGCCTGCAGGCACCCGAGGCACACCCTTCTGCCCCCCCCCCCCCACACAAGGCGACCCTCCCCCTGCACACACAGGAAGTTTTTCCTGCTTTACACACTGTGCACAACTTGCTTGGGTCGCTACAAGGCTAGTTAGGTTTCTTTAGTGTGGAGGCCTTTGAGAGCTGGGTGAGCCAGGATACTTGCAGAACAATGCACAGGGAAATAAAAAGTGCATTTCAGGGAGGCAGAGGCAGGCGGACCGCTGTGAGTTCGAGGCCAGCCTGGTCTACAAAGTGAGTCCAGAATGGCCAAGGCTACACAGACAAACCCTGTCTCGAAAAAACCAAACCCAAAACAACAACAACAAAAAAAGTGCATTTGACAAGTGAATTGTGGGGGATGGGGGGCGGCTCTTAATCCACTAGTCAAGGTGTACCTCACCGAAACCGCTCGCATGGAGGAATTTGTGGACTTCTTACCCACGTTTTGCTCCCAAGGAATAGGAGAATTCTGGAATGCTTCCTTTTCTTTTTTTTTTTTTTTTTTTATTTTTTTTTTTTTTGGTTTTCCGAGACAGGGTCTCTCTGTGTAGCCTTGGCTGTCCTGGACTCACTTTGTAGACCAGGCTGGCCTCGAACTCACAGCGATCCGCCTGCCTCTGCCTCCCGAGTGCTGGGATTAAAGGCGTGCGCCACCACGCCCGGCATGCTTCCTTTTCTTAACATGCTTAGCAAATCAGGAAATAAAGGTCTGCTCAGAGAAGAGGAGGGAAGGATGAGCCAAGAGCCAGCCAGGCTGTGTGAGGAGAGACTGCGAGAGCCGCTGAAGCAGCCCGGGGGTGGGGGGTGGGGGGTGGAGAGGGAGAGGTGGGGGAGAGGGAGAAGGGGGAGAGGGGAGAGGGAGGAGAGATGGGGGAACGAAGAGGAATGGAGGGAGGGGGGAAGGCGGGGAGAGGTGGGGAGGAGGGAGAGGTGGGTAGGGAGGAGGGAGAGGTGGGTGGGGCCGGGAGTGGGGCAGCCTCGGTGTCTGAAACCCACCCTCTCCCCTCTGCTCATAGCCATAAACACTCCGGAGCGCTTTGAGCCACGGCTCTAGAGCATCCATAAGAAACCCTTTTTCACCGCTCACTCTCTCTTCTTTTCTGGAGTAACCTGAGCGGTGTATCCCAGCAACGGAAATGCCACCAAGACCATTCCCTGAGAACTGCGCTAGACACGGTCCAGCTCCCTCAGCCTTCTTGGCTGTCTCTTAAGACTCTCTCTGGGACCGGGAGTGGTTTTAAAGGGAATGGTGGTGCCACCTAGTGCCACCTCCTGCCTCCGGGAGCATAAGGCGCTGAGTGTAGGGTTAGTTGAATGAAAACTAAAGAATTGCCGGGTGGTGGTGGTGCAAGCTTTTAAATCCCGGCACCTGGGAGGCAGAGGCAGGTGGATCGCTGTGAGTAGGAGGCCAGCTTGGTGCATAAAGCAAGTCCAGAAGAGCCAAGGCTACACAGAGAAACCTTGTCTACACACACACACACACACACACACACACACACAGCACTCACTCTGACCTCCACAGGTGTGAGGCCCTGCTCAAAGATCACTTCCTCCAAGATGGCTTCCTCGATTTTCTCTCTCCCCTGGGAAGAAACAGCATAACCTCCCTGGAATATTTGTATCCTTCTGAGCACCTGGTAGGTGTTACCACAGGGTGATAAAATGAGGCTCTCAGTCTCCACTCACTCCGTTTTGTTTCTAAGGAAATACTGGATCCAAAATTGTGTTTGTGAGAGCTCAGCAAATGTCTAGCTTAGGTCTCAGAACGCTCAAATGCTCAGGCCTTCCTCAGCCACCCTGAGAGTGTGAAGTAGTTGAGAGAATCTGACGACTTCTTGTCTATGCTGACCCCCACAGCAGGAAGGGGAACGAAAGGAAGATGTCACTAGTGTCCCCTGTTCTGCAGAGACCCTGGTAGGTTTGTCATTGTCGTTCTTGGCAGTTGAGGGCCTCATGGACACAGACACTCACAGGCCTGAGATGGTCAGAAACAGGAATGACTGCCCTGTGCCAGGGCAGGGTGGGGTGGTCATGGCAAGCTTGTAAGGCTCCTACTGTGGGGACATTTATTTATTTATTTATTTATTTATTTATTTATTTATTTATTTTATTATGTATACAGTGCTCTGCCTGTGTGTACACCTGCAGGCCAGAAGAGGGCATCAGAACACGTTATAGATGGTTGGAGCCACCATGTGGCTGCTGAGAATTGAACTCAGGACCTCTGGGAGAGCAGTCAGTGCTCATAACTGCTGAGCCATCTCTCCAGGCCCTGTGGGGACATTTAAACCCCTGGTATAAAGGGAACAGGGTGAGAACTTAGATTTTTGTTTTGTTTTGTTTTTGAGACAGGGTTTCTCTGAGTAGCCCTGGCTGTGCTGGAACTCATTCTGTAGACCAGGCTGGCCTGGAACTCAGAGATCCTCCTGCTTCTACCTCTGCCTCTGCCTCTGCCTCTGCCGGGATTAAAGACCTGCTCCACTGTGCGCCCCGCCTCTTTGGATTCTCTGTGGCAGCCAGCGTATTGGAAAATGCTGAAAATCGTCCCCTTTCCCAGCCCCATGCCCCAGCCCACTTGAGCAACATCTGGGAAACAGGCAGGGTTCCCACAAGCACAGCACAGGATCACTTTTATTTACCAGTCAGTCTGCCATCCAGACTGTCCTGCTGTCTGAAGGCATCAGGCCTTGCCCTCTGGGCTCAGCCCTTTCTTCCTGAGGCAGGGACTTGCTGCATGGGTCCCTCTCTCTCTCCCTCCCTCTCTCCCTCTCTCCCTCCCTCCCTACCTCTCTCTCTCTCTGTCTCTCTCTCTCTTTCTCTCTCTCAGTTTTTCAAGACAGGGTTTCTCTGTAGCCTTGACTGTTCTGGACTTTGTAGTCCAGGCTGGCCTCGAACTCACAGCGATCCGCCTGCCTCTGCTTCCCGAGTGCTGGATTAAAGGCGTCATTAAAGAGCTGGATTAAATGCCAGCTCTTTTCCTCTCTTTCTCCCCTTCCTCCCCTTCTTCTTGCTCCTTCTCTGTTTTTGTTTTGTTTTGAGACCATATAGCCCAAGCTGACCTCTAATTTTCAAACTCCTGCCTCAAACTCGTGAATGCTGGGGGACCGCAAGAGTGCACCACCATGCCAGGCTAAGGTTGTCCTCTTGATTATTAAGGTAGCATGTACACACACACACACACACACACACACACACACACACACACACACACGCTCACATGCACACGCATGCATGCACCTTCCTCCAAGGCACCCGGCACACAGCAGATACCTGCACATTTACTCTTCTATTTCCACATGTACTAAGAATTCATGTTCATTGCCAGCTACAGAGCAGGAGAAAGAATGGTGTTGGGCGTTGGTCTGATGCTCCGTGTGTACAAATGCTGAATTCTAAGCCCTGAGATCTGCTGCAGTCTGGACAAGTGCATAAACTTTGCTTCCCACTTATCTCTGACTAGTTAATAAAAAAATAAAAATAAAAAAGCTGGACAGCCTGTAACTAGGCAGAAGAGAGGTAGGCGGAACTTCTGTTCCTGGGCTTTGGGTCTCAGATATGGACCACAAGGTAGAAGAGAAGGAGAGAGAAGAGGAAGAGGGAGGATGTCACCAAGAGGAATTGACCTGATGGAGAAAAATAGCCCAGACGGGACCAACATGGCAAGTAGTTCAGTGTGTGGCTGGGAACTAGCTTAGGGGGTTAATATAAAGCATATCTGCCCAGCTAGTGAGCCTAAGGCTTATTAATAAATCTAATAAGTCTCTGTGTCTTGTATTTGGGAGCTGAAAATGGGGGTGAATAGAAACGCCCCCAAATTAATAAGTTATCTGCTAAGAATGGATGCCTCCTCTGTCCTGCAGGATGGTGTTGGCTGCAGGGGAGGTGTATGAACAGTTTCTGTAGTGCTTGCAGCAAGCAAGGAAGAACATTCAGATTCCCAGCCAGGCCCAGCCAGGAGCAGGCAGGGCCACTCACATCTCCACCACCATAGCTCGCTGGCTTCTTTTTTTGGGGGGTAGGGGTGCAGCTGGTTGTTTGCTTTGCTTTGTTGAGGCAGAGTCTTTTCTAGTCCAGGCTAGCCAATCTTTGTGTGTGGCTGAAGACGAACTTCTGATCCTCTTGTCTGCATCCGGAATGCTGGGATCACAGTGTGTTCCACCACGCCTGGGTTTCTGTGGTGCTGGGGAGCCCTGTTTCAGTGGCTGTCCGAGAAGCCATCTGGGGAGTTCAGCTGTGCCCCTTGCAAAATGATTAGCTCAGGCTGGGTTTGTCAACACTCTCCTCATGAAGGTGTGGGGAGGGTCGGTCCCAAGATCCTTACCCAAGTATCCAGCCGATCCTTGCCATCTGCTGTATGTAACTCTGACCTCATTGGACAAGGTCTGGGGAGGGGCTGGAGTATGTAGCCTTGGAAACAGTGGGGGAGGGGAGCCCCTTCTATGTTGCTACAGAGAAACCCTCATCCCTCCTGAATAAGGCTTTCCAGGTGCCACTTGTTAGGAGGAGGGCCACCCACACCCCTGAGAGGAAGTCCCCCGCCAAAAGCCATTAATTCTCAGCCCAGTGTGGTGGCCCATGTCTTTGCTCCCAGCACTCAGGGAGGCAGAGGCAGGAGGATCTCTGTGAGCTCGAGGCCAGCCTGGTCTACAAAGGGAGTCCAAGACAGCCAAGGTTACACAGGAAACCATGTCTCAAAAAACAAAACAAATGAAACAAAAACATCATTAGTTCTTGGAGTGAATTTAGGTGGAACCTGTCATTGAGACCTTAGAAAGGGTAGGCTTAGGCTCCCTTTGGGAAGGAATTTTAGCAATATCCAGGGACCATATGTGTTAAACAAAGACCCCACTCACTAAGCTACACCCCTGGCCAAATATGTTCCCCCACCTTTAATTCTCATAAAACTTATGCATGGTAGTTCACAAATAACTTCATTTCCAGGCTGAGGTCCAGGGACAGGACATGTACAGCTGTCGATAACACCTGTGTCAGTTGAGAAGGACCAGGATATCTGGGCATCCCTGCTCCTAGGCCTCCAGGTGAGAGGTCCCAGAACTTGCCTAGTTGGTGGGAGTCGGCCCTGTAGGGATCTGGGTGAGGAGGGAGTGCTATGTAGGATGTGGGGCTCCCCGGGAGGGCAGACCAGGGGCTTGGGAAAAGGGATGGGCTCTCACCTCACTTTGTGCTCCTGGTCGGTGAACCCAGATACCTCTAGTTATCTGACAGAAACCTTTATAGGCACAGCTGGAAAGGACTGGGGTGACCTTATCCAAGGTATAATAAGCAAGGTGACTATGAATGACAGGAGAGAGAGAGAAAGGGGGGGACAGAGACAGAGACCCCACAAATCTATGAACTAGAAATAGCTAATCCCTTTATGTTTTTGTAATCAACCTGATTCTGTTTCAGAGCTCTCACTCATTGTTGAAAGGATGCTGGTGTTTGAGGTCGCCATGTCTGCCCTGCCCCCCCCCCCCCCACCTCAATCTGGATAGCCACTCTGAGCTCAGTGTTAGGTGCAGGACTCCCTCTCCCTAGCAGGGCCTCCTGCTCTCAGCCTGACTCCATCTAGAGAGTGTCTCTAGACACAGATGCCCTAACCACACTTGATATATAGCCCTTGACGCAGCTCCCTGCTAGCTCTCCCCTCCCTGCACCTATAGCATAATTAGGTGCTGTGTTCCCATCCATATGATAGGAGTGTGCTGCCAAATGCAAAACAAGCATCCTTAAAGTGCCTGGTTTCAACTAGTTCTGAACACCTATCCTGGAAGGCCCCACCCACTCCCCAAGGGCTGTACAGCTTTTGTTCTTCCTGAGTAAAGTTGAACTAGCTCCTGATGTGGTTCCCTGAGTGTTTGATCTCTGTCATGCTTCCAGCCTTGTGCCTCGTCTTCTGGTCCTCCTGCCTTGCCTTGGTGGGCTGCTGACCATCAGCCCCCACCCCCAGCCCCCCAGGGAAGAGGAGAACCACAGCTCATCGCTGTAGGAACTCGGGATGTTATTTTTAGGTTCCCTGGTACCATGGTCCCACTGACAGGACTTCTTTCCAGTCCACGTGGATCCAGTGGACCTCAGGGTCTGGCAGGAGCATTGGAACCTTAGGGATCCGGGGCCACCGCTTCCTTTAAAACACTCTCTGGAGTGTCACCCTGAGTCTTGGCACCCTCACCACCACCCTAACCTGCACCCATTCCCAACTCTCTCCTACCTCAAGACCTCTCTCAACCCACTGCCTGTTGAGATGCCCAATTTTTTCATTATGCTTGTTTCCCAAAAGCAACCTAGTAGACTTCTTAAAATGTTTGAGTAAAAGGTTAGAGAGGCTCACACCTCGAGCCACCAGCACTGGGAAGGCAGAGGTGGGAGGATTGTCCACCGGTCCGGGACTAGGTTGGGTTATATCGTGAGTTCCAGGCTAGACAGAGCTACATAGGGAAACCCTGTCTCAAAAAAACAAAAAAAGGCAAACACAACCCCTGTTCTACTGTGCTTTCCTGTTGCTGTGATAAAGCACTGATCACTGACCGCAAAGTTACTTGGGCTATAATTTACAGTCAGCTCTGAAAGGAAGTCAGGGCAGGAACTCAACGCAGGAACCAAAGCAGAGACCGGAACTGCTTACTGGCTTGACTTCTAGGGCTTGGGCAGCCTGCTTTCTTATACAGCCCAGGACCACCTGCCCAGGGGTGGCAGGCACCACATCAGTCAAGAAAATGCTCCACAGACATGCCAACAGGCCAATCCAAATGCAGAAAATCCCTCAGTAGAGGGCCTCTCTTCCCAGGTGACTCTCCTTTGTGTCACATTATCAAGAACTAAGCAGCACACTTGTAGAAAGGGATGTTAGTTCATTGAAAGTAGGTGACTTAGAAAGTTGAACACCACCCTGCCCCAAGTGAAGAAGAAGAAGGAGGAGGAGGAGGAGGAGAAGGAGAAGAAGGAGAAGAAGGAGAAGGAGAAGAAGAAGAAGAAGAAGAAGAAGAAGAAGAAGAAGAAGAAGAAGAAGAAGAAAAGATCCTGCTTCAGGAGACAAGAAACAAGGTGAGGGCCTGGAGAGATGGCTCAGAGGTTAAGAGCACTGACTGCTCTTCCAGAGGTCCTGAGTTCAATTCCCAGCAACCACATGGTGGCTCACAACTATCTATAATGAGATCTGGTGCCCTCTTCTGGCCTGCAGGTGTACATGAAGGCAGAGCACTGTATACACAATAATAAATAAATCTTAAGAAAGAAAGAAAGAAAGAAAGAAAGAAAGAAAGAAAGAAAGAGAGAAAGAAAGAAAACAAGATGATCTGGAGAGGGCCGGGCGTGGTGCCGCAGAGGCAGGCGGATCGCTGTGAGTTCGAGGCCAGCCTGGTCTACAAAGTGAGTCCAGGACAGTCAAGGCTACACAGAGAAACCCTGTCTCGGGGAAAAAAAAAAAAAAAAAGATGAGCTGGAGAAAGGAGAAATGGCTCAGAGGTTAAGAGCACTGGCTGCTTTTCCAGAGGACCTGGGTTGGAGTCCCATCACCCACATGGTGACTCACAATGTCTGTAACTCCGGTCTCAGGGGATGAGAATAAAGATGGGAGTCGGGTGCCAAGACATCAGGGTGACACTCTGGAGAATGCTTTAAAGGAAGCAGCATCCTGGATCCCTACCTGAGCCTGAGGTCCACTGGAACCTCTGTGGGTATCAGGCATGTGTGTTATGGACAGATATACATGGAGGCAAAACACCTGTACACATAAAATAAACATAAATAAATCTTCTTTTTAAAGAAGCAATGGTGAACAAAGAGGAGACAAAATAATAGATTACTCTAAAAATAAAATGAAGTTATTTAAAGTTGGGCTGTCCAGCACTCAGGAGTCAGAGGCAAGTGGATCTCTGAGTTTGAGGCCAGCCTTATCTTCGGAGTGAGTACTGGGAAAGAAGGAAGAGGAGGAGAAGAGAGAAAGAAAGAAAAAAAGAAAGAAAGAAAGAAAGAAAGAAAGAAAGAAAGGAGTCAGGCATAGTGGTGCGCACCTTTAATCCCAGCACTCGGGAGGCAGAGGCAGGTGGATCGCTGTGAGTTTGAGGCCATCCTGGTCTACAACAGGAGTCCAGAATACAGCTATGGCTACACAGAGAAGTGACATTAATTTTATGGATTTTTTGAGACAAGGTGTTGGCTCTGTTTCTTAACAATTAAACTTTATTATACAACCCAACTAGCTTACACAAAGGGGAAAAAAGGTTAAAGGGAAACAAGAGTGAACCTTCAAGTATTTATTCCATGGGACAGGTCCCTAGGTGTCTCTGGCCTGCGTGCTGGTCCTGCCTGTTTGCTGATCCTCTTTCCAATCCACTCAAGCCCGGTCTGAACCTGCTGCTCCTCTCTGTCCTCCTAGCCTGCCTGTCTCTCACGTGCAAGGGGCGGTCTCCCTCTCCCATTGAGGGTCGATTAGAATCACAATAGTCCAGGTGCAGTCCGTCCCCACCCCCCCTTCCTGAATTCCAGGCTCAGGCAAGGAGTGGTGTGTCTAAGGACAAAGCCCGCCAAGACTGCTTTCACTTGTGACAGAGTTTACAATCCTTCCCACAACAAGGTTTCTCTGTGTAACAGCTCTGACTGTCCTGGAACTTGCTCTGCCTTCCAAGTGCTGGGATTAAAGGTGTGTAGCACCACCACCCCGCTAAAGATACTGACTCACTTTATATTGGACAACATCTAAATATTAATGTTCAAAATTTAGAGTGCACACACACACACTATTTAAGGAGCTCACTAAAATATCTAGCATTCTCTAAAGGAAGGAAATTAAACAGAGCTGGGATAGAAAGGGACATGGCGGGCGAACAGAATAACGCGAGGGAAAAGTCAGGAAGAAGAGCTTGCCACGCCCCCGTGGAAACATGTCGGAGGAACTGTGGTGATTTGTAGAGGTGAGATTTTTTTATTTTTTTATTTTTTGTCCTGTGATAGCCAGCTCCAAAGTGGCCCGAGATGACCCTGGCACTTAGCAGCTCTTTGGTGTAGTCCTCTTCCATATTGTAGCAGAGCTGGTATAGGACTCAGGCGCCATGGCTTATATTTCATCTGGAGGCTGCCACCCCGAGGCTTCAACCCGAGGCACGTTCTCTCGCCATCTCTGCCTTAAGTCATTGGGTCTTGGAGTGGGGGACTTTTTATGAGCATCCCTATCAAAAGCCTCACCTGTGGCCTCCTGCCAGCAGCCACACCTGTGAGCATAGGAGTGACCTTCTCAGGGTCCATCCAGATTTTGGGTGACAGTAACTCTTTGAATATCTGGCTGCCACCTCCTGACAGTCTCTGAGTTGGAACTCTGTCGCCGCTGAGGCACAAGATACAAAATACAAGTAAGGAGTACTTTGGGAGGACAGATATTTTGGGGGATAATTTGTTGTACAATAAATATTAGAAAACCCTTTTCAGGGCTGGAGAGATGGCTCAGAGGTTAAGAGCATGGCCTGCTCTTACAAAGGTCCTGAGTTCAATTCCCAGCAACCACATGGTGGGTCACAACCATCTATAATGTGTCTGGTGCCCTCTTCTGCATACTTAATAAATACATAAATGCATCTTTAAAAAGAAAGAAAGAAAACGAAAATCCTTTTCAAGCTGGGCATGGTGGCACACGCCTTTAATCCCAGCACTCGGGAGGCAGAGGCAGACGGATTGCTGTGAGTTTGAGGCCAGCCTGGTCTGCAGAGTGAGTCCAGGACAGCCAAGGCTACACAGAGAAACCCTGTCTCGGGGCGGGATGCGGGACGGGGGGGGGGAAGGGGGAGGAAAAAGAAAAAGAAAACCCTTTTCAGTTTTCAGATTCTATGATTTGGCCTTCCAAATCCATAGGTTATAGATTAGAGGTTTAACTACCTGAGGATCAGATGTATTTATAAAAACAAAATGATGCCAATATCGAATAGCTATAGATTTTCCCCATTTTACTCAATAACAGTGTAACAATAAGTACAATACTTACGCACCATCAAATATTTAATGCAATTAGTGATGTAGAGATAATTTAAATACATGGGAGCGTGTGTAGATTGTAAATACCGTAGCGAGGTGTTATATAAGGGGCTTGAGCATTCCAGGGTTTGAATCCACAGGGATCCTGTAATTCATCCCCCCAGCGAGACTGAGTAATGGCTGAATATTGTTTTACCGCCAGAAGAAAAATATTTTATCAATCAAGCAAACCCGTCGTTGCTGTAAGGTGGCGGTTATGGGCGTGGTTATCTTGTTCCGTCATTCTTGATGTTCCTGGGAAAAACCGCGGGACCAGTGGGCCTGACTTCCTTACTTTTTCCTCTTCGGTAAAATATTCTTCAATAAGAGCGGAAGGAATATGAGGTTGTTAGAAGACAGTACGATGATCACGGTGTCCTAACGCACAGCAAACGCTCTTCAAATATGTGGCAGATTTGCTATTTGGGGATCCCAAGCTGTTGAATGAATGTCTCTTCAGACCACAAGTCTAAACGCCAACGCAACCAGCAAGGAAGGCAGCTTCCTCACGTCGCCACAGGGTGGCGCTGTGGCACCGACTTCCTTTTTACTCCCGCCGGCTTCCAGCTGGCGCGGCTGCAGGAAGCCAGTCCCTTCCCAGACTTCCACGGTTTGCGTGTCGGGTTACCAAGAGCGACCCGGCAGCCGGACACGATCCAAGCATTCATCCGGCAGATAATGAGGAAACAGGCCCCAGCTTTGTACCCATCTGTAAGGCCAAAGCAAGGGCCGCACAGAGAGTTCAATGACGACTCTCAGAGTCGTGCTGGAAGCTGGAGGCTCCTGTTGGAGGCAGCGGGGCCGCGGGGGGTATTAGTGCCTAAAACGGTCCTCAGCGCTGAGGCTCCGCATCCCAGGCGTTCAGGCTGCGGCCCTTCGATGGGGCGGGGGGCACTAAAAAAAAAAGCTGATTGGTTGGTACAGGGTACGGTACTTAGCTCTATCCCCAGCCTCAGAAGTCAGTTTCTAAATTGTCTCAAGCTTTAGTCTACATCACTGTCACCCAGGGATGGGTTAAGCAGTGGTTTGGAGGTTCAGTTCAGCTTCCTGGCTGAAGGCCGGAGAATTTGCATTTCAAACAGGTTTCCAGGGATGCTGAGGGCTCCGCTAAGTTCTCCAGGGCCCAGAAGAGAAGCGTCTTCGCCGCCGCGACTTCCCTCTCCACCGTAATGCCTGGGCTTTCCGGGAAGTTCCTGAGTCGCCCTTGGGCCGCATCAGGGTATTTGTTAGAAGTTATCGCGGGCACGACCCGAGGCTGGCCTTGCCTGCTGTTTCCAGACGAAGACGTAGATGGCAACTCTCAAAGCTCCATTTTGCCCTAGGGCACCAGACGCTCTTCCTATCCAATGCCACCAGTCCAAAACATCCTCACTTTCCCCCAGATAGAAGTGGATGCTGCAGGGGATCTGCGTGGTCCAGACGGAACTGTTAAACATCCCACGCGAGCCAGGTTCCTGCCCAGAGTGCTTCTGGGCAGGTCTCTAACGGCCTCACGCTGACCATAGCCTCTTTTTCACCCCTTCTTCTTCTGGCTTTTCAAGACAGGGTTTCTTTGTGTAGCCTTGGTTGGTCTGGACATGCTTTGTAGACCAGGCTGGCTCGAACTCAGAGCTATCGGCCTGCCTCTGCCTCCCGAGTGCTAGCATTACAGGCGCGTGCCACCATCCTCTTGACCGTAGCCTCTTAAGCTCCAAGCTTTGCCATTTATCCCAAATGATCTGAGGCCAGGCTCGGTAGCTCAGACCTATACCCCAACTACTCTAAAAGCTTAGGCAGGGGGATTGCAAGTTCAAGCCTGACTGAACTGGAGTAAGTTCAAAGCCAGCCCATGCAACTTAGTGAAACACATCGCAAAATAATAAACGGGAAACAGAGGACAATGTTGCATGCACAGTTGATAGAGTGCTTGCTTGCCTTGTGCAGAGTCTGGATCTGATGCTCAGCGCCGAATTAGCTGGGTGTGGGGGGCACATGTCTGTAAAGCCCCCAGCACTTGGGGGCGGGGGTTGACCCAAGAGGACCCAGAAGTTCAAGATCATCTTCAGATTCTCAGCAAGTTTGTGGTCACCCCAGGACGCATACGAGTCTATTAACAACAAAAAATAAACAGTATAAAGAGGGCTGGTTATGGCTCTGAGGCAGAGCTCTTCTCTAGTATGTATGAGAGGACAGAGTCGCCAGCAGGCTTTCCATCGGGAAGGCGAGGTGAGTCAGCTTTGACAAAATAACAGGTTAAAGAATAAGTTGAAGCTGGGCGTGGTGGCGCACGCCTTTAATCCCAGCACTCGGGAGGCAGAGGCAGGCGGATCGCTGTGAGTTCGAGGCCAGCCTGGTCTACAAAGCAAGTCTAAGACAGCCAAGGCTACATACATAAACCCTGTCTCAAAAATACAAAAAACAAAACAAAACAAAAAAGAATAGGTTGTAGCTGGTCTTTGGCTACTTCGTGGGTTCTTCTTTCTTCCACCTTTCTCTACCCTCCTTTTTTCCACCCTTTCAACCCCCTGACACTAGATAAGAGAGAAAATGGTTAGAGAGGAAAGGAAAGAGATCCCTGAATAAAGTCAGGGGTCAGAAGGAAGCAACGTACGTGATCATTAGACTACTTCCTACTGATGGGAGAATCTAGTTCCTTGGGGCAAGTTTCATCTTTACTGTCAGAAGATCTAGTTTCTTCCTGTTTCCTCTTGGCCCACAACTACTTAACAAGCCTCAACCAACAGCAACCCATAACCTACCGACACCCTCACTCAGAGCCCTAGCATTCATATACCCTCTGAAAAGTCCCCAGAATTCCAAACCACACAATTGCAGAAACTGCCTGCAGCTGGCAAATCATACCCCCCTCAAGAGCCCAAGGCAAATCACAGTCAGCTGCTGTGGACAGTCTGAGGGAGTCCCACATCCTACACTGGGATTAAAACAAAAACATGGTCTTACAATATTTCGGTGTTTTTCTTTCTTTTTTGTTTTCTTTGAGACAGGGTTTCTCTGTGTAGCCTTGGCTGTCTTGGAACTCACTCTGTAGATCAGGCTGGCCTCGAACTCACGGCGATCCACCTGCCTCTGCCTCCCGAGTGCTGGGATTAAAGGCGTGCGCCACTACACCTGGCTATGTCTGTGTTTTTCAAAGAAACCAAAAACTCCAAAGTTGTCCCTACAATAGGTGTTTCCCTGAAGTTTGGGGAACGCCAGCCCACAGAATCTGTCCTTGCACGTGCCTGGGTGGGAAATACAGATTGTGTAGGAAATCCTGTGGTGGAGTGGAGGAGGGCCCAGAGCTACCCGTGGTCATCACATCATGCAGAAAATGTTTTCATTCTTCGCCACTTATTACTAGCCACACTGTCATTGGTTTTTTGCATTTTTTGCCACAAAATAAAGATTTCTGGATCCACTGGTAGTTCCTATCCCACACCATCACTCATTTTGTTTTCTGTTTTCTTCCCTCCCTCCCTCCCTCCCTCTCCCCCTCCCTCCCTCCCTCCCTCCCTCCCTTCTCCCTGCCCTCTCTCCTCCACCCATCCCTTCTCTGACGCTAGGCAAGCACTTTAGCACTGAGCTACATCCCCAAGCCCACTAGTTCTTTTTATTATGAAGAAGATTCAGCGTCTCCTGACATCCATCTCAAATGCTAGAACCGAGAATTCTATGTAAAGTTTATACCCAGGGATTAACAAAGACCAGGCGAACACATTTTAAAAAATTGTTTCTTTCATGAAAATACTGATGTGAAATGGTACTACCATTCTGAAGACAATTTTTGAAGTGTCTTAAAATATTTAATATAGGGCTGGAGAGATTGCTCAGAGGTTAAGAGCACTGGCTGCTCTTCCAGGAGTCCTGAGTTCAATTCCTAGCAACCACATAATGGCTCACAACCATCTATTATGAGATCTGGTGCCCTCTTCTGGCCTGCAGGTGTTACATGCAGGTAGAACACTGTATACGTAATAAATAACTATTTTTAAAATGTTAAACACAGATCTGATGTATACATCAGCCATTCTGAGTATTTACTGTATCTACCCGAGATAAATAAAAATATATTTATATCACAAATATATAAGAATGATTGTTCATAATAGCCTTATTTAGAATGGCTAAAAACTAGAACAATCACAACAGTTAACAACACGTGAGTGAATACACACATTCAGTGATACGAGCTGGGCCATGGTGGCGCACGCCTTTAATCCCAACACTTGGGAGGCAGAGGCAGGTGGATCACTGTGAGTTTAAGGCCAGCCTGGTCTACAGAGCAGGTTCCAGGACAGCCAGGGCTGCACAGAGTAACCCTGTGAACAACCTAAATGCCTTTAAAATAGTGGGAGGGTAAGTAACCGTGGCACCTTGTACCATGAAATAGTACTTGATAAAGAAATGGGCGAATAAGTGACAGTTTCAGTGTGGGATGCAAACACAGGAGGCCACAGGCTGCAAGATCCCACCTGAGTGTCGTTGCAGAGAAGACTATGCTATAGCTGTGGGAAACCATTTCTTCCCGTCAAAGGAAACCTCCCGTATCTTGTGACGTGCCTGTTTGTCCAACCCCTAAACATTCTTAAGACTTGCCTATCACAACCTTCTGTCTTCCTCCAATTGGCCAACCATGACTGAACAGTGAGGTTGAGCCTCTGCCAATGAGAAACAGCCATGTTCCCCATTGTCTTAAGGATAAAAGGCAGAGGCCATCTTGGATATGTGCTTGCTAACTTGGTTTAGGTCATGACATATCCTTTCCCGCCCCCCAGAGGGGATGGAATCACCTTGGCGGGTTACTTTTGCTTTTTTAATGTGTTTCTTTATGAGGTGTCAAGATTATTCTTTTCTAACATAGTGATGGAGTATATCTGGTTGGGGTACAGAAAGATAAGGCTCCAGAGGAGTAGCCTTGTTGGAGGAGATGTGTCCTTGGTGACCGGCTTTGAGGTTTCAAAAGACATTTGCTTTTCTCTGTTGGCTGTCGGTGCCTTCCAGTTGTAGATCAAAACGTGAGCTCTCAGCTGCTGCTCCAGCACCATGCCTACCTGATGCCCAGCTTCCTGCCACGACAGTCTTGGACTCTAACCTTCTGCCGTGTGAGCCCCGAGTCAGACACTCCCTTTTATAAGTGGCCTTTTTGGTCATGGTGTCTCTTCATAGTATTAGAAAAGCAAGTATGACAGCTGGTTATTGGACTCGGTTTCCTCCTGATTCAGTGGTGGGTACACAGTCTACCTACACACTCGTCAAAACTTGTAGAACAGGACACCAAAGAGACTGGACTTTGTTCTGTGTAAATAAAGACATGTAAAATCAATTTGAATCGTCACAGGAACAGCAGCCAGGATAGGACGGAGGGGTAAAGGCAGGAAGGCTTTTACACAGGCACAGCTCAGAGCTTTGAGCTGCTCCCCAGCACCCCCTGCGGGCAGTGGCAGAGTGTTGTCTCAGGCTGTTTGCTAACATGACGCATGAATGTATTCAGGTTATTTTAGTTTCTCAACAACAAGATTATATCATGCCTATGTATCTGGAGCTACGCTTTCTCTATATTCTTCAAGGGCACGGAGAAGTAAGGTTTAACTGGCATTGTACAATGCAATCGAATTGAAAGCCAGCCATCTATTCTCAAGGTGACACAATGATTGTACTGTCCCTGAGACCTGGGTCTCAGAAACAATTAGACAGAGTCTCAGTCATTCAGATGGCAGCCCTGAAGGGGACAGCGTCACCAGATAGCTGTCACCCTGGCTTCTTAGGTTCTCCCTAGGGATCATGGTCAGTCTGCTAGAGGGAGTGAGGGGCAAACGCTCCCCAGACTTGAAGGTCTCCTACCATTGTTGGGAAGCCTCAGTGGGGACCGTAGCCAGGACACAGAGCCAATGCCAGCTTTCCAAGGGGAGAAAGGAAATTTGATCAATAAGGCAATTACCTTATTTTTATTCTTTGCAGCAGCACTAGGGATCCAACCAAGGCCTCACCCATGCTAGGCCAGCACTCTACCCAACAAACTGTGCCCATGTCCTTTCTCTCATGTCTATTTTGAGATAGGGTCTCACTGAACTACCCAGACAGGTCTAAAACCATCAATCCTCCTGCCTCAGCTTCTCAAGCACGCTGAGTCACAAGTCAGTGTCACCTGCCTTGCTGGCAGAATGTTTAAGTCTGTACTTTGGGACCCCCTAAGAAGCACTTACTTTGCTGTGACACTATAAACCACATTCCAGAGAGTGGGGTGGGTGGCAATGCAGAAAGAAACAGGGCTCTGCAAGGGAACAGCGTGGGCGGGAAGCTGACTTTTGACTTTTTCCTGTGGGCGACCTTAGGCAGGTTGCACAGGCTTGTAGCAGAGATCAGTAACTGTGTGTGCACACGTGTGGTGGTTCACCAGCACAGAAGTAAGCTTGCCTTGGTGTGCTTTGCTGTTATTTCATCTCTGGACAGTTGACCTCAGTCTGAGAGATAAGACAGCTCCAGACCATTGACCCCAGTCTGGGAGATAAGATCTCACTCTTGGGCTCCGTTGAGGGGCTACCAACAACTGGCCCTTTCCCCAGAGGCATCTGGAACCCCACTTCCACTTTTTCCATGTCAGCACCAACAAACAGCTGAAGCCTGCTGTGAGATCTTGGCCAGCCCTGGCTGTATTGATTTTGTTCTCAAAGCCTTTCAAGTGACAGTTGTGCCTCTGTGATCTGACTGCGATGGCCAGTTACAAAGCCAGAGCTGTCCCTCAACTGCTCTGGGGAGGCAGGGTGGGGGTGGGGTGGGGGGTAGGGTTGTGTTTCCAGAAAGTAGCTGGGAGCATCCAGGCCTCAGCAGGTGGGTGTTCACAGGGACCTCGAGCCCAGAACTTTCCTGGCAGCATTCCCCAGCTGTGCAGGGACTGGCTAAGTAGCATCCAAAGGCTCAACACCTCACTTTCAGGCTTTCAGCATCAGAGAGTAAATATTGGCCGTGCCTGCTACGTGCACCGAAGCCGCACACAGCACCCCTGAGGCCTTTACCACCCGCCAGGTTTGCTGTCCAGGTCTTGGGTAACTCAAGGGAAGGCAACCTTAGCGAGATCCCAGCTCGCTCCTGCCAATATTTAAACCAGGTCAATTCTTCCGGGCCAGCACTGCCTTTGACTCTCAATGTAGCTGCAATGGTTGGGTGGTGGATGGCACCGCCTCAGGCAGGGTGAGGGCACCAGGAGGGCTGGGACCTCATGGCAGACTTGGATTATAAACACGGAATGAGACCCTAAAGTGGAACCCCTTCCTTTATGCAGAAGCCATTCACTGTCCCGGTGCTCTGTGGCTGCACAGTGATTCTAGCTCTCCAGGGGCACGGGGAGGAAGGGGTTGGCGGGGGCGGGAGGGGGGGGGGAACGGAGGAGACAGGGGACATCCATGTTCTCGATTTCCCTTGGAAAGCAGAAACAAGAAGGATCGGCGAGCCAGGGCCGGCTTTGGGTGTGCAACCAGTTTCAGGCTAGCCTGAGCGACTTGAGAGCCTGTTGTAAAGGGGGGAGGGGTGATCGATGTGAAAGAAAGTGTTCCGTGTGAATTTGAAGTGGAGAGAGCCAGGGAGAAGAGCTCAGCTGAAGGATCCTATGCTGGACGGAGACTCCTGATGTTTGCTGCTGTGGTACTAGTCTGCACACATTCAAGCATTAACACACACACACACACACACACACACACACACACACGCCCCACAACAATAACGAAGGAAACAAAGACTCAATTGAAACATTTGTAATGGAGAAAAAGTCAAGAGCAAAGTGGATTTTTATTTGTTTGGAGTTAATTTTAAACCCTTTTTAAAAAATGACTTTTATGAGAGAGGGCTTTACTATGTAACCTTGGCTAGCCTCGAACTCAATGTGATTCATCTGCCTCCGTCTGTGACTATAGGCTAAACTTGTATACATACGTACATACATACGTACATACATACGTACATACATCATACATATATGTATAGGGCGTGTGTGCCAGGCAAAGGCACGTGTGTTTGCATATTTGCATGCGTTTTGGCGTGCATGCATGTGCAGGTACACATGTATGTGTGAAGGTTTGTGTGGAAGCCAGAGGCTAACATTAGAGTTCTTCCTCCATCGCCATCCCCTTTATATACTGAGGCAGACGCGATCACTGATTCAGCGAGGATTGTCCCTGCCTCCACCTTCTGAGTGTTGGATGGCAAGTGGTTCGCAGCACCTGCCTGGCACTTATGCCAGGGATCTGTCATGCTTGTGTGGCAAGGGCTTGCCCCCTGAGCCATCTCCCTCATCCTAAAGCACTTTTCAGCATCAGAGAGTAAATATTGGCCGTGCCTACTACGTGCACCGAAGCCTCACACAGCACTCCTGAGGCCTTTACCACCCGCCAGGTTTGCTGTCCAGGTCTTGGGTCTTTTTAAAAAGCAGCAACAGGCTGGTAAGATGGCTCAGTGGTTATTGCCACCATGCACAATAAGCTGAATTCAATGCCCAGGAGCCACATGGTGGGAAGAGAAAACCAACTCCTAGGAGGGCATGTGCAGCACCCAGCCCCAATAAAGGAATGCAAAAAACGTAGAAAACAAGATATTTTCCTTGATTTGCCACTTTCAAAGAAGTTTCTTAATTTGTGCCCTGTGCGAAAGGCTCAGCCATGGCCGGTGCTGGCTGATGCACCATTTTCTTGTTGGAGATGACCAACAGCTTTGAGGCCATTTTTCCTTCTCAGTCTTGGCCCAAGATGTCATCCCGCCTAGTGACCTGACACCACAACTGGTGGTCTGTGTTGATTAGAAACCTCCTGAAATGAGACAGACTGCTTGGTTGCCTTTTCTCTGCGTGTAACAATAGTATAGAGTAATAGTTGGGAAAATAAAGGTTAGACATTTGTTTGGCTTGTTTGTTTTGTGTTTATTTTGTTGTTGTTGTTGTTTTTTTTTGGTTTTTTGAGACAGGGTTCCTCTATGTAGTCCTGGCTGTCCTGGACTCACTTTGTAGACCATGCTGGCCTCAAACTCACAGGGATCTGCCTGCCCCTGCCTCTCGAGTACTGGGATTAAAGGCGTGTGCCACCACTGCCAGGCAGGTTGGACATTTGAACGGATTCATTACCATGAGAGAGTTGTGCTTTGAAACAGTGAGACAGCACCGCTCTATGCTGACTAGAACAGACAAAACAAATCCTAACAGCACACCATGTCAGTGAGGACCTGCTGCAACACTGATGCTTAGGCTTCCTGGGATCACAGAATGAAGCGGCCACGTTGGAAGACAGCTTGGCAGTCTCTTAGAAAGCCAAAGGTAGGCCTAGAGAGATGGCTTGGCAGCTAAGAGCTCTGACTGCTCGTCCAGAGGACCCTGGTTCAATTCCCAGCACCCACCCCGCAGCTCCTGGTAAACTCTTGTTCCAGGGGATCTTGACATCCTCACACAGATATTCATGCAGCCAAAACACCAATGTGCATAATGTAATGCTTATTTTTAAAAAGCCAAATGTACCGCTACCATACAAGCCATGTTGCTCCATAATATGTATACAAAAGAGCAGAAAAACATAACGTACACACACACACACTGGCACACTGATGACTCCCAAGGTGCCAAGCCTTGAACAGACAGTCTGGCCCAGGCATGAAGCAGAGGCCTGACAAACAAGGGCAGTCCCCTGGTGGTCCTGCAGTGAGTACCCTCGCCATCCTTTCCAGCTCCTCAACCTTGATCCCCTGGCACCCAGTTGAGACAATTCCCCACAGCACAGGCCATATGGAATGCCCTATTTGTTCACGACTCTAATCTCATAAGCGAAAATTGTGGTTTCATGGTTGTTTGAATATTAATTTTCTTTTTGTTTTTCCAGACAGGGTTTCTCTGTGTAGCCTTTTCTGTCCCGGACTTGCTTTGTAGACCAGGCTGGCCTCGAACTCACAAAGATCCTCCTGCCTCTGCCTGCCTACGTGCTGTGAGAGCACAGGCGTGTGCCGCCACGCCCAGCTGAATATTAATTTTTAAATTTCTGACGCATATCAGCATTTTCTTAGGTTCATCAGTGTTTTGTATTTTCTTGGTGGATTACGTGATGTGCTCTATTTTCTGTTAAAAATTCAAAGTTTATCATATAAAGCTGAATGATGCTGTACGCACTAAGCAAAGCAAACTTCTCTCAGTTATATTCATCGCAACTATTGTCAGTTTGAATTTCATTTAAGACACTAGTTTATGTACATCTCTTTCTGCGTTACATTTAATGACTCCCCGCCCCCACTATGCTTTCTTTATTATATGCCCCTCTCTCTCCTCCCCACCCCCACCCCCACACCAGACCATTTGGACTCTCTAAAACCCCTCTTTGAGCTAATAAACCTCTTGCACAGGTTTATTTTACTACCCATACCCCCGTGGTGATGGTGAGCCAAGGCTCCCTATAAGTCAGGCTCTGAGTTGGAAGCTGCCTGTGCCCTCGGAGGTTTAAACAGAGAGCCGTAGAGCAAACAGCATCTCCATCCTCCAAGACCTGGCTAACACAGTGATGAGGAGAGAGGGCCTGGGAATCAGATCTCCACAGAGTGAGGATGGAAGAAGAAGAAGCACCTGGCATGGTGACACACACTTGGAATGGCAGCACATAAGAGTTCAAGGTCATCTTTGGTTGTATAGTGAGTTGGAGGCAAGTTTGGCTTACATGAGACTTTGTCTTAAAAAAATAAAAAAGCATCATGTGGGAAGGGGTGGTCCTCAGCAACCTGCAGTCAGCAATTAAGAGCACGTTCTCTGCCACTGAGAGCCAGGTTTGGGGTACAAAATGAGGACATAGCTGTCCTAGGAGCAGAGCCACACAGCCGCTGGGGGTGGTGTGTTCTGCCATCACTGTTCCCTGCCTCCCAGGTCTCAAAGTCGACAAGTCTGACTCTGGGAATTTGAAGTCTGAGGCAGGTGCATCCTTTGGTTACCTGCTGCTTACAGTGAAGGCTGAGAGACAGTGTTCAGCCTTGGTACATGGCTTTGCCCCCAATTCATGTTGGGCAAGTTGTCCCAAGCCCAGAAAGGGATTCAAGAGGCCAAAATGTTCCACAGAGCAGCTAGCCAGCCAGTCTCTGAGCCCAGATGGAAGGTGTTTCAGTGTCAGCTGGTGGAGAGGCATGTCAGGACAGCAGGATCTCCAGGGTGGAGCCTTACCCCAGTTACCCTCAACTAGGGACAATGTTGGCAATGTCTAAGGACATTAGAGGATGTCACAACATGGGGAAGGGTGCAACGGACACCTAGTGGGTAGAGGCCAAGGATGTTGCAAATGTCCCTCAAATCAGAGGGCGGGCCATGCATTAAGCAAGACAAGATGACAACTGAAATGTCTGCCATACCCGAGTGTAGACCCCTTGCTTTATACAGGGGGTACCAAGTGTGCCTGTCTCCATAGGACAACAGCCCAGCCTAGACGCTGGGCTGTTGTGAGAGTGAGCCTCCTCTTCACAGCAGGGATGGCAGAAGTTGCTGTTGTGTGAAAATAGGGAGGGAAGATCCTGCCCTTAGTGGTGGAGCTTCTGGGCAGGTCAGGATATCAGGCTCAGGCTCAAGGACTCAAGCACAGTAGGCCACCACAGGCCTATCTTCAGAAGGGGCAGGACTCAGGGGTTAACTGGGACCGGAGGGGAGTCTGTGAACATAGCTCTGCAGAGGAGAGTAGTGCTCACTCTCCATTCTGACCTCAAACCCAACAGTTCATCCTGGCCTGTCTCTCCAGCTGCAGTGTGACCTTTTTATAAGCACACAGCTGGGGTGGCAGAGTGAGGGGGAGCAAATAGGAAGAGAGGTGTCCAGGTGTCGATTTGTTTTCAGAACACAAGAGACAAAAAAACCGCAAGTTTATCACGCTCTTCTTAGTTGGTGAGATAATTGTTTTTAGTCAACCCGATTTCCCCAAGCCTCTCTGGTTTCTCATAGGCTACCAGATAGTGCGAATTTTCACAACGTATCTTATGTTGACAAAATGCTTTTTCAGAACATTTTCGGGGAACTTAACAAATTGCAGCATCTCAGCGGCCCTGTGTGGAAGGCGTTAGAGCTGCCATTTGAAAGGCAGGGAAACTGAGGCACATCTGTCCTCTCCCAGCTTTTCTCTAGGACACACGGATCTCCGCAAGTCCCCAGGCACTGTGGCAGGTCCTGTTCCTCTCTGGGTGTTTTGCTTTGCAGTGAGGGAGTGCTGCCCCTCTTGAAAACTTTCTCACACTCAGATTTGGCACCGTTTCTCCTTTGGGGGAAAAACAACCTTTTAGCACTCGTCTACTTGTTATTTCTCTCACATGGCAAGAAGCTTGTGGAGGCCACCATTGCCTGAGAAATGCCAGGTTAGACAAGGGAACTGGCCTTAGACTCGACCCCCCGAGCCATGGCCCCGATGGGCAGGGGTTCCCAGGAACCGACTTTGCAGGAGCCTTGTCTCTCTATAGCCTGGTGCCAAGGCTGTTATGAACATCTGCCTAGTTTCCCTTCCTTTAATCCACTTCCTCTAATCCTGAGATTATTGTTGAACTACTGTATAATTATTGTTTGGGGTTGCTAGCATTCTATCCAGCACTGTAAAAGCAGCACATATTTTAGTCCTGGGAACTATTTTCAGGAGGTGGAGATGAGAGAATTGCAGGTTTGAGGCTAGCCTGGGCTACATAGCAAGATCTTGCCTATGCATGTGTGCATGCACGTGTGTGTGGTGGTGGTGGTGGTGGTGGTGGTTGTGGTCATGGTGGTGGTGGTGGTGGTGTGTGTGTGTGTGTGTGTGTGTGTGTGTGTGTGTGTGTTTCAAGACAGGGTTTCTGCATAGCCTTGGCTGTCCTGGAACTTGCTCTGTAGATCAGCCTGACCTTGAACTAACAACAATATGCCTACCTCTGCCTCTCAAATGCTGGAATTAAAGGCACATACCCCCTGCTGCTCGGCTACTTTGGAATTTTTAAGTAATAAAATAGCAGCAGGCATCTTACATCCCAGAAAGCTATGTTCCCATTTTCATAACTCACATTTATGAGAGATGACACGTTACTCTGTAAGAATGATGTTAGAAGTTTTGTTGAGGTACAGTTGACATATGGTAAACTACACACAGGGAATGAGTGGTTTGACAAGTGACATAGGTGCACATCTCTGAAGACATCACCACTGTGAAGCTGACATTTCCACCCCCCATTTAGCGTCCTGCCTCTTCCTCCTCCCATGCAATGCTGTCTGCTCACAGCAGTGATCAGGGTGAAGTCTCTGGTCTCCAGAAGCAGGGGAAGCAGGTCGGAAGTAAGGGGTAAAATTTAAGGTTGCTTTTAAAAGTGTGTGTGTGTGTGTGTGTGTGTGTGTGTGTGTGTGTGTGTTTATTAGAGGAAAAAGGAGGATGGAGAGATGGCTCAGTGGGTAATAAAACTGGATGCTCTTCCAGAGGACTTCAGTCTGATTCCCAGCAGCCATGTGGTGACTCACTGTGCTGCCCAGTCAGGGCACAGGGCCCACTCTCCCAAGGGCTACAGCCAGTGAGGGGGCAAGGCTAGCTCTCCCGCTCTCATGACCCCCATGCCCAGAGATGATCTGGGTGCAGAAATCAGTGTCTGAACACACAGTGCACAAAGCCATCGCCCAACTGTGGTGAGGGATGAGGGGGGCGTCACCTCTGTGCCTGTGCCACGTCATGACAGATGAGTGGTGGGGGTCAGCTCTCCCACACTCACACCCTTGGGGCTGGCTCACTCATACCCCCTCATGAACCCCCACCCCCACCCTCCCCCACCACAAGGGCCAGCTCCCCTGTGCTGCCTGGGCAAGGGATAGGGCCTGCTCTCCCAAGTGTTGCCACTGGTGAGAGATGGGGCCATCTCTGCCAGTCCCTGGACATCAACGTGGCCCTTTCATGAAGTGTTTATAGTATCAGAATTAAGAAAGCCACAAATGGAGGTGTTTTTTTCTTTTTTTCTTTTTTTTCTTTTTTGAGTTTTGAGACAGGGTTTCTCTGTGTAGCCTTGGCTGTCCTGGACTCGCTTTGTAGACCCGGCTGGCCTCCAACTCACAGCAGTCTGCCTGCCTCTGCTGTGATTAAAGGTGTGTGCCACCACATGGAGGTGTTTTCAAATGCATTGGTGGAATCGTCAGATAAGTGGAGTAAAGCGACACTGGAAATCTCTGTCATAGGTCTCAGACGCCAGCTGGCTGACAGGATTTCTAGCTTCTTCACTGAGTGGGAACTATTGCTCCCACTCCCACTACCAAATGATCGTAAAGATCTTAATTAGGCACAGAGAGGGACAATGAAGAAGGCTTACGATCTCCTGTGATGATCTGGCTCTGGGCTTGCACTTCCAATCCTCTTCACCGAGTGCCCCTAAGCTGTCAGTCAGCCTGGCAGATGGCTCTGCTGACCCAGCGGCTTCTGTCCAGGAACTTGTGCCACGCTGACTAACACAAGTCTGGTTTTTGCTTGGGCTCACAGAGGCACTGCCCGCTCTCTTGTTGCCAGGGTGAATTAAAATCACAGAATAAAGCTTCCGAGGAAGCTCTCTTGGCCCTGGCTTTTATTTGCCATGTCATGGCCTTCTATCTTCCCGAGACTGAAGACAAAAAACTAGAGGGCACACAACCATTTTGGGAACAAGAGAACGTGAGCTGGGAGCCATGTGCTTGGGGCAGGGAGCGGAAATTCAAAGATGCCCCCACAGGAACCCAAGGGGACACCACACCAGCGGTCGCCCACGGAAACTTGGAAATGGGAACCCCTAATTTGGTTAGGCAGATATTCTCAGATTCCTGTTACAATTGAATCCGGTGTCTCTGTGGTGGCCCTGAAAACCCAGGTTTGTCGCGGACAGCACAAGCACTCCCGCAGGAGAAGCCCAGCCGAGGTGGAAGAGGTAGAGATCTCTGTTGTCAGTCTTTGTGCAGAGCCAGGTCGACAGGGAGCGTGTGAGTTATGCATAGAGTGCCAGGGATGGTGTCCCGTCCCTTCATCGTCAGCTTCATCACATTCTCTAGCTTCTAGAAGTGGATAATTCTGTGACAGGAAGCCTCCAGAGTGGGTGTGGGGCCCCATGCTACCACCATCACAGACCCTGGCCTTTTTCCTTAGTGCATTTATTCATCCAGTGAAGACTTGCAGAACATGTGGCGGGGGTGGTTGTGTGCTCGTGCGTGCGTGCATGCGTGCGTGTGTCTGCCTGTCTGTCTGTGTAAAGAGGCAAACAAGTTCAAGTTCACAGAGGGCAAATACTAACGTGTGCTTCAAAGTACCGTGAAGCAGGGAACGGGGGTCAGCTGAAGAAAGTAGCATTTACTTCCCTAAGTGTGCACAGAAAGGCTGGGACTTGAACTGAGGCTGTAGCTCACCGGCAGACTGCTTGCCTAGCGTGTGTCAGGCTCTAGGTTCAAACCTATGATCCCAACACTCGGAGAGGTAAAGGTAGCAGGATCTCCCAGGAGTTCAGGGCCATCTTTAGCACTTAGAAAGTTGGAAGCCAACCGGAGCCACAAAATAAGACCCTGCCTCAAAAGAGAGATGGGGGGTGGGGGTGGGGCGCTGTAAGCACGGGGAAGGAGGGACAGAGAGGGGAGGAGGGAGACAGGGGAGGCTGAAGGCCAAGAGGGATGGGGGGGTGGTAAGCACAGGGAAGAAGGAGGGGGGAAGGGAAGGGAGAAGGGGAGGGAGGTGCCTCTGAAGGAAGTGAGGGCACACACCAGACCCTAAGGCTGAGGTCCAGCTGTAAGCCAGCAAAAAATGGCAGGCAGAACATGGCAGCTCATGGACAGAGCAAACTGAAAAGATGTTGGAAAGTCATCTAAGAACTTTGAGCAGAGGAGCAGCGAGATCTGGCTTAAGAACAGTGTTGGGGTGGATCTTTGTGTGAGAAAAGAGGGCTTCTCCGTTCCAGCTCCGCAGGTGGCCAAGGAAGATGCCACTAAACAAATCCCTTCAACTGCTACCAAACCTACGGTTATGATCTTATCTGTGTCCCCTTCCCAGGTGGCCTTCTACCCACAGGAAAGCAGCCACTTCCTCACCTCTTCTCAACTTCCCGCTTACTAAACACAAACCGAGCAAACTCTGCTTCCATGTCCATGGACAGTGGGCGACCCACAGGGGCGGGGCAGAGTGGCCGGATGACCTACAAAGGCGGGGCAGAGCGGCCGGATGACCTACAGGGGCGCGGCAGAGTGGCCGGATGCCCCATAGGGGCGGGGCAGAGCGGCTAAAGGTAGGAGACAGCCGTTTACCTGGGTCGGCGGGATTGGAATTTACGTTGCCTCTGTGGAGATGGAAGTAGTCTGGAAGTCCACAGGGACAACAAGCGCACAACACTGACCGCGCTCAGTGCCTCTGAGGGGGGCCACAAAACAGTCACCTTCGTGGTTCTTGAATGTCGCCTGACCAAGTAGTAGGTAGGAAAGTGGTGTGGGACTCAGCGGTTCCAGATACGTGAAAGCCTCCAGGTAAAGCCATTGCATCTCCCGTGGCTGCAGCGGCCCGGAGGCCTCCTTCCCAAGTTTCACAGAGGTGTTTATGGCTAGCAGTGGCTGCAAGCGTAACCACTGAGCCGTGCAATGTGTGTTGGAAACCTGGCTGTTATGATGAGGTGGGGTTTTCAGGAAGGAACAAGTAATGAGTGAGGCGGCGGGGGTGAGGGGAGGGGGAGGAGGCTCACTGCTTGTGAGTGGATGTTGGTATCACAGAAGGGAGAGCAAGTTAGTTGCCATAGGAGCAGCTCAGTTATCACAGGACAGAAGAAAGGTTTGGGCCCCTTGCTTGCTGCAACACTTGTCCTCTTGCCTCAGCCAAATGATGAGGCAGCGTGATGAACCTCCTTAAACTCAGCCTCTCTGTCTGAGAACCGAGTTCTTTACAAATTATTCCACCCACAGGACTCAGCGATAGTAGCACCAGACGGAGTACCCCCAAACCCACTCCGGGCCTCACCCTCGACTTTGGTGAGTCCATTGAAACATCCTCAGCACCACTGATGGATGAGTAAATCCTGCCTGAGCAGGACCTTCCAGGCAAAGGGAGAACTTTCTGGAAAGCAAGAGGCCAGCTGCAGGGCCTGGGCAGGTACCCTGTGAGCCGAGGCACATGAGCTAATAATGCTTCTGCCTCTCTAGCTGGTAGCACCAGGCGACAGTGATAGGCGTTTCAAGTTTGCCTGTTGGGTGATTTTGTTTGTTTGTTTGTTTTGTTTGTTTGTTTTTTTGAGACAGGATTTCTCTGTGTAGCCTTGGCCATCCTGGACTCACTTTGTAGACCAGGCTGGCCTTGAACTCACATTTATCCGCCTGCCTCTACCTCCTGAGTGCTGGGATTAAAGGCGCGCACCACCACGCCCGGCCTCATCGGGTGAAATTAAATGATGATAAGATTGTAACAAGCACTAGGATTCTGCCTGTCTGTTCCCTCCCCACTGGTACGGTGGACAACAGGTATGTTCCAGAGCCCCACTCTGGCACACAGTGCTCTGTAAGTACCGTTGGCTGAGTTTGATTGTTGGCTGTCAGCTCCCTGGAGACTAATGATGTACCCAACTCCGTGCTGAAACCGGAACACATGATTTCTCATCTAATATTCCTAGGAGCAGCGTCACCTCTGATGATGTGGCTGTATGAGCTCACGGTTGAGGGACTGAGTCCTAAATTCAAGTCGCATTCCGCAACTGAAAGGCATGTAGACCTCTAGTTAAGTTTCCCACGCCAAGCACCCACACTCGGCTTCCTATGGTTTTGAGCAGAGAGTCCTTCCTACACTCTCCTGTCACATGAAGGTTGGGAAGGTGCTTAGAAAATTCCAGATGCTTTCTGCACATCAGAGCCAGAACTGGAGGGCCAGGACATTTCAAGACAGCTGACTGTTCTTTGCTGCTCCCAGCCCAACCTTAAACTTGACAGAACAAAAAAATCAAAAACATAAAAGCCGTGTGGGCAGGCACCTGGCAGCACTCACCTGAGAAAACATGTTGCTGCAACAAACCTTACATAAGGAAGTGTGGCTCACACCCAGCAGGGGCCCAGTGATAGTGACTTTAGCATCCTGACCACATTGGTGGTCCTGGTTTGTCTTTGGCCACACCACCACTGTCTGCTGGCTGTGATGTGCCAATCGCTCCCATGTGCATACCACTCCCTGCCACTTTGGCAAATTCCTCCGAAGCTACCGCCGGTGTGGCACTGTGCGTGACTTCGGCTCTCCCCTCCCTGGAGCAGTAGTCTACACAGCAGCAGGGACCATATCCAGCCCATCATTTTTTTTTTTCCACAAAAGAGGAAGCCACATCCCAGATGATGTCAATTATCAAAGGTCCCAACACTACTTGGTGGCAGAGTGCCTTTTTCTTTTACCTGACAATCCCCTCCCCTGTCCTTACCAAGGTCCCTGAAGTAGTTTCCCCATTTTTATCATGTCCAGTCACAGCAGCAACCTCCTCCCTCAGTCTCTGTTCTTGCTCTTACAAGCCATTTCCCACCCAGAATCCTGAGTGCTCCTCCAGAAAACAAGGAAGTTACACGGCTCTCCTATAGAAGCCTCAAGCCCCTTCCCCAGAGCAGCAGCCCCGTGCTTAGCACTGGGTATGGGTCCTCTGCTATGACACAAGATCTGAACAGAGCTGGGCAGGGCACTGGGAACATTCACTAGGGCACAGGCAACGCTAGCAGGAGACACTACCTGTCCCGACCAGGTGTCATCTCCACCTGGACTCGGACCAAGGGCTCATGTGCAGGAGCCTGACTCCAGGAGTTGATTGTAACACATCTTGGAGGGAGCAGCGATCACTCCCAGAGCCTCAAGAGCCGTCCTGTGAGCTTCCTGAAGAAGACAGGCACCTACCTGCACTGAGTTGGCAACTGTCAGTTCATTCAGGTTGTCTGTTCATCTGTCTGCCTGTCTGTCTGTTTGTCCGTACATCGATTCACTGAGAAGACATTAATGTTGTCTGTTCCTCATGGTATTTTAAAGCAAGACCCTGTGGGAAAATAAGGAAAACAAACAAACAAAACCCTAGCTGTCTAAAACTTACTTTGGTTCTCCCTTTCTTTTCCCTCCCTACAACCTTTTTGTTGTTGCTGGTTTGTTTTATCGAGACAGGGTTTCTCTGTGTAGCCTTGGCTGTCCTGACTCGATTTGTAGACCAGGCTGGCCTCGAACTCACAGAGATCCTCCTGCCTCTGCCTCTCTGAGTGCTGGGATTAAAGGCCTGTGCTACCACACCCGGCTCCTCCCTCTTTCTTAGCCTGTATGTATAGAGGGATACTAGACAATATGTTACAAATCTGGTAAGGAAAATTATTTTCCACGTGTTTGTAGTTAAGCAGTTTCACTGTAGCTTCTGGGGAAGGTTTCTGGTACATGGAGAGGTGTGCAGAGGACCACAGTCACTCAAGCATCTGACGCCAGCTGCAGTGAATGCCCGTTTACTTTTCATCATTTTCATCTTTAGGTTTTCAGTTCTTCTCTTTCTCCTCTTCCTCTCCCCCTCCTCCTCCTTCCTTTTTCTCCAAACAAAACGTCACAGTGTCACAGTTTTAGTTGACCACACTACCTCCCCACGCTCACCCCCATCCGCATCAGCTCTTCCCAGCTGGTGTGCAGTCAGAAAGTCTGCAGTTACTAGTTACTATGGGGGTGGAGCCCACAGTAATATAGTGAGCGCCTCCATGAACCCCGAGGGAGGCTACAGGCTCTTGGAAACGTTTTGGATTCCATGTGCATAACATCATATGCCTCTACTTGAAACTTTTAAATTTTTATTGGACTTTTTAAAGTTGTGTGTAACCGATGCCAATTGAAACATGCTGAGCAAAACAGCCGTGGGTCAGGGCAAAAGTAATCATTTTTCTCTGGCCAGATCCATTCCACATAGCCACGACAACACTGGACAGACAGCTTTCCACACCTTTTCTTCTGATCACATAAATGCACAGAGGGGCTCAGTGCTGAGGGGAAAGCTCAGGACAGAATGGGGTGGCCAGGGCTGGCCACATGCCCAGCCTTGGCCTCTCTCATGCTACAGAAGGAGAGAGGACAGCAGCAGTAAGGACCTGTGTTAACTCACAGCCTGATAACCCATTCACACCCTCACTCACACACAATTCACACTTCACTCACATCCCCATGCACACTCCACTCACACCCAATTCACACACACCCTTCACCCCCACTCATACTCCACTCACACTCACCCACACCCCATTCACACCCTTACTCACACCCCACTCATACCCCATTCACACTCACTCATACCCCATTCACACTCTCACCCACACCCCATTCACACTCCACTCACACTCCACTCATACCCGATTTGCACTCCACTCACATCTGGCCCTGTGACCTGGTGTCCAGGGTAAGCTAATGAGCAATGAATGCCCTTGGGCTGAACCAGGGAAGGGGACAGTATGCCATTTGCCATCTGGATGACCATGACAAGCCAAATAACCTCAATAGCAAAGGGACACAAGGCATTTGAAGCCTTCCCTGGTTAACCGTTCTCCATAGAAATTTTCTAGAAGACAGCCAGGCAGTGAGAAGGAGAGAAGCCTGGCTAGCCCTAACAGCCTGACGTCCCATCCAGACATGGTAGCCATTCAGTGCCATTTAGAAACGGACACATAGATCCCTTATGCTGCTCCCTGGGAGCTTCTCAGAGCACTTCATAACTCACCACAGCTCTGAACCTCCTCAGTTCCAGCTCCAGGCTCCCATGTTAATCCCAAAGATGGGAGAATAAAGACCACTAACACAACTCATCATGGCAAAACGAATCAAAGCAAACCTTTTATTCATTTCCACAGGCTGCCTCCCCCTAAGGTGGAGTTTGAGAGGTCAGCATTGGATGTGAGGAAAACAAGGCTTTTGTTGCTCAGGGGTAAACGGTTTCCAAATAAGGGATTTGTCAGGCAAAATAGGCAAGGTTACTGGAGCAAGACATAAGCTTAGCAAGTTAGTCATAATGACCTCCTGCAACAAAGACGTGCTGGCAAGGTTGTAGTAACAACAGGTAGTCATAACAAGGTAGCCATGGCAACCCTTTTAAAACAAAGGCAGGGTTGCAAGATGGCTATTACGCTTTTGAAACAAAGACATGGTTGCCATTCCTGGAGCAGGCATTACAGAACCACTTGTAGCTAAGGTTACAGGTGGGCCATAGTCCAATCCTTGAGAAACAGATTTAATCACAAACAGGAGTGGGCCTAGTTTGTCTTTACTATTAGATGGACTTTAAGCCTAAGACAGAGGCAGGCTAGTTCTTTACCTGGCCAGTCTTTTCTAGACACTTTGATTAGCAAAGAGTGGGATTAGCAAGGACAGGGCTTTTGAGTGCTGGCCCCCAATGCCAGGACATTTAACCGGGAGATCTCTCTAACTGTCATTCTTCCCAGTGTTCTCCATCCATTAGAACCTGCAAAGAGACCTTCTGGGCCAGAATGTGGGTCCCATGCTGACTTACACACTAGGCTGCTCCCAACAGACTCCCCCAGAGTACCAAACCGACAGTGTCTGAACTGATCAGGAATTAGAGCAGCCGTTAACTTCATTAATTAAAACAGGGAAAATGTTACTTTAAAAAAAGAAGAGGATAAGCTAGGGGGATGGCTCAGTGGTTAGGAACACCAGCTGTTCCTGTAGAGGATCAGGGCTCAGCAGCCAGCACCTCTATGAAGGCTCACAACTCTTTGTAAGCCCAGTTCCAGGGGGTCCAACACCACCTTCTGGCCTCTACAGGCACCTTGCATGTACATGGGTGCACATACGTGCATACATACATACATACATACATGCAAAACACCCACACACATAAAATTAATAATAAGGGAAGAGACCATGAAATGGGAAGGGGAAGAGTTGGGGGCGGGGATAACGAGAGAGGAGATTTGGGGTTGATGCACAGGATTACAATGTATTATGTATGGAATTGTCGAAGAATAAACGAAATATATTTTAAAAGCAGAGAGATAATTAATGCATTTCCAAGCTATCCAAACCCCAATACTTTCTCAATCTCAGAAACACTCCAATACTTGTATGATCTGCCCAGGAGCTCCAAATAACAGTTCCTAAAATGTCATCCAGGACCAGCAGCAGCCTCATTTGAAGCCGGTAAAAGTGCAGATTCACAGCCCCACCCTAGACCCACTGAATTCATTCTGGGACAGGATCCAGCAACCTGGGTTTCCCCATGACTTCCAAAAGGTTCTGATGCTTGCTAAGGTCTCAGAACCACCAATATAAAGCATTTACTGAGTATTTTTAATTATATTTATTTTATGGGTATGAATGTCTTTCCTGCATGCATATACGCACACCACTTGTGTGTCTGACATTCATGGAGGTGGGAAGAGGTATCAAATTCCCTGAACTGAAGTTATGGATGGTGCTGGAAATTGAATCCCGGTCCTCTGCAAGAGCAGTGTATACTCTTAACTGCTCCCCCATCTCTCTAGCACCAAGTATCTACTTACTTAGTGAACACATTAGTGGACACCCTTGTGTGTAAGACATAGCAATGTTACTTTGGATATTACATATAAATGATGCTTTGCTTTCCTATAACAAGAACAGTATATTAAAAACAATGTTATAGCCAGGCGTGGTGGCGCACGCCTATTAATCCCAGCACTCGGGAGGCAGAGGCAGGCGGATCGCTGTGAGTTCGAGGCCAGCCTGGTCTACAAAGTGAGTCCAGGACAGTCAAGGCTACACAGAGAAACCCTGTCTAGAAAAACCAAAAAAACAAAAACAAAAATAAACAAAAAAACAATGTTATCTGTTAAAGATTCAACATTAACATATAAAATGCACATAAACAATCACATTGGTGAGCTGTGTTCATGCCTGTTTCATCTCTTGTATTTTTCCTCTTGTGGTAATGGTAGCACTATTTAACTTTTCTCCTTTTAAATTTTTTTCTTTTAAGAAGCTTTTTATTTTTATTTTTTATTTTAAGGTTCTACTGCTTTACTCATGGGCTTGTCAAACTTCTTACAAGACATGTAGGGACAGCAGAGAGATAAGAGCCTCTCTACCAGGAGAGCCGAGGTGCATTGCCTGGCCTGAGGTCCCAGAGGCATTGCTGGAATGTGGATTGTGACAGTGCAGACATGTTTGGCACGTTCAGAACAAACGTTCGGAGGGTGAGAGTTCAAAAGTATCAGGTAATCTCACTGGCGAGAAACAGTGCTTCTCTGGGAGAAAAGCCACCCCCACGCCTTTTTGACTAGATGGAGCTGCCCAGGCCCTGGACTCATTTCAGGAGCAAAGCTAACCTTTTTTTCTTTTCTTTTCTTTTTTTGGAGGGGGGTGTCTACACTTACTCAAACACTCTTTCACACATTCTCCAGTGCCAGATCATCCTGCCCCGACTTCATAAGCCAAGCGTTGCCATGGGCCTGCCAGGGAGTCAGGCCAGGGCTCTCGCTTTTGTCTTCACTTGAGCTGTGGGACACAAGGAATTCATTCTAGCTCATATAAAGTCAGTCGTTCCTGTCCCCTCCGGTTTTATGAGAGACGGTTTCTCTGTGTATAAAGTGCACGTAAATAGTTGCATTCACTAGCTATGCGCATGGCTGCTTCATCTCTTGCATTTTTGTCTCCTATGGTAATGTTAGCACTATTTAACTTTTCTCCTTTAACTCAGAGACTTGCTTGTCTGACTCCTGAGTGCTAGGATTAACGGCATGCACGACCACCTCTTGGCTGCGTATAAGAGTATATTTTAAAAATATTTAAAAATTAAGCCAGGCGTGGTGGCGCAGCACTTGGGAGGCAGAGGCAGGTGGATTGCTGTGAGTTCAAGGCTAGCCTGGTCTACAAAGTGAGTCCAGGACAGCCAAGGCTACACAGAGAGACCCTGTCTTGAAAACCAAAAAATAAAATAAAAAATTAAAAAAATTAAAAATTAAAGGCTGGGGGAGGGAACACTAGGGAGATGGGTCAGCTGGTGAAGGCACCTGCCACCAAGCCTGATGGCCTAAGTCTGATCCCTAAGACCCACAGGGTGGAAGGAGAAAACTGATGCCCACAAGTTGTCCTGCAGCCTCCTGGGTGCCGTGGCATGCGTATACCCGTGCCATAAATAAATCAATGTAATGTAATAAAAACTGATTTAAAAGGGAAGAGATTCCAAGGTTCACAGTTTCACCTAGGAATCAGCACAAGTGTGTCTTCACTCTGGGCATCAGGGAGTGCAGGAGGGTCTTTTACGTAGAAGGCCTAAGGTTGGCACTTTTTCTTCCCTCCTACTTTGGAAAGCTTTGGAGTGCTGTGCAAATGGGTGGCTGTGGTGGCTTCTATAAATAAAAAAATAAAATGATGGTGTCTGGTTTCCAAGGTGCGTTAATTCATAGCATCTACCATGCTGTTCCCTGTTACAAAGAGCACTTCTTGTCCCGTGGAACAATTAATAGACTTAGGGTAAGGTTGGTGGGGGTGGGTGTGTGCGCTCGCGCATGCGTGTGCGCGCACGCGCCCACACATGCTCAGATAGCAAGCATTTTACCACCTGAGTCATCTTTCCAACTCCTTGGGCCTCTGTGTTCTAAAGTCCAAGTTCAAGATGGCAAAGCAGTGAGGCCAGAGCCGACCACAAGGAATTTATAGGTGACAGTCGTGTAAGGACAAGTGTCGGCTCAGAACCCCCAAGAGCAAGTTTCAGCACAAAGATGTATCTACCCCAGGCGGGCAGAGGAAGGGAAGATGAGACAAAGAAGATAGAGAAGGAGGGAAACAAGGTAAAAGTGACAGGGGTATTTGTCCTAGAAAGACAAAGGATAGCCTTTGGACAGACAGGGTTCAGATGTGGCCTGTAGGCAAACGGTGGTGTATAGAGGTCCAATGGGAAACCCCGTGTTAGGACGAGGGCGTTTACTTTTAGTTGGGCATATTAATTAGGTGAGCCAAAGGAGGCTTTTGATTGCTGGACGTTAATATTTGGATAGCTGGACCTCGGAGGTCAGCCTCAGGAGGAGGAATTGAACAAACAAGCTTTGGGAATGCAAGCTAATGGTTTTTAGTAAGGCAGAGGGAATTGAGAGACGTAAGGCCTGCCAGAGCCATGCTTGCTAGGCTTGAGCTGCCCATAGTCCCTTCAAAGGGACCCTGCCAAGGAAAGATTCTGCAGAGACAGAGACATACATACTCCCTTCAGAGGCCAGGGCCCTACGGCCTGAGAGCAGGTTTCCTGTGTGCCTGGGCAGTAGGTGGTCATTCCCGTGGCCCAAGAATTCTACTGCTTGGTGTTGTGTAAACTCCAGGATTCCCCACTAAGGTCCATGGAGAAAGGAGCTAGCTACAGTCATGGCTACCTCGGGTTTCCCATCAGTTGGTGTGACAGTGCTCACAATTCAATTTTTGCATTGATTTTTTTTTTTTTTTTTAAAGAATAGTAGCCAGGCGTGGTGGCACACACCTTTAATCCCAGCATTTGGGAGGCAGAGGCAGGCGGATCGCTGTGAGTTTGAGGCCAGCCTGGTCTTTCAAAACGAGTCTAGGACAGCCAAGACTACACAGAGAAACCCTATCTCAAAAAACAAACAAAAATACAAACAAAAAAAGAAATAGTA
Source organism: Acomys percivali (assembly GCA_907169655.1). Lineage (NCBI taxonomy): Eukaryota > Metazoa > Chordata > Mammalia > Rodentia > Muridae > Acomys > Acomys percivali. Next base: position 49,100,686 of record OU015747.1, on the reverse strand, counting down.
TTTTCTCATGCCTAATGTTGTGTGAGGTAAATTGTGGGTCCGAATTCTGCTTCTAACCTTGGGGGTATCCAGGCGCCACTGCACACCGTGCTGGAAAGGACAAAGCGGAGCGGGGAGTGGCTGGGGTCTGTAGGATTCCGGTCTGGGGGGGGTCATGCAGAGGGGAGAAGTCCTTCTCCAAGGTTCTCAGTGTTACAGCTGTCTGGCCTGGAGCGGAGGGAGAAGCCCTTCCCTGACATTTTCACTGTTATAGCTCTCACCGGCAATAGTAGCCCGAGATCCGCTTCCTCGGAGCATCCAGGCACCGGAGGAAGAAGACAAAGCCTAGGCAGAGGGCGCGTGGGAGTGTCTGGGTCCAGCTGTGGAGGCCTTCTCCAAAGCAGCTCGCCAAGTGTGATGATAGCCTTTTACCTCAACCGCAGCAACTGATGACAGTTGGCGAAACAGCTTGTGCCCCTTTATTCGGAGTGGACATGAACCTTGCGGTTCCAGGGTGGGCTCATAGCATTGGTTGGGGCTGGGATGATGGTCATGCTCAACTTCTTGGAGAGGAATTCCAGGTGGCAGGCTGTGTGATCATCACCTTGAGAAGTGCGGAGGTAGGGGTTCTAGGCGATGTGGGCCAGGGTATGAAGGCTCAGTCCTTACACCTGCGGATCTCAAGACTGAGACTTCCGGGGCTTGGCAAGGTCTCCACCTTGCTCTAGTTCCATGCCAGGTTCCCTTGTGGCGCGGTCCACGGGCCCCACTGTAAGTTGATACTTGTTAGACTTGATTGTGGATAACTGAGACTGCGCAACCTCCCAGCGAGCCTTGAAGGAAGCCACACAGCGAAGGGGCTGGTGGATGGTGAGAGAACAGACTCGGTGAAGGATACACAAAGATTCTCTTTGGCCTCCCAAAAAAACTAACAACAAGGGAGACGCACAGGACAAAGGCAAAGGCAAGATGGTAAGAACTCCTTTTAGCGTAGAAAATTCCGCCAGGCCTTGTGTGGTCTATGGGATTCAGAGAACATAGATGAAGCAGCCAGGGGCCGAGTGGCCTTATGGGTACTTGGTAGCCAAACACAGCGCCTTCCGAGCTCCCTTCAGTCAAGCCTGGAGTCTGACTAAACTAGCCTGGAAATGCGAAGAGTGGCCATCACTCGGAGGGGCGTTGCTGGGGGGTAGGGGAGTTGTCACAATGCGGCCGTATTGGAGGAGACCCCAACTCCACCTCAGATTTCACCATGTCACTGAAAGTAAATGTACGTTGGTGCGGTGACCTCAAAAGAGAACAGTCTAGTCCAGTGTGGTGAGACGTCTCAAAACTGAAGGCAGGGGCAATCATAGACCCTTAGCTATGCTCATCTCAGTAGGGGCTGCGTTTGTCCGTATAGGCAAAGGCTAAGTGTATGCAGGGGATCAGTTAACTCGGGACGTGCCAACGGCTTCCTTTTCTTGGGAACACCGAATTGGCAGTGACTGAGCTGTTGTAAACAGGGCCATTATTAACCTTGGGGTGTAATATATCACCATGGGGACCGTGGAGGAGAAGATGGACACAGCTGGTGTCAGCAGTCCTGTGGACCAGAGACAGAGCCGGGGCTGAAGGAAGAATGAGAGGAAATAGAACTGCAGACAGGAAGCACAGACATAGCTTTCAAGTCTCTCTCAATGTTCTAGCCCTGGGGTTCTGGGATACACCCCAGAATCTTTAAATTTGTCCACTTTTGTTAAAAGGCACTCCCACTGGTAATTTGCAACCAAGTGTTAATTACCTCAGTAGTAATAACACACTCAGAACCAACAAAGCAAGTGACTCACCACATTCTTTTTTCATGTGGCAAAATGCATTGCTCTCAGCTATGACTGTGGAGCCAGAAGGCCCTCCATCTGCAGAAGAGCTCACATTTCCTCCACGTGACCCTCCACGGTGAGAAAGCCACGTGAGTGGGGAGGTACACCAGCACTGAGGTGACTTCTGTCTCATTTACGTGATCTATAGTCCTAATTCCAGCCTTGTTTTGGTGACTTGCTTCTTTCCCAATATTTGACTTTAGGGACATACCGTGGCCACTTGAAGGTCTCAGTTAAAGCAGTGTTTGGTACAACAACACAACAAAAATGGTTCCTGTCCCATCAACTGCTGCTTTGATTTAGTATCCTTTCTCAAAACTCCACAAAAAAAAAACTTTATTCCTGGATCTACAAGCCTTGGCCCCCATTTTACATCTTTAATGATTTTTAAATGTTATTTTATATGTTTTGGCTGTATGAATGTCTGTCCCCTTCCCCCTCCCTCCCCACAAAAGCCAGAAAAGGGCATCAGATCCCCAGGACTGGAATTACAAGAATGTGAGTCATTATGTGGGTGCTGGGAACTGAACCCAGGTCTTCTTTCTGCAAGAGCAGTCAGTGCTCAAAACTGCTGAGCCACCTCTCCAGGCCCCTCCCCATGTTTTACATGTAATACAACAAAGAGCTTGGCAGTTATCTCTCCAAGCAAAGAGGAATCTCCTTAAGGACCATGTGGCCTCTGCATCCTAAATAACATGTCAGGGGCATTCAACCAGTTAAGTTTGTGATGTGGTATTTCGTATGTTCCCGCCTGGGACACTAAAATGAAGATTTATTTCACACATATCCCCCTGTCCCTCCAGAGGCCAGTTCAGCTCTGTGACAGTCACCCAACCCAAGCATTGCCATGGAAAAGGAATGGGGTGAGACGTCCACTTTCAAAGGTATAAGTCATTTCCATCCAGTTCTTATCCAAAGCAAGTCACATGCGGACACCAAGTCACCTGGGTGTCCTGTCTGTTGGCCTCCAAACTTGCACTGCAGAGTTTGGACTTGCTAGCCATGGTTCTGGGCTCCAATTACTCGGGGTGTCCAGGCACCTTTGTAGGCTGGGAAAGAACCAGAAAGAGTGAGTCCGAGGGATCTTATCCAGAGGGGAGTTCCTGTGGAAGAAGTCCATCTTTCCAGTTTTTAGCATTATAGCTCTTTTGGGCAATTACAGCCCTTCACAGACAGGGACAAGAAGATGACAATGAAGAAGAAGAAGAAGAAGAAGAAGAAGAAGAAGAAGAAGAAGAAGAAGAAGAAGAAGAAGAAGAAGAAGGAGAAGAAGAAGAAGAAGACAAGGATGAAGAAGAAGAAGAAAAAGAAGGAGGGGGAGAGGAGGAAGAGGAGGAGGCCGTGGGCCTGCCAGGGAGTCAGGCCAGGGCTCTCGCTTTTGTCTTCACTTGAGCTGTGGAACACAAGGAATTCGTTCACAGAGCCGTAATGGAGGGCTGAACCTTTTAGCAACAAGCCACATCTGCTTACAGAGAAGGGTGTCAAGGCGAGAACCTGGTCCTGGCCTAACGGGTAGAAAAATTATTTGAAGCATAGACAAGACTTCTGGAGCATTCTGAAGGCGCATCCTTTTTCTCTCCTCTGAGGTTTAGATTGTCAGGAACTCTAGAAGATGGCAACCAAAATCATGTAAAATCATGTTAGCTGGAAGGTTGTGAAGAACCAGCCCAAGGCCTACAGCCAAGTGAGCTTCTAGAGCTCAGCTTCTGACTTGGGTGGTCCCTGGCGCAAGCCCCGCTGGGCAAATGATTTGCTCTACACAGTAGTGGATTTCAGAGGCTCCAATAAGAACACAGGCCATTCCCAAAGGAGAGCTGGGGCTGAGGCTAGAGTTACCACTTTGTCTTTCGGACGAGCTTACTCTGAGAGGAAGGCTCGCTCAGGGAGGCGGAGGGGAGCCCAGGTGAGGCTTCCACAGGAAACGTGAGGCGTAAGAACAATTGTCCCCTGTAACAGCAGCTACGTAAACTTTACCCCAAGAAGATGACCCCAAGAATTAATAAATCACATGACAACACTAAATCATTTTGTTCCCTCCCTACTTTCCTTCCTCAGTGTCCTTCTCATGAGAGAGAAGCCATGCTGGCCCCAGGCTCACTCTCTATTTGGAGTAGCCTGTGTCCTGGGGCCTGTGACAGTTGCTACGGTGTAGACGAAATCATTTTTCCTAGCAGGACCTTGGATCAGCCAACATGCAAGCCAGAAATGCCAGAAGATAGCAATTTATTCTTATTGATAAGTCTTCACCAACAAAATGAGCAAATGCAAGCCAAATCAAACATAAAGGCATATTTATTGGGGGGCAGCTCTTGGGTGCGTTCACTGATCTCACATGAGGTCAGGGAAGTCGCCATGCAGAAGGAGACAGAAAAGCGGGGTGGGGGTGGGGGATTGGAAAGTGGGGGGTGGGGGCACAGAGAGAGAGAACGTGTTAGAGGAAATGCAGAGTTGGGAGGGCACCACAATGTCTGGATTATACAATGAAGAGCCTCTGTGGGAAGGAGAATCCCAGCCCCTGGGCTGGAAAGGTTAGGGCAGAGGGCCAGATATGCCAGCCATGCCCTAATAGGTAGGTGTGGAAAGCCACAGATAGCTGCTTCCCTTGAGTGAACCCCTTATGTGCATGTGCAATGGTATGATGCTCGGTGGCGAGATCCTTCTGCACCAATTGTGAGTGACAACGTGGCAGGCTGTGATTGGAGCGGTCGCACTATAAAGGCTTACTGGGTGCGGTCCTCGGGGTCACTCCGTTATTCAAGAATCCTGAGTAAACTGCCACAAGAAGAGTTCCCGGTGTTGGTGTCTTTCCTGCTGGTTGGGGGCGGCACCGACAGGTAGGGACTGAGGGATGCTGGGAGAACCTGGAGGCCAGGTCCATTTTGATTAAACAGGCACCTCAGTCGTTTGCCCCAGGTCTGAATCTCAACAGTTATTAGTTTTACTCTCAATCTGGGCTTGCCCGGGCTCAGCTCTCCCTTGGCATCTCTGCGCCCTGGCTCGGCTGCTAGCTAGGTGGACTCACTCACATCTGGATCTGAGCCGGGAAGACTAAAGGTAAGCTCCTGGGCAGCCGCCTCCACCTGAGTGTGCTCTCTCTCCCTGCCCTCCTGATGTGTGCCTCTGACAGAGCTCCGGGGTCCCTATAGGCTGCATGTTACGGCGAGGGCAGAGCCTGCCAGTTTGCATTTTCCTTTTGCCTGAGTCTCAGAATTCACAGCGTCACTTCTGCTCTGCTCCATGGGAACAGAAACTCCAGATCTTAATAGGAGAGTAGTAGCAAGGCTTGGAAGGAGCATATGGGACTGGAAATAATGATTTGGGGTCACTCCCCTCCTTAATTGCACCTTCTTATCGCAGTATAGTATTTCTAAGGTGAGCTAGGAATGGTGACACACACCTGTAATCCCAGCACAGGAGTGCAAAAGATTACTGTGAGTTGAAGGCCAGCCTGCCCTGCATAGCAAGAGCCAGAGCAAGACACTATGTAGCCAGTGATACACAGTGAGACCTTGTCTCAAAACAGCGTGAGGAGACGGCAGAGCCGGTAGAGTGCCTGCAGTGCAAACTCAGGGACAAGGGGCTGGGCTCTGGAGAGAGGTCTTCGAGGTTAAGAGCACTAACTGCTCTTCCAAAGGACCACAGATCAATTCCTAGCACCTACCTGGTGGCTAACAACTATTCATAACTCCAGTCCTAAGGGGATCTGGAGCCTCCTCTGGTCACTGTGGGCACTGCACACACCTGGTACACAGACATCCATGAAGCCAAAACACTCATGCACTTAAAGTAAAAATAAATAAATATTTAAAAAATGGTAGAGAACAATTAAGGAAAGACATCAAATGTTGATCCCCCCCAACACACACACACACACACACACACACACACACACACACACACACACTTTTAAAAACAAACAAAAATATTACACACATGCACCACACACAAACAGGCAAACTGAAAATTAACATTGTACATTTTGCTTGCTTTTGAGAGAGGAGTCTTGTTTCTTTCAGCCTCTTAGGTGGCAGGGATTATAGGCAGGCACCGCTGTGTACAGCAAACCATAGCCATTTTTAAGTGTGCCCTTCAGTGGCATTAAGTGCACATGTGTTGCACCACCAGCAGCAGCCAGAACTTTCTCTTCCCAGTCACACTCTGCCCATTAAGCAGGAACCCCTTGTCCTCTCCTCCAGGCCTGGCAACCTCATCCTGCCTTCGGGGTCTGAGCCTACCCACGCTGCGTACTTCATTGAACGAAACCACAGGGCAGCCGCCCGTTTGTGACAGTTGGCCACATTTCAAGGTCAAGGTCAGGCAAAGCTTACTCCATTTCCCATCTAAAAATCACACTCAGCTACATTAAAAGTACACCGCCTAACACAACCGCCGCTTGTTTCTCCAGGGAACTAGACAGGATACTCTAACTACACAATTCTAACGGAGAAGGCTCAGCTGTCCATGCAGAATCCCTCACCAATTATCAAATTCCCTGGTGGTAAACTCCTGAAAATTACTTCTTTTAATACATTGTAATAAACTTGAAGTTAAAAAAAAATCAAGATTTATTTTTAATTCTTCCCCCCACCGTGTGTATGTGTGTATGGTGTGTGTGTGTGTGTGTGTGTGTGTGTGTGTATACAGTGTGCACACGGGCATGTGCATGTGAGAGTGAGTGCCCATGGAAGCCAGAGGATTTGGATCCACCTGCAATTGGAGTGACAGGAGGTTGTGAGCTGCCTAATATGGATGCTGAAAACCAAACTCAGGTCCTCTACAAGAGACAACATGAGCTCTCAGCTGCTGAGCCATCTCTCCAGCCCTCAAAGTCAAAAAATGTTAAGCCAGTATATAAAGGAATTAAAGTCTTAAATGAAATTATCTGGCCCCAGGAGTTCATTCTGCTTTGTAAAACCTGAGTTTGAACCTGGGTTCCTGTACACACTGGCCATGTCTACTACCACTGAGCTGAAGCGGCAACTCTCCTTTTTTCTTTTCTTTCATTTTTTTGAGCTGGTTTCACGAAGTTTCCCAGGCTGGCCTTGAACCCGTTCTGAAGCCTAGGCAGGCCTTGAACTTTTGATCATCTTGCCTCAGCCTTGTGACCAGCTTCAGGCCTGGCTTACCTACGAGTTAATATCCAAGTTGCTATAGCTTGGCGTGATAATACACAGCTGCAATCCCAGCCCTTGGGAGGCAGAGGCAGGAGGGTCAAGAGTTCAAGGCTATCCTCAGCTACATATTGCCTTAGAGGCAGAGGTCCAGAGCCAGGGCTGGGTCCTTTCTTTAGTGCCTCAGGCACACTCATGTTCTCTGGGTCCTCAGACATTAACAAGGAGCAGAAGATAATTCCAGCACCTATGAACACCCTTGACTTGGAAAACAAACAAACAAACAAACAAACAAACTCTGCTCTAGGGCAACAGAGGTTTGGACCCATTTGTCACAGCCCAGGGCTGAGCCCAGTACTGTTCTGAAAAAGGCAGATAACCAAGGAAAGCTTTTATTTGTGTGGGGGGGGAAGGGTATTTATGTGTGTGGGTGGGGACTGCCCTTTGAGGCTGACAGTCTATACTGGTGTGGAATCTGCTGTTGCTGAACTGAAACTCAGGTAGCAGGACCCTCCCCCGCTAAGACCAAGTATGGCACCGTTACAATTCGGGAATGTTGAGTGGTTACAAAGGGACAAAGTCTCCTGTGAATGCCGCTGGCTTTTCTGGAGTTGGCTTTTTATTGAATTAGGCTTACAGACATGAATAAACCTATTTTCAGAGACAAAGTAGGTTCTGACACCCCATGGCCTGCCAGGCACAATAGTTCTGGAACCCACTGCCTTCGGAAACCTGTAATAACTTGCTTTCAGCGGGCTAGGGTGAGTGCTGTAAGTGACTGTCACAAAACCCAGGAGGGGCTGCTTCTCTCTGAGCGGCAGAACAGAGGGGAAGAAATGGTGATCTTGGGGTATTCAGCTCCGGGCCCATATTAGGGACCTGGAAATTTTGAAGACAGCCTGACTCACAGCAGCTCTGGTTTCTGGCAGCCACAGGGAAACGGCATCCGAAGGCTGATCCCGGAACTAGACTATAGTGCAAATCCAGTCAGCCACAGTGCAGTGCCTCTTTTGTTCAAATCTGAGTACCTGGTCAGAAGGATTGGGCCTCCGAGAAGTGGGCTGAGGATAGACGGGCAAGATTCCAGCTGAGCTGGGGGCTGTAAGCCCACAATTCTGGGGCACCCTGCCAGTAGAAGTTGCCCCCCACTACCTCAGGTTGGACCCCTGACTGTCTGCAGATAGCCTAATGACCCTCTGGAGGCCCTCCCTGCCACCTCTCCGTCCTCAATCTGTAACTAAACCCAAGCCCTCGGAGCCCCAAGGGGCAAAACCAGGAAATGTTGTACACTCTGAGAGAGTTACAGTTTGCCAAGTCATGCCTGCCTAGATCTTTAGAGGAAAGCTGACCAACCCCCAGGGTAAGCAGCCTAGCGGTGGGAAGGGCCTGGGGCAGGGCCATGTCAGTGTTACTCAGACCCACAAACATCCAGATTCCTGCTCTGATACACCTTGGGCCGTCGCCAAAGGTCATTTCATTTTCTGGACTGGAGGAAACTTGCTGAGTCACCAGCTCCCGGCCCGAGATTTTACATGTCAGTGCTCAACAACTGACAATAGTCAAGTTCAAGACTCATCTGTGGTGTTGACCAGGCCCCAGAGGGCAGCAGGAGGTGTGGCCACCGGCCATCCAGGGAACTGAGTGCAGAGGATGGGGGTGGGTGGCCCAGAGAGAGTCTCCACTGCATGGTGGCAAGGCTGGCCGCAGCCTGCGTCGAGTTTGCTGGGTTCCATGGCTAGCCCCAGGTCTGTTCTGATGCCGACAGGCAAGCCTTCACCTCTGCAGACCCGAGGCTCCACTGTCTGATTAGAACAACGTAACAGATCTCTTCAAAGCTCAGTTTTCCCCAACCACAAAACTGTTCTTCTGTTTCAGTTGTATAAACGTATGTTCACATGTTGTAGGGGCACACATGTGAAGGCCAGACTTTTGATGCTGGAGTCTTCCTTGATGGCTTTCTGCCGTGTATCCTGAGGCAGAATCCCTTACCTGAATCTGAGACTCACGGAACTAGCTAGTCTGCCTTGGGGATCTTGTAGATCCACCTCCCAAACCCCAGGTTTACATGAGGTGCCATGTCTACCCAGCTTCCATGCGGGCTCTGGGAAACTGAACCCCAGTCCTCACACCTGCACGGCAAGTGCTTTCTTCACAGGGCCATCTCCCCAGACCCTGCAAAACCATCTGTTCTTTAACTATTTTTCTTTATTTTTATTGTATGGATATGGGTACTTTGCCTGCATGCATATCTCTATACCATATGCAAGCAGTGTCTGCAGAAGCCAGAAAAGGACATCGGAGCCCCCGGAACTGGAGCCACAGATGGTTGTGAACTGCCATGGGAGTGCTGGGAATCGAACCTGGGTCTTCTGGAAGATCCAGTGCCCCAAACCACTGAGCCATCTCTCTCCAGGTCCCAACAAAAGTATATGCCATATAAGATTTCTGGGGCAGTTAGGCCATGTAGAAACTGCCTTACACCCTGTAAAGTCACCTGTAAAAGGTAATCACGATTGGCGTTGCTCATGAGTCGTGCTAGAAGATGGTTAAGGGTGTCCCCCTGCTCCAGGGGCCTCTCTGCGTGTCAACAGGAAATGATGAATGTGGTCAAGTAAGGAAAAAAGAGAAAACTAGATCCAGCAGGTCCTTGTTAGGATCCCCTTACTTGGTACAGGCAGCTGTGGGGTAACAGCTGACAAGGTTTAAGAGACTGTGGGAAGGAGTGTAAGCTTTGTCACAGGTGAAAGCAGTCTTGGCGGGCTTTGCCCTTGGACACACCACCAATACTCCCTGATATTAACCTTGAGATAAACTGGGTGAAGCCATCCTGGGCCTGTAATTCAGGAAGGGGGATGGGGTGGTGGGTGGGCGGGGACTGCACCTGGACTATTGTGTTTCTAATGGCAGGAGGAGACTGGCCCTTGCCCATGAGAGACAGGCAGGACAGAGAGGTGCAGCAGGTTTGGACCGGGGCTCAAGCGCACGTGGATTGGGAAAGGATCAGCGAACAGGTCAGACCAGCGAGCAGGCCAGAGACACCTAGGGACCCGTCCTGTGGAACGGATACCGGAAGGTTCACCCTTTTTTCCCTTTAACCTTTTTTCCCTCTTGTGTAAGCTAGTTGGGTTGTATAATAAAGTTTAATTGTTAAGAGACAGAGCCAACAAGAGAAGGTTTGGTAGGGTCCTTAAAGGGGCTGAGAACCAGAATACCCACAATATTAAACAGAAACTTAATGGGGAAAAAGAGTGCACTGGCATGCTGGAATTGCTAAGTGAAAAAACAAAAACAAGGTCTACTTAACCTAACACTAGGGAGCCGGGCGTGGTGGCGCACACCTTTAATCCCAGCACTCGGGAGGCAGAGGCAGGTAGATCACTGTGAGTTCAAGGCCAGCCTGGTCTACAAAGTGAGTCCAGGACAGTCAAGGCTACACAGAGAGACCCTGTGTGTGTGGGGGAACCCTAACAGTAGGAATTTCATTCAATTAACAAAGAAGTGTGTTATTACGATTGTTATCTGCTCATTGCTATAGGACAGGGCTTCCCTGTGTGGCCCAGGCAGGCTTTGAACTTGAAATATTCTTATTTAAGCTTCCTAAGCGCTGGGATTATAAGTAAGTATCACCATGCCAAACATTATTGACATTATTAATGGTAAATTTTGTATCAAAGCAACAAGAAAAAAATTTTTTTCTGTATTCCCACAAAAAGTCCCTAACCCTAACTACAGAGGCAGGCCTCTGTCTACCAGAGTCAGCAGCTAGTGTCTAGAAGACTCCCCAGGGCAGTGAGAGTAAAGCAAGGATGTAACCAAACCTGCAGCTCCGAGCCGGACTGAACTGGTTTCAGTACAGGTTCTCTAGAGGTACAGAACTAAGGAATGAAAATACACATATACATTATTTATGTGTGCATACATATATGCGTGTGTGTGTGTGTGTGTGTGTGTGTGTGTGTGTGTGTGTGTGTGTATGAACTTGAAAATACTAGCATCAGCCAAATCTCATCCAGGAGCCGAGAACCTGCACGTTACTTGGTCCTTGAGGCTGTCCCACCACAGCTCTCTCACTAGGAGACAGCAGTCTGCAGTTGCTCAGTGCACAAGGCAGGATGCTTCTGTAGGACCAATCTGGCACCTGAGGCTTAGAAGGCTTTTAAGGAGCTACTGGTAGCTGGCCCATGATGAAAATTTGGAAAGGCTGAATCTGCTATCATCGTTGTCATCATCACCATCATCAGCAACAATAGCAGCAGCGACAGCAGCAGGAAGGGGAACAGGCAAATCAAGTCTTTGAGCACGGGGGCCAAGCATCTTCTTTGTGTCACACCCTTTAGTGTGTGAAGGTCCCCCCACAATAAGGATGCGCCTTCCCACATCAATCAAGACAACTGGGGCAGGACTTCAGGAGAGGCTCCTCGCTCAGGGGAGCCATTAGAACCATCCATCGTAGCCACTGATTATCCAGAGCTACAAACCCCCAACATCACTAGGCCTCACTTCTTTCTCATTTGGAAAGCAAATGTGATATGCAATGTAAAACAGCAACATAAACCAGCGAACCTAGCCAGGTAACCTCAGCACTTGGGAAGAAGAGGCAAGAGAATCAGGAGTTCAAGACCAGGCCCAGCTACAAGTGAGTTCAAGACCAGCCTGGGGTATATAAGATCCCATCTCAAAACAAACAAATAATATTTTTAAACTAAAAAACACTAAAATTTAACAGAAATTTGAATCATCTGCCTATTTTCTTGCTGTCTGAATTACATTATTTCACTGGTACTAGTTACTTTTCTGTTGCTGTGATAAAACTCTCTGGGGACTGGAGAGATGGTTTAGTGGTTAAAGGCACTGGCTATTCTTCCAGAGGACCCAGGTTCAACTCCCAGCACCCACATGATGGCTCACAACCATCTGTAACTCCAGTTCCAAGGTATCAAATGCCCTCTTCTTGTACTCACAGGCATTGCATGCATATGGTACATATACATGTAACCAAAACACTCATAAAATGAAAAGAAATCAAAGCCAGGTATGGTAGCATACACCTTTAATCCCAGCACTTGGCAGGCAGAGGCAGAGGTGGGTGTATCTCTGGGAGTTTAAAACCAACCTAGCCAGGATTGTTACACAGAGAAACCTTCTCTCTCCCCACCCCCCATCCCTTAAAGATTTATTTATTATTTATACAGTATTGTACCCACATGTGCACCTGCCAGCCACAAGAAGGAAGGCACCGGATCTCATTATGGATGATCGTGAGCCACCATGTGGTTGCTGGGAATTGAAATCAGGACCTTTGGAAGAGCAGACAGTGCTCTCTGAGCCATCTCTCCAGCCCCTAGTTTTGATTTTTCTTTTCTTACTTATTTATTTATTTATTCATTTATTTATTATGTATACAGTGTTTTGCCTGCATGTACACCAGAAGAGGGCACCAGATCTCATTATAGATGGTTGTGAGCCACCATGTGGTTTCTGGGAATTGAACTCAGGACCTTTGGAAGAGCAGGTGGTGCTCTTAACCTCTGAGCCATCTCTCCAGCCCTAGTTTTGATTTTTCAAGAGAAGGTTTCTCGGTGGCTGGAGAGATGGCTCAGAGGTTAAAAGCATTGTCTGCTCTTCCAAAGGTCCTGAGTTCAATTCTCAGCAACCACATGGCAGCTCACAACCATCTATAGTGAGATATGGTGCCCTCTTCTGGTCTGCAGCATATGTGCAGGCAAAACACTATAATTATAAATAAATAAATCTTTAAAAAAGAGAAAGAAAGAAAAACCAAAATCAGTCAATGAATAAAATAAATCCAAAACAAAAACATTAAATTAAAAATCCAAAACAAAGCCGGGTGTTGGTGGCGCATGCCTTTAATCCCAGCACTCGGGAGGCAGAGGCAGGTGGATTGCTGCGAGTTCGAGGCCAGCCTGGTCTACAAAGCGAGTCCAGGACAGCCAAGGCCACACAGAGAAACCCTGTCTCGAAAAACCAAAAATAAAAAATAAAAAAAAATCCAAAACAAAAAAAAAATAAATTAAAAAACAAAGCACTCTGACCAAAAAAAAAGGTTATTTTAGGGCTGGAGAGATGGCTAGGGGTTTAAGAGCACTGTCTGTTCTTCCAAAGGTCCTGAGTTTAATTCCCAGCAACCTGCAGGGGTACAAGCAGGCAGAGCACTATATACATAATAAATAAATAAATAAATAAATAAATAAATAAATAAATCTCTTTTTTTTTCTTCAAGTTATTTTGGCTTATTATTCCAGAGGGATAGAGCCCTTCGAACAGCATGGTGTTGTGGCAGGAGCAGGAACTTGGCTGGTCACACAGGAAGCAGAACATTCTGCTCTCTAGAGGTGAGGCTGTGAACCGTCAAAGCCTCCACAAACAATGTCACCGCCTGGGGACCCAGTGCTCAAATACACGAGCCAATTGGGAACATTCTCCCTTTAAACCATTACACCATTCAGACCTCCCGTTTTTTTTTTAAACAGAGCGAGGAACCAAGGCGGGACCTCACACATGCTAGCCGGTGCTTTTCTCCAGCTCAAGCCCAGGGCAAGCGTCTAGAGAAGATCCGTCTTCATTCTGGAAGCACAAGAGACTAAAGAGGTTCATCAGCAGGTCGTGAATCTCCTAGATGGCTCTTGCTCCTTGTGCAGTGGCTACAGGAGGTCACAGATGGAGGAGGTCAGCGAGAGCCACACCCAGGCCGTGAGGAACCTGAAGGCCTCCTGGTGGTACCACTGTGGCTTCCCTGGTGCCCAGGCTTTGCCCGGCGTCTCTTGAGATGAGTGGTACCGAGTGTGGCCGCTGCATGAAGCTGAGTCTTTGAGACTTTTGGCACCCTCTGGCTTTTACCAACTGAAGAAAGAGACAGCCAGTGTCCTCCAGAGTGATATATTTGGGCATAAAAGCCCAGAGAGGGAGCTACACAAGCTCAGGGATGCAAGCTGGACAACCAATGGCAGCTTCCAGCTAGAGAGAGTGATTATTGTGAGTTGACAGGCTGCAGTAGGTGGGCAGCAAGGAGCTCATCGCACAGAGAGCTATTGGGCTGGTTCTGCAAGTAAGTGATGGAGAAGATGCTCTTGGAATCTGATGCTGGAAAAGAGAATGGAGGGTCACTGGGGGTTGGAGGAGAGGAAATTCCTTGGTCTGTTCTAGCACAACGCAGTTGAACCCAAGAGATAGATCCCAACTCCCTATTTTTTCTTTTCTTTGGTTTTTTTTTTGGGGGGGGGGGCGGTTCTAGACAGGGTTTCTCTGTGTAGCCTTGGCTGTCCTCGACTCACTTTGTAGACCTGGCTGGCCTCGAACTCACAGCGATCCACCCGCCTCTGCCTCCCGAGTGCTGGGATTAAAGGCGTGCGCCACCACGCTCGGCTTCTTCTGTTCCTGTCTCTTCCTCTCATTAGAGATGTACTCTCAGAGCCACGTCTCCTGGGTTCAACTTCTCCCTGACAACAGTTCTGCCAGATCGTTTGAATTGTGTGATGCTTGTCCTTCTGTTTGGCAAGGTCTGATGTGACCCCTAAATGTCATTTTTACCCAAGTTGAAGTCACATTCTTTCCCCAGTCTGTTGCTGTTACTGCAAACCACTGCTAACGTGGTGGCTACAACAACAGTTCCGGATGTCAAAAGTCCAGAGTGAGCCTCATCGCTTGGAAATCAAAGTGTGGGTAAGGCTGCACTCCTATTTGGAGGCCCTGGGAGGGAACATCCTACCTCCGGTAGCTTCCAATGGTGCTAGTTTCTAACAAGGCCATTATTTCTTGGTGTGGACGTATACCTTTTCCAGCTGTGACATCAGAAGCAACCACTATGGCCTTCAAGTTGCAGAAGAGGAACCAGAGCCTCGGGGTCACAGGGATGTGCTGTACTGAAGGCTCCACTCTAGTGCTTACATACTTTCTGCTTGTGACAGCAAGGTAACCAGTGATCCAGTTTCATTCCCAGTCGGCCATAGAAGGGGTTGGGACTCCAACATATTCGGGGAACAGTTATTTAGTCCACAATATTTACACATCTGTAAGTGTACAGCTTCTTTTTTTTTTTAAAGATTTATTTATTTATTATTATTTATACAGTGCTCTGCCTGCATGTACATCTGCATGGAACTCATGGCCTCTGGAAAAACAGACAGTGCTCTTAACCACTGAGCCATCTCTCCAGCCCAAGTCTAACATTTCTAAACATCATATCATATCTATCTATCTATCATCTATTATTAATTTTTAAAATTTTCAAGACAGGGGTTCTCTGTGTAGCTCTGGCTGTCTTGGAATTCGCTCTGTAGAGCAGCCTTGAACTCAGAGATCTGCCTGCCTCTGCCTCCCAAGTACTGGGATTAAGAGTGTTGGCCACCACATGTCATCTTTTAGTTTTAAGACACGGTAGCATGTATTTGTCATTATAGCACACAGGAAAATGAGGCAGGAGAATCAAGAGTCCAAGGCCTGAGCTAGATATCAAGGCTCTGCCCCACACCCAATTTCTAAATTTTAGAAAAGAGAGCACAGGCCTATGGCTAAGGCAGTAGTAGGAGTGTGAGTCCTAAGCCAGCCTCAGCTGCATAAAAAGTGTAGTGATACAGAGTGGAGGGAAATGTAACTGAAATCTCTTCAGTCCAAAGACGCATTTGTTCTTTTAGATATCTGTGAAATGGTTTGAATGGTTTGAATTCCCATGATGTGTATCTTTCAGAATGAAGTCTAAAGAGAGAAGATGTTGGTTGGCCATTTGGACACTTTCTTTTAAGATTTATTTATTTATATATTTTATGTACATGAGTACTGTGCCTTCATGAATACCAGAAGAGGGCATCAGCTCCCATTACAAATGGTTGTGAGCCACCATGTGGTTGTTGGGACTTGAACTCAGGACCTCTGGAAGAGCAGCTAGTGTTCTTAACCTCTGAGCCATCTCTCTAGGCCCCAGACATTTGGACACTCTCTAACTTGCTATTTTTATCTAATTTGGTGAATGTTAGGAAATCAGAAGGCTTATCTTGGAATTTTATCAAAACTCAGAATGACAAATATTTACACAGTGCTCACTAAGTGCCAGGAACAGTTCCAAACCGTTCTACATCACTGCCGGTCTTCCGAGAACCCTCGTGCGAGGGGTGCGCGGCTTCTCTGAGAGGGACATGAAGAAACGCATTTGCTGCCAGGAGCTCAGGGCCATAGCTTGCTGCCTTTGTTTCCCTCAGAGGGCAATGAGGAAACGGACATTGGTATTTTTTAAAAAGAAGGTGGTTTTAGTTACAGATTGGCCAAAGTGTGGAAAGAAAACCTATTTTTCTCTCCCCAGGGACCGGAACCTCAGGCGAGGGCCTTCGACCCTGCTAACCCTTTCCATGAGAGCATGTGGACACCCCGATGACCACTACCACAGACCTAGTGTGATGGCTAGGCTTCTTTAGCAACTTGACCACATTAGTTAAATGTATGCTAGAGAGCGCCAGTGAGGTGGCTCAGTGGGTAAAGACACGTCTTGCATAATCCTGGTGACCCGAGTCCAATCCCTGAATCACACATAAAGATGGCGAGAGAAAAACCAACTCCATCAAGCTGTCCTCTGACCTGCACATGTGCACCAAGGCACTTGCACCCACACTCACACACATCGCGTACACTTGCATGCACACATAGTAATTAATAAACGTTTTAAATGTGTACTAGTGAGATGACTCATCCAAAGAAACTGTTATTGCAATGTAGCAAGGTCTGAGCCCTTCTGGATTAATATGGAAAGAGATGCAAGATGTATTAAGTGACAGAAATTGCAGGCGTATGTACCTGCGAGGTAGAGTGTCTAGAGATGGGAGAGTTATATAACTGTCCTGACAGGAGAAAACACATTTTAAGCATGACACTTGCGCTAGCAGACTTTTGAAACAATGGCTCCCAAAGAATTAAGGTTTCCCCAGGAATCTCATTTTGGTGAGGAGGGAGGGAAAGGCAGAAGCCTGGTGCCAGAGAAGGAAGGACAGAGAAGGAACAAGGCTTTCTGGGGGAGATTTCCCACAGTTCCGACAACTTATCAGACCACCTTGCTGGAGAGAGCAGAGCTGAGACACAAACACACATGCACACACACACAGAGACACATACACACACAGACACACACACAGAGAGACAGACACACACACACACACACACACACACACACACACACACACACACACACACAGAGTTAAGATGTCCTCAGCTGCAGAACTAAGAAAACCATCACGGTTTATCACCATGGGCAAATCATCTCCAGCCCTTACATGGTCTGGGTTCCACAAGTCAGCTACTTTCTCATATAAACATGATGTGGTTCAGAACCAGGATCCAGTTGAGAACCAACGACTGCTTCTGCCTTTGTGAGGTGGGGGGGGGGGTCCCAGAAACTGCCAGTCTCTCATTGGCCAGAATGGCCTCATCTGACTTTTCTTAAGCCAACCCATGGTACACAAAGTGTGTTTCCAAATGTCCTGGGTGGAGCTGGGAATTACAGCTCAGTGGTACAATGAGCTCATGAAGGCCTGGGTCTTAAAAGAAGGGGGGGGGGGAGGGGATGATGCTATACTATGCTATGCTGATAATCCTTATGTGTACTTTTTATTTACACATGAGAACTAGTGAAATATAAGAAGATAAATAAGATTTTCTGTGCCAGTGACCCTGTGCAAACGTTGGCGATGCTTTTTATACCTTTACAACAAGCTTGTGAGTATTTTTGTGAGCAAACCGGTCTTCACACTTAAAAAGGAAATACTTTAGTGGCTGAGGTGGCTCAGAGGTTAAGAGTCGTGGCTACTCTTGCAGAAGAAGACTTGGCTTCCATTCCCAGCACCCACATGGCGGCTCACAACCACATGTAACTCTCATTCCAGGGGAGCCAGTCATTGCATATGGTGCACATACACACATGCATTTAAAACACCTATATGTAAAAAATTAATTAAAAATGAAATCATTAGCCGGGCGGTGGTGGTGCATACCTTTAATCCGAGCACTTGGGAGGCAGAGGCAGGCGATCGCTGTGACTTCGAGGCCAGCCTGGTCTACAAAGTGAGTCTAGGACAGCCAAGGCTACACAGAGAGACCCTGTCTCGAAAAACCAAAAACAAGCAAACAAAACAAAAACAAAAGTGAAATCATTTAGAATCAAATGCAGGCAAAGAGAGCTCTTCTCACTCAGGATGTGGACCAGCACTGAAAAAAGAGTAAAGGCTGTGACTGCGGGAGTAGGAGAACACCAGCCGCATCTGTACTGATGGAAAGAATGTTTTCCAGGCTGGAGACAGCTCATTGGTACAGCAATTTGTCTAGCATGTGAATTCCTATGTTCAATCTCAGTGATACACGCACGCACGCACGCACGCACGCACGCACGCACGCACGCACGCACGCACGCACGCACACACACACACCAAAACCTTTCCAAGAAGCCCTTCTTGGCCAGATCATGTGCTGTTTAAAACCAAACCAAACTAAACTAAACTAAATATTGTGAAGCCAGATGTGATGGCCCAGCTAGCTTAGAGTCCCATCCTCAGAGGCTTGGTCAAGAGGACCCTGACTTTGAAGCCAGCCTGAGTCATATTTTGGAGAGTTATCCAATAAGTGTGCAGTGTGCTACTATTTATCCGCTGGGAATTTGGAAGTGAAAATTAGCAGTCTAAGTCAGAAACAATAGGTTCAAAACTGATATCCATAGTTTTTACTCTAAAATTAAATGAAAAGATTTACTCTAAAAAAGTAGTTTTTGACAACAACCTTGAAATTAGTTTTTAAGGTTAGTTGCAAGTGCTGGGATTACAGGGGTCCATTACTACATCCAGATATTGGATGTTGTTTTAATTCACAAAAAATCTGATTATGAAAGCAGTTCACATACATTGAGAGAAACCAGCTATAGTGGGAGCATCTCCAACTTTCCCTGCAGGATTTAGCCCGCCTCTTTTCTATTTCTGTCCCACACCTAGCAGGGGACGGACTGACCGGCCAGTTTCCAACCTCCCCCTCCCCCCCTTCCTGTTCCCAAGGACAACCACAGCCAACAGGCTAAGGTGCTGCACTGTCCATTCTTCCTGCATGGAGTCTTGAAAACAAGTGTTTCAATTTTAGGATGCTGTTGGATGCATTTAAACATACTCCACACCTACCTTTCCTGTCATCAGCATCTCATGTTGGAGGTCTCTTTCAAAGTTAATGAGCCTGTAGCAACTGTATCTCATAATTTATTTGCATTATCTTTCAATTATACTGAGTGCCCCTTCCAGCTTCAGTGTCCAGTTTGGGATCCTTTGGTCACTACATCTCCTTTGGCAATGACTTCCCATGTTGTTGGTGTCTTTGAGCACTGATTTTTTTTTTTTCAGGTTCTAAAATGCACCTCCTTTGGGGCTATGTCTGCTGTTGGAGTCCTGAGGAGCCAGGAGCTATAGGGTTAATGAGGAAACTGTAGGAGTAAAGGCCATTCTCAGCTTTTTGGACTAAGGATGCACACTGTCACCGTGACTCCACACTATTCACGATGGCGCGGCCTCCTATTTAGACACAGTTCTCTCTACATACGGCCAAATGAGTTTCCTGTGCTTTTCACTGCTGGGTGTGGCCCTGGGTTTGAGGCCCAAACAATACACCACCCATCACCTCCCTTGTATACATGCATACATATGTGCATGAACGAAAGCAAGGATTTCGTTTCAGCTCATAATAGAATCTTAGTCAGCATGACTTTGGAAGTCCAAACATGAAAGTGATTCAAAAGAGAAACGTGCGACCTTCGTGCCGGCCGTGGGCGTGGGAGGAGGATGTAGGGTAGAAAGAAATCAAGAGAACCTGCCTATTTCTGCCACACGCCGAACTCAGATGGGATGCTTGCCAAGGGCCACGGGCAGCTGCCAACGGGGCTGCATGCCCAGGCCGCTTCCTAAGGAGCAGCGGTGACCTTCCGTGGTACAGCTGGACCGCTGAGCTCCTGTCTCCTGCAAGCGCCTGCTTGTGTCTGGTGACTCATCCCAACCATCCATCAAGCAGTGAGAGTTCTGGGAGGCTCAGCTAGAGCACAAGGAATTAGAAAAATAAAACAGGGATTAGGTCTGAAGACCTCCCCCATGACTCAGTAAAGTTTGCCTAGCTTCTTCCTTGCCTTATTCAAGTGTATTATGAAATGTATTCAGGTTATTTTTCCTTGAAGCGAACCAAGATTTGGACTCTCTCCACCCCTTATTCTAGCATTTTAGCCTACTTGAAGTAACTCAAATAGACTACACAAAATAATAATAAAAACATTATACACCGGGCGGTGGGTGGCACACTCCTTTAATCCCAGCACTCGGGAGGCACAGGCAGGTGGATCACTGTGAGTTCGAGGTCTACAAAGTGAGTCCAGGACAGCCAGGACTACGCAGAGGAACCCTGTCACAAAACCTCCCCTCAAAGCCAACAAAAAACCCAAACATATAATTATAATATTTACTAAGCATTTTACAGCACCAAAGGAGCAGCGCCCGAGGCTGTCTTGGACTAGATAGCTCCCCAGCCAGAGCACAGCAAGACCATGCTTCATAAGAAGAAAAGTGTGGTAATTAGTTTGTGTGCCTGCCTGCCTCCTTTGATCCACAGCAATACCATGCGGCCGTTAGCCATATTTTGTAGAAGACAAAAACAAAGTACCCAATGGCGCAATGAGCTGAAGATGACAGAGCACAGGTGTGACAAATGGAACAAAGACCTCTGCCTCCTCAAGGCTATTGCACTGTTTCAAAAAAAAAAAAAAAAAAAAAATCACCACTCATACTGCTGCACCATTCAAACACCAGCCATGCCAAAGCTCCGCTGGTCAATAAATCACCACACCCTCTAGCTACACAAACTACTAAGGTCACCACACTATCCATATAGAGGGTGGGGCAGGAAGTCACCGCACAACACTGATACACTGTCCAATCACCCCCGTATCATATACTAGTGTCAACAATGGCTTTGCCAAGGGTCTGAGGATGGACAGGCCAGGGCCCCAGAAAAAGGACTCAGAAGTATGGGGTATTCAGAAGTTCTCATCCGAACATGACTAGGCCAAGGGCTACTGGGAGAGCACTGCTAAAAGGAAGCCTCTCTTACAAAGAATGAATGGTGACTTGAAGGTAAAAGCCATGGCATACGACATGACCGTGATTTCAAATAACCAATAATATTCAAAATGCTTAATTAGTTGAGTCTTGGTTCATCAGAAAAAGACGTCTCCCCATTAGGATGAAAGACAGGCCCACCAGAACAGAGACTGACAACCAAGAGGTGTTGAACCGCAACTCAGCTGGTCCCAGAGGTAGAGTCGCAAGTGTCCAAGGGGAGCAAAGGCAGGTGGGTTGACAGGGACAGGCTTGCTAGCTGCCAGCATCATGCCCCCAGGGTTGGCGAAGTGATCTCCCAAAGCTGTCATGGTGGGAAGAGAGGCACTGGGTGAGCTTTGGGGATCTATGGAGAAAAGAACACTGGATATTATTAGTTTTGACTTTTTTTTTAAAGCCTTTAAGTTCAACATACAGAGTTTATTTATTTATAGACCTACTAATATCTTGTGCTAAAATAAAACATACTTCCATTTTATTTTTTGTTTAGTCTCAATACATTTAGACATTTGATAGATTTTTGTCCTTAAAGCATTCAACCCATTTACAAGCTTGATTAAGTTCCTTTAGCAATTTCAAGCGACAGATAATAAGTATAACATAACTGAATCCTCTGAAGAACTTCTAACATCAAAAGCAGACTTAGAAATCTAGTGAATCCAGGAAAGCTGATTTACCAGTTTTATAAACAAACCAGGTTATCTTAATAATTTAAGGCATCATTAAAACAGCAATAACCAGGAACTGGAAATATGGCTCAGTGGTGAAGAGCCCCTGCTGAGCAGCTATGCAGGCCTGGGTTCAAATCTCAGCACCCACATAACAAAGAAATGTGGCCTTTTATAAACCTGCATCCCCAGTGCTGTGGAGAGAAGAGACAGGAGGTTTGACAGGCTTGCCAGCTGCGAGCTTGGCCAAAAAACCATGAGAGACCCTGCCTCAAAGGAAGAAAGTGGAGTGTAACAGAGGATTCCCAATATTCCTTCTCTGGCTTCTACACAGACACACAGAAGCACACATCTATGCATACGCGTGTGTGTTTATACCACAAAACACACACACACACACACACACACACACACACA
>OU015747.1:49061616-49078510 GCA_907169655.1 Acomys percivali | reverse complement strand
ACACACACACACACACACACACACACACACACAGAGATCCATATGAGAACACTAAGATTAAACTGTTATACTTACATAGTTTATCAATGTCTTTGGCTCATTATGTCATCCTAGAGTTGTGGTTTTCTGTATAAGCAAGGGGAGCTGAATGGTTGTCATGAATAGTTGTTATACCCACTGAATTGGTGAACTCCAGCTACTGAAGTTCCCTGGGCCTCTGTCCTTGAACTTCCTATTGTCTGTACATTTCCTGGTCGTTTCCAGTGTAGCTTTAAGTCCCGAGTGCTGCTGGTTCTTTGTGTTGGTGTTGCTCATCCATATTTCTGGTCCTCTTTTCCCAAAAATCTAACAGGATAACCGTTCCTCACCCTCTGGAAATGCATCGTGTTCTTATGTCCCTTATAGTCAAGGTCTTAAAGATGAGCCAAGAAGACCCCAAATAGCCCTCTACTTTAATCATAGTTAAAAACAAAAAACTAGAGTTCTTATAAGATTTCTGAAGTCCTCTCCATGTGTCTCTGACCACAGATATTTCCAAAATGCACCCTAGGAGGCAGAACTGCCCTTATGAAAAATGGTACAGTGAGTAGACATGTGCCCATGTTTTAAACAGCAGTGTCCCCTGAGGTGAAATCCTTCCCCATTAAAGGGAAGTTAAGACACAGAATATCAAAAGGGGGAAGTGAAGCAGTCCCTTAACTCAGTAAGCTCAAGAGGTAAATAACTCTGTAGAAAATCTCCTGTGTCTGTGTGGAAGCATCACCTGTCAGTAAAAAACAAAACCCTTATGGCCTAGAGGAAAGGGTAGACTAGAAGGCAGGGCATCTGGCAAACAGGCCCAGGAAGCCAAGAAAGAGGACAGACACATGGTACCTGAGAAGAGGTAACCAGCCGCCTGGACTGGCCCACCGGATGCAGAACCCAGACATCCCAGGAGCTTGGAGCTGGGAGGAAAAACCCACAACATAACTAAATGACTTCAGGAAGTCCCTGAAACTGACCATATTCACTAGGCTCCTCCCTCCCAGCTATATATAAACAGTAAGGACCACAGAGAGACATTCTCAGACAAGCTGGGCTGTGTAGAAGAGGTTCAGACCAGCTGAGCCACCAGGAAAAGATACTCGCCAACCTGCTGAGCTGCTGCGGGCTGTTCAGTAAGCTTCAGGCTTCCAGCTTTTGTGAGTTTTCATCCACACTGGGGTGCAGGTGAGCTTTGGTGATACGGATGTCTTGGGTCATTTCTCCTTGTATAAGCAACCCCCACCCATGTTCCTATAAGTCACCCAAATAAAACATGTTGGGTGTTGATGGTATCCATACTTTGGTCTGTCATCAGCTCACTATCTGGGGTGAATAGATGTTTATGTCTTCTCAGGAATAGTGCCACCTGACACCATGCCAGTGAAACCTTACTACAGAAGTGCTGTCCAACTATGGCAACCATGGGAAAGCCAGCTAAGCTGACGAAGTAATGTGTCTGAGATCCATTGCCATGTGTGTGCCGAGTTCATGTTTCCCACAAGTTGCCCACAACCAATAGCCAAGCATGAAGGGGCTACCTCTCATCTGCCCCTGTGGCTTCTTGGGCCTTTGGCACTGGTTTGAGGTTCCCAGCAACTGTCCCTCGCCCTCACTGCATGACAGTATGGGGTGTGTCCCCTCAGTTTTTCCTCCTGCTTCCCTTCACACAGGGGGCAGGGGCAGATTTGGTCTGCCTTTTGATGGCTCCGCATGCCTACATTACCATCTTTATTTCCTGTTACAGAAGTTTTCCCCCAGGGGAAATATTGGGGGCTGGGGTTGGTTTTTTATATTTGGAGACAAGGTTTCTCTGTGTAGCCTCGGCTGTCCTGGACTCACTTTGTAGACCAGGCTGGCTTCCAACTCACAGAGATCCGCCTGCGTCTGCCTCCCGAGTGTTGAGACTACAGGCATGTGCCACTGTGCCAGGCGACCCCCCCGGAAATTTTTATAGATGCTCTGTGGTGGTTACCTTTATGTTGTGTAGCCAAAGTACCTAATGGAAAAAGCAAAGAAAGGAGAGAGTTACTAATTTTTTTTAAAGAGTAAAAGAAAATTATGTGTGTGTGTGGGGGGGGGTGTATATGTGATGCAGATGCAGGTGCCCCCAGAGGCCAGAAGAGGGCATTGGATCCCATAGAGCTGGAGTTGAAGGCCGATGAGAGCTGCCCAATATGAGTACTGGGAACCAGATCTGGACCTCTGGAAGAGCAGCAAATACTCCTGACTTCCGAGCCATCTCTCCAGCCCCAGGAAAGAGTTATCTCTACTAATGGTTTCATTCCGTCCCTTTGGGAGGCATGGTGAAGTTGCTCAGATCATTCGTGGCAAGCATGGTGGAGACTGCTCATGTCACAGTAGACAGGGAAGCAGACAGCAAGAACAAACCCAGGGGCAGGAGCAACCGTCCAAAGCCCTGCTTACAGCATCCTGCTTCTGCCAGAGAGACACTACCTCAAATGTCCCACAGCCACGGGGGGGGGGGGGGGGGGGAGAGCAGGGCGGGTAGACAGTTTTGCTGCTCTCAGTCATGCTTGCCCCCCAATATCTGGGGGTGGATTGACTGACATCTGGCCTAAGAGGATCCACATGTGGCCCTGTGAGTAGGTGAGCCCAAGCCTGGTCTCATGACAACAGCATAGGCTCAGGGTGGGGTCCGTGTGTCAACCCAGTGGAGACCTCTGGCTCCCTCAAGAGAGCTCTCTACTCATCGGTCAGAAAAACAAAACAAAACAAACAAAACCCATGGCTAGGACCAGATTCAAAACTGGATTTTGGGAAAAAAATCATAACCATTCACAACTTTTCACATCACATCGTTATTAAGTCATTGCTTCATACAGCCTGAAATTACCAAAAGACTCTGAGTCGCACACCATTTAAATCAGGAGCTTTCCCTACCATACCCACTCATGAGTTAAAGCCAGTGAGTGACCCAGCTTGGCTGCCCATGACAAAAATTAGATAGGTTACAGACAGAAAGGAATCTGTTTTTCAAAAATTCTTTCTTTTTTTTTTTAAAAAAGATTTTTAAAATTTATTTATTTATTATTTATACAGTACTCTGCCCCCATGTATGCCTGCATGCCAGAAGAGGGCACCAGATCTCATTAAAGATGCTTGTGAGCCACCATGTGGTTGCTGGGAATTGAACTCAGGACCTTTGGAAGAACAGCCAGTGCTCTTAACCTCTGAGCCATCTCTCCAGCCCCCCAAAATGATTTCTTGACTCTTCATAGCCACTCCACACAAAATTTAGGACACTCTTATGTTTAAAATAAACAGATTTTAATGGATTCGATTACCCCCGAAATGTCATTTATTTTTAGGCCGACGTCCTTTAGTAAGTGGGAGGTATATCAGCTTGTTCTAGCTTGGTAGCCAGGAACTGCGTTTGCACCTGCCTGTGGCTGTGAGGGCTGCATACGAGCCTCAGTTCTCATGCAGAGCCCATCAGAGAATGGGAAAGCAGCAGCAGCAGCAGCAGTGACCACTCCAGGACTGTAATCTGTGTCTCTCTGCTAAGGCTACTCAGTGTTGTCATGTCACAGGATCAAGCCTGAAGCCTACCGTTGCATCATTTTTGTTGTTGTTTGTTTGTTTGTTGTGCTTTGTCTTTCAAGACAGGGTTTCTTTGGACAGCCCTGGCCATCCTAGACCTAGCTCTATATAGGCCAGGTTGATCTCAAACTCACAGAGCTCCACCTGCCTCTGCCCAAAGTCCTGGCGTTAAAGGCGTGTGCCACCACGCCTGGCTCATTTGTTCACTCTTATAAAACAAGTATTTCGTAAGTTTGAAAACTTTAACCTACAGATGGGTTTCCAGAAGAAAGGAGTGGCCACCAACACACATGGAAGCTTGTTTTGTGAATTTTAACACCTTGTCTCACCAACCCAGCTCTCTCTATATGTGCCACTCCTTGCTAAACATCTGGCACCGGCCATGAACTTCATCAACCCCCCCTCCCTCAAAGACTTCCTCAGCTTCTCAAGAACAAGATTCTGCCTTAATTCTAAGTTGTTAATGCGGCACCTTTATAAATACTTCTTTTTTAAAAATATTTATTTATTTTTAATTTGGGTACATTGGTGTGGGGGTGTCAGATCTTGGAGTTACAGACAGTTGTGAGCTGCCTTGTGGGTGCTGGGAATCGAACCTGGGTCCTTTGGAAGAGCAGGCAGTGCTCTTAACCACTGAGCCACCTCTCCAGCCCCTATAAATACTTCTTAATTGAAAAATGGAGGAAAGAAAGGAGCCTCTGTTGAAATGTAGGCTCCTCAGCTCTGTTCTGGCCACAGAAATATGCATGTTAGCCAACCACCCAAGCGTTCCTCACCGCCACTCCTTGAAGGCAGGAGACTGAGGCAAGGTCTTCCCCTTATAGGTCAGGCAAGCTTGGAATTCTGTACATTCAGGCTGCCCCTCAAACCCTCAGTCCATGTCTTAGCACTTCAAGCCCTAGGCTCACAGATCTGATCTATTACTCAGTCCCGTGTCTAGCATCTTAAGCCCGGGACTCACAGATCTGATCCATTACTCGGTCCCATGTCTTAGCATCTCAAGCCCTGGGCCCTATTCCAAGCAAACAATTTTGATCTCCTTTTATAGGATGGAGGGCGTTGGGTCCTGCTGCAGAGTGGGGCTGGCATGTCTTGCCCCTCACCTAGGGGCGGGGCTTCCTCTCTCCCAGAGGCCCTTAACTATATAAACCAGCCCTTTTGGCTCCACTGCATCCTTGCTCCCTTTCCCCACCTCTCCACCCTCTCTCCTTCCTTACCCCCACCCCCAGCATGTTCTCCCTTCCCCTCCCCATCCTGTGCTGTTTCCAATAAACCTGCATCTATATATTATAGTTTTTGCCCTCATTAGCTCATTCCCATTATCTCATCGGAGGGTGGGCTTTGTTGCTCTGGATCTTGCCTCGGCTTGTGGTTTTGGACAGGGTCTCACTCTGTAGAGACGGCTAGATTGGAACTTACTGCGTAACTCCAGTTGGCTTGAACTTAGTATATCTCATCCAGGCTGGTGTTGAACATTCAGTGATCCTCCTGCCTCAGACTCCTGAATGCTGGGATTGCAGACATGAGCCACCATGCTTGGCTTTTACCTCTCTTTCCCCGTCAACAACTCTATGGGCCTTGCCAGAGTGATTTGCTCTCAACAACTCCATAAACATCTGGTTACATCATTGGATGAAATCTCTACATCCGAAAGCTCTCCCCAGAAAGCCAGACTGCTTATGTTCCCATTGCTTAGCCCATTTAACGTCTCTGCATCACCAGTCTGCTAAGAAGAAGAGAGCTTCGGCTGACACACTTAAGCTGTCTCCTAAAACTAGAAGCAAGTCTTCTGTTTCTGTTTCATCCTGCCCCTTGCTCCATTCTGGCCAAATTCTCTGCCTCTGAATCACACGGTTTAAAAACAACTTCGTATACAAGTGAGATCACGCAATATTTGCCTTTCTCGTTTCACTTAGCATAATGTCCTGCAGGCGCATATAGATTTAGGTCCCACTAGATTTAACTTTTGAAATGCTCCCCTTTGCTGGGCGTGGTGGCACACACCTTTAGTCCCAGCGCTCAGGAGGCAGAGGCAGGTGGGTAGCTGTGAGTTCAAGGCCAGCCTGGTCTACAAAGTGAGTCCGGGACAGTCAAGGCTACACAGAGAACCCCTGTCTTGAAAAACCAAAAACAAAAGAAAGAAAGAAAGAAAGAAAGAAAGAAAGAAAGAAAGAAAGAAAGAAATGCTCCCCCTCTTCCACTGATGAGCCCTTAATTTGATTATATCCCGTGGATGCTGTGACTGGCTGGGGAGATGGCTCAGTGAGTAAAGGCACCTACTGTTGACAAGCCAAGCTCCATCCCCAAAGTCCTCATGATGTGAGGAGAGAACAGTTCCTCATGAGGTGTTGCTTGTTATCCACAGAAGTCCTGTAACACTCAAGTGCCCACACACATAATAAGTAAGTGTAAAATATTAAATACTGATTTTTTTCCAACACGCTGAGTTCACGTCCTTTGATTATACCTAGAATTCCTGGATCAAATGGCTTTTAATTTTTAAGGACCTGCCATGCTGTTTTCTGTAATGTCATACTAATTTACATACCCATCAACAAAGTACGAGTGCTGGGCCTAGGGTTACAGGCCTGCACCTGTCATACCTAGTCTAACAACAGCTCTTCTCACAGATGGGACATATCATGGCTATAATTCGGTTTCCCTGGTGACTGGTGGAAGCCATTTGTGTCTTTAACAAATGTTTCTTCAACTTCTTCCCCATTATCCAACCAGGTTACTTGACTTTCTTACTATTAGGCTGTTTGGATTTCTTTTTTTTTTTTCTTTTTTTTCTTTTTTGGTTTTTCGAGACAGGGTCTCTCTGTGTTAGCCTTGGCTGTCCTGGACTAACTTTGTAGACCAGGCTGGTGTTTGGATTTCTTACGTCTTGGAGGAATTAATATGTAGTTTCCAAGTATATTTGTCTTAATTTGCTTTCTACTGCTGTGATAAAATACCTTGACCAAAGGTAATATGGAGAGAAAAGGGTTTATTTCAGCTTGAAACTCTCGGTTTACACTCCATCACTGTTGGAAGGCAGGCCAGGAACTCAAGGCAGTAACTTGGACTAAGAAGCTGAATCAGAGGCCGTGGAAGGATGCTGCTTATAGGCTTGCTCCTCATGGCTTGCTCAGCCTGCTGTCTTATACACCCCAGGGACCCTGGTCCAGAGTGGCATGGCCGGGGCCATCACAAAACAACCACTAATTAAGAAAATGAGTCAGAGCTTGCCCACAGGCCAGTGGGGTGGGGCATCTATTCAGCTGAGGTTCCCTCTTCTCAAATGACTAATTTGTGTCAAGTTGACAAAAAACCAAGCAGGCCCCATCCTCTTATTTTATAGGCTGTTTCTTTACTCTGTTGGTAGTTTCCTTTGTTGTGTAGTTTTTTTAGTTTATAGTAATTTCAATGGCTTTGCTGTTATTGCCTGTGATTTGAGGCTCATAGTAAAACAAACAAACAAACAAATAAAAAAAAAAAAAGAAAGAAAAAAGAAAACGCTGGGCATGGTGGCACACGCCTATGATCCTAGCACTCAGAAAGGCAGAAGCAGATGGATCTCAGTTAGTTTGAGACCAGTCTGGTTGACAGATCTTGCCAACCCTCTTCTGGCAGTTTTCGAATTTCAGACCTTACATTTAAAGCCTTAGTCCAGTTTGATAGATTTCTGTAGTGTGTGAGGTAAGGGTCTAATTTTATTCTCTGTATATGGATATCCATGTTTCAAGCATTGCCATTGAATACTGTCCAAAAAAATGCAAAAAAACAAAAACCAAACCAAAAAAACCAAAAAAAACCCTTTCTAATAGGGTTGTCCAAAGATACATGAAAGCTGCCAAACTTCTAAAAGTAGCGACATATGTGCCCTTGAGTCCACAACGCCTGTACAGAGGCCACAAAGAAGAAGAGTAAGATGAAGCCAGATGATGACAGGCCAGGAACACCAAGATGAGGGACACATCGGCACTGTGGGAGTCAATGAAAGCTTCTCAACAGGAAGCATCTATCCTCCATCATTCTGGGGTGCTTTTAGTTTGTGTGATTTTTGGCGGGGCCTCACATACAGAAGGCTGGCCCCAAGCGTCCTACAGAGCTGAGGGTGACCTTGATACTTCTGCCTCCACACTCACGTTCCCCCCATTCTCAAGTTCTGGGACTGCAGTCAATCACCCCCGCATCTGTTTTATTCAGCAATGGGGACTGAGCCCCAGGGCCTGGTGCATGTTAAGCAAGCGCTCCATCAAGTGAGCTACAGCATCAACGCCTCTTTAGTGATATCTTCTCCAGCTTTTTCACTTTCAAAATAAAGATTCTAGCCAGGTGTGGTGGCTCACGCCTTTAATCCCAGCACTCGAGAGGCAGAGGCAGGCAAATCGCTGTGAGTTCAAGGCCAGCCTGGTTGACAAAGCAAGTCCAGGACAGCCAAGGCTAATACAGAGAGATCCTGTCCTGAAAAACATAAGTAAATAAATAAATAAATAAATAAAATAAAGATTCTATCTCTTGCAGCTGGGTGTGGTCATTTGGCTAAATTCTCATTAATGAATATAAAAGAAATAATGTTGTTTTGGCCAGTTTTTTGTTCTTACTTTTTTTTTTTTTCGAGACAGGGTCTCTCTGTGTAGCCTTGGCCATCCTGGACTCACTTTGTAGACCAGGCTGGCCTCGAAGTCACAGCGATCCGCCTGCCTCTGCCTCCTGAGTGCTGGGATTATAGGTGTGCGCCACCACGCCCGACTTGTTCTTACTTTTTATTGATTCTTTGTGAATTTCACATCATGCACCCCAGTCCTACTCCCTGTCCTTCCATATCCATCCTCTGCCCTTGTAACACCCCCTCAATAAAAATAAATAAATAAATAAATAATGAATGAATGAATGAATGAATGAATGAAAAACACCAGTGTGTCCTGGTGTGTCACACAGGACACCCTTTTGCCCAAACATCTTTATTTGCAAATGTTCATTGAAATGAGTTATTGGTCTGGTTCAAGGCCCCTGACTTCTGATAGGAGATCCTCACCAGGACTTCCAGATATCCTGCTATTGCCCAGTGTGATGGAGATCTTGCAGCTTTGGATCTGCAGGATGGTCCCTTCATGTACTCCAACAGTTTATATGTGGGGTAGATGTTAGGGGTGGTCCATTCAAAGCCCTAAATCTGGGCCTAGGTTGTAGCTGAGTTGATCAGCCTGCCA
The DNA here is from genome assembly GCA_907169655.1 of Acomys percivali. NCBI lineage: Eukaryota > Metazoa > Chordata > Mammalia > Rodentia > Muridae > Acomys > Acomys percivali. The sequence continues at coordinate 49,069,727 of OU015747.1, read as the reverse complement.
ACGCATGCCACTAGGGCCACTTCTCTCATTTTGCCCAGGTGAGATGTAGGGCTGGCTGCTCTCCCAAGTTCTGTAGCTTACCAGGGGTGCGGCAGCTCTACCACCATATTAATGTCCTAGGGCTCCACATAGACCCTCAGTGGCTGCAGCACTCAGGAGAGCAGGCCCTATACCTTGCCTGGGCAGCGAGATTGAGTTGTCCCTGGTGGCAGAGACATTGGAGAGTTACCCTACCCCCACCCTTTACCTCCTATAGCAGGTAGGAAAGCTGGACCCATGGGTGTGAGAGCAGCTGGAGAGCTGGCCCAGCCCCTCACTGTGTACATCACTTGGCAAAGCGGGCTCCATAACTCACCTAGGTAGCACAGTTGAGCTGGCCCTGGTGGCATGGGTATGAGAGTGCTGCCCTCTCCCTGGAGGAGGCAGAGTCTGCTCTGGGGTGCCATAGCCAGCAAGGGGCAGAGTCTGTGCTCCTGATCTCATGTCCTGGGGCCAGCTCTCCCAAGCTGCCCAGGCAAGAGGCAGGGTCAGCCCTGAGACATCAGTGTGACCCTAGGCGGCAGCCCAGATGAGGGACACCTAAACAACCTTTGGTGGTAACATGCACCATGGACATTGACACAGACCCCTGCTGCTGCAAAATCAAGGACCTAGACATGGCTGTCAGCGGCAGGGCTGCTCTAGCTGGGACTTCAGCACGGCCTCAGTGGCAGGATAGGGTGTTCACATCAAGGTATTCCTTTCTGTTCTTGACTCTCCAGTTCTGCCTCTCTTCATAGTGCTCAAGCCATTCCACCTCCCTTTCTCCCCCATCTCTCCACCACATACTTGCTCATCATAGAGTACTGCTGTACACCAAAGCAGAGGCCTCTGGGTTGTCTTCCAGCCTGCCCATCAAGCAGATGTCTTATTTTTGTTGTTGTTTTTAAGCAAGCTCTCACTATGTAGACCTGGTTGACCTGTATCTTCCTAAATAGACCAGGCTAGCCTCTATTCGTAGTACCTTTCCTGTCTCTGCTTCCTGAAGTCTGGGATTACAAGAATGTGCCATGAGCTGGAGCCGGGTGGTGGTGGCACACACCTTTAATCCCAGCACTCAAGAGGCAGAGGCAGGTGGATCACTATGAGATTGAAGTCAGCCTGGTCTACAGATCGAGTTCCAGGCCAGCCAGGGCTGTTATACAAAGAAATCCTGTCTCAAGAAAACAAAACAAAAACAAAACAAACAAACAAAAAAAGAAGAGTGTGTCATCATGCCTGGCTTTTAATTTATTTTTCTTTTAAGATAAAGTAAGAATTCATGCCCTCACTGTTACCATTGCTCTCCTGGAACATTATCCTGAGCAGGGGTAAAACACGGGTTACCTGCAAAAACAGATTCACTGAAGGTGAAGACTGCTCAGAATAACTCAGATGACTAGATAAGTGAGGAAAGCATTGAGTACGGTACTCATGCCGATAACCTCAACACACAGGAGTCTGCATGCTCAAGAGTTCAAGTCTAGTCTAGGCTACACAGCAAGACTCTCCCGTTTAGCAGTTAAAAGCAGTTGCTGTGCAATCACAAGGACTAGAATTCAGATAGAATTCAGATCCTAGCCCGTGTCTAACAAACTGGAGTCCTGTGCTCTCTTAGAACTTCAGCTGTGAAGTGGTGGAGGCAGGGGGATAACTGGGAGTTTGCTGGCCACAGGTTCAGGCAGAGCACACACAAAGCCCTGGGTTCAGCCAAGTCTGGGGGGCACACATCTGTAATTCCAGCACTTGTGTGGCCGAGTCAGGAGGATTAGGAATTCAAAGTCATCCTGTAGCTGTTAGAGAGTTCAAGACCAACCCAATATACATGAAACTCTGTTTCTAAACAAAACAAAGTTTCAAAAGCCTAGATACAGAGTTTGGAGAGATGACTCTGTGGGTAAGAGTTCAGACCCCCAGCACCTGCTCAAAAAGTTGGGTGTGGCCATGCACTCCTGAAACTCCAGAGCTTTAGCTTAGAGACAAGAGGATCACTGGATCTTATTGGTCACCAGCCCAGCTCCAGGTTCAGTGAGAGGCCCTGTCTCAAAGGCAGAGAAGCCGACACTCTCCTCTGGCCTCCACAAGGGTACACACATAGACACCAGAAAATAAATACTCAAGATGCCAGGCGTGGTGGCGCACGCCTTTAATCCCAGCCCTTAGGAGGCAGAGGCAGGCGGATCTCTGTGAGTTCGAGGCCAGCCTGGTCTACACAGAGAGTCCAGGACAACCAGAGCTGTTACACAGAGAGACCCTGTCTCAAAAAACCAATAAATAGGTAAATAATAAATAAACAAACAAACAAGAATAATACTTGTTTAACGTTAGATTTAGAAGCATGTAGATATGCAAGGTGCAGTGACACATACCTATAATCAGAAAGTGGAGGCAGCGAGATTGTGAGTTCGAGGCTTGCTTGGGCTACATAAGAAGAATCTGTCAAAACTAGTAAGGAGTCGAGAACATAGCTAGTGGTAGCAGCAGCAGCAGCAGCAGCAGTAGAAGAGAGACCAGGCCTGGTAAACATTACCAAAGGAGTGCCTTTGGGACTTTACAGCTGATTGGAGAAGACTTAAACTTGAAGGTTCACAGAGTCAGGTCATAAAGATGGAAGCAACAGAAACATGGAGTCAAACAGAGGGGCAGGCTGGAGGGAGGCAGTAACAAACCTGGCTCTCACTATGCTGAGCTGAAGAGCTGCAGGGTAGCTGGGTGGAGGTGTGAAGGGGGGCGGTTGGAAACCCATTTCTGGAGCATGACCTCAGTCTTTTGCATAGAAGTGGCAGGCTAAGCAAACGGAGGAGGACACGCTGCTTGGAAACAAGAGCATGGCTCTGTAGAAATCACCCATCCTTGCACACAGAGACAAACCACGTTCCAGGAAACAACATAAAACTACGAGCAGGTCCTAGTCTAATGCACACACCTCTTTCCCACCAATAAGGCCCTGCTTCAAAAAGTCCTACATGACAGCTAAGTGACTTCAGGTTGGACAGCGTCTTACAGTCCCTCACGAGAGCATATTGATTTGCACAGGTATCTGTTACAGCATGCTTTAAGATTACTTTTCTTCACCTTGTCTTCCTCTTTAGCTTAACTTAGCTACACTTAGGATTCTCAGCAGTCTGGCTAGTCGAGGAGGGGGGGTTGGGGAGGAAAGCTCTGAAAGCAGAAAGAGAACAATGTAAAAATAAATAAATTACACAATAAATGACTGCAAAGGTTTCCCTTCTATCTGCTGTGGCCAAAGAAGATAGTAAATAAATGACATTTACAGAAAAAAAAAATCAATTGAATGTAAGCACAGGGAACCATCTTTCAGACTGACTAGACACCGTGCCAAGTCTGGAGCCATAGGGTGAGGCGATTAAAATCCAGTGTGTGTTCAGCAGACATTACGTGTCAGACACGCCACCGAGAGTGATGGCGTCAGAGCTCTGCTTCTCTAGGAGAGGTTACGTCTTTAGCCGGCTGCTCAGAGACCCAGCACCAGCCCAGAGCGCGCTTGTTCCTGCAGTGCCGCAGCCTTTGCTATGGGCTCAGTGCCACCCAGAGTCCCCGGTCACCTAAGGGCAAAGCTCTGCTAGCGCCCCGTGCGTGCACGCAATGACTTTCTCCATCCACCCACTCCTTTGTCTCTGCGCCACGAGAGCCAACGGGACTCTTGGAAGAAAGGATTTCCTGCAGGAGGGAGGGTGGACTGTCCCGGGCTCCCTATCGGAGGGCGGGCACCAACCTCCGAGGGGCCCCTCTAGTCCACGGGCAGGGGCGAAGAATGCCGCGGCGTTCAAGACGCTCCCCTCCCTCTCACGCCGAGGTCGGTGTATAGCACCGAGAGGTCCCTCTGCTTGCACTGGGAGCCGCTTCCGTTAGCCAGGGTGGCAAGTGACCAGGCGACAGGATTGGCCCCCGGGAGAGCCCCGCCTGCCAGTCTCACACTCCCTTTGCTGAGCCTCAGGGAGGGCAGGGCCTGGGAAAGTCATGGGGTGGGGACAAGGATCTTCAGGGCTCTAATTGGTCGTAATATAGGGGGCGGGGCAACAGGGCGGAGAGAGCTTCGTCCCATCCCTCCTTCCTAAGCTGCGGCCTCAAGCGCGCCTCCTGGGTTGCATCATCTCCAGCCAGCAGCGGCTCTGAAAGCAAGGCTGGGCGCGGCGCGGTCGGCTCTGCTTCGGCTCCAGCCCGCTGCCCAAGTGTCTTTTCATCTTTCTGGAAACTGTTCCTGTAGGGACCCGCTGAGCTCCGGAGCGGCAGGTGGCTCAGGCCACCGTCTCCGCCTGATCCATTCATTGGAACCGGTCTTTCCTCCGAGTCCAAGTTCCTTGTGTGCTGCAGCTTGGAGCGGCGGGCAAGCGGCATGGAGAAGAGCAGCGAGACCAACGGCTACCTCGACGGCACCCAGGCAGAGCCTGCAGCCCGGGCCAGCGCGCCCGAGACGGCGGCTGGCAAAGCGCAGCGCTGCGCTAGCTTTTTTCGGCGCAACGCGCTGGTGCTGTTCACCGTGTCGGGGGTGCTGGTGGGCGCGGGAATGGGCGTGGCGCTGCGCGGGCTGCAGCTCACCCGCACGCAGATCACCTACCTGGCCTTCCCCGGCGAGATGCTGCTCCGCATGCTGCGCATGATCATCGTACCGCTGGTGGTTTGCAGCCTGGTGTCCGGAGCCGCCTCCCTGGACGCCAGCTCCCTCGGGCGTCTGGGCGGCATCGCGGTCGCCTACTTCGGCCTCACCACGCTGAGCGCCTCTGCCCTCGCCGTTGCTTTGGCGTTCATCATCAAGCCTGGGGTAGGCGCGCAGACTCTCCAGTCCAGCAGCCTGGGGCTGGATGATTCGGGGTCTCCTCCGGTCTCCAAAGAGACGGTGGACTCTTTCCTCGATTTACTCAGGTAACGCTCTCCACCCCGCCAAAGGGCATGGTGGGAAACGCCACGTGCACTCATATCACGGAGAGTTAATTCAGTTACTGTTGGCTTTTAACACTAGATATGAAAATTACCTCTGGGCTGCGTGCTGGCTGCACCTTTAAAGACTGGAGGCCACAGCTTTTGGCTGGAACCGGTTTTCCGTTAGGTGGGGGTTATAAGAGTCTGCTTTACGCTTTACACGTGGGCTGCTCTCACTTTTTAAAAAATTGTTTCGCCGTGACACGAAAACCTTCACTTTCTTCCTACATTAACACCAATGCATCTAGGACATTGAGTGATTTTTGCCTGTGGAGCCATCCAGCTTGCAGTCTGAGTCTCTGATTCAGCCTTCGAGCTGTGAAGGAAGTTGGCAGTTTTCTGCAGAATTATGGATGTGTCCAAGTATAATAAACCTGGAGTTAGTTACGTGACGCTTGTTGGCCATACACATGGCTGTTCCTCGGGCTGGAGACAGGTTGCAGACCGTCTTAGTCAGGACCACTGCCTATCATTGTTTCTTTACAGAAAGGTGTGAGTTCCAGAGGGTTGAGAGACAGCTCTTAACTATCTTTGCTTGTTTGTTTGTTTTGTTTTGTTTTTTGTTTTTCACTTGGGGGGGGGTTGTCTTTCATCCCCTGAAGTGATACGGAGTAGTTTTCAAAGCTTCATCTCTCTGTTTTCTACACTAATCCAAAGTTCACAGGGGGGGGGGGGGGGGCAGCCTGCAGGCATTTACTAATCTAACCAAGTTTGTCTGAGTGAGAAGTCCCACTAGCTACCCTTCCAGCGTTGGGAGCCTCAGCGGTATGTTTTATCTTGAGTAGGTGGGCAAAGCTCCCCATTGCTGAGGAGGAGAAAACTAGGAAACTCTGGGGCCGGTGACTTGTCATGTTCCTCTTTTCCATTTCTTCATTTGGAAAATGTGACAACTGTCTGCCGCCACTTAAGAAAAAGAGTATTCATCTAAGCCAAAACCAAAAACCCTGAGACATGGTATTGGAAGGAAAATTAAAATCTGAGACGGACCAGAAAGTTCCTTCGAACAGAGCATGTGGGGGTGGCCTACAATGACTTTGATGGGATTGTGGCACCTTTGGCTTGTTGATTCAGGTCAGCTCCCCTCAGGGACAGAAGATGATTATGGGGTTTCTGGATTTTTATTTTTTTATTTTTGAGCAATCTGGCCCAGGACGGGAATAATATGTTCATCTGTGCATCTCTGTTGCTAAGGCACAGGGAGGAGTAACATTGATTTTTCATCTCTGTTAAAGGAACTGGGCCACGAGGTGGTGGCGCACGCCCTTAGTCCCAGCAATCGGGAGGCAGAGGCAGGTGGGGGATCGCTGTGAGTTTGAGGGCAGCCTGGTCTACAAATTGAGTTCAGGACAGCCAGGGTTACACAGAGAAGCCCAGTCTCAAAAAAAACAAAACAAAACAACAATAACAAAAGAACTGACCAGAAGTTGGGGGCTGAAGGAGTGAAAACCACTTCATTGCCATCCAACCGAGAAAGGACTTACTTACTGCTTACAGACTTACGCCTGTGGTTTTAGACCCCCGAGCTCAATCCACACCTTCTTTCAAAGTGAATGGTGACCCAGTGTCATGGCCTAAGGGTCAGTGTAGGTGGAACTGCTCAGTGACTAGGGTCACACCTGTCGCATCTGCACAGAAGAGCTGCCCCTGGCCTGCCAGCATGGAATGGTGTTTTCTAATGCTTCTACCGCCTACGCCTCCCAGCACTTGCTCTAGTGGCTCCTGGATAAGGGCAGGGCAGGTGGTACAGTCCTGCTCCCAAACCAGGAAACCGGGGCAAAGATTAGGGATGAGAGTGTTTAGGACCCTTAGGAGGCGGAGGCTAGTGCATCTCCTGTTTGAGACCAGCCTGGGCTACTAGTGAACTCTTAACCAGGGGCAGAGTTTATGGTTTAATGGTAGAGTGCTCGTCTGGCATGCGTAAGGCCTTGAGTTTGACCCTTGTGGGGGTGGGGGCTTTAGAAGAACAATGGGTCTTCAGCCCCAGGGTTCAAGGCTGTTGGTCTTGCTCATTCCCCAAAACAACGTGTATGGTAATGGTATTATGCCACTGCCTGAGAAATGTCCGCTGCAGGCAAAAGAGGAGCTAAGAAGGGAACAACCATAAGCCAGGTCGGTGTTCACTCCCTCCAGCCAGGCATTTGGATGAGGCACATAGTAAAGGGAAGTAGGCCTGCGTCTGCTTATGACAGGAAACAGGCCCTGCCCACCTGGAAATGCTTCCTGGGTCTAGTGGAGTCTCTAGGTCTTTTCTGCTTTTTGTTTGTTTTGTTTTGTTGTTGTTGTTGTTTTAAGACAAGATTTTACACTCTGTCCCTGGCCACCCTAGAACTCACTATATAGCTAAGGCTGGCTCACTCTTGAACTACACACACACACACACACACACACACACACACACACTTATCAACAGCATCAGCTGTGCAAGTGTGCCATTCCCAGTCCTTCCTCAGCTTCCATCCTTACAGGGGGTACCAAGATCTGAAAGGAGAAGTCTTTGTTAAGTAGCTCTGAGACAATAAACACAGGGCGAATAAATACTTAGCCGGTATACATACTATGCCTTATCCTGTTCTGAAGTCTTTGAAGTTTCTACAGACTTAGTAAAGAATTTTTGAACTTAAATAAAAGGAAATACTTCTGAAGCAACCAGGACAAAAAAAAAAAAAAAAAAGAGCAGAGGTGCACTACTTTATATCCGTACATAGAACGGAAACGCGTACCACTCGTGACAATACATCAGAAGGACAAACAGCCCCCGATGTGTACAGAAGAAATGGTTTGAAGTTTTTCACGCTGGGCTGTGCATCTGAGCAGCCCAGACAAGCCCTCCATTTGCCAGTCCAGATAAGCCTCACACCTGTTTTCCTGCTTAAGTCATGTATCCCCGTGACGCATCACTATACTGTGAAGGCTGGCCCATTCACTCCTTCCAAGTATGGTCTGAGTGACTGAATCACTGGATTGAATAGTGCACTCAGCATTTTTCTGTTTCCATAGTAAGAGATACTTTTTATTCTATGGCATCTACATCCATACACTTCCCAGGCCTGCACACAAAAATCACAGCAAATTACAACAACAGTGCCTTATGTGTAGTACATGGTCGCTTTTTTTTTTTTTTTTTTTTTTTTTTTTTTTTTTTTTTTTTTTTT
>OU015747.1:49047596-49061516 GCA_907169655.1 Acomys percivali | reverse complement strand
CGTGTGCCACCACCGCCCAGCTAGTACATGGTCGCTTCTAAAATGCTAATGAAGCCAAGAAATTTGATTTTTGTGGCCAACTCAAGTGTGAGACACTTTGGTCTAATGCATAAGTGCTGCTCTGTAACTCAGGTAAGAGTTGCAAAAGAGAAAGCTAGGTAAGGTGAATAGTCCCAGGGTCAGAAACACACAACCCAGCCCCACCCTTAGAAGGTAGAGGCAGGGGGATCGGCTGCGTGAGACTGTATCTCAAAGAAACAAGAAACACCCGTACTTAAGGAGATTAGGATGTCTAGAGATGGGGATTTCAGGTTCTGGGTCTCAGAACAGCATGTGTGTAGTGCTCAGTGAGGCTATACACCAGTCAGGTGTAGCTATTTAAATAAAATTCGGGTCAGGGATATAGCTCGGTTAGTGGAGGGCTTGCCTAGAGTGCACAGAACCCTGGGCTTGACCCCAGCACTGCATGAAGTGGTTACAGTAGCACCTGCCTGTGACCCTTGCACTTGGGAGGAGCAAAAGGTCTAGGCTATCCTTGGCTACATAGCCGGAGGCTAGCCTAGGATACACGAGACCCTGTCTCAAAATAGAACAATAATAAAAGTACTTACTTAAAAGTAAGTAAAACTTGCATTTCCTCGTTTGTACTGTTAGATGGTTTTCAATGTGTAGTTTAGGCGTTCCCAGGTTATTGACCTATTTGAGGAATTAAAATGAAGGTGTATACTGGTTTGCAAAGTAACAAGGAAACCTTATTCAAAAGCTAAGTGATGGTACCAATCAGAAATAAAGTATGCTGTCAAGAGTGACAGGTAGCCACATGGCAGGTTATGGAAGGCCCCTCGTTACTGTATAAATAATCCGTTGGTGGTGCAGTTCAAGAGAAAGAAGTGGGAGGGGGGGCACTGAAAAGATAGCTCAGCCGTTCAGAGCACAAACTAAACTCTCGAAGGGTACCCAAGTCCGCTTCCCCACGCCCAGATGGTAACCTCCAGCCATCCCTAACTCCAGGTTCAGGGGATCCCAACATTCTCTTTTCTGGCCTCTTTAGGCACCAGGTACACACATGATATGCAGACAAAACACCCATGCATGTAAAATACACTAGTAAATAAAAGAAAGAGCAGTTGATTGCTGAGGTGTATCACATGGGTGGCTCTGTTTTAACCGACAGTCTTTTGGCTGACATTGATGGATAGCCGTGGGGCTATGACGCACAACGCTACGTAAACCTTCTACGTAAACCTTCCTTCACAGCCATGTTATTTTCTTATAATGTATCTAATTTTAATCCTATGCATTCCCGGTTAAGCATAGGTATAAGATGGTAAGTAGTTTTTCCCTAAAAGGTCACGCACAGGACACAGTGTTTTGTTTTGTTTTGTTTTCAGGACAGTTTTATTGCTGTGCACACAAGCTAGTTCCAGAGAGACTGGCCCTCTTGCCCTGTTACAGGATATGTTGAGAATACATTTGACTAGAACCTGTTTGTGTTTGATGGTCATTAGGGGGAGGAGAAACTTAATCCATTGTTTGTAGAGGAATGTGATGGAGCTCCATGCAGGTGGAGAAGGATTTAGGTTGCTAACGGATTCCTGGGTGCATTGTTCTGAGGAGTGTGTGTACACGGATATGCAGGGAACGGGCCTCGGTTGTCAGGCGCATTATTAGAAGGCGAAAGCGTACATAGCCCAAAGCGAGCGGAGTCCCAGCTTGCAAAGCTATTCTTGCCAGTCCCTGAAAGTGCTCAGTAGCCACAGTGACCACTGGGCAGTGCGCGTACAAACAAGTCTATTGGACGGGGCTGGTCCAGGTAGAGCACAAAGGAAAGAGATTCGTTTCTTGACTCTGGGCCTCGGGAAGGTGTAAAATCGCCTTCGGAAGCTTTTCCCGCCCCGGCGTCCTCTGTTGGGAGCCCACTAAGGCGCGGTGCGGATGTGAGCAGTTGGGGAAAGGCCTACAGACAAAGCTTTGAAGGAACCGAACTGCACGCCTGGCAAGCAGCTGTTGCTGGGGGGCCGGGTGCTCAGGCCAAGAGCATCAGGCATCGATCTGTGTTGGAAAAATCAAAGGAGACAGGGAGAATTATGCTCCAACCCCCGAAACCCCCCACCTCTGCGAACCCTGGGAGCCAGCCACAGGAAGCCTCTCCAGCCCCCACCCCACCCCCGTATGTAGCACCTAGGACACTGACTGAAAAAAGTAAGTTGGACTGAGAAGTTAGTGAGGCATACTTCTAAGTGTGGCTGTAAGGGCATTTCCGTAGATGAGTTTTTGGATCCTGAGGCTTCTGACGTAAGGAATGGTTGAAATAAACTTTTGAGTCCATTTTGATGGGCTCAGAATCTGAATGGACTGTTAGGGGATGCTGGGACTGTGGGAAAGCCTGCCTGGGGGAAGGAGAGCATCGCAGAGAGCGTTCTCAGGAGTTGCATCTTGCCCCGCTCTGGACCTCTTCCACTGGTCCCTGTCTGCTCTGACGTGAGCTGCTCTCTGCTATGACACACTGACCCTCCAGAAACCTTGGTAAATAACCCCTGGCTCCAAGTTGTTCTCTCTATTTTCCATTAAACACAGCTATGAGGAAGTGAACACCTCCCTGGGGCTTGAGATCTGTGCTGTAAGCTAAGTTTGGCCGTCCTGTTGAGCGTGCATATTCTTTCACTGTGGAGCCTTCTTGGTAGTGATCACTGTGTGTTTCTGAGTTTAAGGTGGGGCCCAATGTAGCCCAGGATAATCTCCTGACCCTCCTACAGCATCTCTCAAGTACGAGGATTACAGGCTCCTTTCTTCCTTCCTTCTTTTCTTCCTTTCCTTCCTTCTTTCTCTCTCTCTTTTATTTCTTTCCTTCTTTAACTGTATAAGCAGGTTTAAGGTATGGTTTCTATGTAGTGAAAGGCACCCATGGTAAGCACACAGTTTAGTGAATTTTGATACATGAATAACTCACGTAACGACCACCAAAATGAACACCCTGAATGAAGTGTCCCCACAGTGTCTGTTCTCAGCATTTTCCACCCTTCACCTGGGCCTTGTACAGCTGACTTTTTTTTTTTTGGAGACGAGTTTCTCTGTGTAGCCTTGGCTGTCCTGGACTCACTCTGTAGACCAGGCTGGCCTCGAACTCACATCGATCTGCCTGCCTCTGCCTCCCGAGTGCTGGGATTAAAGGCGTGCGCCACCACGCTCAGCGACTTTTTTGTTTTTTTTTAAACCATCAGTTTGATTTTCTAGAGTGCCTTATCAGTGCATTATTCAGTATGTATTTACTTTGGCTTCTTTTGCGCAGCTCAGTGCTATTGAGATAGATGCTCTGTGCTGTTGTGTTTATCAGTTGGTTCTTTTTATTGCCAACTGGTGCGCCACTGTAGTGATTTATTACAGCCTGCTTGTTCATCTGTGATGGGCCTTTGTGAATAATGCTGTCATGCGTACAGATCCTCCTGCAAATACATATTTACGATTCTCTTGGTTGGATTTCTAGGCGTAGAAGTGCTGAATCATGGTGAATGTGTTTTAACTTTATCATGGACTACCAAAGCACACCACTTTCTTTTGAACTTTACTTTTTTTTTGGTCAGGAGTTGTTTTGCGCATAGTACTGCCTACATCCCTTTGCTTTTGTTGAATCTCATCGATGGTCTTCAAACTCTGCATTAGGATCCATTCTGGATGAGATGGTAGAGGGTTAGGGCTCATGATTAAGAGATTAGGTAGGACAGAAAAGGATTTGACCAAGGGTTGTGCTCCTTGTAAGAGAGTCCATTCCAACGCTGTGAGTGGAAGGATGCTCACACTTCAAATCACTGTTCATCATGGAAGATGATCAGGACAGGGACCGAGGGGCAGGCAGTAACGTAGAGGCCACAGAGCAGTTCCTGGACCACCAGCCCAGGGTTGGCACCATCTACAATGGGCTGGGCCCTTCCTCATTGAGATTAAGAGGATTAAGAAGATGCCCGTCAGCTGTATCTTACGGAGGCATTTACTCAACTGGAGGTTCCTTCCTTTCAGATGACTCTAAACAGTGGTTTGCAACCCTCCTAAAGCTGCAACCCTTTTAATAGAGTTCCTCTTGTGGTGACCTCCTCCAACCATGAAATTATTTTCATTGCTACTTCCTAACTGTAGTTTTGCTGCTGTTTTGAACCATAATATAAATATCTGTGCTTTCTGATGGTCTTAGGCAGCTCTCTGTGAAAGGGTTGTTTGACTCCCACATATGTTGAGTCTAGCTTGTGTCAAGTTGACATAAAGCTAGTTGGACAGAGGTGGACGTTTTCTAACTTGGCAGTTTCCCTGGCTCGCCTGTCCTCACAGAAAGAGCGCTCTCTGGCCAACTGGGTCTGGGAACTGAGAATTGGCAAGTAGTGGGTAGAGGCAGGGAAGGTTGGCACTGGCTCTCTGCTCCAGGGGAGACTGGCAAACAAAAGGAGATGCCAGACCTAGTCACATGGCTATAGGATAGGGACAATGGAGGGAAATGAATGTATTGTTTTTCACAGATGTACCAAAAACTACTCAATATAAGTTGCCTGTTTATCTTTCAAAATGGGGTTTTATATAACCCAGGCCAGTCTTCTTCTTTTTGTTTTGTTTGTTTGTTTTTATTTCTGTTTTTCGAGACAGAGTTTCCCTGTGTAGCCTTAGCTGTCCTGGACTCCCTTTGAAGACCAGGCTGGCCTCGAACTCACAGCAATCTGCCTTACTCTGCCTCCCTGAGTGCTGGGATTACAGGCAGGTGCCATTGTACTGGGCTGCCCAGGCCAGTCTTAAACTCACTATATAACTAAAGATGACCTTAAACTTCCCATCCTCCTGCCTTTGCCTCCCAAGGGCTTGGATTAGAGGTATGTGCCCAGTTTAAGTGGTGCTGGAAACCAAATCCACTTCATACATGCTATCGACTGAGCTACCTCTCCCATTCATGCCTGCTTGCTTAAAGGAAATATGCCTGTGATAAGAATTAATCACAATTTTCAGCAGTTAATTCAGCCAAGAATCACCCCTTTCTGGTTTGTTTCTGCTCTCCCGCAGGTGTGTACTTTCTGGTTATTCCTGAAGATGCCAAAAACAATTCAGGTTTCACAGAGCAGCAAGCGTAGGGAGGCTGTACACGCCGGCTGGCCTCTGGGAACACAGTGAGGCCTCCGATGTTTTGCTTTTCTTTTCTTTCTTTCTTTCTTTTTTCTTTTTTAAAAAGATTTATTTATTATGTATATAGTGAGCATCAGATCACATTATAGATGGTTGTGAGCCACCATGTGGTTGCTGGGGATTGAACTCAGGACCTCTGGAAGAGTAGACAGTGCTCTTATCCGCTGAGCCATCTCTCCAGCCCCCACTTTTGCTTTTCATCTCATTTATACTGTTGGGTTGTATGTTAACAATCTAGTACTACATAACAAGTGAGTGCACTAAAGCAGTTTAAACTCCCACACAAGTATAACCCTGGGGATCTAGGAGGCAGGAATCCTAGCACTGGGCTTCTGTCTGTTAAGAGGACTGCAGCCAGGTCTTGAGGCATCAGCCCGGGCTGGACTCTCAGCTGAAGGCTTATCTAGGGAGACTTCCTTAGGAGGTCATGCGGCTGTTGGCAGAATTTAGCTCCAGGAGGTTTGGACCAGGAGCCACGGTTCCTCCTCAGCTGTTGGCTGGATGCCACCCTCAGTTCCTTGACAAGTGGAGCTTTCCGGGATGGCTGCTTCCTTTCTCTAAGTATGTAGGCCCAGAAGACCCCAGGAGAGTGTGCTAGTAAGACAGCAAGCTACAATTTTAGGGGACCAACTGTGGAAGGAATGACCCATTACTTTTGGTGCGTTGTACCATTACAAGCAAGGCGTAGACTGCATCACACTCAAGGAAAGGGGATACAATAGTGAACACCAGGAGGCTATTTTAGGTTGCCCACCACTGAGTTCTAACCACGCCTGCCATCTCAGAACCCCAACGCCATATAGTGTGTGTGTGTGTGAATGTGTGTGTGTGTCTATACTGAATGAACCAGCCTCCCTTAGTTTCTTGTCCTGTCCCTGTGACAAAATGCCCTAACGAAAAGCAACTTATGGGAGAAAGGGTTTGCTTTGACTCACAGTTCAGCGTGGGAGGAGCTTGAAGCAGCTGGCAGGTTGCATCCACAGCAGAAAACAGAATCTTTATGTTTAGCCCAGGCCCAAGGAATGGTTCTGCCGGCTTTTAGGCTGTGGCTTCCCACCTCAGTTAACCAAATTAAGAAAATCCCTGAGAGGAATGGCCAGAGGCTCATCTCCCAGGTGTTGATAATTAATTCAATCGTCCCTGGGCATGTCCAGCGCAGGGACCTGTGTGAAGGGTGAGCATGAGCCTTTCATCCCTCCAGACCTCCTGTTCCTGCTGAAAGTACACAGCTGGAATAGAGTGTCTTGTACATTCTACACAGAGCTGGGCTCCAAACAGGATATTCCCCAGCACTTGGGAAGAAGAGGCAAGTGGATCTCTCTGAGTTCAAGGCCAGCCTAGTCCATATAGAGAGATGTCAAAAAAAAAAAAAAAAAAAAGACATCAATAAAAATTGTTTGAGGGGCTGGAGAGATGGCTCAGCGGTTAAGAGCACTGACTGTTCTTCCAGAGATCATGAGTTCAATTCCTAGCAACCACATGGTGGCTCACAACCATCTATAATGTGATCTGATATCCTCCTCTGGCCTGCAGGCCAGGTGTACATGTAGGCAGAGCTCTGTATACATAATAATAAATAAATAAATCTTTTTTAAAAAATTGAGGCTCTGGGTGTGATGGCACACACCTTTAATCCCAACACTGGGGGGGGGGGGCAGAGGCAGATGGATCACTATGAGTTCAAGGCCAGCCTGGTCTACAAATCGAGTCCAGGACAGCCAAGATAACATAGAGAAACCCTGTCTCGGGCTGGAGGGATAGGTCAGTGGTTAAGAGCTCTGGCTGCTCATCCAAAGATCCTGAGTTCAATTCCCAGCAACCACATGGTGACTCACAACCATCTATAACAGAATCTCATACCTTTTTCTGGGCTGCAGGATCTGTATGTAGATAGAATATACAGAAAATAAGTAAATAAATCTTAAAAAGAAAGAAAGAAACCCTGTCTTGAAAACCCCAAAAAAACAAAAAATTTGTTTGAGTCAGGCATGGTGGTTCATGCCTTCAATCCCAGAACTCAGGGAGGCAGAGGCAAGTGGATCTCTGTGAGTTTGAGTCCAATCTACAGAGTAAGCCCAGAACAGCCAAAGCTACACAGAGAAACCTTGTCTAAAAAAAATAAAACAAACAAAAAATTGTTTACTTGAGTAGATTTTAGACTTAGTTCTTCTGAAAATTCATGTATTTGTTTGTTTATTTAATCTGTTTGTGTTTGTGAATGTGTGTGTGTTTTTGTGTGTGTTCCTGTGTGTGTGTGTGTGTGTTTGTGTGTGTGTGTGTGTGTGTGTGTCCCAGCATGCACAGTACATAAACCCCAGAGATCAAAGCCAGACATCTTTTTCTTCACTCATGCTCCATATTTTTCTTCATTTGTTTGTTTTGGGACAGGGCCTCTCTGTGTAGCCCTGGCTGTCCTGGAACTTGATATGTAGACCAGGCTAGCTTCCAACTCACCTGCTTTGCCTCCCAAATGCTGTGCTTAAAGCTGTTGAGCAGCACACCAGGCAACTGCAGTCTTGGGACTCCCAGCACTGGGATCTCAGAGCCACGTCGCTGTTCCTGGCTTTTATGTAGGTCTGTGGGATCTATTTCAGGTCCTCATGTCTGAGCATCAAGAACTTTCCTGACTGAGCTATTTTCCCAACCCCTATTGCTGTTTGTTTTTTTGTTCTTTTCTACAACAGGCTTTTTGATAACCTCCATCTGAACGTAAAGCCCATTCCTATACATATATTTCAAGACACCAAGATGACTCTACTAATATAAAAGATAAAAAGAAAATAGTTACACAAGTGTTTATTTGATTTTATTCGTTTTATGTGTATTGATGTTTTGCCTGCGTATATATCTTTGCGCCACATGTGTGAGTTACAGAATGTTGTGAACCGCCGTGTGGGTGCTGAGAATTAAAGTCTTGTCCTCTGAAGGAGCAGTCAGTGTTTTTAACCGCTGAGCCATCTCTCCACTAAAAAATGTGCTTTAATATATAACTGGAGGGCTCGAGAGATGGCCTGTGGTTAAAGTGATTGCCACATGCTGTTAGGAGCAAGGCTTGGTTCTCAGTTCCCATGGAACAAGCCGGGCACCTCACATATGCCTTTAACCGGAACTCTGAGGGAGAGGAGGAAGAGGAGAGAGAGGATTGCTGGGATTTGCTTGCTCCAGAGTCAGAGAGAAACCTTATCTTACAAAAATAAATAAATAAATAAATAAGATGGTGAATGATTGAGGAGGACCCCTTTCATCAACATCTGACTTCAGCATGCATGACCATACAGTGTATGTACACACCACACACACACACACACACACACACACACACACACAAATAATTCTTTTAAAAAGTGTGTGCATTCTCTAAAACAGAGAGGTTGGCTCCTTATTTCTGTTTTAGAATCACTGCTGACTAGATATGGAGGGGCACACAGAGAGAACAGAGCCACGGCCGTGAGTACAGACCAACACGCCAGTGTCAAAAGGAGGACTCAGATCTTATAATTCCCCACCCGTGCCACAATTTCTTAGCAAGATGAGTAATTCTTGGAAACTTTCAAATCAAACCAACCATTAGCCCATACTTTACCTAGTAGCTGTATTCTTGGAAGGTAGAATGTGTGTTGAAATTCTAAAAAGAAAAAAAATCTCTTCATTGGAGTTAGTCCAGGCTCAGGCAATTATTACTAAGGCCACTGCTGTGCTGAATCCTGGGGACTCCGGTGTGTTTTGAGAATGTTAATTGTGTAGAATTTTGTCGTGCTTGCCAGGACAAATTTCTGGACCCTGGTACCCTCCCTTCTCAAACCTCCCGGTTCCACAAATGGATTTCAATTACTGTAAAAAATAAATAAATAAATAAATAAATCCAATGGTTGCACCAGTGTGGTGATGCACACTTATAATTCCAGCACTTAGGGAGCTGTGGATGGTTTAAAGTCAACCTGGACTATATAGTAAGACCTTGCTTCAAAATTAGGTAAATATGCCGGGCGTGGTAGTGCACGCCTTTAATTTTAGCACTTGAAAGGCAGAGGCAGGCAGATTGCTGTGAGTTTGAGGCCAGCCTGGTCTACAAAGCATGTCTAGGACAGCCAAGGCTACACAGAGAAACCTTGTCTCAAAAAAAATTTTTTTTAAGTAAATAAAAATTCCTGAGGCTGGAGTAGGTGGCTCAGCAGTTAAGAGTGTGTCTATTCTTTTGAAGGGGACTGTCTTGAAGTTCTCAGTGCCCATATCAGATTGCTCAATTGTCACTGTAGCTCTGCAGGATCCAGCACCCTTGGTGGACCTCCATGGATGCCTATATACATATATGCACACACATGCGAGTGCATGCGCATACACACACACACTAAGAGTAAATCTTAAAAAACAAAACAAAACAGCTGGGGGTACATAGAAGATTCATAGTTCAACATTACCTCTGCCTCATTGTGAGTTTCAGGGCGGCCTTGGCTATATGAGATACTACAGATTTTAAAGGATGAGCTGGGGTGTACCTCAAGGACAGAGCTCTTGCTTACTGTAGTTATCCAACCATGCCAAAATGCTTTTTTGTTTTCCCCAACAGAAACCTGTTTCCTTCCAATCTTGTGGTTGCAGCATTCACCACGGTAAGGTTTGATGCTTTTTTCAAATATAGGGACCTCAGATGGGGAGCTGTATAGATTAATGCCCCAGAGCCTGGTAAAGTGGGGGAGGGAGGGATCCTGGTGTAGGCCATCCCCAAACTCCTTCAGGAACAAGGCTCATTATGAGCAGTGGCTCTGAAGTCATAATCCCGCCTATGAAGTGGGAGGGAGATCATGAGCCAGAAGATGGGGCGGTACATGTTAGAATCAAGGGATGTGGCCAGGGTGAGACAGAGGGGCTTCCCTTTGAAACCTGAGGCTTTGTTAATAGTAAGAAAAAGAGGGATTGGGGCGGGGAAGTCCTCCACAAGGAAGATGAAGGGGGCCAGAGGAGCCTCTTCATGGATATCCCAGAACGATCCAGAGTCACGGGTGATATCCCAGAACGATCCAGATTCATGGATGATATCCCAGAACGATCCAGATTCACGGATATCCCAGAACGATCCAGATTCACGGATGATATCCCAGAACGATCCAGATTCGAGGATATCCCAGAATGATCCAGAGGGATCTTGTTACTAACAAAACTTAGTAACACTAGGCTTGGTTTTTTTTTTTTTTTTTTTTTTAATAGATGGATACTTGGAACAAAGTCACAACAAAGCTCTAAAATGTAGAAAGGGGGACTCCAAGGTCCTTTCACATTGTCTAGAAATGCCTTCAAACCGTTATTTGGAGACTATCCTAAACATTATAGATTTTTTCAGAAATAATACTTTTGTTCTGGTTGTAAAGTATGTACATGTTGCAAAGAAAAAAAAGTGAGTGATTTGTATATATAATGTGAGGTAGAGAAAAAAAATAGATACATAGAACTTCAGACGTTTGCCACAGAAGGGATGGGTGGGGTCAGTCACACCAGTCAAGGGACAGCCTCTCTAAGTACATCTGCCTCTCTAAGACGTTGACAAAAGTTGGAAGAAAGCAAAGCTCATGAAACATAAGCAGGCACTCGGGTCTGTACCTCCATGTGGACACCTGGCAGTTCTGTGGCCACGTGACCTCAGTAGCTAGGGTGAGGACGTGGGCTCCAGCGGAGTTCACCGGTAACAGGGACTTATTGCCCAAGGAACTGATGGAAATTCTCTGCTTCCTTGGGTTCCTAAGTAACCCAACAGCATTTTGAAGGGCCTTGTGTTAATGTAAGTTTTATGCAGGTTTCAGAGATCGGTTTCGGGCCAGCCAAGGGAAGCCTGCACAGCACACTTGCATAAGTAGCAGCAGCAGTAGACTGTGGCCTCGCCATGCCCTCAGTGCTGCTGGGTGGGGCCTTATACCTGCTCACTAACAATGGTTTTCTTCCTCTTTCTCAGTCTTCAACCAATTACACAGTGGTGACCCATAACACCAGCTCGGGGAACTTGACCTACGAGAAGGTGAGGCTCTTCAGAAGACCGTTTATGAAAATGTGCGCAAAGCAAACCAGTTTCCTTAGTGAAGGGCATCCACGATGTGTCTCTTATTCACTGGGAAATTACTTGGAAATCGGGGTCTGAATATTTGAACCTCCAGGTTAGGTTTGTTTCTTACACCACGGCCAAATGCCAGGCTGTGGAGCACAGGAGTCAGAGGTCTGTAAGCTGTTTCATAACACTCCTTCCACCTAAAACTCAGTGGGAATGTGACTCAGTGTAGCCCTACACACAGAACTTTTTAAAAAGTCTGATACAGCTGGGCGTGGTGGTGCACACCTTTAATCCCAGCACTCGGGAGGCAGAGGCAAGCGGATCTCTGTGAGTTCGAGGCCAGCCTGGTCTACAAAGTGAGTCCAGAACAGCCAAGGCTACACAGAGAAACCCTGTCTCAAAAAACCAATCAAACAAACAAAACCACCCAAAAACTAATATAAGGGAGAAATAAAAATAACATAATAACCCCAAACCTATTTTACCATACAAATAGACAACGATAGAAGATACAACAAAGGTTTTCCATATTTGTATGTACTTGGAATTAATAAAATTGGATTTAAAAACATTGAGACCTGGTACTGATAGGGCATGGTTATAATCCCAGCGCTTATGAGGCTGAGGCAGGAGAATCACTGTGAGTTCCAGGATAGCCTGAGCTGTACAGGAAGATTCTGTCTCAAAAGTAAAATTAAGTAATAATAAAGCCAGAGTAAAGCTGAGTGTGGTGGCATGCATCTGTAGTTCCTGCTCTGTGAGGAGGATCGCCTGAACGCAGCTACAGGCCAGCCAGTGCAACACAGTGAAGTCCCGTTGCTATAAATGTAATGAAGTTGTGTCTGCTGAGAGTCCTACTACCTCAAAAAACCAAAACCACACCAAACCAACAAAAAACAAAATAGTTGAGGAACTGGTGAAATGACCCAGCAGGTTAAGTTTCTTCCTGCTAAGTTTTGATGAGCAGGTATGATCTGTGGGACCCACTGGGAAGGAGAGAAGTGACTCCTGTACACTGTCCTTTGACCTCCGTGTGTGTGTGTGTGTGTGTGTGTGTGTGTGTGTGTGTGTGTGTGTGATATGCCAAGTGTGTACATGCACAACCGTGCATGTAACAAAAGAAATGTGATTGTAAAAACAGCAGCTGGCAGCTACTTAGTCTAATTCTTGTCTGGTACAAGAAGAACTTGGGGCTCAGGGAAGGTGCTTCACCCCAGACCTGGGACTGCTCTGGGGTTTTTAACCATGTGCGCGTTTCCTATACGTCACTTTCTGGGGATGTTTCTTTTTGTTGTTTTTTTAGAGTTATTTTATTTTTAGCTATTATGTGTATATATATGTATGTATGGGTCTTGTGTGGGGCTTGTGCCTGAGTATAGCCATCTGAGGGGCCAGAGGAGAGTATTACATCCCCTGGAGATGGCGTTACTCACAGTTGTGAGATGCCTCTTGTAGGAGCTGGGAACTGAACTCCAGTCCTCTGTAAGAGCTGCTTTAACCAAAGGGTCATCTCTGCAGCCCCTGTTTGCTTGCTTGCTTGTTTACTTGCTTGCTTTTGAGATAGGGTCTCAGTGGCCTTGGACCTCCTAAGTACTGAGTCCAAGCACTATCAAGCCAGGCTGTGATGTTTTGACAGGATGGGGTGCTTATTTGCTCCATGCCTTTGGGAGTGGAATTCAACATTGTTAGAGACACAAAAGGCTCTGTTATGTCTACACATTTTTGGGGGTGAGTGGGGAGGAGTTGTTTTTCAGGACAGGGTATACTGAGTAGCCTTGGCTGACCTGGACTCACTTTGTAGACCAGGCTGGCCTTGAACTCACAGGGATCCACCTGCCTCAGCCTCCCTGAGTGCTGGGAGAAAAGACATGCACCACCTCCGAAGGGTTATGCTCAGTCAGTGGTTGAGCAAAGATCCTTGGGGGAAAGCCCACATGAATCCTGAAGATCTCGTGAGACTTGTGAGCTAGGAGGTCAACATAAGAGCCAAACAGCAGCCGGGCGTGGTGGCGCACACCTTTAATCCCAGCACTCGGGAGGCAGAGGCAGGCGGATCGCTGTGAGTTCGAGGCCAGCCTGGTCTACAAAGCGAGTCCAGGACAGCCAGGGATACACAGAGAAACCCTGTCTCAAAAAAAAAAAAAAAAAAAGAGCCAAACAGCAAAGGGTGTGTTGACATGTGGGAGATGACCGTTACAGTCCTTGAGTCTCTGAAGGAACTTTTTTTTTTTTTTTTTTTTTTGGATTTTTGAGACAGGGTTTCTCTGTGTAGCTTTGGCTGTCCTGGACTCCCTTTGTAGACCAGGCTGGCCTCAAACTCACAGCAATCCGCCTGCCTCTGCCTCCCGAGTGCTGGGATTAAAGGCGTGCGCCGCCACCACCTGGCTCTGAAGGAACTTTAACAGCCAACTTTTTGTTTTTTGTTTTTTGTTTTTTTTTGAGGCAGTTTCTTGCTTCATAGCCCAGGCTAGCCTCAAAACCTCAGTGTTCCTCCTTTCAAACCTCCTGAGTGCTCTGATTATAGGGATGAGCCTTCACTCCTGCTTAATAGGTAAAATTTTACTTGGTGACTGTGTATTCTCCAACTCTATCTCCCATTGTTTTCTGCTCCTTTTTTTTTTAACTGACTGAAGGTTTAAAAAAAATATTTTGTATGTATATATATATATATATATATATACCCTAACCCTAACCCTAACCCTAACCCTAACCCTAACCCTAACCCT
>OU015747.1:49035884-49047586 GCA_907169655.1 Acomys percivali | reverse complement strand
CCCTAACCCTAACCCTAACCCTAACCCTAACCCTAACCCTAACCCTAACCCTAACCCTTATATATATATAAGCATTTGGTTATTCTGCACAGGGTGTCAGACACTGAGCAGATCCGCTCTCCAGCCACACCATCTGTGTTGAACTTGTGTCATTCTGTCTCTTCTGACCTGCAGATCCCCGTTGTCATCGATGTCGAAGGGATGAACATCTTGGGACTGGTCCTTTTTGCCCTGGTGTTAGGAGTGGCTCTAAAGAAGCTAGGTTCTGAAGGGGAAGAGCTCATCCGGTTCTTCAGCTCCTTCAATGAGGCGACGATGGTGCTGGTGTCGTGGATCATGTGGTGAGTGTAGTGACCATCTCTCATCCTCTCGTGTCCCCTGATATCTAGGGAAGGTTTCAGTACTCTGTGTTACCCTGCGGGGCATCTGGCCCCATGCCCGGTGTGCAGTTGGTGACGGATAGTCCGCTCATGGTACAAAAAGTGACGAGTTGGACCAGTAAGAGTGCTTGCCATGGAAGCAAGCCCGGCAGCCTGAGTTCAACCTCTGGAACCCACAATGGGGGGAGAAAACAGATGCCCAATAGTTGTCATCAGCCTTCATATGTACCTGCATATCATACACAAACACAATAATGGTGACAATGACGATGACAATGATGCTTTAAATCTTTAAAGAAATGACGAGGTGCAGTCTTGTCTGGGTCTCCTGGAGAATTGCCATGCACATAGTAACTGTTTGGTATCCACGCTGGCTCCCTGACCCCTGTCACCACGATCCATGTATGGGTTCCCATGTCAGCCCCTATATTTTCCATGTCCAGTTTGCTGTCTGGCTGCATAAAATAAGGTTCTTTTGTCTTAAAGGGATAAATTTTAACCTTCAGGACTGGCTTATCAGTGTGACCTTTTGCAACAAAGGGGACAAACTTATCCCCCCCCACCTTGGAATGTTTTTTGTTTTGTTTTGTTTTTATGAAAGCTTTTAATTTATAAGTGTTTCTTTGTGTCGTATTAATGAAAGGATGATTGCTCAGTAGAAACTGTTAGTTTGATTCCTGGCTAAAATTAATTAATTAATTAATAACAGCAATAATAATAATAACAAAAAATAATAAATTATTTGACTATCTCCTTCAAAGCAAGTTTCCAGCAACCAGATCAGTCCCAGGCCTCATATCTTAAAAACTTTTCCTGGCATTTCACCTGTCTTACTTAGGGTTTCTATTGTTGTAATAAATTACCATAAACAACACGGGGAGGAAAGGGTTATTTTTAACTTGCAGTGGATCTCCTCCCATCATAGCAGGAAGTCAGGGCATGAACTCAAACAGGACAGAAACCAGGAGGCAGGAGCTGATGCAGAGGCCATGGAGAGGTGCTGCTTACTGGCTTGCCCTCGTGGCTTGCTCAGCCTGCTTTCTTATAGCAGCCAGGGGTGGCACTGGCCAAGGTCAGCTGGGCCCTCTTATAGCCATCATACCTCAAGGAAATACACTACACCATGGGCCAATCAGGTGGGGACATTTTCCCAATTGATGTTCTCTCCTCCCAAGGACTTAGCTAGCCTGTGACACATTGACATAAAAACTAGCTAGCCGGTCTCCTAAGCAGACCTCTGGGTCTTAGCCTCTATCCATTAGTTCTTTATACCTTTACATACAAAGTGCATCTTAAAGTCAACCACTAATGATCCTGCCACTTTTCTCTCTCTCTGGTGGCTTAGGTGCCAACTGGCCCATTTTAGGAGAAATTTGAAATGGACAGGCCAAATTTTAGACCCCACCAGTGGTGTTTCTCTTGCTTGGTGTAGAAGTCATGCAAGCTGGCTCTCACTGGGAGCATGCCGCTTCACTTGAGTGCCGCTGTTCTGGGGAGAGAACTGCTCTTGTTCGCCTTTGCTCTGTGGGACAACCTCTCATGTAGCCCAGGCAGGCCTAGAACTTTCTGTGCCACCCTGTGCCCCTGTCTGAATCTCCCAAGCACCACATCCCACTTTAGTGTCCTTACTACCGAAAACAGCGTGTCTATACTGTTAGAGTGTGGGCAGGCACGCCAGCAGGCAGTTCACAGAAGGGAAAGCTGGCACGTGCAGCACACATCCTAAGGGGTGCCTGCCCCAGGTTTAAAAAAGAATTAAAAATGGAATGGAGAGTTGGTGAGGATGAGAATAGGGTTCTTAACCCTCTAGGGCTGGCCTTCAAAGTTGTGACAATGAACCTATCTTCCTGACATCTCCAAAAGTCCCCTAGGAGAAAAATCTCCCGTGGGTGGCCACCAGGGAGGGAGCAGGGTTGATGGCTTCCCTCTAGACTATTGCTGGGAACAGGAATTGACGCAGCTGCTTCAGAGGACAATTCAGCACCATTTACTAATGTTTAAAACATGCACACCTCGCCGGGCGTGGTGGCGCACGCGTGTAATCCCAGCACTCGGGAGGCAGAGGCAGGTGGATCGCTGTGAGTTCGAGGCCAGCCTGGTCTACAAAGTGACTCCAGGACAGCCAAGGCTACACAGAGAGACCTTGTCTCAAAAAAAACCAAAAAAAAAACAAAAAAAACATGCACACCTCTATAGCCGGGCGTGGTGGCACACGCCTTTAATCCCAGCACTCGGGAGGCAGGGGCAGGCAGATCGATGTGAGTTTGAGGCCAGCCTGGTCTACAAAGCGAGTAAGTCCAGGACAGCCAAAGTCACACGGAGAAACACTGTCTTGAAAACCAAAACAAAAGCCGGGCGTGGTGGCGCACGCCTTTAATCCCAGCACTCGGGAGGCAGAGGTGGGCAGATCGCTGTGAGTTCGAGGCCAGCCTGGTCTACAAAGTGAGTCCAGGACAGCCAAGGCTAACACAGAGAGACCCCGTCTCGAAAAATTAAAAAAAAAAAAAAAGAAAACCAAAACAAACAAACAAAAAAAAAATGTGCACACCTCCAAATCAGCAGAGCCCCCACTTGATGTCATGATCAAGAGAACACAGGCATGTGGGCACAGACAGGCATGTTTCTAACAATGAGAACCAGGGAAGGAAGCAAGGCTCTTCTATTCTGAGGAAATACTAAATACGTGGTCACGAAGCTACACACCTTGTAATCCTGCCCCCGTGGGAGGTGGAGGTAAGTGGGTCACAGAGTTCCAGACCAGCTGTGGCTACCTGTGATCCTGTCTCAAATCCACAACGTAAATTGTGTGGTGAAGGTAGAAACAACCCAAATGTCTACCAGTAGTAGGCAGGTAGATAAACAAATGTGGAATATAGGAAATGGAGTGTCATTCAGCCTTATTAAAAAAAAAAAAAGTGATATTCTGAGCTGGGCGTGGTGGTGCACCCCTGTAATCCCAGCACTCCGGGAGGCAGAGGCAGGTGGATCTCTGTAGTTTGATGCCAGCCTGGTCTACCAGTACAACCTAGGCGCCACAGAGAAACCTTGTCTCCAAAAATAAGAAAGAAAAAAAAAAAGAGAGAAAGAAAGAAAGATATTCTGATATATACTACAACATGGAGGAATCTTAAACCTGCTAGGCTACTGAAACAAGTCACAGAATGACAAATACCACCCCCTGCCTGTGTGTCTGCAGCAGTAATTCCCAGAGCCTGGGTGGAGTCGAGTCGGGGGCCTGGTAGCTACTGTTGACCAAGCACAGAGCTTCGCTGTGGAATGGTGGAGACACTCCTGGGCTGTGTGGTGGTAATGCTTGCCCAACAATTCAAATGTGCTTAGTGACGACCAATTGTACACATAAAGGCAGTTTAAAGGCTCAATTTGATGTGTATTCTGTCATAATTTTTTTTTAAGGTAAATTTCTAAATGCTGAGATGAAAAGATCTCAGAAGTATAATGTGGACTGTAAAACAAATTCAGATTTAAGTGTATTTCTGTGTAGCTAGGTACACAGGGAGGTGGGGTGCTTGTCTGAGGAGGGACCTGGCTTGATGAAGAGTAGTGTCCTAGCCCTCAAGAGGAGATGGAGTCACTGCTTTTCAGAGCTGAGGACCGAACCCAGGGCCTTGCACTTGCTAGGCAAGCGCTCTACTACTGAGCTAAATCCCCAACCCCAGGGATACATTCTTATTTGAAGTTCAGACTTAAAGTCCCTGATTCTGCTTAGAATGTCTGTAGAAAGAAAAGTCAAGAAGCCAGTCACACTGGCCATGTCCACCAGGGTGCCGGGGACGGGGGAGGGGCTTCTGTGAGAGACGCCACACCACTCTCCCCATCTGTGCCCCTCGAAATCTGAACTAGAAGGCATTGTTAACTACCAGTTAAAAATTGCAAATTGAAACAACTGTAGAACTGTCACTGAATTGATATTAAATTTTTTTTTATTTCAAATTTTTATAGCAACTGACTGTTGTTCTTTGCAGTTTCTATAATTTATTCCTTTTCTCCTTTTACAAAAAAAAAAAAAGTCTGCCTCTTCTGGCAGTGTTCCCAGAACCTCACTGTTAATAACTTGTTCCCACGGGATCATGTCTTCCAAACCACAGGGAATGTGAACCGTCACAGAGGCCCTGGGCTATACGCACTTTGTCTCACAGGTCTGTGGGATTCTTATGTTTCTGAGTTCTCAGGACAAGCCTGAGAAATGCTAAAAGTCAAGCTTATAGTCTTGGGGCCTTTAATTTTTAGTCCGTTGCCTTTTTTGCCATGTAGTTGGTAGTATCCATCAGTTAGGAGCAACACAGAGCCAGGCATGCCTATAAACCCACGGCTCATGAGGCTGAGGCAGGAGGATTTCAAGCTCCAGACTAGCCAGGACTAAATAGTGAAGCCTGGTCTAAAAGGAAGGAAAGGGAAAGAAAGAGAGAAGAGAAAAAAAGAAAAACTAAACGACACTAGGTATGTATATACCAAAGGGAAAGAAGGCTAAAGTGGTAATCTTAATTTCTCTTAGTCAAACAACCTGTTTATCTAAACGTAATAATAATAGCAATTTATAAAAAGGCCGTCCCCATCCTTTTCTGTTTACTCTATGGAGAGATGAAAGTGGCCCAGTTGAAGTCCCTGTTTTGGGAGGCCCAGCCCCTCCCCTGACCCCTCCTCCAGCACCCCAGCCCCCAGCCCTTCCCCCAGCACTCCAGCACCCCAGCCCTCCCCTGGCCCCTCCCCCGGCCCCTCCCCCAGCCCCTCCCTGATGAAGTCTGTGCTGATCGCCTAGGTACGTGCCTATAGGCGTCACGTTCCTGATCGGGAGCATGATTGTGGAGATGAAGGACATCGTCACCCTGGTGACCAGCCTCGGGAAATACATCTTCGCATCGATCCTGGGCCACGTCATCCATGGGGGCGTTGTTCTCCCTCTTGTCTATTTTGCTCTGACGCGAAAAAACCCGTTCAGATTCCTCCTGGGCCTCCTCACACCGTTTGCAACAGCTTTTGCCACCTGTTCCAGGTGAGTGAGTTTGGGACCGCCCTCAGCTACTCGGAGCCCCGCCCGGCATGGAGCCAGGTGCGCCCGGGGGTCCTCGGAGGAACATTGTGTACTGAGGTGGCACGTGGCCCTGGGTGAATCCCAGAAGTCATGTGTGACATTGATAGTTACACTGGGGACATGGAAGGCAGGCCGGCTGTCCTCCTGTCCAAGGGAAGAAAGCCGGAAGCCTGCCCGGATGCTGCCCAAGGCTGTGTCCCAGGCTCTCGGCGGTGTCCTGCCCAGGGAGGACTATTTCCATGCACGCTTGCTTTGCCCGTTTCTAGCTCGGCAACCCTTCCATCTATGATGAAGTGCATTGAGGAAAACAATGGTGTAGACAAGCGGATCAGCAGGTTTATTCTCCCCATTGGGGCCACCGTGAACATGGATGGAGCCGCCATCTTCCAGTGTGTGGCGGCAGTCTTCATCGCCCAGCTCAACAACGTGGACCTGAACGCGGGACAGATTTTCACCATTCTGTGAGCCTGTTACTCTTTCCTGTGTTTTTAGGTCTGGCTTAAAACTTTGATTTGTGTGTGAGTACCTGCCTGTGTTGTGTGTGTGTGTGCACGCGCACGTGCGCATATGTGTACATGTACATATGTTTTTGTGTGTGTGCATATGCGTATGCGCATGTGTATGTGTGTGCATGTGTGCGTGCATGTGCATGTGTGTGTGCATGTGTGTGCACGTGTGTGCCTGCATGTGCATGAGCACATGTGTGTGCATGAGCACATGTGTGTGCATGAGCATGTGTATTCATGTGTGTGTGTGCATAGGTGTGTGTGCATGTATGTGCATGTGTGGTTTCCTTTGAAAGACCAATTTCCCCATCACTCAGGGTCTCGTTTATAAAGGTAAGGTGATCAATTCTCATCACCTTACCGTGGGGGCTGTATTAGTTTTCTTGCTGCCGGAACTGAATACCTGACAGAAAGCAATGTAAAGGAGGAAAGATGGTTTTTTTGTTTTTTGTTTTTTGTTTTTTGTCTCACAGTTTGAGAGAGCACAGTTGGCGTGGGAGTGCGTGGGAAGCTGTTTGCTCACGTCTCAGTGGATCAGGGCGCAGGGAAGGACGGGTGCTGGCATTCAGCTCGCTTTCTCCTTTTCCCTTTTTTATGCAGTCTAGGACTCTAGTCTATGGGATGGTGCTCCCCACATTAGGGTGAGTCTCCACACCCCAGCTAACCCCCTTTGGAAATGTCCACATACACCCAAAAGTGTGCTTCACTAAGGCTCTAGGCATGTCTCCATTCAATCAAACTGATCATCCAAATTATCTGTCACAGGGGCATTGGTTCGAGGACCGTCTTTCCCCAACAGATAATGGGTAGTTGTTTTTGTTTATTTTTTGCATTGCTATAACAAGACATTTGCCAGAAATAACTTAAAAGAGGACAGGCTTACTGGGGCTCCTGTTAGAGGGAGTTTAGTCTGTTGTGGTAGAAAGGATAATGTCTCATTTACATGGGGATAGGCAGGAAGCCGAGGATACAGATCCGGACAGGAGCCAGGTGTGAGCTTCAAGGCCCATCCCTAGTGAGCACAGCCAAGCTCCATCTCCCAAAGATGCCATGGCCTTCAAAGCACAGCTGCCAGCTCAGAAACAAGCGTTAAAAACAGCCTGTGGGGGACACGTCAGGTTCAAACCATATCAGTAGTGTCTTTTATAGCATTTGCTATATTGCTCTGTATTTTAAGTCATTTCTAAATTTCTTATGTACTTAATATATAAGTGCTGTGTGAGCCATTGCTATATGGTACCATTAAGGCAATAAGAAGAAACTATAGATGCTCCGTCGTGACAGTTCTTAGTATTTTTTGATCTGTGGTTGGTTTAGTTTGCGAACACAGGACCGGAGGAGATGAGGGTCTGGGTGGTGTGCTCGCGGAGTGTATCGCGCCTCGAGCTCCTAGAGAGAGCGGCTGTTATTTATGATAAGTCGTGGCTGCAATCTCTGTAACTCTCTGGGCCCCATCCACGCTGTGTGTTCAAGGCTGGCTTGACTCTGCTGTCCCCCCAGGGTGACTGCCACGGCATCCAGCGTTGGAGCAGCAGGTGTGCCAGGGGGAGGGGTCCTCACCATCGCCATCATCCTGGAGGCCATTGGACTGCCCACACACAACCTCTCTCTGATCCTGGCTGTCGACTGGATCGTGTAAGTAGCTGACGCCGAGGACCCTGGGGAGAGCCTGTTGAGGCCCCTGGGAACCCAATGCTCCACTAGACCTGGTGCATGCAAAGAAAAATGTAAACCCATCCTTGCTTTGGAAGGAGTCTGCAGATAATCAGTGGTTAAGAGCACTGCCTGCTCTTCCAAACGACCTGGGTTCAATTCCCAGCACCCACATGGCAGCTCACAACTGTCTATAACTCCAAGATCTGACACCCCTACACCAATGCACATAAAATAAAACAAACAAACAAACAAAAAAACCCACGTTTTGCACTATAAGAAGTCATCAATATAGCAGGCAAAAGCCCGTGACTATCCAAGAGGGCGTGACTTGCTTGCAAGTGTTCAATAGGTGTCAGGGGCCGTGCAGGTGATTAAAGCAGTGGATGGCCCTGGCCTGCAAATATCCAATGGATGGCCTCTCTGCAAAGAGAGCAAGCAAACACCCTGTGCTTGGACTTGGGGGAAGTTAGGAAAGGGGATGACCAGGCTGCTGTCCCTGTGGTTCCTTACAGACACAAGAGTGTCTGGAGATTGACGGCCTGAGCCTTGTGATGTCCTTTTGTGGGTATAAGCAATACTGTTCTATAGGTAATGATGTTGAGAGGGCAGAGAACAAGGGTAAGAAAGCGCGGCCTTGAGCCTGGGCTCTTTTGCGTATGTCCTCTTGCAATCAAAGCAGAAGCCACAGTAGCCACAGTGAGGACTGAGTCACATTGTGTACAGTGCACAGCGCATGGGGCACGTGGGACAGCGCTCAGTGAACACACCCGAGGAGGACAGCCCTGCTGGGCTGGTCACACAGGCTGGGAGACGCCTAAAGCTGGGCCTGCGATTGGAAATGGTTGTCTTTCCAACCTAAAATAGCTGGGATGAGTTCGGAGGGCTCTTCACAGAAGTGGGGTGAAATGTCCAATAGACGCCTGTGCTCCAAACACGTTGTGAGACGGAGCTCCGTCCCTGAGCTGTCAGAACCAGAGCCATGTCAGGGATCACCTGTCCCTTCCAACTCCTCTTCCTCCCCTTCCTCCTCCTCCTCCTCCTCCCCCTTCCTCCTCCCTCCTGAAGGATGTATCTCAGAGATGTTCAGCTGGGAAGGGACCTGGTACCCCTGTGGCGCCCAGCAGAGGCCTGCAGGCACACAGGTCATTCTCAGATGGCTTCAGCGCTCCAGCACCCTTGGAGAAGATCACAGTTTTCCTGTCTTCAAAATAGCTACAAGACTTTCTCTGAGCTCCAGTGACAGGGGCAGATGTTGAGCTAACCTGGGCTGACTAAGTAGGCTGTGGGAAAGCCGGTGCTGTTTTCTATGACATGCTTGCCCACAGCCACGGGACGCACACGCTGCTGGCATGCAGGATTGAAGTTCAAGTGTACTGTGACACTGAGGGGAAGAACAAGTGACCACAAAAGCCACTCTCTTCCCCCAGATACATGCACTCTTCTCTATAGCAAGGCCCGTTACGTGTAATAGAAGTGTGTGGAAAGATGGCCCATCCAGGACTGTGGAATATGCACACGTGATTTGTTTGCTCCCTTCAGCCTCTCTCTTTCCGACATTTTCTCCGCGAGAGTCTTAACTCTCCTAAGAGTAAATGCTGTTCGAAGAAAAGCAGTCTAGAGACGGTCTGTTAGTGGTATGCCCCTCAGGATCACAGCATGCAACAGCTCCTAGCTTGGGTGCTGGGGCAATGAGGAGAAAGAACTGACATTGGAGAAAGGACTAGCGCCCACCCAGGCCCAGGGAGGCTAGGATGGCTTGACCTGGGCTCTTGGATGGAGAAGCCGCAGCACCCAGGGAGGCAGCGTTACTGCATGTAGCTGCGTCAGGAATGCAGCGTTTGTGGTCCATGTCCGGCGTATCTCAGAAGGAACAGGCTCTGTAAGACGACACAGTCTAAAGGCCATAAACTGTGTGTGAGAGCGTGTGCGTGTGTGTCTGTGTCCGTGTCCTGCGTCTGTGCGCGCTATGCTGTACGGTTTCTGCACACGCTCCCAGCATCCTCGTGAGGATTGGGAGAAGGCTTTGCCGTCCCTTCTGAGCCTCACCTGGCTTTTCCACTCCCATGGGGTCCTTGGCATGGCCATTCTCATGTCGCGCAATACACATTCACTCAGGACTTCACTCACTACAAATCCACTTCCTTTGTGGCCACCAGCCTGCTTGGAACAGCGCCCTCTAATGGTAACTCTGGGTATAACATCGGTCCTTTCTCCCTCCTGTTTCCACCAGGGACCGGACCACCACTGTGGTGAACGTGGAAGGGGACGCCCTGGGAGCCGGGATCCTCAACCACCTGAATGAGAGGGCAGTGAAGAAAGGCGAGCCGCAGGAGCTGCAAGAAGTGAAGGTGGAAGCCATCCCCAACTGCAAGTCTGAGGAGGAGACGTCGCCTCTGGTGACACACCAGAACCCGGCAGGCCCTATGGCTGTTGCTCCGGAACTTGAATCCAAGGAGTCGGTGCTGTGATAGGCTGGGTCTTGGGCCAGCCTGCTAATACCAGCAACCCACCTGGTAGCCGACCCCATTGGCATGGGCCATGGCCCTCACAGACATTTGTGTCTCCCAAGCAGTGCTTTGGCCCAATCACCGATATGCGGGTGACCTCACAGCACAGGCATGGGGCTCCCAGGCCAGGACTGGTTATTTGATCCATGTCTCAGTGGTGCCAGATACACCTTGATTCTTTTTGGAAACCCCCCTTGAGCTGCCGGACCTGGGGGATTTCCAGGTTCATGGAAGCCTGGGGATAAAGGCTAGGGGAAATGCAGGTATATTCTTCTCTGCCCCTGATGGCTCCGCAAACCAGAGGGATTTAGAGTCTGTCTATCAGAATTGTCGCATTAGCTGCAGACACTGAAGAAATTCCCAGAGTCTTAAACTGAGCTGGAATCTGCTGAGCTGGCACTCGGGTTAAAGAATTGTGTCCCACCTGGGTGGGTGGTTTCTAAGGAACCAGTGTCAAGTTAGATCAGGTCCCAGTGTTAGCTGGCACGCCTGGGGTCTCAGTTTGCGTGAACCATAAATTCTGAGGAGGGGGGAGACTGGAGAGCACCCTCAAGGGGAAGTGGACAGGATTGTTCCCATTCCTAGGCCTGAGGCGGTTTCCTGCCCCTGCTGAGGCTTGGGCCTCTGCCAGCACTTACCCTCTGTTTCCATTTTGATTTGGCAACAGGCCCTAGGGCAACCTCCTCTTGGAGGGGTCGTGTGGGCCATGCATTGCTGACCCATATTGGTTGGTCAGTCTATTAATCCAGTTTGACGAGGTCCTCCCTAACGTGCTGCAGGGCAGCAAAATCATATAACTCCCCCAATAAACCCAAGCACTAACCGAGAGGAAGCTTTGTTCCCAGGCCCCCCTGGCTTTGGTTTCCACAGTAAAGGCCTCGGTTGTGTGTGTCCTGTGGTAAGTCCTAGGCTTCATGTCACCTGCCTCTTACCTACATCGTTGGGACCTGGTGAGGCCAAGTATAAATCTGTGGAAATTTACTGTTTTGCATCCAATACCCTTAAGTGCCCAGCGTGCCTGAGAGACAGCTCCCTCCGTGGAGGCCGCCTGGTGGTATAAGCTGCTCTTCTGGATTGTTCTTCTCATACTTCAGAACTCCCATTCTGAAGAGCTGTGGTAATCTCCAACGCAGCCTCTCCTACCACATTTCATGGTACCCAACTCCATTGTTAGTGCTCAACCGACAGTCTCTGCCAACCCCACCCACAGCAGGAGATTGAGCCCCTAAGTCATCGACCTCACTCATTCGCTTGCTTTCCCTCGTGTGTCACGGGACCCCCACAGACTTGGGACAGAGTGAAGGGGTGGGGAGGGTCCCCATGAAGAACAGAGAACGCAGCCAGGGTGAGGCCCAGCCCAGTAAACCAGCTGAGCCACTCCACCCTCCTGCGGGGCCAGGAGTGGCAGGAACTAAGCGGGGGAGTGGCAGACCTTGGGCCAACACTGCTTTTAA
This sequence comes from Acomys percivali, assembly GCA_907169655.1. Classification (NCBI taxonomy): domain Eukaryota; kingdom Metazoa; phylum Chordata; class Mammalia; order Rodentia; family Muridae; genus Acomys; species Acomys percivali. Next base: position 49,036,033 of record OU015747.1, on the reverse strand, counting down.
AGGGGGAACAGATTACATTGTTTGATTATGAATGAGTACTTGATTTTTTTTTTTAAGTTTCAGTGTATCATTTCCTCTGTCTATTTACATATACTTTATGGAGTGTGTGTGTGTGTGTGTGTGTGTGTGTGTGTGTGTGTGTGTGTGTG
>OU015747.1:49002954-49030086 GCA_907169655.1 Acomys percivali | reverse complement strand
CACACACACACACACACACACACACACACACACACACACACACACACGTTAAATAGCAGAACAGCAAACAATGGAGTGTTCAACTCTGCACTGAAACATTAAAGCAGCCTGCGTAAGCTGAGGCAGGGAGGAACAGGCAGCATTCACAGAAAGCACAAGTGCCCAGCTTTCTAGTTCTTTTTTTTGTTTGTTTTTGTTTTTTGTTTTCGAGACAGGATTTCTCTGTGTTAGCCTTGACTGTCCTGGACTCACTTTATAGACCAGGCTGGCCTTGAACTCACAGAGATCCACCTGCCTCTGCCTCCCAAGTGCTGGGATTAAAGGTGTGCACCACCTGCATTCTGGGCCAAGCACTGCTTAAACCATTTCTGCATCTCCTCGTCGTCGGTGAGCCTCGGCTGCAGCTGTGATGAGGCGGAGCATGGTGGGGTCTGGGTGCTTGCTGACCTTGTAGAAGCTGCACTCTAGGGTCTCCACCTGGCCCTCCCTCCATGGGACCACTCGCAGTCTCCACAGACACTGCCGAGGAGCATCTGGCCAGCGATGGAGAGGAGGAAGGAGACATCTCGCAGCTGCCACTCAGAGGGGACAGTAGAGAAAGCACCTCAAGACCCTGAAGAGCCTCCAGCGGAGATCTGGAGCTGCCCTGGGGACTGAGTACATACTCGGGGCTGGGCTCCCAGCAGCTGTGAGCCTGTCTTTTTTTTTTTTTTTTATAAATGAAAGGCATAGACTTGATATTCACAATATGCACCTGATATACACCTATTTGTAAAGACTTAGGAGAGAAAAACAACAAACAACTAAGCTCCATTATGCATCAGATCCCAAATCCAACCTGCTCCTGAGAGTGAGAACCAGAGACAAGGGCATGTCCACTGTCAGTAAGTCCGTGGCCGCGTAAGAACATTAGTAATCTCCCCTGGGCACATCGCAACACTTTATAAACATGGAAGGTCATACATCCGAAGTTGCAAATGGTGGGAAGGTCTTTAATGAACTGAATAATGTAGCATCTCTCTATAATTCTAATGTTTTGTAGTATTTTGTATTTCCTGGCAGACCATGGGGCAGGGCCCCTGTGTCCTGCAGTCACTTCTGCGCTAGCTGTGTGTCCTTAGGAAAGCCATGTCACCTTGCTTCCCTCCCTTCAGATGCTGGTCTCTTAGCTCTTAGTCTCTTTGCTAACAGAATGTGAAACGAATGGAAGGAAGAAAGGAAGGAAAGGAGGAGGGAAGAAAAGAAAGAAGGAGGGGAGGAAAGAAGGAAGGAAAAGGAAGAAAGGAAGGAAGGCACAGCCCTAGGTGTGTAGGAAAGGGCATTTCCAGAGAGGATTAACTAGTGGAGACGGCTCTACCCTGGTACAGGTGACAGCAGGCATGGGTCGGTGCCAGAACAGAAAAAGAAAAAGAAAAAGCCAGGCCAATGCCTACATTCCCGTCTTTCTGCGCACTTTCCACTATAAAGTGAGCTTCTCTGTTCTGCTCCGCCATCTTCTCCTCACCATGAGGGCTAAATCATCTGAAGTCATGAACAAAACACTTGCCCCTACCCAAGTGTTCTCCTGGGTATTTGTCATGGTGTATTAGTTATGGTTTTGTTGCTGTGATGAAATGCCATGGCCAAACCCAATTCATACAAGAGATTATTCTGGTTTATGATTCCATAACGGCAAGGAAGGCATGAGAGCAGGAAGCTGAGAGATTACATCTCAACCACACACAGGAAGCAGAGGAAGGAGGACAAACAAACAGACAGACAGACAGACAGACAGACAGACAGAGATAGAGAGAACAGGAAGTAGAGGGTGGATATAAAATCTCTAAGCCTGTCCCCGGTGGTATATTGTTGCAGTTATTTTACCAGTATGGCCTAATAATAAAAATTATTATTCCGGCAGTATTTTCTAGCCTGCTAGCAATAAATCAAGACACAGACACCTGTTATATTTTAAAATAGCCTTAGTTAACCTGAGGCTGAGCAAAAATTAATCCCCTAAACCACTTCCCATAGTGGGGCAGGTATGGAATACCTCTCCTAATCCCATGCCATCTGTTTCTAATAATGACTATCAAGCTACCTCCCATCCATAATCCCATATACTTGCTAATGTTCTTCATCTGGGCCAAATCTCCATCCACGCCAGCCATGTGCTTCTCCTCCACCTAACCCATGATGGCGCAGCCTCCTTCTCCCCTCTCCTCTGGTATCTCTTCTTCCTTAGATTCCCTCTGTCTCTCCCAGCCCCGGGACCTTAGCCACGCCTATCCCATTTGCCCTGCCCAGGTGTGATGGCCTTTTATTGGTCAAACAGGTCAGGCTCTTAGGCAAGGGACAGGCGGGCCAGCCAGCAAGCTGTAATTAACATCGAAATACATCAGACCAACCTCCGATAATGTACCACCTCCAGCAAAGCTCTAACTCCCCAAGATTCCCTAACTTCTAAACAGCGCCATCACCCGGGGACCAAGTGTTCAAATACATGAACCCGTGAGGGACATTTCTCATTCAAACCACCGCTCACAGTGACAGTAAAAATGACTAATACACAATCAAACCAAATTGTCACATTTTCTGGGAATGGGACCCAAACACTACTGTTTTTCAAGACACACAGGATTCCAGTGTATCTAAAGTTGGAAAACCGTTGGGTGAGCAGCCATGTAGGTAGGCTGGTGACGTCGGCATTTGACAAGCGTTCTACTGATTCTTCGACATGTGACAATTTGGGCACCACAGACCCAGAAGCTTCAGCACCTATAGGTGATCCTGGTTTGGGGTCTTCTCTTGAAAACTCCATTCCATATAATTCTCCAAAGGCTTCTAACAAGGGTGTCCAGGGGTGGACTCATTTGTGGAGGCTCTGCTTGGTTGGCATCTGGCTACCTAGCAGGGGCTCTCGCTGGATAATGGAGGTAAGACTATGGTGCAATTCTACCTTGGGTGTTTTTGTTTTGTTTTTTTTTCTTGTTTGGTTTTTTATTTGTTGTTTTTCAAAGCAGGGATTCTTTGTGTAGCCCTGGCTGTCTCAGAACTGTCTGTGTAGACCAGACTGGCTTCCAACTCAGAGATCCACCTGCCTCTGCCCCTGTTGGCATTAAAGGTGTATACCACCACACCTGGCTCTCCATCCTGGTTTTAATCATATGATAATTATAGACTTGATGCCTGCTATGGTTCCATGAAGGATCAGAAGGCCCTGCTGTTGTGTAGAAGCACCTAGACTCTTTCCAGAGAAAGTCTTTGGCTAAGAAGCGGCCTCTCTTGCTGCAGGTGGGACTAACTAGAAAACCCGATGTGGCTGCTTCCTCCGAAAGCCTTAAATGGCCCCTGTGAAGAGAAAAGAAAAAGCCACATTCACAGGGGTAAAAAGAGAAGAGAGAAGAAAGCTCCGGCAGCCATTCTCTGCCTTGAAGACCCGTTAGAATAAGCCAGCCCAGTGCCTGCCAGAGCCCACACACAGAGACTGCAGTGCAGCAGTGCTAGGCTTGAGGCTTGAACACTGATGGTCCACAGGAGTGTTCTAGGTGATTCTAATGTGCAAGTCGTGGGGCAGGTCACTTCAAAGCTGCCTCAGAGCACACCCAGGTGTCCCCCTCTCACTGTCTAGTCAGTGCTCCTTACATGGAGAGGCTCCCAGATTTCAGTATCCGTACACTTGCATTTCTAGCCACCAGCCCCCTTTGTACAACAGGGAGGTAAGTATTGTTCTCGGCCAGTGGTTTTCAACCTAATGTTGTGACCCTTTAAGACAGTTCCTCATGTTATGGTGACATAAAATTATTTTTTGTTGCCTCATAACTATAATTTTGCTACTGTTATGAATCATAATATAAATATTTTTGCAAGTACAGGTTTGTCAGAGGGCTCATAACCCACTGGTGGAAAACCACTGTTTTGTCAGAAGCCAAACAGTTCACAGGAGACATTACAGTATTAACAAGTTTGGCATAGTTTTTTTTCAGCACTACACATCAGCCAGTATAGCAAGCACTCCTGAGAGCTCTGATCTAGGCTCACTCATAGGCGATTTTGCTTAGAGGCATGCACCTTAGTATGTTTGCTTCCCCGTGGTCGTTGTTTCTGTGGCAATAGCTAAAAAACAACCACAACACACACACACACACACACACACACCATACAAACAGTTCCATAAAGTGCCAAGTAGACACATCAGGCTAATGTCAAAATGAAAACCTTCAAAGAATGCATAAAACAGAGAGCAAGAACCAGCAGTCAGGAGGAATTCAGGAATTCAGGACACTGATTAACATCTGAGCGGGGAGGTAGAGGTCACATCTGGAGGTAGAATTCCAGTGCGGAGAAGACTCATCACAGCCGGGAGAGATTTAAGAATGAAAAGCTATGCAGCAGTCTCCCCGGTGCCATCTCCCGGGCTCAGAATAACGTAACTGGTGAGCACCCGGAATGGGCCTTCAGAACTAGACTGCAGTGTCTGCCGTCACTCTGTGGGGCACATCCCCCTTTTCCAGATAAGCTCTGGGCTCCCTTAAACATTTGCTGTTGTATGATTTTCATGCAGATTTTTATGAGCGAGCCGTGGCTGCCGCTGTGTTGTCGTCACCACTGCTGATGAGATCGTCTGTATCTCAGCTCTTTGGTACCTTAGCGCATGTGCCTTTCCCCCCTCAAATGAGCGAGGAACAGAGAAATGTGTAAGGAAGAGCATAGGCCACATAAACTTTACAAAACTTCAGCGAGGATAGCTGTCAACAGTGCCTAATTCGGGTCATCTACAGCCTCAACTACACGGATGCTGGGAAAGGGATTTCTACGCATGCCAAGAATGTGCTTCCAGCGCTCTGAGTGTTTCTGGAGAACGTGGCTGCTTGGACACAGCGCCCTGAGGAATCTCAGAGGGAAAGCTGTTTTTAACTTTTGCATCTCCTCACTTGGAAACCATTTTCCAGTTTTCATTAATGCTTGAGGGTGTGCTCTATTCTGCAAAGTAAGAAAGCAGAACAGGTCCAGAGCGGGGAGGGGAAGACTTGGAGCTTGGGTCCTTTTATGTTGCTCCACTTGGGCGGCTCCTAGCACTCACCATTGGGCCAGGCAGCCCAGCGCCACCTTCTGGGTATCAACACAGTGCCAGGGTGATGGCTCCGGAAGGTCCTCCATCTTTGTTCGTGCTTGTCGGGCAGCTGGAAGTTGGAAGGAAGCATTCTCATCAGTGTGGATCTGATGTTGCTATTCCAGGAAGCGAGTGACCAGCACTCACAGGGTGCCCACCGTGTGTAGGGACCCTGGACTGCTTGTGGGTGGATGCTTGTCCTGTGCGTGAGTTCACCTTTGGGATTACTGTGTCTGGCTAACAAACTCATTTTCGCTTATCATTTCCAATTGATAGTAGAGACTCACGTTGCTAAGGGAAAACACCAACATGCCCCAATATCATGTTGGCCTGTTGTAAACAGTGAACCCATCTGGGATGAAAAGGTTGCTCAGTGAGTAAGAGTGCTTGCTCTCCAAGCATTACGACCTGAGTTCAAATCCCCGGCACCCATGTAAACGTTTGGCATGGTTCCTTATGTCTCTAACCCCAGCATTTGGCGGGTAGAGAGCTGAGAACTTACCAGCTAGGCAAATGGCAAGCTTAGGGGCTAGTGAGAAACCCAAGCTCAGGACAGTAGGGCAAAGTGACAAAGTGGCAGAGCGTGATGCTCAGTGTCCTGCTTTGGTCTCCTCATGGGAGTACTTGCGTGAATACCTGCACACTCATATACGTGCAGCACCTACATATGCCAAGTCATATGTACACACACACACACACATACACACACACACACATACACACACACACACACACACACACACACACACACACACACACACACAGAGGGTCTCCAAGCCAAATTCACCTTTATTATCTTTCAGAGAAATGGGTTAGAATGTCTCTGAGTAGCAACAGCTGTTTTCATTGGAGGCCCATGAAGCTGTTACAGATCTAGAAACTACCCTGTGGCGAGTCTGCCAAAGCGCAGGGCTTAAGGCCACTCTTGAGGAGGCTCTAACTCAGGCCCGCCGATGCCCCACGGGTCATTCAAAGCTTCATCTTAACTTGTCCTTTCTCTGAGCTATTCGGGGATTTTTGTGTCAGTGTGTCAAATGGCCGGATCTGATTTGTTGGCATGCCCAGAGTCCAGTAACCTTTATACCAGTGGTTTCAGCCTTCCTGATGCTGTAACCCTTTAATGCAATTCCTCATGTTGTGGTGAGCCCCAACATGCTACTTTATAGTATAATTTTGCTACTGTTATGAATTGTAATGTAAATATCTGTGTTTTCTGATGTCATAAGTGACCCCTGTGACTCCTCAAGGGGTCAGGACCCACAGGTTAAGAACCATTGCTTTATACATATGTTGAGTTGAGCTTGTATAACACAGGGGTCTTTTAGCCTTGCCTGGAATAATCCATTCTACAAACAACTTTTGATGCCTATTCGTATGCAAACGCAGAGGCAAGATAACTCCACTCCCTGGTGGGCACCAACACCATCTGTCTAGCACCACACATGGCACAGATCATCATAAAAGCTCATTCCTAAAAGTAAAGAGGGTGCTGCTCTATAAATTCATCAAAATATGCTGGGAACACATGAGTACCTGGACTTATTAAAATCCTGTCAGGGGGCTGGAGAGATGGCTTAGCAGTTAAGAGCACTGGCTGCTCTTCCAGAGGTGTTGAATTCAATTCCCAGCAACCACATGGTGGCTCATAGCTATCTATAATGTGATCTGATGCCCTTTTCTGCTGTGCAGTGTACATGCAGATAAAGAACTCATATAGCTAAAATAAAATTTTAAATCCTATCAGGAGGCTGGGTGGTGGTGGCTCACGCTTTAATCTGAGCACAGGTAGCTAGTAGCTAGGTCTCTGTGTGTTCCAGGCCAGCCAGAGTTATGTAGTGAGACCCTGTCTTGAAACAAAGTAAAACAAAACAGACTGAAATTAAAAGCCTGTGTTTCCCTCAGCTAACTGTCAAGGGAATTTGGGATTACTTAGCAAAGTGCTGTCAATAAATCCAATATAGTATTTTTTAAACAAGTGTTTTAATAGAAAAAAGCAATACAATTAAGATTATATATTGTTTTAGCTTCCATACAATTCGCCAAACTCTTCGTTTGCTTGTGTGCATGTCCATATGCGAGGGTGTCGTTGGGAACCACAGACCTCCTTTCTCCTCAGGCACTGTCCACCTTGGGGACAGGATCTGAGCCTCACTGATTAGGCTAAGCTGCCTGGCCAGCAAGCACCAGGGCCCCATCCATCTTGGCCCCCAACACTGGTATTGTAAGTGAGTGTCACCGCCCTGCTTCTCACAAAAGAGCCAGAGACTGAGCACAGGGACTTTACAGACTCCACTCATCAAATTCCTTGTTTTTGTTTTAGACAAAACATTTTGTCTTTTTGTTGTTTTAGATTTATTTTGTGTATGTGTGTGTGTGTGTATGCATATGTATGTATGCTGGTGCCCACAGAGGCTCAAGAAGAAAGGCATCTGCTTCTCTGCACCTGCAGTGTTAGGCATTGTAAGCTACCTGACCCCAGGGCTGGGATTTGACTCTGGTCCTCATGATAGAGCAGCAAGCACTCTTACCCACTGAGCCAGCCCATAGCCCCTTCATCTCCTTTTCTGACAACACATTTGAACTTTGTAGTGTCGGACTCCAAAGAGAACACTTGTCTATACTGTTATCTGCCATGAAAATAGCTGTTCTTAAGGTGGTCAGGGCTGGAGAGACAGCTAGGTGGCTGAGAGCACACACTGCTGTAGAAAGATAAATTATTCTTTCTATGTTAGTCAACACAGTAAATTATTAAGGCAGTAGTTTTCGTTAACAAGCTAGTTTCCCAATGATTGACACAGAGAGATTATTATTTATTTTTAAGCTGTAAGCACTATGCTGGGCAGAATCTGAGCTACCCTACTCCTAGTACCTTTAAACCCCACATAAAAACCAATCACTTGCCAATCTGATGGCTCCAGGGGCAGCTTCTGCTCCATCAGTGTCCTTACAACCACGCCGTGCTCACTGTGCTGGTCTCCTGGCAACTTCTCTTCTCCTGGCTGCCTCTCCTCCTCCTGCTTCTTCTCCGGCTCCTCTTTCTTTTCCTTCCCCTTCCTCTCTCAAACCCAAGCCAGACACCTAAAACTCTGCCCCCTCTCTTCTACCCAGTCACAGGCTTCAGCATCTTTATTTAGCCAATCAGGGATAATTGGGGAACATTCCTTATCATCACATGGTCATAGGAGATAGTTCAACATTCATAACAATGCCCATGGCAGGGCGGTAACCAGATCTCAAGGCACTGAAATCAGCATCTGAAACACAGTTGGGCCTTCCTCCAACACACTGATCTTGTAGAAGATTGGAACTGGGTTCTCAACACCCACATGGGTGGCTCACAACCACCTGTAACTCCAGTTCCTGGGGATCTGATACCCTCTTCTGGTCTCTGGGGATGTCTGCACTCTTGTGCACACACACACACAATTAAAAGCAAATGTTTGAGGTGATTGAGAGCTACTCCTCATGACATGTAGAAACAGGATTCTTCTTTGTTTTTGTTTCCGAGACAAGGTTTCTTCGAATAGCCTTGGCTGTCCTGGAACTCACTCTATAGACCAGGCTGAGCTCAAACTCAGAGATCCACTTGCCTCTGCCTCCTAAGTGCTGATTAAATCTGTGCTGCACCACTCCCTCCGACACTCCATTTGTTCATCAGTGTCTGCTTTTATTTCCCCTGCAAGCCAGCAGCAATCATGTCTACGTGCAAGCACAGTTAACATACAATAGAGCCTTATTGCCATTCAGCAATCAGACTCAACATTTACCACTCAGGTCCATATGGATCCCAAGCCACACTCAAGATCCGTGAGAATGGGTCTAAAATTAAAGTTAATGATTTAACTCCTTTAATTACACAAGCTTCCTCCAGCAGTCACCCAGATAAGTCTTCCCAAGTCTTATCTAACTCAGTAAATGCTTGAGTGCTCACAGCGCACAGAGCGCCCTGTTAGACTGTGATGATGAATGAGGAGAGAGAGAGCAGAGATTATGACTCCATGGCAGGCAAAGGAAGCAGACATACTATTGCAGCCAGGGAGAAAGCAGGACTTGTTCCAAACACAGAGGAGTAAAGTCTCTGAGTGGCCAAGTGGTCATATTAACATTGATAATGAAATGGCGCCCTCTACTGGATCACAGCTGGGATGGTGCCTGGGGTTTCATAACGAGGACTGAGTCACTATTGTTGGTTTGTTTTAAAAAGGAAAAAAGAAAGCCAGTGAGGGGCTGGAGATGGCTCAGAGGTTAAGAGCACTGACTGCTCTTCCAGAGGTCCTGAGTTCAATTCCCAGCAACCACATGGTGGCTCACAACCATCTATAATGTGATCTGATGTGCATTGTATACATAATAAATAAACAAATCCTTAAAAAAAAAAAGAAAAGAAAAGAAAGCCAGTGAGATGACTCAGAGAGTAAAAGTGCTGGTCATGTCACCCAAGCCTGACCACGTGAGTTCAAGCCACAGAATCTTCTATGGAAGGAGAAACCAGCTCTGGAAAGGTGCCCCTATACACACACACACACACACACACACACACACACACACACACACTCACACACACACACACACACACACACACTTAACAAATAAAACATTAACATTAAAAAAGATTTCTTTTATTCTTTTTTCTTCCTTTCTTCTCTCTCTCTGTCTCTCTCAGTAGCCTTGGCTGTCCTGGACTCCCTTTCTAGACAAGGCTGGCCTCCACTCACAGTGCTCCACCTGCCTCTGCTTTGTGAGTGCTGCGATTACAGGCATGCACCACAGCACCTGACAATCTTTAAGTCTCATAAAATAAAGTTTTTAGATTTATTTATTAAGTATAAATCGTTCTGCCTACATGTGTGCCTGCCCACTAGAAGAGAGCATCAGATCTCCTTATAGATGGTTGTGAGCCACCATGTGGTTGCTGAGAATTGAATTTAGGACCTCTGGAAGGGCAGACAGTGCTCCTTTTTGGGGGGAGAGGGGAACTTTTTGAGACAGGGTTTCTCGGTGTAGCCTTGGCTGTCCTAGACTTGCTTTGTAGACCAGACTGGCCTCAAACTCACAGCAATCCACCTGCCTCTGCTTCCTGAGTGCTGGGATTAAAGGCGTGTGCCACCATGCCTGGCCAGACAGTGCTCTTAACTGCTCAGGCATCTCTTCAGCCCTCGTAAAATAATGTTTTAAAAATAACAAAGCAAGCACTGGGCATGGTGGTACATGCCTGTAATCCCAGCACTCAGGAGGCAGAGGCTGGCAGATCACTGTGAATTCGAGGCCAGCCTGGTCTACAAAGCAAGTCCAGGACAGCCAAGGCTACACAGAGAGACCCTGTCTCAAAAAACTAAAAACAAAACAAAACAAAAACAATAAAACAAAAACCCAAAGCCTACTTCATTAAATCTCATGTACCTTAAACAGAATTGACCGAGAACCAAACAGGTACACACATAGATAGATGGATGGATAGATAGATAGATAGATAGATAGATAGATAGACAGACAGATAGATATCCCAGACTACCCACAAACTCTCAGCAATCTTCATGCCTCAGCCTCCTTGGTACTGGGATTATAGAATCCACCCAACTCGAAGTTCTATACATCTTCTAATAATAGCAGGCTTTCGTTCATTTCTTCAACACCCCATGGACCACTGTCCTAGTCTGTTTCTCTGTTGCTATGATAAACACCATGACCAAAAGCCACTTGCAGAGGAAAGAGCTTGTTCTGGCTTACAGGATACAGCCCATCTCCGAGGGGAGCCAAGGCAAGAAATCTGGGAACAGGAACTGAAGTAGAGACCATGGAGAAGTTCTGCTTACTGGCTTGCTCAGAGAGGTTTAATATACAGCCATGGACCACCCGGCCAGCGGTTGCACTATCCGCAATGGGCTGGACCCTCCCACATCAATCGTTAATGAAGAAAATGCCTCACAGGCACGCGCCCAGCTCAGTCTGATGGCGGCAAATCATCAATTGAAGCTCCTTCGTCCCAAGTGACTTCTGCTTGTGTCAAGGGAACAAAAACTTCCCAGCACAGCCAGCTTTTTAACACAGTTTCAACTTAATCCTATCTATCTGTAACCTGGGGCATCATGTTCCTATCCTTACTTCTCAAGCTAGGAAACGTAGGCCCATGGGCTCTGGGTTTTAGGAGGAGCAGACCCATGGCTGCATGTCCGGTGGGTGGGGAGGTTGCTGTTTGAGTAAGGTGTTGGGGTTCAGGAATGGTCACACACTGACCACTCAATCACCAGACTCGGGTCCAAAGAAATTTATTGAACACTGAATCAAAAACTGACCAGGCAGGGATGCGATCTAAACTCGGGAGTCAGACTGTGCCGTTGAGTTGTTTTCAAAGTGAGTTTTTAAAGGGAAAACACACAACCAGGCAGGAAAGCTATATATATATATTTTTTTTCCAGGTACGGTGTGTTCATTCAACTGAGAAGAATTAATTTTCCATTGTATCTGGGTAGCTAGACAAAACACTTTAAGCTGATTGGCTTAGACTTAGGGTAGGGGAGCTCTCAGGGGAGCTTCCAGGTTTCTGGGAGTAAGGAACACAGCAGGATATTAGAGTCTTAACTCTAATAGAACATACATTTATCCTTAACTCAAGCAGAATATGCATTTATCATCTATTTTTTTATTCTGAGCAGCAAGTACTGAACCTTTGAATTGTGCCTGAGAACTTGAACTTAATTTCGCCTTATGATCAAAATGGAGACTTGAGAGTAAAATGGCTTCTGATATGCTAAGAGTGGTAGCAGGTGTTAACAGAGGAGCTAAGAACTAAAGTAGGTCTCAAGGAGGGGCTATAGTTATGTAAAAAAGTTTAAGCTGATTATAACATAAGGTATTTGTTTATTTACTTATTTGCATCATTTAAATGTGGGCTGGGCTACCTATGGATGTGCCGCGGCACTCATGTGGTAGCCAAGAACAACCAGAAGTCTGTTCTCTCCTTCCAGCATCAGAGCTCAGGTAATCAGGCATGACATCAAGTGCCTTTACCTGCTGAGCCATCTCACTGGCCTGAGAGATATCAATTAGATCCATAAAACAGGCTCTACAAAACCACACTGCCTCATTCATAGTTCATAGGATTTTCATCTACTCTGATATACATGTGGAATACTACAAAAGGGACTTCGATAGCTGCCTGTGTCACCCACCAGCAGTAACGGCTTCTTGATGCCATCTCCTGAAGAACAATGGCATCTGCCCTCCTTCCCCAGAGCCATAATCTCACCTTGGCCCTTCCTCGTATCTCTTGTGAAACGGGTAGAGGGGATCTGTGTAGTTTTTAATTTTAAAAATGACATTTATTTTATTCAGTTTGTGCTTGTTTATTATTTTGTTTGTATAAGTTTGTTATCCAGTTTGTGTCAGTTTATTCAGTCTGTATAGGCCAGAGGATAACTTGTGTGAGGCGAGTTCACTCCTCCTACTGTGTGGATCTTGGAGATTGCTGTGGTTGGTTTAATGTCAGCTGACCACAGATTAGAATCCTCTGACTCACCCGAAGAACTGTCCTGTTGGCCTTGATTCACGCAGAAGGCCCACGGGACACTGAGCAGCATCTTTGGGTAGCAGCCCAGACTTTAAAAAAAATGGTGGGGGGCATTGTATTTCAGAGAGAAGCTTACTCTGGCCTTTTGCTGCTTCGATCTTTCCCAGCTGATGATTCACCACTGCTGATTCCTTTGCTGAGAGCAGAATCACCATTTCCGAGTTTTCATCATGGACTAGGGATCAGTTGCTCTCTAGGAGCTTTGTGGGCTTCCGGCACCAGGTTGGGACTACAGAGGCCTTGTGATAACTGCCTTCTGCCCTCCAACCCCTGCTGTCCTGTGGGAGAGACAGGGAACTGTGGGATTCTGGGACTACCCAAGAGTGTTGAGGCACCCAAACTCAGGGACTGAGATGTGAGTCATTATTATTTTAAAACTCTTAATAAATGTATATATGTATATACACATACATATATATATACACAAGCATACATATATACACACAAACACATGAACATATATGACTGTGTATTCACCCCCCGGATTCTGTTCCTCTAGAGATCCTGACTAAAACAAACTGGTACCAAGAGTGATTCTGGAGAAACAGAATTTTAAGGCTGAGTTTCTTTAATGGACTTAGTGGCATCTGGAACAGGGTCCTCATCTGGATCTATAGAACCTATGATGGCTAAAGACTCCTCAGATAGTGCTCGGAGCACTGTTAATCCATGTTGTGCACTATTTTAAAAACTTTTCCCAGCTGGGGATGGTGGTTCCATCATTTGGGGAGGCAGAGACCAGCCTGGTCTACAAAGTGAGTCCAGGACAGCCAGGGCTACACAGAGAAACCCTGTCTTGAAAAAACAAACAACCCCCCCCAAAAAAAAGAAGGAAGGAAGGAAAGAAAGAACAAAGAGCTTCCCTAGATAAATGTGCTTGATCCCAACCCTCCTCTTGTGAGGTGTAAAGAATTTAGTGACTCGTACATGAAAACTCTGAATGTTTGTGGGAGGTGCTAGTTGGCTCCTTTTAGCATTTTTGAACAAAGCTACAAAAGACCATGAGCTGAGTAATAAAATTAACTGGCTCCAGAGGCACATATGCAGCCAAAGGTTTCTAAGTGTGCACCAGAAGAGATTCTTTTCTCTTGCGGCCACGGAGCTCAAGTTTCAAAAAACCAAACCCAAGCCCTCATTACACAATCAGCTGAGTTCCAACATAAACTTAACTGTCAGCATCACTGAGTGTCAGCGGTTATAGTTAGGGCACTGATTTTTGTTGTTGTTGTTGTTGTTGTTGTTGTTGTTGTTGTTGTGTTGTTTTGTTTTTTTGAGACAGGGTTTCTCTGTGTAGCTTTGGCTATTCTGGACTTGCTTTGTAAGTCAGGCTGGCCTCGAACTCACAGCGATCCATCTGCCTCTGTCTCCAGAGTGCTAGGATTAAAGGGGTGAACCACCATGCCTGCTTTAAGGGCACTGATTTTTATTTTTTATATATATTTTATTAATTTATTCATATTACATCTCAATTGTTATCCCATCCCTTGTATCCTCCTGTTCCTCCCTCCCTCCCATTTTTCCCTTACTCCCCTCCCCTATGACTGTGACTGAGGGGGACCTCCTCCCCCTGTATATACTCATAGGTTATTAAGTCTCTTCTTGGTGGCCTGCTATCCTTCCTCTGAGTGCCACCAGGTCTCCCCATCCAGGGGACATGGTCAAATATGGGGCACCAGAGTTTGTGTGAAAGTCAGTCCCCACTCTCCACTCAACTGTGGAGAATGTCCTGTCCCTTGGCTAGATCTGGGTAGGGGTTTGAAGTTTACTGCACGTATTGTCCTTGGCTGGTGCTATAGTTTGAGCAGGACCCCTGGGCCCATATCCACCCATCATAATGTTCTTCTTGTAGGTTTCTAGGACCCTCTGGATCCTTCTATTTCCCCATTCTCCCATGCTTCTCTCACCTAGAGTCCCAATAGGATGTCCTCCCCTCTGCCCCACTTTCCTGGTAAGTGAAGACTTTCATAAGACATGCCCCTTGGACTAGTGTCCAGATATAAGTGAGTATATACCATTTGGCTCTTTCTGCTTCTGGGTTAACTCACTCATTATGATCATTTCTAGTTCAATCCATTTGTCCATAAATTTTGGAAAGTCCTTGTTTCTAAAAGAACCGGGATCCTCCCAACGGTGACGTGTGGGAGGAGCCTGATGACTCCAGATTCTGAGGGCTCCACTCTCCACCATTAGCAGAAGACATATCCGTACCTCACCCAAAGTCTTCTCTGCCTTTTCCTACGACAACTAGTCCTGTTCTCTATGCAACCGCCTTCTCTAAAGATGTCAGACACAGCAAAGCTGATGTCCCTCGGAACCACATATCATCATGTCTAAACCTAAAACTAGACTCCAGGATAAGCAGCCCCTGGAGGTGAAATACAAAGCGTGATCCTTGAGGAACCGCATTACACCACTAAAAAACCTAATGAGTCTGCTAATTCAGTCGAGCAGAAGTCTGGAGCTTCTGAAACTAGAGATGCCTAATATTCCTTGGTTTCATGTTGACGGAGGATTATTTATTTATTTATTTATTTATTTATTTATTTATTTATTTTCGAGACAGGGTTTCTCTGTGTAGCCTTGGCTGTCCTGGACCCACTTTGTAGACCAGGCTGGCCTCGAACTCACAGCGATCCACCTGCCTCTGCCTCTGCCTCCCGAGTGCTGGGATTATAGGCGTGCGCCACCACACCTGGCCGACGGAGGATTTTTAAGGCTTAGAGAATTTGGAATGCTGGACTGAAATCTCTGCTCAAACCTAACCCTCAGGGCTGGAGAGATGACTCAGTGGTTAAGAGCACTGGCTGCTCTTCCAGAGGACCTGGTTCAATTCCCAGAACCCACAAGGCAGGGCAGCTCACAACTGTTCTGTAACTCCAGTTTCACACAGGCATACACCTTTTGGTGCAAGCAAAACACCAAATGTACCTAAAATAAAAATTAAAAGGAGAGTTAGAAAAAAACCCTAATCCTCCACAGTGAGAGGGTCCAGAAGACACACCTTTCACTAAAATACTGAGAGGGGCACCAGCACATTTGAAGAGCTTTGTTGTCGTCCTTTTCCTTGTGTGAGACCTTAGGGTGGGGGTAGGGGGTGCTGATGCTCAATTGGATGGGTTAAATACAATGGATATAACTGTGCCCCAGAGTAGTCTGAGCCAGATGGCAACACTGAGCTACCAACGGCAATTAAGCAGTTACCATAATGGGTGGTGCATGCAAAGGAATGTTTGTCAGGGTTCATATGGAACTTTGGGACTGACCAATCAATCAATCAGGGTTTTCTGGAATGAATTAGGCAAGATCATTCACTTTTTGTTTGATCTCTACATGTGGGAAAAACTCTAGAACTAATGAAAAGCTACATTGGGTCATTGTAACAGAAATCACAATTTCCAGACTGGGTCCAGTTTGAGGCAGTTCCCCAGAAGGACTTTGCTGATACCCAAGAGTTGTACTGTTAGCCTTTCCCCATCCCACTGAAGGAGCTGCAGTGTTCTACTAAAGTAACTGTACGCTGGGAAAAGGGTTTCGAAGGCTTATTGGATACTGATTCTGAGTTGTCGCTCTTCCAGGAGACAAAACACTGTGGCCCTCCAGTCAAGTATGAGCACACTAGGAAGCAGCACTCCTCCACGAATTCTATCAGCTCACACCTCCAGAATCCTGCTGGGGTTCCTGCCCTGCCTTCCCTGGACGACAGACTTGAAGGTGAAAGGTGAAATAAACTCTTTCCTTCCCAAGTCAGTTGTTGTAGGTCATGGTGTTTTATCACAGCAAAACCCCTAAGACAGAGATCAAGCTGGAGTTGTCAGTCTTGGCAGCAAGCCTCTCCACCCACTTAGCCCGCTTGCCCTCACTCCCATGAGTGTGAAGCCTTTTGAGGTAGAGTCTTATAGCCCAGGTTGACCTTGAACTCACTATGAAACTGAGAGTGTCCTTGTTCCTAATCGTCTTGCCTTTCCCTCCTGGTGGCTGAACTGCAGGCTAGTGCTACTACTCCAGATTCATATGAAACACTAACTAGCTCTTGACAGGTTCCCAGTCCCCCTGCCTGCCACCATCCCACCAGAGAGTATTCTAGTTTTATTTATATTTGTTGTTTTAGATTTTGGAGACTGGATCATAACAGTGGATCAGGCTGGTCTTAAACTCCATATATTCAAACTTTTGAGAGAGTTCAAGTTAAAATCCAAATCTGGAAGGCAGAATGCACTCAGAATGGCCCGAAACCTACTACAGAGCTGAGGTTGGCCTCAGACTGCAGCAACCCTCCTGCTCTCAGACTCTGAGAATACTCAGTTTAGGCAGGAGTCTCAGGTGTGATACATAGGCCTGATGGTAACACTTAAAAGTGGATTTCATCATGTCACACGCACACTCACATATGCACACATTCTGTGTGGGTATAGGTGCACATGTAGGTTTAGAGGTCAATCTTAAGGGTCACCTGCTTTTTTATTTTGTGACAGTGTCCTCCTTTGGCTTGGGGCTTACTGATTACGCCAGGTTGACTGGCCAGTGACCTTAGGGACCTGGCTGTCTCTGTGTCCCCAGTGCAGGGATTGCAAGCATCTTCCACCAAGCTTGGCTTTAGTTTTTTTAGAATGTGGGTTCTGGGGGTCATACTCAGGTCCTCTTATTTTCACAGTAGGCGCTTTACCAACTGAGCCCACAGCGGTCAGTCTTTATTATCACCCTGGCTGGATTTAGAATCACTTAGGAGACACTGAAACACACCTTTAGGTATGTCTGTGGGGACAGAGAGGACTGAGGGAAGAGCCACCCTGAATGTAGGCAGCCTCATCCCACCAGCTGGTGGCTCACACTGAACAGCAGGGAGAGGGAAAGAGGCAGCTGGGCACCGCCACTCCCTCCCTCCTTCCTGGCTGCCAGGATGTGAACTGTCCATCTCCAAGGCTCCGACATGCCCTTCACGCCACGGTGGACTGGCACTTCTGAAACACGAGCCAAAATAAACCCTCTTCTGAGAGAGACAGAGAGAGTGATGAGAGAGGGGGGTGGGGAGAGAGAGAACGAGAGCAAAGCCAGGAAGGAAGGTATTTTGTAGACACCTTTAACTTTCAGCCTGCCGTAAAGATCTCCTGAGGAAAGTAAAGCAAGCCTGCTGCCTGCTTCAGGATGGGAAAAGGAGAAAATTGGGGAAGGGAGAATTCCACATTTGTAGCCCAAAACATTGCTCAACCTCAAGCAGCTTAATAACATGACACTGTGAAATGTAGATGTTAAAACACGCAATCTGTGGACTGTGCATGAATTCCCACAGTCTGACACCATACATTTGGCAAAGCCAATTCTGGTTGTTCTAGGTTTAAATTTCTAAGGTTATTATAAAAATGTTGAATAGGAACAACTCAGCGGGTAAAAGTGCTTGCTGCCAAGTCCCATGACTAAAGTTCAGTCACTTGGACCCCATGATAAAGGAGAGAAGCAACTTTTTTTTTGTTTTTGGTTTTTCGAGACAGGGTCTCTCTGTGTAGCCTTGGCTGTCCTGGACTCACTTTGTAGACCAGGCTGGCCTCGAACTCACAGCATCCGCCTGCCTCTGCCTCCCAAGTGCTGGGATTAAAGGTGTGTGCCACCACACTCAGGAGAGGCAACTCTTATTTCCACACGTGTGCCTCAGCACAACACACACAATAATGTAATAAAACTTATAGGAAAAAAAGTAAAAGATGGTTCAGTAGCTATTACAGTACCTGTTTGTGGCCTTCCCAGCGTTCCACTCTTCTCTCACCTACGGCATCTCTTTCCTGACTATAGTTCTACAGGACAGACCACTCACCTTACTTCTCTAGCCACTACTTCTGACTTCACCTTTGTGTCTGTGGCACAGACACCACAAGACAGAGCCATTATGAGCATCTCACTGTCCTTATGTATCATAACCCCACACGGGGGGGGGGGGCAGTTGAGACAGGGTTTTTCCTTGTAGCCTTGGGTGTCCTGGACTCACTTTGTAGACCAGGCTGGCCTCGAACTCGCAGAGATCCACCTGCCTCTGCCTCCCTGAGTGCTGGGATCCCAGGTGTGCACCACCGCACCCGGCTTTCTTTACTTAGCTTTCTCTATACAGGTCTTGTCAGCGAGACAGCAGAGTGAAGTTCATGCCAGGTTTATTCCTCTGCACTGTCCTCTCTAGAGACCTGGAAATGTCTGCTAATGTCCCTAGCATGGGCTACTTTGCAGAGGTCAAATCTATTGGAGGGAGCACTAATTAATTCTAAGGGTACCCAAGTTGTCAGCCAACCTGGACCTGAAGTAGCTCAGCATGAAAACTACTAGTAAATAGGGAAGAGCCCAACACCGAGATCTTCCCTGGGACTTTAAGGAGACAGGAGGTTGATACGAGCTGGGAACAGGACAGATAACAGCTGAACTCCCACTGGAAACTCTTCATCTTATTCTTCACAAGAAAGATGAGCTTTGCACGTAGGTGGAGGAGAAAGTATAATGAATACAGATGTTTCTCCTTTTCCTTCCTTCCTTCATCTTCATTTATTTATTATTTGGGTAGTTTTCCCAGCAGAATGTCCCTGCTGGAGAGTAATGCCCACTGCTTGAATCTGGCATAACTCCTACTGTGGAACCTTGTAGAGCCAAGTACATGTCTCTCTGCACACCCCAGAGGCCTGAGCACATGCTGATCTGAGATTCAGAGTCAAGAATTTACTCCGGCGGCATCAAATGTCAGCAGCAGCAGCAGCAGCAGCACTTAGTGTCCAGTGGTCATGGTGCCAACAGCCATGACCAAGCCGGGTTGTCCCTCTAGTGGAAAAAAAAGCTGCAAATTTATTTGAGTTCAGCTTTAAGGAAATAAGTGACTTTTCTGAAATCAGAAATAGGATCAATGACATAATATTTTCATTGTGAATAATTCTCAATTCTCTGACATTTCACTCACAAAGTTGCTAGAATATGTGCCATAATAAAAATGTTATTGACCTACAGGGCAGTGGTGCTCACACCTTTAGTCCCAGCACTTGGGGAGCAGAGGCAGGTGGATCTCTGAGTTCAAGGGCAGCTGGTCTAAAGATTGAGTTCCAGGATAGGCAGAGCTACATAGAGAAACTCTGTCCAAAAAAAAAAAAGGCATTGACCCATTCAGTCTAAAAGGCGAGTTCCAGCCAGGGCTACACAGTGAGACCCTGCCTCAACAAACAAAAAAACACATAGTTGAAATAAAACAGTGACATGGGATTAAGACTTGGAAGACAGGACCAACAAGATGGCTCAGAGAATGGAGACCATTGTTCTAATCCTCATGAGCTGAGTTCAATCCCTGGGACCGACACAGTTGAGAGGAGACTCAACTCCCACAAACTGTCCTCTGCCATCTACACTCACACTGTGGTGTGTGTGCCACAGCCCCCATAAAGTGTCATAAAGATGAAATTAAAATTTAAAAGACTTGGAAGATAGTGCAAAACATTATTAGTACCTATATTCAGAAAATATCAACAAATAAAACAGAAGAGATCAAGGTGATGACTATAGCACAGGAATAAATGTTCCACTGGAAATGGAAACTTCCTGCTTCGGAGAATGTTCAAGTTTCATTCACTGGTTCACTTTACTGTTTTGGTTGTGATCGTGTGTAAATCCTGGTTATCATTACCATATTCCGTAGCCATGTGTGAAAGGCTCAGAAAATCAACTTACCTTATTAAGACAACCGATTAAACTATAATAGGTTATTTTTATGCCAAAAGTATTTGAAAGCGGGTCTAGTTCAGTTGGTTGAGCGCTTACTGAATATACATGAGGCTCTGGTTTACGGTCCACCAGCACATCAAGTGTCTAATCCCAGCACTGGGGATACAGTGGCAGGAGGACCTCAGAAGTTCAAAGTGATTCCAGACTAGCCTAGGATATATGAGGCCTTGTCTCAATAATAGTAATAATAACAACAATACTACTAATGATGATAATAATAACAAATGAAGCCGGGCGTGGTGGCGCACGCCTTTAATCCCAGCACTTGGGAGGCAGAGGCAGGTGGATCGCTATGAGTTCGAGGCCAGCCTGGTCTACAAAGCGAGTCCAGGACAGCCAAGGCTACACGGTGAAACCCTGTCTCGAAAAACCAAAAAAACCACAAACGAATAAAGCATACTGGGTGGAAGATAAGAAGGGCCATAGGCAAAGGTTAAAGAACACATCTGGTTGAGACTATCCAGATGCTCAATTGCATTTACCGCATTTATTTTGAACTGAGTTCATAGACCCCCCCCCCTTTTTTTTTTGGTTTTTCGAGACAGGGTTTCTACGTGTAGCCTTGGCTGTCCTGGACCCGCTTTGTAGACCAGGCTGGCCTCGAACTCACAGCAATCCACCTGCCTCTGCCTCCCGAGTGCTGGGATTATAGGCGTGCGCCACCACGCCCGGCTCTTTTTTTTTTTTTTTTTAATGTGCATTAGCGTCTTGCCTGCATGCATGTCTGTGTGAGGGTGTCAGATCCCTTGGAACTGGATTACAGACGGTTGTGAGCTGCCATGTGGGTGCTGGAAATTGAACTCTGGTCCTTTGGAAGAGCAGCCAGTGCTCTTAACCACTGAGCCATCTCTCCAGCCAGCCTGGCACTCATGTTTGGACAGTCTCTGAGATGTAACGGCATGCGTAGCCCAGCTCTTCTAAGGGCACAGGCCCAGGAGACCGGGCCAGAGATGGGCTCCATCATCCACAGACAGTCCCGGGAACCGACTGTGGAAGTCGCTTCTCCAGCTTACTGGTGTGACAGACCCTGCGCATCGTGCAGCGGGACGCACAACCCACACCTTGTCCTCTCCGGACTCCCACGTGCCGCACGGGGGCTCCGCCTCCTGCTCGTGCTTCGGCCACGCACGGGGGGGGGGGTTCCAGCCCACCTAAATGGGAGCACAAAACCTGGGACCGCCCTCCCTGCCGCCGCGAGCACGTCGGCTCCAACGCAAGACTGAGCCCACGGCGCCCCCCACCCTGCAGCCGAACCCCAGAGAGCGTGCCCCGCCACCCGCGTGGGCCCGCGGGGTAAACCGCCCAGCTGGCACGAGCGTCCGAGTGGCGGCGAAAGAAGACACGGCTTCCTATTGGCCAGGGCTCCGCAGGGGGCGGGCGCCCGTGGCATAAGCGGGATGCGGATTGGTGAGGCGTCCTCGCCGAGCGCTCGGATTGGCGGCTCTGTCGGGCGTCCTCCGCCGAGGAGCGGCACGCGCGGAGGGCGTGGCGGGCGCTCAGCCCTCCCTCCCTCCCCCTGGAGTGCAGGCGCCCGCGGGAGGCCCGCAGTCTCCGCCTGGGACCCAGGCTCGGCTACCGGAGGCGCTCCGGAGGGTGCGGCGGCTCGGAGTGAGGTAAATAGGCTATAGCCGGCGCGAGTGTTACGGCACCGAGACTCAATGGAGGCCGGGCGGCCCCTGCGTGCCCGGGGCTCCGCGTGGTGGGGGGCCGTGGGAGGCCCGCGGCCCGGAGGGCACAAAGGCTGGCCGCGGTGGGGGCGCCTCGTGCCTTCGCCCGCCTCCATCTTGCGGACCGAGCGGGGCCGGGGCGAGCAGGGGCAGGCGCCGTGGAGGGCCCGGCCCGGCCTGCAGAGCGCGGGGCGGCACATCTGGCAGCCATGCAGCTGTGCGCGCGTCGACCTTGGTCGTGGGTCAGTCACGGCAGCTCGCAACCCGGCCGCCACCGGTTCCCTGGCCCGTTGAACGCGGCCGAGGAGGAAAGCAAAGCGTCTCACTTTTTATCTCGAAGATCTACCCTCCTCAGCTGTCACCTGTTAACCAGTCTCCGTAGCCCGGGGACATGCCCAAAACTTAGGAGAAGCCCTTTATAATTACCAAGTTTAATTCAGTTGTTGTTTATAGTTAAACAAAACAAAAGAAACACACGAGCAGGAAATTGCCAGAGCAGATTAGACCTCACTGGGAATTGATGGGGTCCGAGACACCGAAGGAGGTAGTCTGGTATGCCTCCCGACAGCTTCCGACACTTTCTGGTTTGGGCTTGGTTAAAATAAATACAAGCCACCACTGCTCATCTTCTTCTCTGCAGTGAGCTGGGTTAAATTCTGCATCACTTAGGAATACTGAAAGGGACTCAGGATCGCACCATCAGGAAAGCTTTTAAAAAATTTTTCCCTACCCTCACAGCTGGAAAATATACCCTTCTCTGGACAGCCTCTATGGGCCTCTGTTTTCACACATGGCACTGTATTGTGGTTTCCCCAGCCCCTAACAGGATGAAAGGTCTGTAAGGGAAGGAAGCCAAAAGAAAACAGGAACAGCAAGCAAAGCCAAAAGTTGAGAAAACAGGAACTTCTAAAAAGCCTTTACGTTGTTGGATTATTTTTATAGGTTAGGGGAGCAGCCCGCTGAGTGGAGTCAGACTTCAGTGCCTTCCATACTAATAATTCAGGATAAGTTAACTTTGTTAACCTTAGTTTTCTCATCAATAAAGTGGAATTCAGGCCCCAGCATGACCAGGAAAAAAAATGTAGGTAGGTAGATATCTCCGAGACCGTGGCCAGCTTGGTTACATAGTATGTCCAGGACAACCAGAGCTATATAACACCTTACAATACCCACCCCCCAAAAAAGTACCGGTATCAAACATCTGTATAGTTCTTAATTCTCCAGGGTCTCTGCCTTTTGGAGCTTACCTGAGGCAATCCCTCAAGCCTTTTGTGATTGCCACTCTGACCTGCCAAAGTGTTCATAGATTTATGCTTCTAAAGTCATACCGTCCATTCACGATCAGTTAAGTGGCAAAGAATTGGTCAAGTTTTACAGTGGTGTATTTATTTCTGAGGCAGAGTCTTCTATTGTAGCCCAAGCTGGCCTGATTTGGCATCTTCCTGCCTCAGCCTCTCTAGTCCTGGGGTTGTAAGCTTAGATCATCTTGTCTGGTTTGGTGCATGATGTAGCCCAGTCTTGTCTGGAATCAGAGATCCTCCTGCCTCAGCTTCCCACAGTATTGGATAACAGGCCTGATGCCCAGCTTATAAACTCTTCGTTGACCTTACTTGGTCGTGTAAGAACAGAGGGATCATCTGCAGGTGATGACTTGTCTGCCTTCTGGTTAACATCTAGTATAGGAATATCGAGAGAGTAAATTTTTTTTACTCAAAAAAAATCTTGAGGATGAGAATCACACACACAAAAAAAATTAGAAACAACATATGAAATTGAGCTATGACAGTTTCTTGCCTTATATTAATATATTTGAATGAAGAAACTGTCTTTTTGTCTTCAAAGTTTTTCACAGACATCTGAAAAGTGGAAGAAAACTTTCTATTTTCTGGCAGACGTGTGGCATGCCACTCCTGGGGAGTACTGCCTCACTTCTGGTAGTCTTGTGTCACAGGAAACAGACTGAAACATGTATTTCCTCCCAATTGTAATTCCCTTTGACATGTCTTTCCCTGACGAGATGGCTTGGTGGGTAATAGCACTTGCATGCAGGCCTGAATCCCAGGAACTCAGAGTGAAAGGAGCGCTCCTCTGCTCTCCACACGTGCACTGTGGGGCACACACAATCATTATCTTTTCCTTCCTTCCTTGTAGCTCAAAAGAAAACTTTAAAGTATGTATTTCTGGTTTTATTGTTCCACATTTTACTTTGAATCTTTTCTAAGGAATCTTACCGTTTCTGGGAATTCCTTTTTGACATTCTGTAGTTAGCCATTAAAATCTGGCCACAAAGTGTGAGCTTTTTCAGTTGTCTGTTGCAAAGGGCATATATTTTTTTCTGTGTCCTACCCTGTGCTAGTCAGTAGTCACAAAGCCATTATAGTTAATCCTTCCTGGGAGGCTGAGACAGTCCTGCTTCCCTGGTGTTTCAGAAACAGAACTGTGTTTAGCAGTTCATCTGAAGATCCTGCTAAAATGTGAGTTCTCAACAAGCTCTGAGGCGATGTGAATGAGAATACCTGGTCCCAGATCACACTCTTTGTTTTGATTTTTTTCACTTTACAGCTGAGTCTGACCTCACACTCATAATGATCCTCCTACCTCAGCCTCCAGATGACGGAATTAATAAACAAGAGCCACTTTACGTGGGTGTAGATCACACTGGAGCAGCAGGTACTAGCCTTTACTTAAAGTCATGGGTTGGTTTTATTTTACAGTTCTGGAATTGAAAAGTGCCTCATTCCATGAAATATATTCCTTTTCTGTTTAATTTTAGAATTATTGGTAAACAGGGTATTTATTTATTGTTGTTGTGCATATTAAGCATTATTCTACCCCTGAACTATACTAAAACTTTATCGTGTGACTGTGTGTGCCACAGTGCAGGTGTGGAGGACAGAGGACAGCTTTGAGAGTCAGTCTCCTTCACTCTTGTTCCTGGGATTCAGTCCTGCATGGCCAGCGCTATTACCCACTGAGCCATCTTGCCAGTGTTGTTTCTGTAGGACTGGGTTCCATTTTGTAGTCCTGGCTGGCCTGGTACTTAGTGAAGCAGAGGCTAGCCTTGAGTTTCAGCCTCTTCTCTGACCTTAGCTTATTTAATTCTGGGAAAATATGTGTGGTCCCACACCTGGCTTGTGGGGTTTTTTTCTTTTGTTTTTTTGATACAGGTTCTCTTTGTATCCCTGGCTGTCCTGGAAATCAATGTGTAGACCAGCCTGGCCTGGATTTGAACTCTCAGAGATCTGTCTCCTCCGTCTTATATAATTCTGGGATTAAAAGCTTGTGCCACTGTGTCTTATTCCTAAAAATGTTGGAGAATTCTAAAGTACTGGCCAAATTGGCTCTACTGACTTTCAAGTTTCTGTCCTCCTGCATCAGTGTCCTAAGTGCTGGAGTTATAGGTGTGCACTACCACCCAAAGTCTCTAAGGCTTATTTTTAAAGCCTGTAAGGGCTGGAGGCATAGCTAGGTAGTTAAGAGTACTTTTAGAAAACTGGTGTTTGGTTCCCAGTGTGCATGTCAAGTGGCTCACAACCTCTTTTAACTCTGCTCTAGGGCGTTTTCTAGCTTTTGCAGGCACACACAGACACATAAATAAAAAGTAAAGTTAGAATATGTGTTTATTTGTGTGTGCACATGATTGGGTGTGTTGATGTGGAGGTCAGAGGACGTCTTTGAATGTTGCTTCTTGCCTTCCATCTTGTTTTTAAAACAGTCTTTCTTGTTGTTTGATGCATACATACCCCAGGCTTGCCCATAAGCTCTGAGGGGATCCTCCTGTCTGTCCTTCATTGTCATAGGAGCCTAGGATTACAGGCATGCACCATCATGTCCTGCTTTTCCATGGGCTCCAGGGGTCCAGTCTCTCGTGGTCAGTCTTGTGCAGCAAGTACTTTCACTTGATCAGTTATTTCTCTGGCCTCTATACACTTGCTGTTTTTTCTATTTATTTATTTATTTATTTATTTATTTATTTATTTATTATGTATACGGTGCTCTGCCTGAATGTACCCCTGCAGGCCAGAAGAGGGCTTCAGATCACATTATAGATGGTTGTAAGCCATCATGTGGTTGCTGGAAATTGAACTCATGACTTCTGGGAGAACAATCAGTGTTCTTAACCGCTGAGCCATCTCTCCAGGCCTACTTACTGTTTTTTTTTTTTTTTTTCAAGACAGGTTTCTTTATGTTATCTTGACTGTCCTAAACTCACTTTGTAGACCAGGCTGGCCTAGAACTCAAAGTGATCTGCCTGCCTCTGCCTCCCGAGTGCTGAGATTAAAGGCATGCGCCACCACGCCCGGCTGAATTTTTGCTTTTGTGTGTGTGCACTTGTCTATATGAACCTCGTATGAGTACAGGAGAGGAGGTCAGAGAGGGCATCACTTTTCTGGAACTAGAGTTACTGTGTGATGCCCAGGTTGGTGGTGGAAACCAAACACAGGTCCTCTTGCAAGAGTTGCAGATTCCCGCAAGAGCTGAGCCAACTCTCCACTCCATGAAACAAGATCTCATTAGAATATTTTATTTTATGTCTACGAGTGTTTTGCCTGCCTGTAAGTTTGCCATATGTGTGCAGTGCCCATGGAGGCCAGAAGAGGGCATTTGGAGCTCCTGGAACTGGCTCCAGTTCACAATTGGATGGTTATGAATCCAGTTCTCAGAAAGGGAGAAATGGCATAATATTATAATCTCAAAAAGACGTTTAAAGGGGGCTTGGGGCTGGGGAGGTGTCTCACTGGTTAAAGGCACTAGGCCCAGATTCAGTACCCAGCACCCACAGGAGCTCACAACCATCTGTAACTCTAGTTCAGGCGCTCTGATGCCCTCTTTTGACTTCTGTGGGTACCAGGTACACACATGGTGCACAGACATACACATGAACAAAACACCCACATACATAAAATGAAAAATCTTAAGTCAGAAAGTGGTGACTGCCCAGGAGAAAGGGAGTTTCTGTTGACAGTCTTCTGTGGAGTCTGCAGACAGGATGCTCTGTACCATGCATGCCTTTCTTTTTCTTTTCTTTCTTTCTTTCTTTCTTTCTTTCTTTCTTTCTTTCTTTCTTT
>OU015747.1:48967121-49002944 GCA_907169655.1 Acomys percivali | reverse complement strand
TTTCTTTCTTTCTTTCTTTCTTTCTTTCTTTCTTTCTTTCTTTCTTTTTCCTTCCTCTTTTTTTGGTTTTTCAAGACAGGGTTTCTCCCTGTAGCCTTGGATGTCTTGCTCCCATTGTACACCAGGCTGCCCTCGAACTTACAGAGATCTACCTGCCTCTGCGCCCCTGAGTGCCACCGAGCCTGGCAGAGTGCCTGTGCTGTTCTATTTGTTCGTTTGTTTGTTTTGAGGCAGGGTTTCTCTGTGTAGCCTTGGCTGTCCTGGATTTGCCTGCTGGGATTACAGGACTTGTGCCACCATGCCTGGTGCCATTCTTAATAGTATCTCTTGAAAAACTTTTTACTCCTTCAAAGGCATTTTTTAGATTTATTAAAGAGTGAATGCTTTTAATCCCAACAGGCAGAGGTAGGTGGCTAGCTAGGTAGTTGAAGGCTAGCTTGATCTACATAGTGATTTCTCAGGCCATGTTAGGCTACCTTGTCTCAAAAAAATAAGGGGATAGGGGATGTATGCTACTGAGTCAATGTGAAATAAGTCCTATCCCTTTAATAACTGTTTAAATAAAACTAAGGGGTCAAGGGAAGACGCCTCTAGCTCAGGGATGGGATGTGGGAAGGCCCTGCTTATGGAACCAGGTCTGGCCACAGGGTCCCCACTGTTACTCTTGCAATGAGATCACTGGGGCAGCAGTGGTCCTGCAGGATCCATGGTCACCTAGGTCAGGACCCTGACTTCTTGGATGTGTTGTGTCAGCTCTTGCATACCCCAGATCTTGTGTAGTCAGCCTAGGTGAAGATGAAGGCCCTGTGACGCTGGCAGCCTGTCACCCATCCACATCACTCTACAGCTCTGGGGTCTTTTCTCCTAGCGATAGTTGGGGGCACTCAGACTGTTCAGGCTTCTCGCCTGCAAACGTGCTTCTGTAGCATTGACCCTAAGTCTCCTTCCCTTGCCATCACTGCCTACCCTGTGTCAGGGCAGCGCCAGGGCACCACCACCATCCACCCAGGGCCACAGCACCAGGGCACCGCCACCATCCACCTAGGGCCACAGCGCCAGGGCACCACCACCATCCACCCAGGCCACTAGGACCACAAGGTTGAAACTTTAAAATTGTAATTTTTTGAACATTTCATATGGGGGCTAGAGAGATGGCTTAGCATTATGTGCCCTGGCTGCTCTTTTAGAGGACTCAGGTTCAGTTCCTGACACCCACATGACCTCTCACATTCCCAAGGATCCAGCCCTGTTCTGGCTTTGGTAGGCATTGCATACATATGGTGCAAACATGCATCCAAGCAAAATGCTCAAATATTTAAAAAATAAACTCTAAAAAGGAAATTTTCATACATGTATACAATGTATGTATGGTGTCCATCCCTCACTGCAGCTCTCCCCAGGAATCCCCATCACATTAACCAATTATTTTGTTTGGGAGTCGGAGGCAGCACGTGTACATGTGATGGTGAGAGGACAGTTTATGAGAGCATATCTCTCCTCCTTCTGAGTCCTGGGGAATGAACTCAGGTCGTCAGGCTTGGTGACAGGCGCCTTCACCAATTGCATCGTCTTGCCCCACCCCTTGCTAGCTTTTAGCTTGGTACTGTGACTACAGAAGCCTGATAGAGTAGGAGTGGGCCTTGTGAAACCACACCCCTGCTGTCTGTGGGAACAGTTTCAGCTAACAGGGGCAACTTGTGTTCCAGGAGAGTGGTTTTCCTGCTTTGTTCTGATACCAGACTGAAGAGTTTGACCATGTGCTAAACCCTCAGCGTCAGTGCGCGTGAGCCTTGCTGGACAGTCTGCTGACGGGTAAGATGGCTGGAGAGCTTAGTTAGGCTTGAGGGGTTGTCCCAGAACCCAGCCTAGCTCCTTACAGACAAAGCCGTCTGCAGAGTTCTAATGACCTTGCTCTGCGACTGTTTGGTAATTCTAGTCTGCCAGCCACAGGAGGGTGTTTGAGAAAGTGGAGAAAGGCTTTCAAGTAAGTTGACTCCTGACCTCCCCAACACAGTGATTCATAGAGACCCACAGGTTCCTCTAGGGCTCTGGAAACTCTTCCATTCTGTCGTCTTTAGGAAAAACTTAAAGGAGCAGCCCTGGGAGAGGAGGGGATCCATTGCCGTGCCACAGGAGACATCATAGTCATACTTTAATTTTATATGCAGGGCCCAGGTCACCTCCCCCATGGGGAATGACAGCCAAGCTAGAGGCCTGGGGCTTCTAGGGCCTTCTGCAGCTAGGGGAGGGACAGGTGATGGGACAGCAGCTGCTTTTTTTTTTTTTTTTTTTTTTTTTAATCATTGATGGCCTATCTTTCCTTTGCTTAAATCTATGACCACAATTTTCCTGCGATCCACCATGCAGGCAGCCAGCCTCAGGGCCATCTCAAGCCTGTCTTCCCTTTTGTCAGTCCAGATTTGCCTCCTTTGTGTTGGTGTCCTGCCTAGCTTGGCCTCCACTTTGACTCTCCCAGAAACCTCAAAGCCACATGCCTGCCGAGTTCCATCTTCCTGCTCACTCCTTTCCTCTTTCTTGCTTGTTAGACATGTTCAGCCACTGGGGGTTTGTGGCATTTCTCTCTGTGCCTGTGAGTCCTGTGACATTTCATTGTTGGGGCCTGAAACTGAAGGGGTGTACGTGTGTCAGCACAGGTGGCTGTGCGTGGCTGTGGGTGCAGGACAGCCCTTGTCAGAACTGCTGATGGTTGGGATAAATGCAGGGGAAGCTGTTGTTGAGAGAATTGCTCCTTGGTGAATCATTCTTCTATTTGAATGAGTTAGACAGAAGTGAAACACTGCCCCTTTCCCCACTTGCCAGTCCTCTCCTATTTGGTCTAAACAGGCATGTCTGGGAGAAGCCAGGCAGCTGGGACAAGCTTGCTTGAGGGTGACTCAACAGATACCAGCAAAGGTCAGGCGTCCCATGGTGTCGAACGTGGTTTTACTGTGCACAGCTTGCCGTTGGTCCTTTTCCTTCGCCCATGTGGCTCCTAGGGCTTGAACTCAGCTGAATTTCAGATTCCACCTTGTGTCTTAGTTACTGTTTCATTGCAATGAAGAGTCACAAGGCAACTTATAAAACAAAATATTTAATTAAGGGCTTGTTTACTGTTTCAGTGCCTCAGACTATCATGGTAGGAAGCTTGGTAGCAGACAGGCAGGCATGGCATTGGAGCAGTAACTGAGAGCTTACATCTGTCTTTTATTTGTTTGGTTGTTTGGTTTGGTTTTGGTTTTTAGAAACAGGGTTTCTCCCATAGCCTGGAAGTCCTGAACTCTGTAGACCAAGCTGGCCTCAAACTCACAGAGATCCATCTGCCTCTACCTCTGAGTGCTGGGATTACAGGCGTGCACCACCACACCTGGCCAGAGCTTACATCTGCACCACAAGTTGGAGGCAGAGAAAAAGTGAGACTGGCCTGGCTATCCATACTGCCTTCCTTAGGACAAGTTGAAACTTTTTGTAAATAATGGCCTTCAGGCAAGACAGAATTTTTAAAGATCTGTCATTAAAACAAAATAGGGCCATTGAGATGGCTCATCAGGTAATGAAAGGCATTTGCTGCGAAGCCTGATGACCTGAATTGAATCCCTGGGAGGCCACCTGGTAGGAGAGAACAGACTCTTACATCTGCTTACACCCATACATGCAGAAATAAATATAGATATGCTTATAAATTTTAAATTATACCTATCCTTGAATGCTCAACTTCATTTTACTGCAGAACCAAGCCTTAACACCATACTTGTTAGGGGCACTAGGGAGCTGTGGCCATTGAGGGTTTCTAGGGATGGAGGAAGGAAGTGAGAGGCAAGTTTCTTCACCCTGGGTCTCCAATTGATAGGGTCAGTTGGTGCAGGAGCTGGGGAGGTGGTTTAGCAGTTAGTGCTGTCTGATCTCCCAGAGGACCCCAGTTCAGTTCCCAGGACCCATGACAAGCACCTCATAGTTGCCTCTAATTCCAGATCCAGGAGATCTCATGTCTTCTGACTTCTGCTGTGTGTGTGTGTGTGTGTGTGTGTGTGTGTGTGTACAGGAGATCTCATGTCTTCTGACTTCTGCTGTGTGTGTGTGTGTGTGTGTGTGTGTGTGTACAGGAGATCTCATGTCTTCTGACTTCTGCTGTGTGTGTGTATGTGTGTATGAGAGAGAGAGAGAGAGAGAGAGAGAGAGAGAGAGAGAGAGAGAGAGAGAGAGAGAGAGAGAGAACACTGACACAAAAATAAGTAATGTGCAGTTTTTTAAAGAGCCACAAGGTGAGGATGTGGCTCCATGAAAGTATCTCCTCAGAACTTGGGCACTCTGGCTCTCTTCGCCTTGTTTCCTTACTGATCCTTATTTGGTGCGTCGGGAGCTTGGTCCTGGAGTCACTCGTTTGCATGCACAAGATTCTAGGTTCCAGATGTGAGGATGATCTGGCTAGTGAGCCAGTGTCCCCTTTCATCTTCACTGACTCGTGTGTGTTCATCCTGGTTTGATGAAGAGGGGAGAAAGGCCTCGCACACACAGATAAACACTGGAGGAGCCAGGAAAGTTCAACACACAGCTTACCTCTTTAATGGAATGAGGTGCGCAGCTGCTCTTCCTGGGGTGCCAGGAACGATACAGTTTTATAACTTGCTGATGCTTTGCTGTCTGATGAGACAAGCTGTCCATATCTTTGAGAACTTTTGTTTTTACTTATCCCTGACACTCTCCCCCTAAATCTCGAGCATTGCTTTTAGCCATAAAATCCATTCTTAAGAGAGATGTCACTTGTGCTTTACAACAGCCTAAATGTCGTCTGTGTTACTTTAGTGCCAGGCCAATCCTGACTCCACAGCACTACGCTTACCCCAGTCATTCTCCCTAGACCCGAGTCCTGAGCATTGTTTCTAAGTCAGCAGAAACCATCTAATGGGTGAAGCCATATGCACTTTGCAAAGAGCTTCAGTGTGACCGTGTCTTAAGCTTTGGTGTACTCGTGGGGCTGAGTTCATTATTATCTGAATACTTTCCCCCAAAAGTGTGCTGTGCTTAAATATAGCTAAAGTAAAATGATCTGGGCCAGACTCCTGAAGTCCTGGTCCAGTGCCAGCTGTAATAAAACTGGGCTGAGCCAAGTTACATTCTTAGCTTTACCCTCCCTGATCACTTTTTTCCAGCTTGCTGTAAACTCTGCAGGGGAATCGGCACAGTTGATTCAAGAGGACAACTTCCCTCTAACAAGGAGGGCTGGTCTTGATCAAGGACACACCAGTAGCTGTGCTGCCCTTAGCTCTTAAGGTTCTGGGCTCAATCCCTAGTGCTGTTTTTTTCTGAGAGGAGGAGGGAGGGGAACAGGTGGACAAGGTGTTGGATGGGTATGTCCTGCCCTGTTCAGCACTTTTAAATAAAGATATGTGTGTGTGGGAAATACTTGCTTTTGCATATGTATCATGTGATAGGAGTCATACACAGAAACTAACAATACTTGCCTGTGTTTGTGGACCTGTTCAGCATTAAGTACTTGACTTGTTATATGAAAGGTTAGGAGGGCAGTGTGCCGAGTGCTGCATTGGAACTTGTTGAAGATGTTCTGGATGTCTCAGTTGGAACTTTAACTTCCCTTCTAACCCAGATTACTTTTTACAGATGTCTGTTAGGAAAAAATCAAGTGACATGAAAAAAAAGTTTTGAAGTTTTTCTTCTAGATTTATGTGTTTTGCCTGTGTTTGTGTATGTGCTCCGTGTAAGTCCTTGGTACCTGTAGCGGTCTGAAGAGGACTTCCAATGGTTGGGAGCTGCCCTGTAGGTGATTGGAACCGAACCTTGGGCGTCTACAAGTGCCCTTAACTTCTGAGCCTTTTTTCCAGTCTCATGAAAAAAAAAAAAAAGTTCAGTCAAAAGTAAACGAGCTTCCTGTGCCCAGAAAAAGCTTGCATGTTTAATACACAGGAAGGAATAGATGTCCAAGTTATGTACAGCACTAAAGGACCTTTGCCAACACAGAGAAAGAAAGCTTAGATTTCATGAAAACGTTTTGTGGGTAATTTGTCAGTTTAAAGGAATATTGTTTTCTTGTTCGTGTTATCCTGTTAGCATACTTGCTTGCCATTGGGCTATGTTACTTAAAGCTTGTTCATGAACTAAAAGACAAAAGAAAAGAAAGGCTAAGTGCTGTTTCTACCAGAAAAGAAATCAGGGTGGGGTCTGAGTACCCTGAAGGGTCTGGTGCTTACAGGAGTGAGCTGGTTGCATTTGAAATTCATGCTTTTTCTCTGACATCTCCTCAGACTGGCCTGGAGCCCCATGGGCTGAGTTAGGGAGGGTAGGAAATTCAGTCTACCTGGTTGCATTTCCTGGCAGGAAAGCCAAGAAGGGTGCGCCTGACAAGGCCACCCCTACTCATTTTGGCAGCTTCCTGTGTTGCCACCAGCAACCTCATTTTCCATGCTTTGCCTCTAGTGTTTGAGGAAAATAGGCTGTTCCTGTCCAGGGTTCAGTCTTGAGATTAGTCCCAGTGCTCGGCAGGTGGCTGCAGACTCTCGGGGTGCCCACTGTTCCTTTGTACCCACTTCTGTGTCTTTTCAAGTTAGACTTCCTCCTCTTATCCCACCAGTGCTCAGGAGCACTGCCTGGCCTGACAGGCCAACCTTGTCTTCCTGTTGTCCGGAGCTCTTCCTCTATAGATCGGGCCGACTCTTCTCCTTTTCCTGCAGCTCCTCCCTCACCAGTCTGCTGGGCTGCTCTCCTTTCTCACATGAACTCACCCCATTATCACCCAGCCTACCATGGCTTCAGAGGCTGCCAAGGCAGCCTGAGAAGGGTGTGTGGACCTGTTTGTGATGATTGGTCATCATTGAGTGAGAAGTGCTGTCTGGTTCACAGTCTGGTTGTGGTTCCTATTCCAACAGTCTTCTCCCACCAAGACCAGTTAGAAGCATCGTCCTGAGCCCAGTGAAGGCCCGGGCATGCCTGGACTCGCTATCCTCTGGCACAGAAGGGACAGAAGCAGACTCAAGGCTGCTAACAAACAAGCCCGTGGTATAAGAGCCACTGTGAGACTGTGCCTGGTGAAGAGGTGACACGTGCAGGGCCCAAGCCTGGTCTCTGAATTGTATCCGTGGAGCTGCACACTGAGGGAAGGTCTTGTGGTCAACTCCCCATTTCATTTCACCTGAGTGAGTTCAGTAATCACAAGAGGGCTTTGGCTAGCCTCCTTTCCACTCTGTCCATGTGTGATGTCCAGAACAGCACATGGGAAACCAACCAATGAGAAGAGTGGCCCTAGGAAATGGTGATTTGTCCTGAGATGTGCAGAACTAAAAAGCATCTCGGGAACAGACAGGGTCAGGTTGTCTCAATCACAGACCTCCACCTCTGGGAAGGCACCACTAGCCTTCACTTCTCTTCTGTGTTGTAGGCCTCTTCTGGTCTTCAGCTTTCTTCCAGGCAAGGAAGACAGCCTTGGAATAGAGGTCTTCCACCCAGGTCAGCTGGCGCATACTACTAATTTTTTTTTCTGTTGCCTTGTTTTTGTTGTTGTTGTTTTGTTTTGTTTTTTGTTTTGATTGTGCAGCAGGCTGGCCACGCCTTTTGCTTGGTCACACCTGTCCTGACTTTTGGGAAACAATACCACAATGACAGAGGACAAAGTCTTTCCTAGGCAGCCCCTTTGAAAGGGTCTGAGCTGAGGAGGAGCCAGACCTTGGTACTCCCCTGAGTGAAGTGGTCACCATTCCTTTGGCCAGAAAAGTTTGTCTTCACTTGAAGTCAAGATTTTGCTGCACACATGAAGAAAATCCATTTTTCTTTTCTTCCCTTGTTTTGTAGGTTCCTGAAGACTTCAAGGGAAACCAGATTTAGAGAAGGCTCGATGGCCCTGGGTGAAGATGAGGCTGAGGCAGAAGCATCTGTCAACAGGAAGGTCCCATCCTGTGACAGGTGGAACTCTGGGGAGCTGCTGCCCCCAGGGCTTGAACCAGAGCAGCCCCCACATCTGGAAGTTGAGGGAGCACCACTGTGGAGGGCTGAGGCCAACCCTGGCTGCATCTCTGGAGTTTTCTTGTCACAGGCCCACACTGCCAGCAGAGAACCAAGAGCAGACAGGTCTAAGCCTACCCTCAGTGGCCCACTTCCTTCTGCAGGTGTGGGGACTGGAGATCCTTTACACTCTGTGGAAAAGCAAGTAAGTGCTGAGGCAGCGCTGCATTTCCCTGACTGCTGTGCCACCCCGCTGTCCACCCCCCCATCAGTCTGAGGTGGGAGCTTGGGTTCCTGGATATGAGCTGTTTCACAGGGTTACTTGAAGAGCTGGACCTTGAAGCCAGCAGAGGGGTCTGTGTGCTATCTCCTGTTCCTAAAGAGTCACTGGGGACCTCTTAAAGACAGTGAGAGGTTCATCAGGAGCCTACCATCCAGAGGACTAGGATCTCCTAACAAGGGGATCCCCACCCTGTTTCTGATTTAGTGATCTCGGAAGACTTGATAGAGGGCTGTGGCTTCTCAGACCAAATCCTGCTGGGACTGGTCAGAACCTGAAACTCCTTTCATGGGCAGCATTGTCTCAGACCTCCGTGACTGTAGACTACAAAGCAGCTCCCTCTCTAGTGGGAACCACACGGGGCAGGGCAGGGAATCCTCCCATGTCCTAAGGTCAAAGCAGGGCTCTGAATCTTTGTGTTTTTTTGTTTTGTTTTGGTTTTTTTGTTCTTGGTTTTGGTATTTCAAGACAGGGTTTCTCTGTGTAGCCTTGGCTGTCCTAGACTCACTTTGTAGACCAGACTCAGTGATCCACAGGGCTCTGAATCTTATAAGCTCTGGTAGTAGAATAATCCAGTGATCTGTTCCTCCTGGCTCTGGCAGCCTACCATGTTCAGCCTCCCAAGGTCCAAGAACAGCTGTGATTTGAACATTGTGGCTTTGGTTGCTACTCGCTTTCTCCTTGGAGCCCCATCCTGTGAGAAGGCCCTGAGCAAGCCTGGAAGAAAATAGCACCTGGGGCCCACTTGACTGAAAGCAAGGGTCAAGGAAGCCTCTGGCACATCTAAGTCCTATTTGTTAGTCAAGAAGCAAACCAGCAAGCCCAGGACTAGCTGTTTCTCAAAAGAGGCTATGGTGTCTGTTCTCATGCCTACTGGTGAGGGACTCAGTGTTTTCTCAGTGAGTCCCTAGGGAGGCAGTGCTGCTGCTGTGTCCACTCCTCAGGGCAAGGAAGTAAGCTCACAGCTGTACTTATGGAAGGTAGTAGAAGTAGGAGTCCATTAACATTGGGTCATTCCAGTCCCAGAGTCGTTATGTTACCCTGTCTTCCTCTGGAGTGAGTACTCACTGAAGATTAAAATCCAGAGTAAAGCCAGGCACCATGGCGCATGCCCGTAAACCCAGCACTTGGGGATGCAGAGGCAGGTGGATCCTCTGAGTTCAAGACCAGTCTGGTTTACAAAGCAAGTCCAAGACAGTCAAGACTACACCAAAAAACCCTGTCTCAGAAAAAAAGAAAAAGAAAAAGGCCAAGGGAGTCAGTCATTTTGCTCCAGTGTACTGGCATGTGAGCTGAACAGGGTGCCCCCTAGTGGAGTCTGCTGGATCTCTAGTTAATGGTGATGTAGGGCATGTTTTACTTGCCTTGACCTATAGTCAAAGAAGAGGCATTGACTTCCAGCTTCCGCATGCAGAACTGTTTTGAGTTCTGTTCTCACAAAGTGAATGAGTAACACTTGAAAAGATGAGTTAGGATTCAGTTGTAGGAGACTTCCCAGGGTAGGATGAGTCTCTGCTAAGTTCTAGCAGCAGGCACCTTGAAATCTTCGCTGAATACTTGTGGGCTATACAAGCAAATCTATCCATCCTTCTTTCTTGTTTTTCTTTTTCTTAGTGTACTAAGCAGTAGGTTTTACCGTAGGATCCTTAAACATAAGTTGTTTTCATTGAATTCTCCCCCCCAGTTCCCCTCCCTCAACCTTGTAAAGAAAACTGTTTTTTTTTTTTTAAAAAAGTCTTTATTTTCACCTAGGTACCTTTTCCCCCTTATTATTGTAGATGGAGGAGAACAGACTTCCTGCCTCCCAGGACCTACTTCAGACTGTTAAAGTCTTTGGAACTATAAATGTTTGCTCAGAACATAATACCGACAGTGAAGATGACAGGTCCGTACTTGGTTCATCTCAGGGGCTGGGTCTTCGCCAGCAGCCTCACGCCTCAGGTCTCCCTCTCCTATCACAGTGGAAGTCCACAGCGAGCCCAGGTGCTCCTCAGCTCTCTATCAGAAGCATCTCTGCTTCCTCAGTGGGCAGTAGTCTGCAGGATCACCAAGAGAATGCAGAGCCTCAGAGTGGTTCCTTTGCCAATGTCTCCTCTCTAGAATTGACTGTGCCCCAGGTAGCACCCTCTGTGTTGGGGGCAAGGCCTCAGTTCCACTGGCAGGGCCTTGGCTCACAGCCTGTAGCCTCTGGTGGTGACGCTACAGGCCGGGGTAAGAGACAGCTCTCCTTTCAGGCAGAGTACTGGGCTTGTGTGCTGCCAGATTCTCTGCCTCCTTCCCCTAACCGCAACTCCCCACTCTGGAACCCAAATACGGAGTATGAAGATCTGCTCAACTACACTTACCCACTGAGGCCAGGGCCTCCGCTCCCAAAGCAATCTGAAAGTCACGTGCTGACTGACCCTGTGATGCACGACTCAGGGGTAGATCTGGACAGTTTCTCTGTCTCCCCAGCAAGTACTCTCAAGTCACCTGCTAATGTCTCCCACAACTGCTCATCAACAGAACTGCCTGCTCTGCCATTTTCTGGAGCCAGAGAGCCATGTCTTAAGCGCTGTCCCTTGGGAGTATCCCAGAAACAGAGTGGCATAAGCCTGGCATCCTGGAACCAGCTTGCCTCAACCCCTAAAGCCCCAAAGACTGAGGAGGCCTCTTGGGGAAACAGAGAAGCAGCTCTAAGGGGCACAAAGGACAGTCCACCTATAGGCAGGACCCTCAGTGTGGCCTCTCCCCAGCTGAGGACAAAGAAGAGAGAGCAGCCCTTTCCCAGGCTAGAGAGGGAGAAGAAAGCCAGCCAGAGCGTTGGGCATCCCACCTGTGTGAAGCCGAGATGGGTATCAGAAGAGGAGGTGGAAAGTGACGATGAGTACCTTGCTCTGCCCACGAGGTTGACTCAGGCTTCTAGTTTGGTGACCTACTTAGGTGCCATTCCCACCTTTGTGAACCTACCCACTGGAGCTGCTGAGGAGCACAGCTCACTGGAAGTCTCAGACAGTGATGGGCCAGCTTCCCCAACAGTAGACTCCAGCCAAAGGCAGCATCCTTCTGGCACTGCCTTTCAAGGGTCTGTGGGCCAGAACCCCTGCTTCATGCACTCTACCCAGCCCCAGGACTCCACAGGCAAAAGTAGCCTGATGGGCAGCGAGGCTCTTGGGGTCTCTTCTGGACTGCTGAACACTCAGCCCTCCTTGCAAGCTGCGCCAGATGTGTGGCCATTCACAGAGCAAACTGCCAGACAGAAGTGTCCCAGGAAAGCAGAAGAACAGGAAAAAGCTTCCCTGGTGCAGTGTGTGCAGGTAAAGATGCTGAGCATGGAGAAGCTTCTGGAAAAAGTGCTCTTTCCCCAGCCCACCAACAGCATGTCTAAGCACCTGCAACACACATGACCCCAAAATATTATAGGTATTGTTCTCCTTTAATGACTACAAGAAAATGGCATGAAATTTAGGTAATGTGTAACATCAATATTCCGTGTGTTTTGGTGACATGAAGTTTATACACACAGTTTGTTTTTACTGCAGCTCATGTAGTTCTCATTCACTCGTTCATCATGCGTCTATTTTTCTGCATAGAAAGTTTAGTGGTTGGTAATGGTCCGCATTCCTTTGTAGTTTCAATCTCACCATCAGGACTGTATCCTGAGCCTGGCTGAGGGGAGACACAACCAAGTATGACATTTGTTGTCATGGCAGAGGAAGGTCTGGAGTTACGGGGTAGAGGTGGAGACAAATGACCCTATGAAAGAAAACTCTAGAAAGATACCTGTATGCCAAAATGCTGATATATTTAGCCTTTGGACAAGATATACAGCATCTCATTCAGTTGCACCATGTAGACTTCAGTTGTCACACTGGTCCCTGAGCATGGTAGGCAGACTTCACCACTGAGCTCAGCCCAGCCCACCATGTGTTCTTGTCATCACAGGCATTTTGCTGTCAGTTGGAAGAGCTGATCTGCTGGTTGTACAAGGTCACAGATGTTGCTGACTTCAGTACTCCACCGAGGTCCAGTCTTACAGGTCTCAAGTCCTCACTGCAGCTTTACCGGGTAAAATGTGATCCTGGCTTGTTCACCCACAGGAGTGGTGGTTAAATTACTTTTTTACAAAATAAAATCTCAAGTAACTGGAATCTTGTAGCTCAGTTGACTTTATCTGAGTAAATCTAATCAAGATGCCCTTTTCAAACTCTCAGTACTGAATGCTACAAAATATGAGTTAACATCCAGGGCAAATAGAGGATAATTATGTGTGTTTTGAATCAGAAATATTTTAGGGCAGTTTGCGTGGTATTTGGCAGCTATCTCAGGGTTAGAATCATATGCTGTGATTTACAGACACTGGTCATGTGCGGCAGTTCAGATATATGTGCACCACAGCTGTGCAGTGGCTGCCACACCACACAGTGCACACCCAGAACACATCAGCTTCACCACAAGTTCCTTTGGACTGTGTTGCTATTTATGGACTGAGCTGAAAGTGCTGAATCCAGGCATAGGCAGGCCATGTGAGAGGACAAATGTATATCAAGTTTACCTCAAAATCTGACACCAATTTGTGTCTATGTTTGAGACTTAGGGTTTTATCTTATGCCTATTTGTTAAGGTCTGTTATTTCACAGCTGTGAATTTTAGCTAACTTGATACTAGACTAAAGGTATATTGAAATGGAGGGTAAACTCCGTTAGCTGCTACCTCTGTTAGGCTTGGCTGACTTTGGTCACATGTTGGTGGGCCATGTTTATGGCCCAGGCTAGCTGCTAGTCTGGTAGGGAGGGAGGGACACGGATTTGCAATCTAGCACTTCTTCAGCGGCAGAGAGATTTACTTCTTCAGCTTAATCAGTTTACCTCCAAATTCTGACTCATAGCGTCATGCATACCCACCTGTCTGGCGGGAGGGCCTTTGTTTTCTGTCTTGGAATCAACTGAAACCTAGCCTGGACTAGCCAGCTGTCCTGCCCTGGAAGGAATGCTGTTAGATAGAGTGCAGAGATAGAAACTAGAGGAAGGCTGAATCTGAGGGTTTTCTCTGTCCAAACACAGTGTGCCTGCACGCCTCGGGAGTGCACGGCCGAGTCCCAGGGAGAGGAGCTGCTCTGTCTTGACTTAGCTCAGCAGCCTTTCCTGGCCTAGCCAAACAAGTCAGATAGAATTGACTCCATTCTCCATGTTAGCCCTCATAACACTCTGTGTGACTCAACTTCCAGGCTAGCCAGCTGCAGCCATCTTGCACTGTAGATAGCTAGGATCTGAGACAGCAGTTATTCCTGCGTATTAGTCAACCTTAGGCCTCTTGTGTTGTACTGCATCAGTGAGATGACCCTGCTGACCTTCCTCAGAATGCTGTGTGACTTAGGAATGAGCTCTCATGGCCCCTGCTTAGACCAAGGCTGAGTGTTTGGATTTATGTGTGCTCACATTTTAGCTGTCACTCATCCCCCCCTAACCCTGACCTTATCTTAATGCAGTGGGGGTGAAGCAACATTGAACCACTAGAGCCAGAAGAGGAAAAAAGGAATACTGAAGACAGGAAAAGAAATCCAAAAATAAAACTAGTACCCTCAAAATATTAAGCAGGGAAGTCTGTCATGGGTTTAATTTTATACAATTCTTACAGCTAAAGAAGGATTTAAAAAATCAGCTATAGCTGACAGTGATGGCACTTGCCTTTAATCTCAGCACTGAGGAAACAGAGGCAGGCATGGCTCTATGAGTTTGTGGCCAGCCCAGTCTACATAGTGAGTTGAAGAGCAGCCAGAACTATATAATGAGACCCTATTTTTTATAGAAAATAAGGATAAAAATCAACAAGGCCTAGTAGCTGTAAGGGAAAGCCTGCTTGGCATGAACTCTTGGGAAAACAGCTACCCTGATGCCAAGGTGTGGCATAGAGGTCAGCAGAGGGTCATGAAGGTGGAGGCCACAGCTCTGCATGCTCAGTGTAGTGGGAAACTGCTGCTTTTAGCTCTTACCTACCATGTCCATTGTAAGGGTGTAACTTATCTTGACAGTCCCTTGCTTCTGGATTTCAGAACACCATAAAGTATACAAAATGGAATCCCCTACTCCAACCTGTTCAAAGCCAGCCTCTTCTGGGGAAAACCTTCTGTAGAGCTGGGCTTGATGGTGCAGGTTTATAATCCTAAGCACTAGGGAGGGTAAGGAAACCTCTAAGACCAGCCTGAGCTAAGCAAGACCCTGTCTCAAAAAACAGAAGAAACAAAAACAATGTATTCTGTAAGGGCTCAGCAAAGCTGATACTAGACTAGAACACTGATGAGTTCTTGACTGCATGACGTCAGTCTTCCATGTTAGAGAAGTCAAGTATAACCCAATGGTGCAGTGTTTGTTTACCCAGCTTCTACAGGCACTAGTATTTGAAACCTCTTTTCTTTTTCTAATGTCTTAAGCAATTTAAGAAAGATGTGGAGGAACATCAGTCCCTGACAGAGCGTGTGTTGGAGCAGGGGGAGGTTCTTCTTCAGTGCCTGCTGGACAACACCCCAGGTGGGTATCGAGAGCAGCCTTGTCTGCTTGTGTGTATTGACACATAACGTACTCAGCCCTGGGTCCACTGTGATACTCACGCTCACTGTGTGTGGCTGTAAACCAGAGCATGCCTTCCCACTGAGTGTGTTAGAGCAGCCCTTTGGAATTCAACCCATTCACCTATTAGTGAATTTTAATATGAAAGTCTAAATTAGTCAATATAACATTAAAGATGAAGAACCAGGCGTGGTGGTGTACATGGTTTTTTTTGTTTGTTTGTTTGTTTTTGAATTACAAAGCTACTTTTAATACTTTGGGGTGTGCCCCACAGGAATAAAAAACCCTGGGAAGGGGTAACCCCTTCATCCTCAGGAGTGGCTCAGGGGCAGAGAGGCTGCCTGAGGGTAAGGAAGCATAAAAGGAACCCGCTGCAGACGCAGGGCAAAGGGGAGGCCATCGGTGCTGGGCCCTGTGAGCACTGTGAGCCTGCTGGGACTGCTCCAGGCACACAGGCGCAGGGCAAGAGGGTCGGACACAAAGCCACAAAGCGACTTGGGTTCCTCCTCCTTCTCATTAGCCCTTTTCTGCTTCTGCTGCATGATCTCCGAGTCCCTCTGCTTGCGGGCGGTGGCCCATCGTCTCAGCGCTTTCCCTTAACCAAGTCGCTCTGCTCCTTCATGTTCTTCTAGCGGCTGAGCCCTCGCTGGTTACCGCAGGTCATGGCAACGGCAGTGGCTCCGACCTGCTGCCTGTGCGTCCCAGGTGTACATGTTTTATCCCAGCACTTGGAGCTGTCTTAAATTTCTGGCTAGTCTGGTCTAATAGTCCCAGGCCAACTTGGGCTACAGAGTGAGATCCTACCTCAAAACAAAACAGTAAGAAAATAATAAAATAGAGGTAGCACCCAAATAGAACCACCCAGGAGTTGGAGAGACAGCTTAGCTACTGTGAGGACTGTAACCTCAGCTCCAGCTCCAGGGCATCCACCGTCCTCTTCTAGAATCACATGTGCATGCGTGCACATGCACACATACACAAAACTAAAAAGAATGTTTTTAAACTAGCCAGTATCACAGCAATTAAATTTAGGATGTGATGGGACTCTTTATTTTCTCAATGTAGAATTCTCATCAGCTTCCACTGACAGGAATTTTCAGATTGTCTTAACTTGGAATCCATTTCCCACTGGAGTTCCGTCTCATCTCAAGAAGTGAGCACAGTACTGTAAAGATGGCGAGAGTGCCGCTGTCTCTTCAACACAACTGCTTTCATTCTCCTCGATACACAGTGGTCAGTAGTGGGATTTCCAGATTACTCTGGCATTTCTAGTCTTGTGAAGACCTCCATACTGCTTCCTACCA
This sequence comes from Acomys percivali, assembly GCA_907169655.1. Classification (NCBI taxonomy): domain Eukaryota; kingdom Metazoa; phylum Chordata; class Mammalia; order Rodentia; family Muridae; genus Acomys; species Acomys percivali. Next base: position 48,986,868 of record OU015747.1, on the reverse strand, counting down.
GCAGTGTGCGAGACTTCCCTTTTCTGTCATCTTTGTTGTCGTTTTCTGTTTCATATTAGCCAATTTTGCTCTGTACCCCAGAACTCCTGAGACATGGTTTCTTTGCATAGCCCTGGCTGTCTTGGAACTCAATATATAGAGCATGCTGGCCTTGAACCCAGAGATCCACCTGCCTATGCCTTCCAAGTGCTGGAATTAAAGGCCTATGCCGCCGCCGCCGCCGCCGCCACCATAATAGCCGTTTTTTAAAACTTATTTTTATTTCATATATAATGAATGGTGTTTTGCCTGTGTGTATATTTGTGTCGGATCCCCTGGAGCTAGAGTTACAGACAGTTGTGAGCTGCTAGGTAGGTTCTGGGAAGTGAACCCGGGTCCTCTGGAAGAGCCACCACTACTCTTAACTGCTGAGCCATCTCTCCAGCCCCATACTAGCCATTTTAATAATTATTGATCACTATAGTTTGCTTTCCTTCATGATTAATAATACTGAACATTTTTCGTAGATCTGTTGGCCTTTTCTAATATCTTCTAAAGTTTCAAGATCATTTATCCATTTTTTTTTTAATTTTTTTTCTTTTTTTTTTTCATTTTTTTAATTAGATGACTGTTAATATAATACTAGTAGTTGTTTTGTTTCTGGGGTTTTTTAGCCTAGAATAGTCAATTTTCTTATTTACTTTTTTGTTTGTGTATTTATTTTAATTTTTCAAGACAGGGTTTCTGTGTGTAACAGAGCCCTGATTGTCCTGAATGCTCTTTAGACCAGGCTGGCTTTGAACTCACAGATCTGCTTGCCTCTGCCTGCAGATTAAAGGCCAGTGCCACCACACCTGGCAGTTGTTTTGTTTTGTGTTTTGTTACTTGACTAGCCAGGAACTCACTATATAGGTCAGGCTGGCTTTGAACCAAAAGGATTCTCCTGCCTCTGCCTTGAGTCCTGGGATTACAGGCTTGAGCCACCACACCTGCAGTTTGCTTTTGTGAGACAAGATCTCCTAGCTCCTGGTAGCATTGTGGTGGGTGTTTGTTTGAATTCCTATATATTATGTGGGTTCCAGAGATCAAAGTCAGGCCATCAGGCTTGGCGACAACACCTTTAACACCTACTGTGCTGCCTTGCTGGCCCTATAATGCCTTTTGTGTGTTTGTTTGCTTAATATGGGGTCTCACTGTGTAGCTCTTGCTATCCTGGAACTCACTCTGTAGACCAGGCTGGCCTTGAACTCACAGAGATGCACCTGCTTCTGCCTCCCAAGTGTCCACATGCCCGATGCCCATTTTTTTTTTTTTTCAAATGTTACAGGTCTCATTGTCACCACTGTAATATAGCTACCGTGATGGAAGCATGACCTGTGTCTTCACCGATGCCCATTTTTAAAAAAGATTTAGTTTACTTTTAAGTATGGATGGGGGTATATGCATGAGTACAGGTGCCCTTGGAGGCCAACACAGCAGCTCTAGAACTACAGCCCAATGCAGTGAATTCAGGTCCTCTGGAAGAGCTGTGTGTGGGCCTAATCACTGAGCCACTTCCACCTTGCGTATCTGTCTATATTTGTTTAAGATGTTTTGAGTCAGGGTTTCTTTGTGTAGCCCTGGCTGCCCAGGATTCATTGTAGACCAGGCTGTCTACAGGAAGTCACAGAGTTCTGCCTGCCTCTGCCTCCCTGAGTGCTGGGAGGTAGCTGTGCACCACTGAGCCCAGCTGAGGTATTCTGTTTTTAAATGTGTATGTTTGTGTGCCTGGATGTGTGTATGTGTACCGCATGCATGCAAGAGCATATGGAAGTCAGAAGGGGTTGTTGGATTCCCTGGAACTGGAATTAAAAGGTAGAAGCCTCCAGGCAGGCATTCGGTACCAAAGCTGGGCATTCTCCACGAGCAGTAAGTGTTCTTAGCCATCTGTCCAGCGTGTGTGTGTGTGTGTGTGTGTGTCTGTGTGTGTGTGTGTGTTTGAATCCACTGCTGAGAGATCAAATCCAGGGCTTTGAGCATATAAGGTAGATGCTGCCACTCAGCTGCATCTCCAGCCTTGTGCTTCAAGTTTCACATTTAGCCAGAGCTTTGCTGCACACCATTTAAGAGAGCCCCACAAAGAACACCCTCTGGCTCCTTCCATCACTTCCCTCCACACTCATGGTCAGAGAGTTAGGGTCATAAAAGTAAGCCTGTTGCCAGGCAGTGGTGGCGCACGCCTTTAATCCCAGCACTTGGGAGGCAGAGGCAGGTGGATTGCTGTGAGTTTGAGTTCGAGGCCAGCCTGGTCTACAGAGCAAGTCCAGGACAGTCAAGGCTACACAGAGAAACCCTGTCTGGAGGGGGAAAAAAAAGTAAGCCTGTTGTAAATTGAGCACCAAACCTACAAGAAATACATTCTCTTCTTAGAAATACATACATATATGTATTTTTTAAATATATGTGAGACAGCTCCTACCTTGTGGCTTTTTTTTTTTGGATTTTTGAGACAGGGTTTCTCTGTGTAGCCTTGGCTGTCCTGGACTCCCTTTGTAGACCAGGCTGGCCTCGAACTCACAGCGATCTACCTGCCTCTGCCTCCCAAGTGCTGGGATTAAAGGCGTGCGCCACCACGCCCAGCTCCCTACCTTGTTTTTGTTCTTCTCTCCCTACCATCTTGCTGAACCACCATTTTTTTCAACTTTTTTATGCGTCTTCCCCATATCAGATTCGATTGTCAGGACTGCACAGCAAGCACTGTCTTTTTTCATCCATCTTGCCAGTCCCCAAGAAATGCATTCTTTGCTTTTATAAGTCTCTGGAGATGTTCTGAGTGTGCGTGGCACAGCTGTAGAGACCACAGGTCAACTTTTGAGAGCTTATTCTCTCAAAATCAGGTTCTGAGGCTTGCTCAGCAGTGTTTACCCACTGACTGAGCCATTTCACTGGCCCAGGAACCCAGAATTTGGTGTAGCTGTCCTCAGTTGTGGCTGTAGGCAGTGGAAGCCCTCAAATTTTCTACTTAGCTCATTTAACTGACAAGTTTCTCTACTTTATGCTCTACTTTAGGGGAGGGTTTCTGTCCAAAAAAAAAAAAAAAAAAGAGGGGGAGCATCACTCCAACTATAGACAATTACGTTCCACCTGCTACCCGGCTCGCAGGTTAGAGACCAGCCTGGACTCCTGTGTCCGTGGAGGGGAGGGTGGGGAACAACAGTCGGTTTTCAGGAGCAGATTGGCTAAAGCATTAGATTATTAGGGGAATGAGTGCAGGTCATATATCAGAAAAGCATGTGAAATTCACAAAAGATGGGTGGATATTTAGAAAAAAACTGAAGCCAGGCACTGTGGCACAACACCTCTGGGAGGCAGAGGCAGGTGGATTTCTGAGTTTGAGTTCAGCTTGGTCTACAAAACAGGTTCCAGGACAGTCAAGGCTGTTACACAAAGAAACCTGTTTACAAACAAACAAACCAACAAAAAGGTTTGGAGGGACAGGTTTGCAGTCACATACAAGCCAGACTCAAACATTCGCAGGATATATTCCAAATTTAGTAAAAGATGAGAACTTCAAGAGTTTGCTTGGTGCCAAGAACTGGTGCCCATATGTGTCCTTAAAGCTTTGAATTAATGGGCCCGTAAAGGGGCCACTAATGTCCGTGTAGTACTTAAAAAGTCTGGTTATATATGCCTCAGTTCCACAGAGAGGTAGGATTTACATGGGAATTAAATGGCATATACACAGCCATGATAAACCTTGTGAGAAGTGATGGCCAGATGCCTCCTGGAAAAGTGTTAAAAACAAGGTTTTTCAGGCTTGGTGCCACTGCCATATAGAACTAGGTAACTCTGTTTTAGCGAGTGTTCCGTGCATTGCAAGATGTTCTGCAGCACAGACGCCCTCACACCCCTACAGTGCTGACACCCTAAAACATTTCCAGGCAGTGCCAGTTGTGTACCCTGGGGAAAGTGAACTCATGGAGACGTTTCAGTGGAAAGCAACCACTAACAGGTCTCCAGCAGTGTGACCTGGTGAGCCCCGTGCCCCCACGCCCTGCTTCTCTGAAGGCCTGTTCTGACACTCCTCCTGTGTTCTCTTACATAGGATTTTTAGGGGTTGCTTTTGTGGCTAAGCCTTAATGTTTTTGTGTTCTGTATACGAATGGCATGTGTGTAGAGTTAGTGATAACCAGTGGAGTTAGTCCTCTCCTACCCTTACACATGTTTTAAGCATTGAAGCTTTAAATCTTGCCAAGCTTGCATGGTAAATGCCTTAACTCACTAAGCCATCTCACCAGCCCCAAGTTTTAGGTTTTACATTGGGGCAGAAACTTGGTGCAGCAAGTCTCACTGCTGCTGACTACACTGGCGTTTACCAGTCATGCTTAGCATGGTGCTGGGACTTCCAGCTGCTGCCCTAGGGTCTGAAGACGTAGGGCCTGAGCAGGAAGAGCCATCTGTAATAGAAGGCCTCCTAAAACTGTTTTGACTTTCGCTTGGAAATACATCCGTTAATACTTAAATGAGTAAGCTAACAAAAACTCCCCAGTTTGTCTTCTAAGAGACTTAGTTTACTGGCCCGAAGAGGCTTTGGTTTTGAGTCTCATACATGAATCCAGACTCCTTCAGATTGGTACTCTAACCCCTCCAGCCCTCCACCTGTAATAATTGGAGAACTTAGCGGTTTTGTTCTAGTCAAGTTCCTCTTGACACTTACTTCCTCCTCTTCCCAGAAGCATCCTGCCAAGAGTACAGACACACACACACCTGTACCACACCATCCTGCTTTCTCACTTGGCTACAAGTATAATTTAGAAGTGTGACTGAGGCTTGCCCCTATGTCAGCACCCTGCCAAGAGCATTCTGACCCAGTTACATAAATACAGGCTGGCATTTTGTTCTACACCCCAACTGCTTATGAGTCATGGGACTGGAACCCATGGGAATTAAGCCAGATAAGGCCCCGTACGTATATGTTCAATTAAAGTACACAAAAATCATACCAGGAACCCCTACTTTTTCGTTCCTTTTCTTGTCTTTCTTCCATGACCTGTTTATAGTAAAGTTTCAAATAAAAGGCCCCAGAATTCTCCCTACACACGGGAAGACTGAACAGGGCTCGGCCACCCTGACAGCATTCCTCTGCCACCAGCTCTCTAGAGTTGCTAGGATAGCACTTTGCCCTGATGTGGCTTCCTAAGGGGCTGAGCTCAACACACCAGCTTGCTGTTCCTTCCCTTCCTGCCCCATCTAGTCCACGTTGTGAGAACAAAGGCTTCCCCTTTCTTATCTGCTGCTGGCAGATGCTGCCCTCTGACCGGAAGCTAGGGAACATGTGACATAGCTGATAAAGCACAGGAAGCAAACAGCTTTTGTGCTTAAGAAAACAGCCTGCCATTTGTGAGTACTCTAACCCTAGCAAACCCCTCCTCTGCTCTACCGTGTAGGACTGACTGAATCTTAGCCTGTTCCCATACCATTTCTCCAGTTGTGGGTGCTGATCTCCCTTACCTCAAAAGTCCACAGGCTTCCCCAATACATTACTTAAGCCCTTGAAGCATCACTGTTTAAAAATAAGGATAGATTGGATAGGAGTGTGGTTCAGTTGGGAGAGTGTTGGCCTAACCGTGGCTGCAGTCCCCATACTGATCCTGCATAAACATGTAGTGTGGTACTGTATACCTGTAGCAAAAGTTGAAGGTCACACTCAGTGAGGAAGCGGATTAGAGGTCAGCCTGAGCTATGGGAGACCCTGCTGGGGTAGGGAGGAGACACTGGACTACTGCAAGTCCTATCTGAGCAAACTGCTATAACTTTTAATAATCTGACCTTTAGTTTTAAAGGATGCCCTTGGGAGGATCGCAAAGCAGTCTGGTGAGCTGGAGAGCCACGCAGATCACCTTTATGACTCTATCTTAGCCTCTTTGGATATGTTGGCTGGCTGTACCCTCATCCCTGACAACAGGCCAACAGCAGCAAAAGAACACCCGCACGAAGGATTTTAAGTAAGTAGAAAAACCCAAGAAGAGAACTTGCTGTCCACCCACTGTGCTAATTAGGGCACAAGGCTGTCCTAGTAAATAATTATTTCTTAGACACTTAGCTGGGGTAATAGTCATTGAAACAAATGCAGTGCTGAAGGAAGATTGCCCATGGTACTGAAGGAGTCTCCTACTCTTGCCAGGAACGTGGGTCTTCCTGTGGTGACTTTGGTTCTGCTATCTGTTTTCATGAGCTTGCTGAGGAGCATCCCACATTCCCATATCTGTGTTCTTGTTACCTCTCTGGCCACCCACAGACAGCAGCAGTGACCCCGACCAGTGTTTCCACACAAGTATACTTCTCCAGTGTGGGGCTGTTAGCAGATTGCACTGCCCTGTAGGCTCTTCTCACCCAACTCATTTAGCGCGTATCTCCAAGCATCTCTGACCACACACACATCTACAGAAACCCAGTTAACTGCCAGCTGTCTGCCCTACCCCTCCCTACAAAGAACCTTGGGAAAACTCCCATAACATCATTCCCCAAAGGTTGTAGGGATGACACATCTTAGAGACTTAGCAAGTTACTAGTTGTCAAATATAACTTTCATCTTACCTCTTAAAAAGTCCAACTGGGAATGAATGATAGGAAAAGGAAGCCAAGAGAAAAGGAGGGTTAGGTAGTGCCTAGCCCAGGATCTCTACTACCTAGCATGTGAGAATCCCATAGTTCAACTGTACGTTTCTGGAACTTCCTCTTAAAAACGTTTACATAGATGTCTCAGTGAACACATGCTGCAAGTAGCCAGAGCAGGGACTGCAGCAAGGAGGAGGTGACAGTGGAGGGGGGACAGGTGCTGCAGACCTGTGCTCTCAGCCCTCCAGAGGCTGAAGCAAGAGGATTCAGAGATAGAAGTCAGCCTGGGCTACGGACCAAGGTCATCTTTTTTATTGTGTGTGGGGGGGGGGGAGGTTGAGACAGGGTTTCTCTGTGTAGCCTTGGATGTCCTGGACTGAGTTTGTAGACCAGACTAGCCTCAAACTCCTCCAGATCCACCTGCCTCTGCCTCTCAGTGCCGGGATTACAGGTGTGCACCACCACCGCCCAGCCAAGATCATCTTAAAACAAAAATGAGATGAAAGCAATGTATGTAGAAGCCATAGCATCATCATTTCTTCCTCGGCAGCATGCCTGTGACCCTTGCTGCTTTCTCTTTCAGGTATCATCCCAGGCAGAGATGGATTCACCATCACCTAAGTTGGGTCTTGGGAAGAAAACTCAAGAACAACTTGTTAAGGGCCATGTAACAGTTAAGGCAGGGGAGAAACCCAGCTTTAACACAGTTGTTTTACAATGCCTTCTCACCTCTGAAGGGTTCTTGAGTCACTGTTCTCATTTACAGTGAATCCCTCCAGACTAAGGCTTTTCCTTCTGGTGCTTCTCTACCAAAAATATGTGGCTTTATAGGGTTTTTTTGGTGTGTGGGCTTATGTACCCCTTCTGTTTAAAAAACAAAACAAAACAGATAAAATGCCATTTACAGAAAGCTGCTCAAGAAAGAAGATTCCAAGTATTTAGGATTCTCAGGCATACAAGGGGCTGGGATCTAAGGGAGTGAAAAAGTTAGTAGGCAAAACCGTGGATTTTTTTCATAACCTGAACTAGAGTTCGGTAAAGCCCTTCGTCTACAGTAAGTCAGTAGAACCTCTATATAGTCCTTCAACAGCATTGGGTCAGTGGCCATCTTCAGTAGTTCGTCTCCACTGTCTTCCTTAGCTATTGTAAGACAGTGCATCAGGGATGCAGGTCTGCCGTCATGCTCTGAGTGCAAGCTTGCTTACCTCTAGGGCACTCCATTCTTTTCTTCCTCTTTCCCCAGAAGACTAGTCAAAGGAAGGGAATGGAGAGCCATACAGTCTGATCCCTACAGAAACTAAAGCAGCCTATAGTGATTGAAAACAGGGAAATTCTTTGTTGCTTGGGAGTCAACAGCTAGTGCCTTGTCAGGAAGAAAAATTCTATGGATCAGTTCAAAACCAGTTACAGATATTGAAGGAGTGATTGTGTACTGATTACCACAAATTCTACCAAGTTTCAAAGATGGTGTTTTCAGCTTAAAAAAAAAAAAGACAACACTGGGTGTTGTGTGGTGCATGCCTGTAACCTCAGCACTCTTGAAGGCAGAGGCAGATCTATGTGAGTTTGAGGCCATCCTGGTCTGCAAAGTGAGTTGGGACAGCCAGGGCTACAAAGAGAAACCCTGTCTCAAAAAACAGACTAACAAACAAAAAGACCAGCTACTTAGATAAGCATGGTACTTGACTTTAATCCTAACACTTAGTAGCATCTCTTTGGGTTTAAGACCATCCTGGTTTATATTAATTAGAGTTCCAGGCTGGCCAGGGCTATATAATGAGAAAAAGATTAGTTGTTTGGTAAGTATACATAAAATACAGTATTTTCGTGTGTCTGCTGCTACACAGTATGACTTATCATGTTTATGGGCATGATCCAAATTAAAGGTTTTTGGTTTGGTTTGGTTTGGGTTTGGGTTTTTCAAGACAGGGCTTCTCTGTGTAACAGAGTCCCGACTGTCCTGGAACTCCCTCTAACTCAAAGATCCACCTGCGTCTGTGCCCCGCCCCCATCCCAAGTGCTGGGATTAAAGGCGTGCACTACACCACCTGGCTCAAATTAAAGATTTTTAATTCTGACATCTCAAAGTTAAGCTTAATTCTTATACTGTACATGATGCATAATGTGCTTTCAAAAGGCACCAAAAGAAAAAGCTTTTCTAGCAAATGATTAATAATTTTATATGTAGAACATCCTATAAAACCTAGAGTTGGTTAAATGTTTAAAAGTCAGTATACTTTACCTCTTTGATGTGGCTTTAAACTGTCTTTCCACCAATGCTAGAGGAGCCCTCAGGAATTTAAAATTAAAACCATTTGACAGGCATGGAAGTCAGTCCACACAAAAACTGAAGATGGCAGAACCTTATAGAAAAGAGCCAGCCAGTGACACCAACTGACTGCAGAATGGGGCACTTCTGCCCTTTAATGCATAATTACAATGGCTTCAATTGACAGTGTTTATTTAGGAATATACTGTTTCCCATAGAGTAAGTACCCATCTTGCCTGAACTTGGCCTATACTTTTTGTTCATCCTCTTTGTAACAAAAAGATAGACTTTTTGTAACTAAAGGATGCAAACTCTGACCTTGGCTTTGAATGCTACTTAGGAATACCAACAGAATTGGTATTAATTATATCTTCTGCTGTGTGTTAAGTCTGAGCTGAAATTGTTTGAGCTTAGGACGGTACCACCATTTCCATGTGCTTCAAGTAGCCACACTAGAACGTAAAATTGTACCCTTGAAGTTTCTTGAGTTCACAGTAAAGTACCATCTCAAGACAGGGCTCTTGCAGGTCTACAGCTAAGCTCTAGCACAAAACCAGAGGCTTTGGACACAGGCTGTTCTGAAGCTGAGACGGACCCCAAAGGAGGCATGGTGGTGGCAAGGCACGCTGGAATGGCCAAGCATATGCGTGAGAGAACCTCCGTCCACGTGAGCACAGGAAATGAGTGCTGAGCCCAGTGACTGCTATTCGCTAAGGATTCCCAGTCACAGCCACTGAGCAGAATGTTCATTATGCAGGTTACTGTATGGCAGTCATTCTTTTGTTAAAATATAACAAGGGATAATTTTCTATTATGTAGCAAAGTAGAGCCCCTGCTGATAGTATTGAAATGTTTGTACTTGAAAAATGGGGTATTTTTCCCTCCGAAACTGCAATTACTGACACGTGCATAAAAGCATATAGTGAAGTATGCCGAAATGGTGTGGTAAGCCCTAATCTTGCTGCCGGTTGGGAAAGAACACTAGAATTTTACAAAGTCTGTAAATAATGTTTATATTAAAAATAAATTCATGTAATGTTTTCTGCTAACAAAGAATAAGCTGACAGTTTGAACAACGTTTGCTCTGTAAAATTAAAGTGCATGGTTTCACTTCATTTTATTGGTTTTGTATCATTAGTTATGATAGTAAACAGTTTAGGAACTCTTCCTCCCTTTGTATTGACAAGGAAAAAACCAACAGTGAAAAAAAAGATATTTATCCAATTATGGTGACTTCAGGAATTTCCAGTTGCCTTATTTTATAGAAGGATGAATAGACCCAACAAGCACATCTATAATACAAAGTAAACTATGATTTTATTGTGAAATTCTCATAGATGGAAAATTAAATTGAATATTTATTCTGTCCATTTTTCATTTTACAATAATCTTACCACTTATTTTTGTACCATGTATTTCAATTGTCTATTTAGTGAAAAATAAAGAAACCTGTAATTTTGGCTTATTTTTAGTTTAATATTTTATCATTAAAGACCCCATGGACAGCCACAGCCTAAGCCCCCAATTGAAGAAAGTTCGGCTGCTGCTTAAACCAAAGGAAACAATCTCTGACCTTTGTCACCTTAAAATGCTAGTGTCCCGTAAGAGACTTAGTTTCCCACAGTAAGACAAAAGCAAAGTCTAGGATTTTGAAGGTCCTAGTTAACAGAATTTTCACACATGCAAAAATTTCACCGAAATAAATATATTATTTCTCTCATCATTCCCATAGCGTTCGTGTATTCAGTTAATGGGGGGGAGGGTGAATTTCTACAGTTAGGGCAATCAACATTTCCTGCCTTCTATTCTAATGCTTAAACTTGCCTCCAACATGAGTCAGAGAGTTGGAAAGAATAAAAAGTTGACACCTGGAAGTGGAGGCAGGAGGATCAGGAGTTCAAGGCCATCCTTGGTTACAAGTGAATTTGAGGCCTTTTGAGCTATGTGAGACAGTCTCCAAAAAAACAAAAAAAAAAAAAGTGCAGTCTGGGTATCATAGCACATGCCTTTAATCCCAGCACTTGAGAGGAAAGGGCAGGTGGATCTCTGGGGAGCCAGCCTGTTGTACTTAAGTTCCAGGCCAGACAGGGCTACATGGTGAGACCTTGTCTCAGGGTGGGGGCGAGAGGGGAAAAGAGCCAGGTGTGGTGGCACACACCTTTAATCTAAGCACTGAAAGGCAGAGACAGGCGGATCCCTGAGTTTGACGACAGCCAGGTCTACAGAGCAAGTTCCAGGACAGCCAGGGATACACAGAGAAACCCTGTCTCAAAAAGGGGGAGGGTGTGTGTCTGTGTGTGACATCTGACTCAGCATGGAGGAAACCCCAGCACAGACGACCAGATCACTGCCTGAGAGGAAGTGGGTGCTGCTCTTCATCTCCGCCACAGATGCCAGTGAAGCCACTTCGTGTGTTTTGGGCTGGAGATGAAGCGCTAGGAAGCATAAATTATAAACTTGTTTCCATACAGTTTGAGCTCCTTGAACCAGTGACAGTTGGGTAAGTCTCTACACAACACTCTAGGTCCTAGCTTCTCTGGGTCACTCATGAGCTCTATTACTAGAAAGCAAATACTGGGTGCTGTGCTGTAAGACAGGTCTAGTGCCCTTGCTGCACAACAAGTGGCTGCTGAGTATAATGCAAAGCTCTATTCCCTTTAACCATAAGAATTAAAACAATACTTATCACCATACAGTTTGATATTACTTCCAATAAGTACAATATTTATTAAACATATCTTCAGTTTTGTTACATAGTGTGTGCAACAAATTACAATATTCTGCAGCCACAAATTATATGCAGAGTATGAAGAAACTATTAATCAGATAGTGTAATCTTTCCATTTATAACTCTACAAGGAAGAACTAGCAAATCAGATCTTACATATAACGTCTCACTAAACTTTATGCATGGAAACTGACAGACACTGGTTGTGCTGTTTGATACAAAATGGCTGAACTTCATCTTCAGAAGACTAAACCCAACATCTAAACATGCCAATATAAACATCAAAACAAAATATATCCTAACCAACCACGGGAAACGATCTGGTATCAAGAAAGCAACAAGGATTACACACATTATTTTATAAACCAGCACACAAAGGTTTAAAACAGTTCTGAAAATGAAGTTAGCTGTCTTGAGTCAAGGGAATAAAAAAAAAAGTCAGTATTGACCATTTACAATCTCTGACCTTTGTGGAAACGGTAAGAATCTGTTGTAGTGCAGCTACATACAGTACAATTCAGGCAATTTTGTTTTTTTCACTTGGGTTCAGATTGCGAATTCATTGCTGTGAGAAAAGGACGGAGGCAAATTTTAGCAGCAACCTCCACCTGACTGCTTGACTGGAGTGCTCTGGATTTTCACGTTGGACTTCTCTGCACCACCAGCTGTTGCTCCAGGGCCCATTCGCTTTTTAATCTCAGCTGCCATCGTCATGAAAGACTGTTCTACATTCGTTGCATTCTTAGCACTGGTTTCCAAAAATGGAATTCCAAGGGAATCTGCAAATTCCTGAGAGAGTAAGAAGGCACAATGAACACTGGAAGGCTGTTACTGCCTTCTCAATGGGAATGGAGGACTAAGTGGCTTTTAACGGTTGAGGCAATCTTGGCCACTCTATGTCTTCCATCCCCATAATTAAAATTCGGTTTGAAAGTCAAACCTCATACATACCTTTGCTGTTGTGTAGTCTACTACTTTCTTTGTGGTCAGGTCACATTTGTTCCCTACCAACAACTTGTTGACATTTTCACTGGCATAGCGATCTATCTCCTGCAGCCACTGTTTAACATTATTGAAGGACTCCTAAAAGAGAACAAAGATGGGATTCTGGATGCAACTAGTTCTCAACTGACAGATAGCTTCCGAAGCAGCTACAGCTCTATAATGCAAGGACAGAAACTAACATATGACAAGGCACATCTAATTAACGATAAGGAGGACTGGGAGACTTGAAGTGAAAATACCTTACTTGGAAGAGGAACTAGTTTAAGTTTAATGACAGAGCCAGGCATAGTGGCGCACGCCTTTAGCCCCTGCATTTGGAAGGCAGAGGCAGGTGGATCTCTGTGAGTTTGAAGCCAGCCTAGTCTACAAAGTGAGTTCCAGGACAGCCAGGGCTCAGAGAAACCCTGACGTGAAAAAACAAAGACAAAAAGTTTAATGACAGGCAAACTCAATTTTAAATTGAAGTTTTTTCGTTGGGGGAGGAGGGTTGGATTTATTATGTATACAGTGCTCTGCCTGCATGTACACCTGCAGCCCAGAAGAGGGCGTTAGATTATAGATGGTTGTGAGCCACCATGAGGTTACTGGGAATTGAACTCAGGACCTCTGAAAGAGCACACAGTGCTCTTAACCTCTGAGCCATCTCTCCAGCCTCTAAATTGAAGTTTTAAAATACTGGCAAGACCTAGTTTCTGAATTTTGGCAAAATTGTGGTTTATGGGCTGAGAGCAGTGGCACAGCTTTAATCCCAGCATGAGAGAGGCAGAGGCAGACTCATCTCTTGAGATCCAGGCCAGCCCAGCCTACTACAGAGTGAGATCCTGATTCAAAAAGCAAAGCAAAACAAAAAATTGGTTATGAAGAACAGGAGTTAAGTGTTGCTCCTATCAAAAAGATAATATTTGGCCTAGGGAGCAGCTCAGTGGCTGACAATTTGCCTGGTGTAGAGAAAGCCCTGAGCTTAAACCCTACTACAAGATATGGGGTGGGGAAAGTTGGTGAATAACTATTTGATGAGGCTTGTGTCCCTATTCTTTTGTTTTGATTTTCATCTAAATATATTTTATGGTAGGCTGGGCATGGTGGCAAATGAACACTGCTAGTCCCAGTGCCTGGGGGAGAATGACAGGCAGATCTCTATCTGAGTTCAAGGTCAGTTTTATCTATAGAGTCCCAGGACCACCAGGGCTATACAGAGACTGTCTCAAAAAACAAAAACCATGGTAATAGACTAGACATGTTTAAAATTATCAAGTGGTGCCTGCTTTTTTGAGCCAAGATCTTGCTATGCTACCTCTTCTGGGCTCTCGTCTGCTTTTGTTTTGTTTTGTTTTGTTTTGGTTTTGTTTTTCACAGGGTTTCTCTGTGTAGCCTTGGCTGTCCTGGACCCGCTTTGTAGACCAGGCTGGCCTCGAACTCACAGCGATCGCCTGCCTCTGCCTCCCGAGTGCTGGGATTATAGGTGTGCGCCACCACGCCCGGCTTCGTCTGCTTTTTTAAGATGAGATCTTGCTATGCTGCCTCTTCTGGGCTCCAGAGCTCTGTCCCAGCCTCCCAAGTATCTAAACTAACTACAAGCACATGACACCATGCTCAAGTAGCATTTTCTCATATTAATATTCACCCATCTTTTGCTTGTAATAGCATTTAATTTAAATATCTTAAGTTATCACCAAATTAACTGTAATTCAGATGGTTGAGATTTAACATTTGCTACAAGAAAACTGAATTCTAACTTGTTTTCAAGCAGAAGAAGTTACAGAACTAATCAAAAGCCTTCAAGGGCAGCCTGCCTATATATTAAGTTCCAGGTCAGCCAGAACTACAGTGAGATTTTGTCAAAAACCCACACATACATAAAAAGTAACTTCTTGCTTTGCTGATAGCACACAATGTTCTCTAGGAACTTACCTGATCTGTCACATCATACACAACTATGATGCCGTGGGCTCCTCTGTAATAACTGGAAGTGATTGTTCGAAATCTTTCCTGGCCTGCTGTGTCCCACTATTAAAAAACAATCAGGGAAGGCAAACAACTCCATTAAAACAGATGAAGGAAAATACAGGAGAAACCCGTGGACTATTAGGATTTGAAACACTAACAGCATTTAATGCTTACATTATTAAATTGCATTGCAACTATCAAATACATTAAAGTTCAGAAGAGAAGATAATGCCTCGAGCAGCTAGTACTAATAGCCAAATTCTAAATCCTTTGAGAACAGAAGCTGTGCTAGGCAGTTGGTAAAAATGGAGTCCAAAGCTAGGAGGCAGTGGTGCACTCAGGACAGCCAGGGCTACCCTGTCTTTTTTTGTTTTTGTTTTTTTGAGACAGGGTTTCTCAAGGACAGCCTTGGCTGTCCTGGACTAGCTTTGTAGACCAGGCTGGCCTCAAACTCACAGGGATCCATTTGCCTCTGCCTCCCGAGTGCTGGGATTAAAGGCGTGCATCACCACCGCCGGGTGAGAAGCCCCGTCTTGAAAAACCAAAAAAAGAAAAAAGGACAAAGTCCAGAGTGACTCATCCCAGACCAGGCTCTCGTGTGACAAGGAGGTGTACTTTATTAAATGAAAGACCCCAAATGGCAAGGACCCTGCCTGAAGTCTTAGGACTATGAAAAGATGCTGACTTCCAGGGGCCATGCTGAGCATTAAGGCTAGCCATACTGCTACTCAGCCATGTTTGAGCCCAAAGGCTTTGGGCAAGTCACATTTTCAAGTAGACCCAAGTTGTGGAAAACCTCCCCACTCACAGGCAAAGTCGGATCTCACCCTCCACCCCAGGCACCAGGAAGCCCTTCAGGCTCTCAAACATGAACAACCTCCAGAAGATCCCCCACCCACAGAACACAGAGAACAGCTGACAGGGTTGGGGAAAGTGATCCAAAGACCGAAGAACAAATACACTGGCTAATGAATGCATTTTACAATACCAGAAAGCAACACCTGTCAGAATGACTTACCCACTTCAAGTAGGCACTATATTAACCTGAGCAAAAATAATGTAAGAAAGATGTTTCTAAACACCATTAAGATAAAACTCGTTTTTTTAAATGGCGAAGGGGCCTGGAGCGATAGCTTAATGGTTAAGAGGACATACTGGTCTTCCAGAGGACCTGAGTTCAATTCCCAGCAGCCACATTAAGTAGTTTACAACTGCCTATAACTTCAGTTTCAGAGGCATCCCATGCCTTTTTGGGCACATGCATTCAAATACACATATACCCATACTTAATAAAAATATTTTTTTAATGAGAAAAAACAGGCAAAATAGCTCAGCAAAAACTTTGCAAACCTGACCACCTGAGAGTGATCCCAGAGCCCAGGATATAAAAGAAAAAGTTATCAAAAGGTGTCCTCTGGCCAAGTGTAGTGGCTCATGCCTATAGTCCCAGCACTGGGAAGGCAGAGGCAGGTGCAGCTCTGTGGTTTCAAGACTATATAGTGAGAGGCCATCTTTCAAAAATAAAAGAAGTTCCACAGATGTGCCATGACATATAAGAGCCCAAACACACGCATGATAAGGCTTTTTAATTTTGTTTTTGTTCTTTTGGTTTTTCGGAGAAAGTTTCTGTGTAATCCTGGCTGTTCTGGAACTCATTTTGTAGGCTAGAGTGGCTTAAAACTCAGAAGTCCACCTGCCTTTGCCTCCAGAATGCTAGGATTAAAGGCACGGCATGGGCCACCATCGTGCTTGGCTGGTAATTCTTAGATTTTTTTAAGACAAAAATACATAATTCGCTTTAAGGATACCCTACCATCTAGGCACAAACACATGAGCTATATATTTGGAGAAATGTGAGGGCTAGATAGAAGACATCAAATGTTAATTCTGTTACATATAATAATGGTGGAATAGGTGATAAAACGCAGGTGCATATAATTATCTTGTAGTAAAAGTCATGGGTTGTTTTGTTTTGTTGTTCGAGACAGGGTTTCTCTTCTTATAGTCCTGGACTCACTTTGTAGACCAGGCTGGCCTCGAACTCAGAGATCCGCCCTGCCTCTGCCTCCCGAGTGATGGGATTACAGGTGTGTGCCACCATGCCCAGTCCAAAGTCATGGGGTTTTTTGTAAAACTGGGCATAGTGGTAACAGCTATAGTCCCAGCAGCAGGCAAGAAGCAGAAGCAGAAGAATTACAAGTTCAAAGCCAGCCAAGCCTACATAGTAAGCCTCTGTCTCAGAACACCCCAAAATCTAACATCAACATGCTTCCAGATGAAAAAGAAAAGCAGGCAAGTGTGGTGGTGCACACCTTTAGTCCCAGCACTCAGGAGGCAGAGGCAGGCAGATCTCTGTGAGTTCAAGGCCAGCCTGGTCTACAAAACAAGTTCCAGAACAGCCAGAGCTGCTCAAAGAAATCCTGTCTCAAGAAAAAAACAAAAACATCTGGGCAGTGGTGGCACACACCTATAATCCCAGCACTCAGGGAGGCAGAGGCAGACAGAGCTCTATGAATTCAAGGTTAGCCGGGTTTACAAAGAGTTTCAGGCAGCCAAGGCAGTTACACAGAAAAACCCTATCTCAAAACCAAAAAGAAAAGAAAAGAAACCAAAAAACACAAGGGGTGGGAGGGAAAGAAAGCAAATAATATCCATGATTAGCAGCTACTTATCTAAAATAAAAAATACAGCGGGCATGGCGGCTCCCAGCACTGGGGAGGCAGAGGCAGGTGAGTTCAAGGCCAGCTTGGTCTACAAAGCAAGTCTAGGACAGCCAAGGCTACTAGAGAAACCTTGTCTCGGAAAAAAACAAAAACAAAAAACCCATACAACCAATGCTGGCTTCATTCCTTTGTTTTGTTTTGTTTTGTTTTGTTTTGGTCCAAAATGAGACTGAGAACTCAAAAAGACTACGCAGATCTAGTCTTACCACTAAGGAACTTGGCATTCTCTGGAGGCTTCCAACCTGACTCTATCAGTATGCCCCACCCCCTTGATCAATGTTATAATCATTAATTTTAATGAAGGCCTGGCCATCACAACTATGGGTTAAAAGCATGATTCTGTATCTCAATTTTTAAAACACCAATTCACAAAAGTCAGTCTGTCTCCTCCCGCCACACACACCTTTTCTTGTGTCTATGTGGAGATTTGATTACGCTCCACCTTATTCGCTGAGGCAAGGTCTATCAGTTGAACCCAGAGGTCACTATTATGGCTGACTTTCTGCCTTCTACAAACTGGAATTACAGGTGGGACCCCATAGCTACCTAGCATTTTCATGGGTGAATTCCAGTCCTCACATTTACAAGTACTTTATCTACTGAACCATCTCCCCCAGCCCACATATACCTTTTACACACACACATCCTCCAAATTAACAACAAACAAACAGCTGGCGTGGTGGCGCATGCCTTTAATTCCAGCACTTAGGAGGCAGAGACAGGCAGATTGGGAGGCAGAGGCAGGTGGATCACTGTGAGTCCGAAGCCAGCCTGGTCTACAAAGTGAGTCCAGGACAGCCAAGGCTACACAGAGAAACCCTGTCTCAAAAAAAGAAAAAGAAAAAAAAGAGCGCAAACCTAGATCTTAACACATAGACTATTAAAGAATGCAATTACTGGCCGGGCGTGGTGGTGCACGCCTATAATCCCAGCACTCGGGAGGCAGAGGCAGGTGGATCACTGTGAGTTCTAGACCAGCCTGGTCTACAAAGCGGGTCCAGGACAGCCAAGGCTGCAACAGCAAATATAAACGCTTGTATTCCTTTTATATTCTTCAGTAAAGTAACAGTAAGCATAATAAGTCCTTGAAGTCCAAGAGAGGAATTTTGTTTTATTTTTATGTGTATGATTGTTTTGCCTGTGTGTATGTCTGTGCACTACATGCATGCCTGCTGGCCAAAGGCAAGACAGCATCGGATCTCGTGGGACTGAAATTACATCATGTGCAGCACTGTTGCTGGCAACTGAACCCCCACTGCTCTTAACCACTGCACTGAGCCAACTCTACACCCAAAGGGAGAAAATTTAAGAAATTAATTCAGAGAAGTGTATCTTATAAGCTGCATTGTACTGTATTTTAGGAATCCGAAAGGTAACTCTTAAAAAAAAGGAATGACCAGCTGAGCAGGAAGAAGGTGTGATTACCTCAATATGAAGGGCAGGCACCAACAGAGAGGGAACTAACTTGGTCCACACAGCTTCGATAGATGTTAAAGGAGCCTGGCTCCACGCAGTGTAACGAATGGATAGCTAGACTCACATGTAAATGGAAGCAGCTGCTGTTGAAAATGGTGAACTTCCCAAATGTGTTTATAAGACAGCGCCAGACAGGGAAAGAAAGTTCTTATTGAAAAATAAAAGACCAACTGAGAACAACCTGCAAGATCCTTTCCAGACAAAGAAAGTGACAAAAGTAAAATATTTCCAATATATAAATCCTGTAAAGATCAATGACCACATATGCCATTGGTACCTCAGCTGCAGGTTTGAGTGGATCTTTTTTGCAATAGTGTTTACTCCTTGCCTGCATAGGGCACATCACAGAACCCTCGGATATGCAGTCTCCAAGGTCTCAAAGGTAAACACACACAGCAAGAGCCATAAACTAGGAAACCAGGAAACAGTGCTGGGCTGGAGCTAAGCAAACTTATTATTCTTCTAAGCCAACATCAAAGGGCTTGGCATACTCTCCTAACCACCGCACAAAAGAGGCAAAGGCCAGCAAATCTCTCAGTTCAAGGTTAGACAGACTGAGTTCCAGGATTGCCAGGGCTACTTGGAGAAACCCTGCCTCAAAAAATCCAGGAGAAAAATATAAGAAAGAAATAACAAAATCAAAATAGTAATTTTGACTCAAAATTCAAGACTTCAACTAAAATCACACAAAGCCTGCTCTACAACACACTGACCTTTTAAAAGTAAAACCCAACTTAAAAAAACAAAACAAAAACAAAAAAAAACAAACTAGGAAGCTGAAGGAACGGCTTAGTGGTTAAAAGCACTGACTATTCTCCCAGAAGACCTGAGGTTCAATTCCCAGTACCCACATGGCATCTCACAACTATCTGCAAGTCTAGTTCCAAGGGATCTGACACCCTCAAACCAACACACATAAAATTAAAAAAATTACTAAAAAAAAAAAAAAAAACAACTACTTATTGTGTGTGTGAGCCTAGGCGTGTGTGTGTGTGTGTGTGTGTGTGTGTGTGTGTGTGTGTG
>OU015747.1:48923189-48967111 GCA_907169655.1 Acomys percivali | reverse complement strand
GGGTCTGAGACCTTGGGTTCAATCCTTGACACAGATGATGAACAAGAAGAAAGAAGGAATTTCAGTAAGTAAACCTGGGAAATGGCTTTTGATCTAAAAACTATCATCAATGCATGACTCTTAAGAAACTTTATGGGCTGGAGAGATGGCTCAGTGGTTAAGAGCAATGCCTGCTCTTCCAAAGGACCCGGGTTCGATTCCCAGCACCCACATGGCAGTTCACAACTGTCTGTAACTCCAAGATCTGACACCCCCACACCAATGTACACAAATTAAAATTAAATAAATATTTAAAAAAAAAAAAAAAAAAGAAACTTTATGTTCAGCCAGGCAGTGGTGGTGCACACCTATAATCCCAGCACTCGGGAGGCAGAGGCAGGTGGATCTCTGTGAATTCGAAGCCAGGCTGGTCTACAAAGCAAGTCCAGGACAGCTAAGGCTACACAAAGAAACCCTGTCTCAAAAAAACAAGAAAGAGAGAAAAAAGAGACTTTTATGTTCAACTTTGAGAGCATACTAAATAGATATAAATACATTGTACATTTACCAAAACAATTTCCAAGACCACTTACTATCTGGAGCTTGATTGTTTTCCCATCTAACTCTATGGTTCGTATCTTGAAATCCACACCAATTGTGCTGATGTAGCTTTCCGTGTAGGTATCATCCTGAGGGGAACAGTTAATGAAATCAGTGTTCACAGAGAAGATTGGCTACAGTTTACCTGTACGATAGTCAGTTTATAAACAAAGGTTTTAACATCTGACCCCATCCTGCTTTGTGTTCTCATTACAACGTGCCAATTAGTTGGAAAGTTTCTTTTTACTTTGAGATAGTTTTCAAGTGTTATTTTCTGCATATACCTCTTGGTAACTTCTTTACATGTAAGGAAAAGATTCTGCAATTGTCAGAGCTTCCCCACCCAGATACATGAGCTTTCCTAACTGCCAAGCAGTAAAGCTCTTGCTCTTCAAACATCCAATTCACTGACCACAAAACAATGCTCATTTCATTTTCCTCTAAGGATGTATTCCAAAGTCTGTTTTACATCTTGGGTGAGTTTTTAAATTGAATTTAATGCACATTAAGAATCCTCTTTTAATGTACAACTCAGCAGTCTTTAGTAAAGGCACAAACTTGTACAACTGTCAGTATTATTTAACTACAGAATATCTCACTGCCCCAAAAAGGCGCTTTGTACTCAATAGCAGTTGCCACTTCCACCTCCTTCAGAGCATGGCACCACCACACTATTGGCTATTCCTGGGGCTTTGCCTGTGGGACAGTCATAGACACAGGGTCATCACAAGTGCTTTCCTTCACTTATGTTTTCAATGCTCATCTGTACTTAGCATGTATGAGCATTTTTTTTCTTTTTGACAGGGTCTTGCCAGGTAGCTCATGCTATCCTCAAACATGAGCCTCAGACTTTGGAATGCTCAGATTACAGGCATGGCCCATCTTACTCAGATTAATATTTGGTTTTTTTAAATATATGACTTTTTTAGGTGGGACATGGTGGCACACACTTTTAATCCCAGCACTCAGAAGGCAGGGATAGGCAGGTCTCTGTGCATTCAATGCCAGTCTGGTCTACAATAGTCAATTCAATAAAGGCTATGTACATAGTGAGACCCTGTCTCAAAAAAATTTATCTATTGTATGTATGTATGTAGACGTGTGCCTACATGTGTAGACCTTAGTATGTGCATGTGGAGGTCACAGGACAATCTTTCGACAGTCAGCTCTCTCCTTCTACCCTGTTAGTGCTGGGGACAAAACTCAGGCCCTCAGGCTTGGCAGCAGGCATTTGACCTGCTGATTCATTTCACCAGCCCTACTTCATTTTTCCAAAACTACACCCTTTTTTTGCAGCTATAAAATCCCACTGGTCCATTCTGTTTATGAAAGAATTGGGTAGTTTCCACATGGGGGTCATTATAATAATGCATGCTCATTTCTTGTTTCTCTTTTTTTGGAACGTGCCAGTAATATTAGTACTTCAGGGGCCCAGGCAGAAAGATCCTGAAAATGAGGCCACACAGGTGTAGAGAATTAAGGTCAGCGGGGATACACTGTGAGGCCCTATCTCAAATAGAAGACCTCACAAGGACCCTGAGATGGCTAGAGAATAAAGTGCCTGCCGCCACGCCTAATGACAAGCTCAAGCCCTAGAATCAAGAGGCAAGGGAACAGCTCCTGGCAGTTGTCTTCTGATCTCACACCTGGTGCTGTGCTCATGCGCACGCCCAGCCCATGTAAACCCACAGAAAAACAAGCAAAGAAAGCCAGGCGTGGTCCCAGCACTTGGGAAGCAGAGACAGGCATATTGCTGTGAGGTCAAGGATAACCTGGTCTACAAAGCAAGTCCAGGACAGCCAGGACTACACAGAGAAACCCTGTCTCAAAAAGCCAAAAAAGAAGTAAGTAGCTGTTTGAAAAGAAGCTTTCATTAAAAAAAAAAAAAAAAAAAAAAAAAAAGTAAAGTAAAAAAAGGAACGGGAGACTAATCATCACTGAACTGTGAAGCTCTACCTAGGAACCACTCTGCAAACAGAGACAGACCTCAGTTTAGAGTCAAGCCAGACTCTGATACAAGCAGCATTGACAAACTCAACTTTCTACAACATAAACTGTTAGCCAATATGGTGGCCGCTAGCCTAAGTGGCTTATGAAATGAGGGACTAAAATATGTAAAGATGTTTTTCAAATTTTGTCTAATTTAAAGTAAAAATAATACAGTAAGCTCTAGAACTTCCTCTGGGTTCCAGAATGTATGTGTGTGTCACTGTGAGCATAGGGAACACGTAAATGTGCACTCTGCCTGCAGCTAACATTTCTTTTTTCTATTAAACTATGGCTTGAGTATTTTTCATGACACTT
The DNA here is from genome assembly GCA_907169655.1 of Acomys percivali. NCBI lineage: Eukaryota > Metazoa > Chordata > Mammalia > Rodentia > Muridae > Acomys > Acomys percivali. The sequence continues at coordinate 48,964,228 of OU015747.1, read as the reverse complement.
TCAATGGATGCCAAATATCCCACCTTACCTCTCCACGTCTATCAGACTCAATCAGACTACTACACAGAGCACTGCACACTAACGTCATCATCGCACTCCAGTGCGTCACTCACTTTCTCTCGTGGCTGGTTCCTTTGCTCGCTCTTTCTTTCTTTCTCTTTCTTATTTTTTGAACTGACTGACTTCAAACTCAAAGTGATCCCCTCCTTCACCTCCCAAGTGGAGAGATTACAGGCATCTACTACCACATCCAGCTTTCCCTTGAATTTCTTAAATAAACAACATTTATTTAACACTCCAAGACACCACTGGGGGGGGAGGTGGGGTTCTGTTGGGAGATACATAAACTTTAAAAGAATAAACTCATTCTATATAAAATCATTCAACTTCTGTGTAACTAAAGACAACAATGACAAAAACCACTGCACTAATTGTACAACTAAGCATACCATTATTTGTTTAAAAACTTTTTCTAAATTTCAACTTACCGCAAACCTAAGGAGAAGGCAAGACTTTCCAACCCCAGAGTCTCCAATCAGAAGTAACTTGAATAAATAATCACTGCAAAAAGAGAAGGAAAATCATATTAATAAAAGGCATGTTGTATTGTAAGTTATACAAGCTAACAGAGCTAACAACCAGCAACTTGTTAGGAAGACTACAGCTCCTGAAGAGGCCAACAGCACCGTGACACACCATGTGAATTACCCACTCAAGTAAGGGAGGTAATGCCACTGATGGTCTCTCACATGAGTGGACTTCCTCTTCCAAGGAAAGAATAGCAATAAACACTTGAGATCCCTGTTCTGAAAGGGCTGAAAAACTTAATGCTAATTCAATCCTAGTCTTCCCCCCTATCAGACTAGAGAAGCTATGCTCTACCCAAAAAAACTGCCCTCTCCTGGCTTAGCAGCCCATGCCTGTAATCTCAGCAAGCACTACAAGTGGAGATTGGAGAATCATGAGTGTAAGGCTAGCCTCAACTACATAACAAGTTCTAGGGCCTGGAACAGAGGAGACCCTCTCAACAACAACAAAAGCTGCTTCTTCAAATTTGAAGACCAAATTACTCATGATGCAGAGCGGTCCTCCAATGAAATGCTGTCTATGATCCTTTCCTAGATCTCGGTCTAACATCCCCTCCTGTGGGCTGGAAAGATGGCTCAATCAATGGTAAAGAGCACTGGCTTCTCTGGCAGAGGACCCAGGTTTAATTCCCAGCACACGCAAGATGCTCACAACCATATGTACTCCATTCAGGCACAAAAGTTCTAATGCCCTCTTCTGACCTCCCAGTGTACTGTATCATACAGTGCACAGACAAACATGCAAGCAAACCACACATGCACATATTTAAAGCACCATTAACCTCTATATTTTGAGTGTTGAACACTAGAAACATAATAAAAATATTACCAACATTTTAAGCTTATTAAGGTATTCTTTGGAGGCATGAAAATGTAGGTTCTGGGGCTCAAGGTAACAGCTAGGGGCACATTGGCTCTGATGCTAGTATAGTGGCATGCCTACAAAGGGCCAAGGCAAGACATGAAAAGCTCCAGGCCAGCCTTGGCTACCAAGTTACGGTCCTATCAAAAAGGAAAAGGGGCAGGAGGGATAGCCAGACTCTGATTACATATATATTCATCAGTGTAACAATAATGCCTAAAATGAAAGAGAATTGCTTAAAGTTTTTATTCTTTGATCACTATGTGTCCCTAGATGTCCTGGAACTTGCTATGTAGATCAGGCTGTTCTCCAACTCAAAGATCCACCCGCCTGACTCTGACCCCTAAGTTCTAGGAGGAAAGGCATGGGACACTATATCCACCTTTTATTTTTATTATTGTTGTTGTTGTTGCTGCTGTTAACTTTACATTTACTGTGTGTGCTTGTGTATCGATGCACACACACAGAGGTCAGAGGACAACTTGCAGGAGCTAGTCCTCTCTACCATGTAGGTGCTGGGAAGTAAATTGAGGTTGTGTCAGGCTTAATGACAAATTGAACCAACTTCCTGACCCAGGAATGAGAATATTCCCAAGAGGAACTTTAGCTTCCCTTAAGCTATCACACTACTAGAAATCAAAGACCCCAGGGAACTGAAACATCCCCCAGAAATCTCATACTGGTAAAGAAGCACTGAGGCCTGATGCCAACACAGTCTTAGCAACTCTCAGACACACCTTGTTAGAGACTGAACAGTTGTACAGAGAGAGCTCTGGCCCTCGACTTAAACCTCAGTCATGTCAGAGCCTACAGGTGGACTTAAGGTGCTGCTGGCTCTGTCCCTCTTCCCAATGTGGTCACATTGAATAAATGCCCCCCTTTCTGCTTTCTACTATTAATTTGGCTCTTTTAACTAGCTTACCAAAGACTTGTTGGGCTCAGACTCTGATTTTGATTACAGTAACAACACTGCTAGAACTAACTCAAAAACCATCATTAAAGATGTCTCTACAACCTGAAGACTACAGATTGCCTGTCACTGTCTCCCAAAGGGATCTCTCAGTCCCACCTAATTCTGACTACACCCATAGTCTAAACACTTTCAAAAAGCGCAGCCCCCTCCCTCCTCCTGCCCAGGGGATCTGACACCTTTTTCTGGACTCCGGGACACTGCATGCACATGGTGAGCAGGTATACATGCAAACAAAACACCCACCTACATAAAAATAATACAAATTTTTCATCAGTAAAGGAGGTTTCAACAATAGAGTACTTGGCCAGCACATGCCAGACCCTAAGTTTCATGTCCAGAGTTGCTAAATTTGAGACTTAGTGATTTGAGATTTCCAATCTGACACTGTCTGAAAAGGCAGACTCCACCAGCTGTACTAAGTCCTATAACAATAAGGACTGAACTGGCCTGAGGTGTTACTGCCCTAAGGGTCAACTACTCTGGTTTATTTCAGCACAATTACAAGGATGGGAGGTACATTAAACATTCCTGTGTTTCTAAGCTGTAGGATCAATTTTTAAAAATTAACATATTCTAAAGTCTTGCAAATGTTAATTCTGAGCATGGAGTTTTAAGTAATTCAAAGCTACTACAGACAGAAGCTAAGGTTGGTGGTGCATGCCTATAATCCTGCACTATGGAGGCTGAAATAATAAGACTGCCATCAGTTCAAGGCCAGCTTGGGTTACCTTGGAGACCAAACCAACCAGCCAACCAAGCGAAAAACGGAAGTAACTGCCTGGCGTGGTGGTGCACACCTGTAATCCCAGAACTCAAGGAGGCAGAGGCAGAAGATCTCTGTGAACCCAGCCTGGTCTACAAAGCAAATCCGGGACAGCCAAGGCTACACAGAGAAACCCTGTCTCGAAAAACCAAAAATAAGTAAACAAATTAAGAATAAATAAATAAACACAGCAGCAATACTCCAGTAATAGCATCACCGAAATGACCAGTGAAATAGTATATGCAATGGCGTGAAATAGCATATTGATATCACAGGCTTTCTGATACAATGCAATGGCCTGAAATAGCATATTGATATCATAGGCCTTCTGATACAATGCCATGGAGTGAAATAGCATGTTGATATCATAGGCCTTCTGATACAATGCAATGGCCTGAAATAGCATGTTGATATCATAGGCCTTCTGATACAATGCCATGGAGTGAAATAGCATGTTGATATCATAGGCCTTCTGATACAATGCAATGGCCTGAAATAGCATGTTGATATCATAGGCCTTCTGATACAATGCAATGGAGTGATATAGCATATTGATATCATAGGCTTTCTGATACAATGCAATGGAGTGAAATAGCATGTTGATATCATAAGCCTGTCTCAAAAAAAAAAAAAAGCATATTGATATTATAAGCCTTCTGATACAATGCAATGAATAGAGCACTGACTTCTGTGGTATTTTCCCCTAAATCTATAACCCTAAACTAATAATGCATTAACTAGATGGATTAATTATACTTTTTTTAATTTTAAGGGGATCAAGTGAGGAAAGAGCATAATTACACTTTTTTTTAACAGATCTATTTATTATGTGTACAGTATTCTGCCTGCATGTATGCCTATAAGCGAGAAGGGGACACCAGATCTCATAGACGGTTGTGAGCCACCATGTGGTTGCTGGGAATTGAACTCAGGACCTCTGGAAGAGCAGACAGTGCTCTTAACCTCTGAGCCATCTGGCAGAGATAAGGGTCAGTAGAAGTTAAAGTCTACTACTAGTCTACATAGTAAGCCTCAGATCAGCAAGGGCTACAGTGGGGAGGGGAGGCTAGAAGGTGGCCCAGCAGTTAAGAGCACTGCTGCTCTTGCAGAGGACTGATGTTCTATTCCCAGCACCCACATTGCAGCTCACAACCAACTATAACACCCCTTCCTAGGGGATCCAACACTCTCTTCTGGCTTGTGCTGATACCTCGAACACATGTGGTGCATACACATACATGAAGGTGAAATACATACACATAAGCTGGGCGCTGGTGGCGCACGCCTTTAATCCCAGCACTCGGGAGGCAGAGGCAGGCGGATCGCTGTGAGTTCGAAGCCAGCCTAGTCTACAAAGGGAGTCCAGGACAAACAAAGCTAAAAAAAAAAAACCCCTAAAAAAAAAAAAAAAAAAAAAAAAAGAAATACATACACATAAATAAATATAAACAACTCTTTACAAAAGAAAAATAAAGCACCAGATAAATGTAAAGTAAGAGACAGTCTAAGCACTCTTCAAAGATACCTAGATCAGGGTTGAGGATAGCTCAGTAGAAAGAATGCTTGCTTAGGATGCATAAAGCTCTGGGACTAGTCATCAGTACCACATAAACCCAGCCTAACTACAGGCACATGCCCACACTGTAATCCCAGCTGTAGGAGGTGGAGAAAGGGGGACCATGAACTCAGCTACACAGTGAGCCTGAGGCCCAACCTGCTAGAGACCTGTCTTGGGCTGGAGAGATGGCTCAGGGATTAACAGCACATACTGCTCTTTCAGAGGATTTGAATTTGGATCTCAGCACCTGCATCAGGTGGCTCACAACCACCTGTAACTCCAGCTCCAGGGAGATAACAGGCCTCAGTCCTCCGTGGGCACTTGCATTCATATACAAACACCCACACATAGATATACATATATACAGATAAACAAAAATAAAATTAAGTAAACTTAGGGGGCTGGAGATGGCTTAGTGGTTACGTGTACTGGCTGCTCTTCCAGAAGACCCAGGTTCAATTCCCAGCACCCACATGGTGGCTCACAACCATCTATAATAAGATCTGGTGCCCTCTTCTGGTGGGCAGGCACACATACAGGCAGAATACCGTATGCATAATAAATAAATCTTTAAAAAAAATAATAGTTGTCAAAATCATTAAGCTAAGCATAGTAGCACATGCCTATAGTCCTAGTACTCTGGAGTCAACAACAGAATGCTCTCCTACGAGTTTCCAGTCTGGTCAACATAGCAAGCCCCAGGCCAACAATAGCTACATAAACAAGATCCTGTCTCAAAAACACAAAAGCCAAAAGAAGTGCCAGGACCATGAAAAGGAGAGACCTCAAAGAACAAAGGTAACTAACATGATACAAATATAGCACAGTTATCTGGATTGAATCCTAGACCAGAAAAAGAACATTAGTGGAAACATTAATGAATCAGAACCAAGTCTACTGTACCAATATGCCTGGACAGAGGGCTAGGGTGTTTTTGTTTATCTAAGCATAGTCTTACAATGTGGCCCTGGCAGGCCTGAACTCATATATCCGCCTGCCTCTGCCTCCAGACCACTGTACCGCCATGCCAGGCAAAGGTTTTAATGAGATAAATGTGTCATGAATGCAAGGTTTTTTTTGTTTTTTTTTGGGGGGGGGGGTTCGAGACAGGGTTTCTCTGTGTAGCCTTGGCTGTCCTGGACTCACTTTGTAGACCAGGCTGGCCTCGAACTCACAGCGATCCGCCTGCCTCTGCCTCCCGAGTGCTGGGATTACAGGCGTGCGCCACCACGCCCGGCTCTGAATGCAAGGTATTAATATCTGAGAAAGCAGAATGGTACACTATTTTTCCAACTTTTCAGTAAATCTAAATTTAATTCAAATTTTATAAAAAATGAAAGTTTAGGGGGGGAGAGATTAAGAGCACTGTCTGCTCTTCCAGAGGTCCTGAGTTCAATTTCCAGCAACCACATGGTGACTCACAACCATCTATAATGTGATCTGATGCCCTCTTCTGGTGTGCAGAGCACTGACATACATAAAATAAATAAATTAATCTTTAAAAAAAAGTTTAAAGAAAAACTAAGAAAGAAACCAGCAAAATGGAACAGATTGATCCTTTGGGTGGAAACAAGGTTTCTAGGCCACCCAGGACTACCCTTTAAATAAATAAAAATATACATATGTACATACATGTGTATATATGTGTATATATATATAATAAATTAAAAACAACAGCAACAAAACCTCATCATTTTAGGCAAGATGGCTCCGTAGTTAAGAGCAATAATTGCTCTTTCAAAAACCAGGGTTCAACTTCCAGTCTCTGTATAGCAGCTCACAACCATCTGTAACTCCAGCTCTAAGGCATCCCGTGCCTTCTTCCGGGCTCTGCTGGCCCCAAGCAAGCACATGGTGCACATGCATACATGTAGGCAAAACATCCACAAACAAAATAAAGTTTTTGTTGTTGTTGTTTTATGTAAAAACACCTAAATCCTAGTTAGGTACAGTAGCACACAGCTATAATTCCACACCCAGGAAGCAAAGGCAAGAGGATCAAGCATTTAAGGCTACCTGAGGGGAGGAGCTGCAGTTTGAGGTGGTTCTAAGGGGCCAGACATGGGTGCTGGGAACTGAACAAGCCCTCTGGGAGAACAGTAAACAAGCACTCAACCCTGAGCCACCTCTCCAGCCCTGAATTATGCTTTACTAAACAAGAAAAGAGACACCCAGGATGGAGCTGTTGTTCAAGTGGTGCATGTTTGCCTAGCGTGTTGGAGTCAAGCCTGCGTAAGGCTGGAAACAGTGGCCGACGGTGGTACTAACAGTGCATGTGGGGCTGGGGAGACGGCCCAGTCACTGAAGCTGTGCAAACATGGGGAGCTGAGTTCAGACCCCAGCATCCACAATTCAACGACATTTGTGTAGACTTTTTGTCTCAAAGTGCTCTGTTTGTGCATTTTCTGTCTTTTTGGTCTTTTGTGTATTTTGGTTTCCTGTGTGGGGAGGAGAGAAAGAGAGACAAAGATGGTTTCTTATTTGTGTTTTAAAGAAAGAAAGAAAAGACACTGGGTAGGTAGGACGCTGAGGAAGACCTGAGAGGAGTTGGAGGCCGGGCGCAGTGGCACACACCTGTAATCCCAGCACTCAGAGGCAGAGGCAGGCAGATCTCAGAATTTGAGGCCAGCCTGGTCTACAGAGCAAGTTTCAGAATGGCCAGGGCTACACAGAGAAACTCTATCCTGAAAAAGCAAGCAAGCAAACAAACAAACAAACAAAAAACAAAACCCACCAAATCAACAAACAAACAAAGCTGGGCACAGCACAGGACACTTGTGATCCCAACACCAAGGTGACAGACAGAAGGAACTCTGAGACTTCTTCAAGCCAGTCTAGTCTATCAGTTCTCTTTTCTTCACACGAAATTCTGTGAATATAAAATTAATACTAGGTCTATGAAACTGAGACTGGTTCTTTCAAAAGTACTTATTAGCCTGTATTAATTATGCCTAGGATTTCAGTATGACATTTCATACATGTATAAGCATGTGGCCACACTTACATCACCTTCTCTCATCCTACTCCCAAGCATCCCTGGTCCCTTTCCTCTTCACCAAACCCCCTTCTACTTTCATGGGAGGGGGAGGGGAAGGGTGGCATTGAGTTACATTAGGGTCATTTACAGGAGCATGGGCATCCTCTCAGTGGCTACACCACTGAGGAAAATGTGTCTCCTTCTCTGAGCAGTCACTAGCTGCCTGTAGCTTCTCAGGGAAGGCTTTGTTCCAGAGCCCCTCCCTAATCCGTGACAGGATGTCAATGGGTTCAATCTTTCAAAGGTTGTGTACAACGAGTGTACACAGCTGCTCTGAGTTCAAGAGTGTAATGGCTTGCCTCCATGGTTTTTCATTCTCAGGAAGAGGTTACCAACTTCGAAGGTACCAGCAAAAAATATCCAAGAGGAGATAAGAAAATAAAAAATAAAACAGATACACTTAACCTAAATATTTGGGAAACTTTTAAAGACCAACCCACTCAGTGCCTGAAGGAGAAAGTCAAAGGCCACTAAGACCTAAGTACAGGTGTCCTATTTTGCTGCTGCTATCATAAAGAAGGGTGGCTCAGGGGTGCAGAGACAGCTCAGCGGCTAAGAGCACTGGCTGCTGCTCCAGAGGTCCCGAGTTCAATTCCCAGCCCCACATGGCGGCTCACAACTGTCTGTAACTTCAGTTCTAGGGATTCTGACACCTTCACAATAATGCACATAGAATAAAAAAAATTTTTTTTTTAATTTTTAAAAGGTGTCTCTAGATTTTAAGGCTTAGAACTGGAACTTGTGCCGGGCAGTAGTGGCGCACGCCTTTAATCCCAGCACTTGGGAGGCAGAGGCAGGTGGATCTCTGTGAGTTCAAGGCCAGCCTGGTCTACAATCTCGAAAAAACAAAAAACAAGACAAAACAAACAAACAAACAAACAAAAAAACTAGAACTTGCAATTCTGTCCTGGCCTTCTCAGTAGCTAGAATTACAGGCATGGACCACCACGCACACGTCTCAAACCCTTCTTGGTCAGAGCTCACTATGTAGCTGAGACTCCCAAACTGCCTCTGCCTTCTCTAAGGGTACAGGAACGTGTCGTTAGTCCCCTGCTCAACACACCCTCTTTCCTGTTTTTTGAGTCTCTCCATTGGAGCCTGGTGGCAGGCCTTTAATCTCAAGGTACTTGGAAAGCTGAAACAGGAGTATCACACATTCAAGGCCTACCCAGCTACAGAGGGAGTTCAAAGTCAGCCTGAACTCCTGTGTCGAAGTAAAAAGTAAAAGAGGGCTGGGACAAAGCTCAGTGGTAGAGTATATGCCTAACACGAAGAATGACCTAGACAAATCCCCATACAAAAAGTAAGTGGGCAGGGGCTTGAAGAGATGACATGTTAATTTTTTAAAACAATTTATTTAATTTTGCTTTATTTGCATTGACTGAGGCCATTAGATCCCTTGGAACTGGAATTACAGACAGTGCTCTTAACCACTGAGCCATCTCTAACCCCCATGTTAATTTTTTTTAAAGATGTATTTATTTAATGTTTATGAATGCTTTATCTGCATGTACACTGCAGGCCAGAAGAGGGCATCAGATCAACTTACAGATGGTTGTGAGCCACCACGTGGTTGCTAGGAATTGAACTCAGAACCTCTGAAAGAGAAGCCAGCGCTCTTTAGCTACTGTTTTTTGTTTGTTTGTTTGTTTGTTTGTTTCTGTTTTTTTGGGGGGGGTTGGTTTTTGTTTTTTGAGACAGAGTCTCTCTGTGTAGTCCTGACCTCGCTTTATAGTCCAGGCTGGCCTTGAACTCACAGTGATCCTCCTGCCTCCGCCTCCTGAGTGCTGCAATTAAAGGCAAGCACCACCACGCCCAACTTGTTTTTCAAGACAGGGTTTCTTTGTGTAGCTTTGGCTGTCCTGGAACTCACTCTATAACCAGGCTGGCTTCAAACTCATAGAGATCCACCTGCCTCTGCCTCTGCCTCCCAAGTGCTGGGATTAAAGGTGTGCGCTGCCTGGCAAGCATTAGATGGTCTTAGAAGGCTCAGGTTCAATTCAGTGCACCCACATGGTAGCTCGCTAGAAAATATGACACCTTTACATAAATATGCACATACCAATGCACATGAATTAAAAATTATTTTTTAAAGGCAGAGAGAGGGAGAGAGGAGTTTTTAAAAAAAATCCCTCCATGAATATTTAAAGGAAATATTTATCCAAATGTCATCTGGCTTAAATTTTAAAATTTTAGGGTTGGGGGATACACTTGGCGGTCTTAAATTCAATCCCTGGAGGCACAAAAAGGGGGTTTTCCCCTTATCGTCTATGGGTGCTGGAGAAAGAGCCCAACATTTAAGAGCATTGGTTGCAGAATGTTCCAAACGATCCAGGTTCAATTCCCATAATTCCAGTTCCAGGGGATTTGATTCCCTTTTCTGGCTTCCCTCTGACATCAGGCATGCATTAGGTATACAGACAGACACCCACAAACATTAAATACTAATTCTTAAAAATTAATCGTATTATAGGTATCAAAGCAGCAACTTAAGCCCCAACTTCTCCAGGAAAACAGGAATAGATTGACCACTCCCTTCTCCTTAAAAGGGAGAGGGGGCAATCTGCCAATGTCTCTTACTAAGAAACTCAAGAGTCAATTCAGAGAGTCATAAAAAGCTAAGTCACATCAAAAATAGCTCATGTAATGGCACCCAGGTTTTGTTTTGTTTTGTTTTACTCTTCTCTCCCTTCCTCCCTTCCATTCTTTCTCTGAGACAAATCTGTAGGCCAGGCTGTCCTAGAGCCAAGACTGGCCTTAAACTCTTGACTTTCGTGGGCACTGGAATTTCCAAGCCTAATCATTTTGTGAAGTTTCTATACAGCTGCCTGTCTACCTGACAATTACAGATGCTGATGCTCCAGATACCTCAAAATCATATTCTACACAATAAGCGAACTAATTTCTTCTGCCAATTTTTCTACAATGGTTGGAGTGACAGAGGACTTCTGCCTGGCATATGCAAGCCCTGGATTTGATTACCAGCAATACACACACACAAACACACACACACACGCACACGCACACACCTCTCAGGAAAAAAACTACATGAAAGCCATGATAGTAATAATACATGCAAGATAGATGACTGATTGACCCAACTTTATTTGCAAACACTTAAGAGAGAGGACACTTATTTGAAATAGCTCTACTAATTACAGAAAAGCAAAGCCTGGAAGCTTATGGCTGGGCACGGTGGCACACACATTTAACCCCAGCACTTAGGAGGCAGAAGGGTCCCTATGAGCTCAAGGCCAGCCTGGCTGGCTACACAGGGAAACTCTGTCTCGAAAAACCAAAAAAAGAAAGACTGCTAACATTTTCAGGACTCTGGACTCTCTAAGGGAGGGAGAGAGGGAAGAGAAGGCCATCATCACAGAACAGCTCTGCAGAAGCCCAGGAAAGGGGCTGCTCACTTTTCATCTGAGCATCTGGGAAAATGGATGCTGGAAGGTTCACCTTTGACCACCAAATGCATGCACACACATGTGCACATACGCCCAACACTCATACATATACATCTTTGAAGACAAGAGGTTCAAGCCTAGTGCTAGAGCTCAACTGGTAGAATGCTATGGGTTCAACCCCCAGGACCTCATTATCTCAGCACTCAGCAGGTAGAGGAGCGAGGATCAGAAGCTGAAGGTCACCCTCAGTTATAAAGTGAGCTTGAAGTCAGCCTGAGATCCTCAAGACCTGTCTCAAAATAGAAAATGAATTAAAGTTCCTAGAAGCTACTAGATTATGACAACTACTTCTTGTATGAGGATAATATTAAGTCTGTGTCTATGTCTGTCTGTCTCTCTCTCAAGACAAAAGTGCCTATGTAGCCCTGACAGGCTGGCATTCATCAATGTAGACCAGGGTGGCCTGGAGCCTTCAGTGGCCGACCCTCCTGCCTCTGCCTCAAGTACTCAGGGTACAGGCTCTTACACCCCTAGCACTGTTTGCCTCACTACCTAGCTCTGAAAATCAAATCTTGGGTCAGCAACATAGCTCAGTGCTTACAACCAAGACTAAAACAGTTTGATCCCCAGGGCCCACAGAGTAGGAGGAGAGAACTGATTGCAGTAAGCTACCCTCTGACCTCCACGCGGTCACTGGAGCACTCAGGTGACCCCTCTCCAAATACACAGTAAGTGTAAAAAGTCAAATCTTTCTTCAGAGCTCCAAAAAGAGAAAAGGCTTTGGGCCTTTCCATATACTTTTCCACTGTTACGATCACACTTTCAGAGGCAGATGGATTTCTGTGAGTTAGAGGGCAGCCTGGTCCACAAAGTGAGTCCAGGACACCCAAAGCTACATAGAGAAAGCCTGGCTCGAAAAACAAAAAAACAAACAAACAAATAAATCACACTTTCAGTTGTTTTTGTTTGTAGCTGAAATGAAAGTAACTTAGACCTCACCCTTAATTCCTGTCATAAGGATAACAAGCTTTTTGTTTCTCCCAAATCAGCCTAAAATTGGTTTTCTTCAGATCAAAAACAGCAGACAGACAGGCACACACACACAATGAGAGACAGATTATAACTTAGTTATTATTGATATATTAATATTAATATATTGGTTGCACTTATGATTTTCAGTAATAAAATATCTGTCATTAGCTCTAATCTCCCCACCACCCCTCCCCACCCCCTAAGATAGGGCTTCTCTGTGTAGCCCTGGTTATCCTGAACTCCTTTTGTAGACCAGGCTGGCCTTGAAGTCACAAAGATCCATCTGCCTTTGCCTCCCCTAGTGCTGGGATTATAGGCATGTATCACCACGCCCAGCCTCACCTCTAATCTTAAGCATATTTCATAAATCCTTTCCTCAAACTCTTAGACTATTTTATTATATAGTCTAGAATGCAAATATAAACCAGATATTCACATACTTGAGAACTTAAAAGAAGGATGAATAAAATGACTGTCCACACAAGGCATGGTGACTCAGTCTGTAACGTCAGCACTTGGGAGGCAGAGACAGGAAGACTGCCGCAAATACAAAGCCAGCCTCATCTACACAGTGTGTTTCAGAACAGCCAGGACTACATCACAATGACATCTTGTCTTAAAACTTAAGAAGGGGGGGGGGGGGTTATTATCCTTGTCATTTATTAGCCATTCCTCTTCCTTTTCCCTCTTGAAAACAATTCCCTGGATCACTTCTATGCTAATAGTTTTCTTTTTTATTCTACTTATTTAGATTACTGAGGGAGGGACACATGTGCAGCCTGGAGAACAACCTGCAGGAGCCAGCCCTCTCCTTCCACCATGCAGGTCGCAGGGATAGAACTCTTCAAGGTGGCAGATGCCTTGACCAGCTGAGCTATCTCACTGGTGCACTGGTAATTTTCTTACATGTCTTCCAAAACCCAACATCCCACTAAAACAGTGATTCTTCCCCCTGAAATCATATGGCTCTGACCCATGCTGCACATCTGTGTGCTGACTCTACTAGGATTTTACACGTATAGACTCTATTTTGTATATTATGCCACAGGCCTCTTGAGGTTAAGACTCCCAAATCTCAGCTTAGTTAAAAATGATTTACACCACGGGCATGGTGGTGCACACTTGTAATCCCAGTACTCGGGGAGGCAGAGGCAGGTGGATCTCTGGGAATTTGAGGCCAGCCTGGTCTATAAAGCTGAGTTAAGGACAGCCAAGACTACACAGAGAAACCCTGTCTCGAAAAACCAAAACGAAAGCCGGGAGGGAAAAAAAAAAAAAAAAAGATTTGCCCCACATACAGCAGCACGCTCTGGACAGCTGTCCAAGTTTTTGTACATACTCATGAACTACACTACTACCTTAATAGATAATAAAAATGACTTTTTAATACTACTTTACAAAACGAGAAACAAAGTTTTGTCACCTAGTTAAATCTTCAAGACCTTCTTACAGTATTAAAAAAAATTTAAGTTAAAATGGGCATGGTAGTGCACACCTTGAATCCCAGCACTAGGGAGGCAGAAGCAGGGGAATCGCTGCGAGTTTGAGGCCAGCCTGGTCTACAAAGCGAATCCAAAAAAAAATGTAAGAGGGACTGGAGAGATCACTCAGTGGCTAAGAATGTGTATTGTTCTATGCCAGCAGTTCTCAATCTGTGGGTTGCAACTGCTTTGGGGGTTGAATGACCATTCACAGGAGTCATGTATCAGTTATTTAATTACAATTCATAACAGTAGCAAAATTACAGTTATGAAATAGCAATTAAAAGTTTTATGGTTGGAGGTCACTACAACATGAAGAACTGTATTGAAGGGTAGTAGCATTAGGACTTTTGAGAACAATAATAAAAATATTTAAATATATGTAACAAATATAGGGAACTTCTCAAATAGTACAGGCTTACAAACCTTCCTAATATAGCAAATCCATGTTCTTTACTGTTGCCAGGAGAACTAACTAAGAACCCAAATTCAACTTTGCTTAACTAAACTAATTTTGTCCTGGAGAGTCCTTGGTGGGGGAGGGGCTGCCAACAGAGCAAGTATGTTACTGTATGAACTATTCCCAAGTTCTTAAAGAAATACAAAAGCCTGGGCCAATGACAAAACTCTGTGGATAAAGTGCTTGTCTGATTCAGTACCCAAGCTACAAAGGAAGGAAAAACAAGCTCCCAAAAGTTGTCCCTGTGGCACCTGTGCACCTGCAAGCACATGCAACACAAACACACATACCACAATAAAACTAAAGTCTATAAAAGTCCTCTGCTTCGCACAGTGAAGGAAAAAAAAAAAAAAAAACCAATTCGGCATTAAACCACAGTCTTACAAAACTTGAACCTCGAATGCATTTTGCAAGAGCCATGTGACACACACATGACAAGTCAGCTAAACTGATGGACGGACTTTGCAAGGGGAAACCGCAATAACTGACGGCAATACTGATTTCTCTTTAAAAACAAAACAAAACCAAACAAAGCAACAACAAAATTCCTCCCCCTTAAAGAGTTCTGACACTAATGAGGAATAAAAATAACATCTCTGCACGTTATTGATTTTCATAGATGGAAACCATAGAATTTTAGGTGCCGTTCAAGAGAGCCTAACAAAATCTACCCAAGAAAAGAGAACACCAACCAGTTCCCATGAAAGGTGCCAGGTGTGTCATGTCACATCTGCTCTAGTGACTTCTTGAGTAAGCAAGAAAAAGGAATGCATTAACTTTTCATGACACGTCATGGAACCTCATTCCCTATCTACACCCATTCAACTAAGTAATCTAAAACCTACAGCTCTACCAAAGGTCTCATTCCTTTTTTTTTTTTCCCCCTTTTTCCTTTTTCCAAATTTGTCAGCAAACTCGGACTTTAATCTGGTGGTACCAGGGAGACATTTTTTAGTTTTAGTTCAATTTTTTTGTTGTTGTTATTGTTGACCTACTGAAGACAAAGGTGACTGGGAGACTTAGGTGTCCTCTAAAACAAAAATTTCACACACTGCCCAGGATTTTAGAAGGGTCGTGGCTCACAGTTCTTAGCAGAACTCTTCCAGGAGACAAGCCCCAAAGGCAACTAACCATTGTAAATAGCTTCTCGCGGTCTCCTCATTGCCCCCCCCCTTCAAGCCCACGCAGTCCGGAGAAGCATCCATATTACCTGAAACCTGACGGGGAGAGAGAGAGAGCTCTAACAACGAGCTCGGGATTCACATGGAAAGCTGGTTTCCTCCCTTGCGGACTGACAGCTCCGCAGAGCCGGCGCAGGGTCTGACAGTGCCCTCTAGCACAGCTCTCCCACCGACCTCCCCTTAAAAACAAGTCCTCCTCCAGCCGTCACTGCCTCCAAAGACGCGCCCCTCCTGGCTGCCGTCCGAGGCCGATTCTCCCCCGACGCCCAGCCCGGCGGCACCCAGCTCCCCGCCGGCTGCGCCCCGACCCCGGCCCGGAGGCCCGACCCCTCCCCGCCGCGGCCCTCGGCCCTCTCAGACAATGGGGGCCCCCTCGGGTTGCTCTGTCTCGCTCGCCCGGCCGACATTCCCACCGCTGCGCAGCGAACCTCCCTCCCGGCCGCCCTCACCCGCGGCCGACCGGCCGCCCTCACCCCCGGCCCGCCCCGGCTCCCCTGCACTCACTATTCGGGATTCATGCTGGACATGTCACTGCAGCTGCCGCCGCCGCCACCGCCCTTGCTGACGCAGCCGCCGCCCCAACTCTCCGCGCCACGGGTAATGGAAGGGAAGGAAGGAGCTAAGCTGTTCCGGTAGAGCAAACGTCGACCCCACTCCGACCCTTAGAACACAATCAGCAGCAGCCGCCGCCACTCAGAGATCGCTTCCACCCAAAATGGCCGCCGGCGAACCAGGAACTAGGGAAGCCTAGGCCAAGGGGCCTGTCGCGGCCCAAAGGGCGGCCGCGTCGCGCGGCACGCCGGGAAATAGAGTCGTGAGCACACAGCGCGCTGGGCAAGCAGGACGGGGCCCGAGGACAGCCTGAACTCAGCTTCCCACTAGGCCCCGCGCTCCGAACGCATGCGCACCTGCGAGCTTGTCGCCGGCCCCGCCCCGATTCCCTCACCCTATCCCCCGCCCTTCCTGCTCCCCTCCCCGCTGGCTCGCTGGCTAGGACTTTGCTCGGACTCCCCCTAGCGGATTGGCTAAGGTCGAGCGGACTGTGTTGATGTCATCAGTGAGACGTGGCAGCTGGGCGAGTCGGCGCCCCACGGGGAGGGGAGGAGGAAGGAACCGGGCTGAGGGCGGTGCCGCAGCCGAGGGGGTGGGGGCTCCTGGGGACGCCGGGACACAGTGAGGAGGGGGCCGCTGGGACTGAAGGGGAGCAGAGCCTTGGGGGCTCAGCTGTGGCCAGACAGGCGACACCATCAGAGCTTTGGGAGTCCTCTAAGGACAGAAGGAAAGTCAAGCGGCCTTTGTAGACTTTGCACTTTTCTCATTCTGATTTTTTTTTTTTTTTTTTTTTTTCCATTTTACTCCGGCAACCTGATGTTGCAGTAGCTGCTCTTTTCCTGCTTCCGGCTCTTTTCTACCCCAGTCCATTTGCACACACAGCCAGATTTATTTGTCAGAAAGTGCACCTCCATCACGACCTCCCAACCTACAAAGGTGCAGCATGTTGTGTTGTTGAGACACATGCTGGAGTCAGCCTAAACCAGCCCTCTTACCTGAGGCCTGACTTAAAAGTTAAATCGGCTTTTTGGTGGTTGGTCGATTGGTTTTTTGTTTTTAGTTTTTTATTTTTTTAAGTTTTTCCAGACAGGGTTTCTCTGTGTTACCATGGCTGGCCTGGACTCGCTTTGTAGACCAGGCTGGCCTTGAACTCAGTGATCCACCTGCCTCTGCCTCCCGAGTGCTGGGACTACAGGCACGTGCCACCACTCAGCGCTTTTCTTTCTTTCTTTCTTTCTTTCTTTCTTTCTTTCTTTCTTTCTTTTTCTTTTTTCCTTTTTTCCTCCTTCCCTGTTGTTCCAGTTTTTTATTAGCAGTAATTCTGTATCAGTCTGAAAAATTGGGCAGTAAGAGGAGGGCTGTTTTAGCTATGGACTCTAGAATTAATATTAATACATTTTTTTTTTAGACCTTATGATCTTAACTTTAATCAGCTCAGGAATTTAAATCTCCACTAAACTTTAACACGTTATCTTGGGTTATTTATTACAAAGGGCATAGAATAACACACTGTCCAAAGTTATCTTCCAACTTGTTCTAAGCAAGAATATCATCTCCTGGGGCCGACTGCAGAATTACTGTAAATTTTTGTGACACCAAAATATGCAAAAGAAGCTGTTCTCAGTTCTATCCATATAGTCAGTAATCTTTACACGTCCCCCTGGAGCTCCTCCGTGTGCCTTGATTGACAGCACCATCAAATGCTACATAGGTTGTGGTGGTGGTGGTGGTAGTTTTTGGTTTTTTGAGACAAGTTTTCACTGTGTAGTCTTGATAGAATAGCCTCAAACTCAGTGCTTCACCCCCTTCTGCCTCCTGAATGATGAGATGAAAGGCATGTGACATCATGGTCATCCATCCTATAAGGGTTCTTTTCCATGTTAATTTCTGAAATGAGGCTGGGCATGAGGGCACACGCCACCAGCCTGGTCTACAAAACAAATCCAGAAAAGAGAAACCTTGCCTCAAGAAAACAAAACATGAACTGGGTCCCCACCCAAACATGATCCTAAATGAGTAAATAAGGCCGGCTGGGGAGATGGCTCAGCGGTTATGAGCATAGCTTCTTCTAGCAGAGAACTGGAGAACCAGAGTTCGATTCCCAGTGTCCGAATGGCTCTTCACAAGGATCTCTAAGCCCGGTTTCAGTGGATGCAATCTCTCAGCAATCCCCCAGGGGAGATGAATAAATGAAGCACCAAGTGTTTATAGCCCTGGACCCTGAAGCCTACGGTAGTCCTTGCTGTCATTTTACAGAATAAAAATTAACTGGGCATGGTGGTGCCCGCCTTTAATCTTAGCACTCAGGAGGCAGAGGCTGGCAGATCACTGTGAGTTCAAGGCCAGAGTGGTCTACCAAGAGAGTCCAGGACAGCCAAGGCTACACAGAGAAATACCCTGTCTCAAAAAACAAACAAAAAGCCGGGTGTGGTGGCACATGCCTATAATCCCAGCACTCGGGAGGCAGAGGCAGGTGGATCCCTGTGAGTTCGAGGCCAGCCTGGTCTACAAAGCGGGTCCAGGACAGCCAAGGCTACACAGAGAAACCCTGTCTCGAAAAACCAAAAAACAAACAAACAAACAAACAAACAAAAAATTCATAAGTGTCCCCAAGCTTAAGTTTTCAAGCAAAGTTTTCTTGTTTGTTTTGGTTTTGTTTTTATAGGATTTATCATTTAAGCCAGGCATAGCAGAGCATGCCTTGAATTCCAACACTTGGGAGACAGAGACAGGTGCCTCTCTGTGAATTAGAGGCCAGCCTGGTCTATATAGTAAGTTCTAGAACAGACCTACATAGTAAGACTATGTCACAACCTCTGTCCCAAAATCTATCATTTAATATGGCTGTGGGCTTCTCTAAGAGATACTACCACCAAAGTTCCATTTTCTAATTTGTAGGTCTCCTTGGAGGTGAATTTCCTCAACTTTCTTTCATTAACTATTTTGTTTCCCAACAAATTATCTTCTAGTAACTTTTTTTGTTTGTTTTTGTTTTTTTGTTTTTGAGACAGGGTTTCTCTGGGTAGCCCTGGCTGCCCTGGATTTGCTTTGTAGACAGGCTGCCCTTGAACTCACAGAGATCCCCCTACCTCTGCCTCCCGAGTGCTGGGAATCTTTTAGTAACTTTTAACCTAAGTGACAAACAGAACAGTGTGAAGAATATATCACAATTCTTCCCTGACACCCTCAAAGATTTACTGTACTTGTGCATGTGGGGGACTGAACACTCCACATCTTAATTACTGTGCTACAATATGCAGATAAATTAAAAACAGTCATGGCTGAGGAGCAGAGTGCGTGTCAGTTTCCTACATCCTACTGCGTCATAGGTGGTGTTTATATTAAGATTCCTTCTCGTAGGACCAAAGAGATGGCTCAGAGGTTATGAACTCTTATTGCTCTTGCAGAGGAGCCAGGTTCAGTTCCCCGACCCCATATGGTGGCTCACATCTATCTATAACTCCAGTTCCGTACAATAGAACATTTTCTTTGGCCTCTTTGGGGACTGCATGTAGGTGGTATACATACATACCTACATACGTGCAGTCTAAACCCTCATATACAAAAATAAATAAATAGAATACATGTACTAACAATTAAATACTTCCTTTCCAAAACTTATGGTTTTCTCCTCTCCCTTTCCAGACAGGATCTCACTATATAGCCTTGGCTGTCCTGGAACTCACTCTGTAGACCAGGTTAGCCTTGAACTCACAGGCAGTTTCTGCCTCCCAGGTGCTGGGCTCAAAGGCATGCGCCACTACTCCCAGCTCTTAAATATGTCTTAAAATAATAGTCTCTCTCCCTCCCTCTTTTTCTCCCTCTTCCTCTTCCCTGCCCTCCCCACCCACCCATCCCACCCCACCCCACCCCACCGCCATCTCTGATTTGTGTGTGTATGTACATATGTGAAAATTATGCTTGACCAGGTTGCCCTATATAAAGGCTGGAGATCAACATCAAATGTCTCCACCTTACTTTTTTTTTTTTGTTTGTCGAGACAGGGTTTCTCTGTGTAGCCTTGGCTGCCCAGGACTCTGTAGACCAGGCTGGCCTTGAACTCACAGCAATCCACCTGCCTCTGCCTTCCGAGTGCTGGGATTAAAGGCGTGTGCCACCACCACCTGGCTGTCCATCTTATTTTTCGAGGCACGGTCTCTCACTGAACCTGTAGACAGGCTGACAGAGGACTCCCGGGCCCTCCTGTCTGGACTTCCAGCATGAGTGCTTTGGATGCGCCACACCGGCTTTTCCATGGAACTAAGGTTCCTCAGGTCCCCGCGCTCATGCAGCACTTTACCCACTGAGCCATCCCCTCAGCCCCCAAGCATACCTTTAACAAGTTTTGCTGGCCCAAACTTTAATATATTTCATGTTTAAGTTTTTATCAATAGTTCAGATTAATAAGCACTAAGTGGCTCCAACTTGTAATCCCAGCACTGGAAAGGCTGAGACAAGAGGACTGTGGAAGTTTGAGGAGAGTCTGAGCTACATAGTTCTAACCTAAGCTACATATGAATCTCACTCAAAAAACAAAAGTGGTTTAAAATCTCAGACTAGTTCATTATAACTCTATACAGTACTCTGCTAACCGCCCTGTTATTGACTGAGCATCTTTCTAGAGGGGTGGAGGTATGACAGTGGCAGGGCACTGACATGGCGTGAGTGAGGCTTGGGTTTGACTCAGCGTGACAGACAAAACAGAATGCCTCTCCTGTCGGCTCTTTCTTTAAAGTAAATAAATAAATAAAAGGAAAAGGCAAAAAAATATTTGTTTTTTGTTTGTTTGTTTTTTGTTTTTGTTTTTGTTTTTGAGACAGGGTCTTTCTGTGTAGCCCTGGCTGTCCTGGACTCACTTTGTAGACCAGGCTGGCCTTGAACTCACATTGATCCACCTGCCTCTGCCTCCCGAGTGCTGGGATGAAAGGCGTGCGCCACCACGCCCGGCCCAAAATATTTGTTTTTATATGTATATGTCTGTGTCTGTGTGAGGGTATTTGCGCATGTGTGCCCAGAAGAGAGGGAGCCCAGAAGAGAGCACTGAGTCCCCTGGAGCTAAAGTTACAGAGCGTTGTGGGCTATCTGACATGGATGCTAGGAATAGAATTCAGTTCCTCTGCAAAATCAATAATTACTTTTAACCACTGAACTCTCTCTCTCCCTCTCTCTCTCTCTCTACAGCCTCCTCCTCATCTTCCTCCTTCATATATATGTATTTTATATGTGGGTGTATGAGGGTACCTATCAGGGCACATGTGAGGTCAGAGATGTGTGAGTGTATATAGTATACATGTCAAGGCACACGTGTGAGGTCAGAGGTGTGTGGGTGTCTGGGAGTACATGTCAGGGCACACATGTGAAGTCAGAGGTTTGTGGGTGTCTGGGAGTACATATCAGGGCACACATGTGAGGTCAGAGGTGTGTGGGTGTCTGGGAGTACATGTCAAGGCACTCATGTGAGGTCAGAGGTGTGTGGGTGTCTGGGAGTACATGTCAGGGCACACATGTGAGGTCAGAGACATGTGTAGGCATACGTGTGAGGGTAGAGAACAAGTTTTAGGACTTGATTGTCCCACCAAGTGGGTTCTGGGATTAACTTGAGACACCATGCTCGGCAGCAAGCACTTTACCTGCTGTGTCATCTCTCTTGTGTTATTTCCTTCTTTCCTTTCCTTCCCCGCTCCCTCATTTCCTCTCTCTTTTTCAGATATACATGACCTGCTTCTTAGGAAATGTGTGTGGACCTTGTTCTGGGGTTTTGGGGAGGGGGATAGGTTTGTTTTTCTGTTTTGAGATAAGTTCTCCCGTAACCAAGGCTGGCCTCAAACTCACTCTGTAGCTGAGGATGCCTTTGAACTCCTCTCGGACCCCGGTTCTGTGATTTCTAGCACGCCCTACCCTGGCCAGCCGCACTTGAAATGTGTGCTTAAGCAATACAAGGGGGGATGAGCACAGCTCTTTGTCGTTAAGGAGATTGCCATTCAGTTAGAAAGATCTGAGATGATAGACAAGGCCCACTCGGAAAGTGCAAAAAAGCACTTGAAGGACCGCAACCTGTAGAGGGACTGCCAGGAATTAGTGGAGGAAGGGACTGTCTGAGAAGAGACACAAAGGATGGCTCTTTGATTAGGTGGAAATAGCCTGTATCTTCATTGTGGTGATGACTAGTTATGTAACTATGTGCGCTTGTCAAAACCCAGGTCACTTGTGTTCGAGTCCCAGCATCACCAAAAAACTCAGTCCCATGCATCTAAAATAAATAAATAAATAAATTAGAAGCCGGGCGTGGTGGCACACGCCTTTAATCCCAGCACTCGGGAGGCAGAGGCAGGCGGATCGCTGTGAGTTCGAGGCCAGCCTGGTCTACAAAGTGAGTCCAGGACAGTCAAGGCTACACAGAGAAACTGTCTCGAAAAACCAAAAATAAATAAATAAATAAATAAATAAATAAATAAATAAATTAGGACCAGCAAGACGGTTCATGGGTAATGGCGCTTGCCATGATAGCCAGACAGCCTAAGTATGTTCCCAAAACCATCTAAAGGTGGAAAGAAAGATCTGATTCCTGAGAGTTGACCTCTGACAGCCACAGGTATGCTGTGACATGGACATGTATACACACCCATGCACACATGCGCATGCACACGCTCACACACATGTACACACACATGCGTGCGCGCAAACACACACACACAACCACCACCACCACTCAAAACAACAACCACAAGATTTAATATAAAAATTCTTTATTTATTTACTGAGACAGGGGTTCTCTGTGTAGCTTTGGGTGTCCTAGATCTCCTTGTGTAGATCAGGCTGGCCTCGAACTCACAGAGGTCCACCTGCAAAGCTGGTGTTGGGATCAAGGGTCTGCGCCATCACCCCCAAGGAAATTGTAATTTATTTCTATATAAATTGTATGCTATTGAAAAGCAATAGGCTTGGGCTGGAGAGATGGCTCAGAGATTGAGAGCACTGGCTGCTTTCCCAAAGGTCCTAAGTTTAATTCCCAGCAACCACATGGTGGCTCACAACCATCTATAATGGGATCTGATGCCCTCTTCTGGCCTGCAAGGTGTACACACAGGCAGAGCACTGTATACATAATAATAAATAAATAAAAATCTTAAAACAAAAAACATGCAGTAGCCTCAGAGCCAAACAGCAGCCATCTCCTCACATTCATCTGTGCCTGCTTGCAGAAAGGTCATCACTGTTTGGCCCTCTGACTGTTTGGCCTTCCTCCTAGGGTGGAGGGGGTTCGGGAAGCCATGGGAGGCCAGCCTAAGGATCCAGACCCTCTCCAGCTACTCGTATGCAATTTTTCCCTAATTGCATGTTGCCTGGGTGATCTCAGGGAGGGTCTAAAGTGTACATATAAGGGTTGGAAGACTAGGGTAGGGGGCTCCGTCTATGTAGCTAGTGGGGAACCATCATCCGTGCCAGGTGAGGACTTTTCCAGTGCAGCTTTGCATCTGCCATCCTGTCAGTACCACTCAGCCATGCTAGTAAGTCAGTCCAGGAAGTAAGAGTGAACATTAGTCAGTGGGACCTTAGAGGGAGGCGGGGTGAACATGGCCTAGTGTCCCCAAAGGAGCAAATGTTTGTAATGTCCGTCAGCTGTTAGTTATGAGTCAGACATTTAGAAAATGGTAAGAGGTGAGTGATGGTACAGAAGAAAACGGTTTCAGTATTTTCAGCTAGGTCACTGTTATGAACAAGGTTGGCAAAAAAAAAAAAAAAAAAAAAGACAAATCTGGATCACTGACAGACGTTGGAGAGAAGGTGCCATTTAGCTTGGAATGTACACACTGATTTGAGAATTACTGGTCACGGGGTCTTTGGGAGCTAAAGTGGGAGACGTCTGGTTTAGATGAGATCATGAGGCACCCCTGGTGCCTACTAAAAAGTTTAGACCAGTCAGCAACAAGCAAAGCAACGCCAAGTGGAGGAATGGCGGTTGGTGAGCCCAGCACTCGGAAGCTACGTGGAGCCTGCAGGTAGGAAGATCGCTTTAACTGTTAACAAGTAGTAATTAGATTCCTTAAGGTAAGAGCTGTGTGTCCAGTCCAAGGGCAATCTACCCAGAATAGAAAGGAGGGGGAGATTCCTAAAGGAGATAGAATCTGCCTGGTTGCAGGGACGGGAGGAGCTAAGAATAACAGAACCGTCCAGCTTACCTGCCTGCCAACAGGAAAGCAGAGGGAAACAGCAGAGAAGGAAGGCTCTGTGCTCTGAGGACAGACAAAGCTGGCCGCTGTGGAATGCCAGGACCACTAGAAACCATAATCCTAATTTGGAACACACACACACACACAGAATGAGAGAGAGAGAGAGAGAGAGAGAGAGAGAGAGAGAGAGAGAGAGAGAGAGAGAGAGAGAGCACCTGGGTGCTAGAGATGAGATTCAGTGGGAGAGAAAGTTAGTACTAACATGTGCAAGACTGTTCAATCCCCTGCACCTCCCCCCACCCAAAAAAAAAAAAAAAAAAAAAAAAAAGGCCTGCAAAATAGAAGTCTATCAGAGATGAACAAAGCTAGACTTGGGCATTGGAACTCCCCTTCCAGGAAACAAGAGGCAGGAAATGCTCTTAAGCTAACTTAAGATCTTGGGGAAGACCTTTGCGGAAGCTAGGGTTGGCTTATTTAAGTAGGCCAGCTGAATTTGTTCATCCAGGTTTATTTGGAGAAGAAACAAACATTTATTATTTTTTTTCTGAATGTGCTTATGAGTATATGACTCCTGGGTACAGGCATTGCGGAGGCCAGAAGAAGCTGACAGACCCCTGGAGCTGCAGTTTTAAGCGGTTATAAGCCGCCAATCGTGGCTGTAGGGTAACGGACTGAGGCACAAGGGAAAGCACCCTGACCATGACTTGACACCAAGCCCAGGACCAGGGTCAAGAAACAGAATCCCACCAGGCGGTGGTGGTGCACGCCTTTAATCCCAGCACTCGGGAGGCAGAGGCAGGCGGATCGCTGTGAGTTCGAAGCCAGCCTGGTCTACAAAGGGAGTCCAGGACAGCCAAGGCTACACAGAGAAACCCTGTCTCAAAAAACCAAAAAAAAAAAAAGAAAAAAAGAAACAGAATCTCACCAATCCCTGAATTTGCTGCAAGACCTATAAGTTTGCTCCCACAAAAACTTCAACAATCTCAGGCTACCCCCAAAAGCTCCACCCAGCCCCCCAAGAAACCCTATATAAACCCTGTCTTCTCCTCAGTGCCCTGCTGCTTCTCATGTCCTCCCTGACACCCCCAAAACAGGCAGCCACACTCCCTCGCACTAAGTCTCTTGTGAGAGGTCTGCTGTGTGGTGTGACTCTGGTGTTTCTCGGCTCCTGACTGACAGGACACCTCTTGGAGCAGAGGTGTGACATGTATAATGGGTGCTGAGACCCAAACTTGAGACCTCTGGGGAGCAGCAAGTGCTCTTAACTGCTGGGCCAGCAGCCCAGCTGCCAAAACAAACTCTTTGACTGTCCATGACCAAAGCCAAGTTAAGGCAAGGCACACACTGGGCTGGGAGTGAGAGCAAGAGTTAACTCCTAGAGCCGGGAGTGTTGGCGCACGTCTTTAATCCCAGCACTCGGGAGGCAGAGGCAGGCGGAGCGCTGTGAGTTCAAGGCCAGCCTGGTCTACAAAGTGAGTCCAGGACAGCCAGGGCTACACAGAGAAACCCTGTCTCGAAAAACAAACAAATTAAAAAAAAAAAGAGTTAACTCCTTAAATGTCTCTTGTGCTTCAGAGAGAAGCTCTCAGCCTGGGGATGTAGCTCAGTGGAGGGCTTGCATAGCTTCTGAGGGGCCTTTGAGTTCAATCCTCAGTGTGGTCGGATTGATAGCTCTGTGAAATGGGTTGCTAGCTGGCTCATAAGCCTGTAAATCTCCCAACCTGAGAGGTGAGGCAAGAGAGTCAGAAATTCAAAGTCCCATGCTTGCTTTGGCAGCACAGAAATTAAAATTGGGAAGACACCGAGATTAGCAAGGCCCCTGCACACGGATGACATGCAGATCTGTAAAGTGTCCCATATATTTTTGTCTGTGCAGTTTTGTTCAGGTAACCGCAGAACCTGGAAAAGCTGTTGCTGATGCTAATTCAGAACATAATGCTATTATTAGTCCTACATATATTATACACATATGTAAATGCACACATATAATTACATATTTCATATGTAATTTGAGATTTTGGAAACTTTCACTTTGGTGGCTGAACTCTACGGTGGCCGTAGTGGCCATCAACAGGACTGGAGTGGCATAACTAGGGTACCCATGCCCACCAGCTAAGTTATCTCTGCCATCCATGGACTGCGTGTCTGTGGGCTGGAGAAATAGCTCACTGGTCAAGAACACATGTTGCTCATGTAGAGGACCCAGTTGGATTCCCAGTGCTCACACGGCAGTTCACAACCATCCATAACTTCAGTCCCAGGGGATCTGATGTCCTCTTCTGACCTCCATGGGCCATGATACACAGACATACATGCAGACAAAACTTTCTCACATAAAATAAAATATATAAATCTAATTTTTAAAAAAAATCTGTCCAGAAAAATAAGCTCTTGGGCAAAGGCAGACCCTTCCTCTTCTAGCTCACAATGATTGCATAATGTAGTCATTTTATTCCAATAACTCTAAGGCATAATATTTGATTTGCGAACAGTAAGTAATAGGAATGAAAAGTCTTACTGAAGCCGGGCGTGGTGGAGCACGCCTATAATCCCAGTACTCGGGAGGCAGAGGCAGGTGGATCACTGTGAGTTCGAGGCCAGCATGGTCTACAAAGCAGGTCCAGGATAGCCAAGGCTACACAGAGAAACCCTGTCTCGAAAAACCAAAAAAAAGAAAAAGAAAAGAAAGAAAAGTCTCACTGAAGTTGGAAGAAGTTCTCAGGACTCCAATGCCCCAATCACCACACCACCCAGTTTCTCCAGACAGTCCCTCCCCAACTGCAGCCTTGCCCCAGACACCTTTAACTACTGCTCACTTCCTTTTAAGGTGCTTCTCAGCCCTGTACTGCCTCCCACCTCCTCTCCAGACTTGCAGACACTCTCCTATTGCCGTGGGGAGATAGGGGAGTTCTCTTTCACCTCAGCTTCCTCCAAGATGGCGCTGACATCCCTGTACCGCTTCATCTGAGACCTCCTCACATGGAGCCGGGATGCGCTGCACCAGCCTGTATCCTTAAATCCCAATGAGAGGACAGAATACTGGTGCAGCAGAGAAACCTGGAAAGCACCCAGTACAGAACCATTGATTTGCTTTAGATAGGAAGTCAAGCGCAGTGGGAAGTTACTGGTCCTGTCTCCTGACGCCCATGCCCTCCCCGTTGTTTATAAAGGAGTATCAGAGGGCACAAAGGGGAGAGAATTTGCCAGATGTGGTGGCATGTGCCTGGAACCAATCCCTGGGAGACTGAGGCAGGAGTAGCACTGCAAGTTTGAAGCCATCATGGACCACATAGAGTTCCAGGCTTGTGAAGGCTACATCTAGAGACTTGTTTCCAACAAACAAAAAGCAATCAGGGGCTTAGTGGTTAAAATGTATGCTGAGCAAGTGTAAATACTAAATTTGAATCTCCAAAACTCATGTAAAGCTAGGCATGGTAAGCTAGGCATGGTGGCACACGCCTTTAATCCCAGCACTCAGGAGGCAGAGGCAGGCGGATCACTGTGAGTTCGAGGCCAGCCTGATCTACAAAGTGAGTCCAGGACAGCCAGGGCTACACAAAGAAACCTTGTCTTAAAACACACACACACACACACACACACACACACACACACACATACACACACACCATACAACAGAGGTCCTGTCTCAAGGTGAAAGATAGAGACCAAGACCTAAGGTTGTTCTCCAACATTCATTAAGTAAGTGGGCCACAGCACATACATACATTGCATCATGGTACACATGCACTTTTACTCACACTCACAAACATATATACATACATATCATATACAGACATACACACACACACACACACACACACA
The DNA here is from genome assembly GCA_907169655.1 of Acomys percivali. Classification (NCBI taxonomy): domain Eukaryota; kingdom Metazoa; phylum Chordata; class Mammalia; order Rodentia; family Muridae; genus Acomys; species Acomys percivali. The sequence continues at coordinate 48,936,342 of OU015747.1, read as the reverse complement.
CACACACACACGCTATATGGTAATATGAGGCCACTATTAGATCCCATAGAAACTCCTATGTTAGACAGGTGTGGTGGCTTGTATAATCCTAGAATTTGGAGAGTAGAGGGAGGAAGATCAGGAGTTCAAGGGAAGCCTAAGTTACATCAAATTTTGTCTCCTCCACCCCCCGCCCAAAAAAAAGACTGACAGTGATCTACATGAATGAGAGAGTAAGACACGGCCCAGGTTATTGCATGGGACTTTCCCCGCCCCCCTCAATCCCCCCTCCCCCCTCCAACCCCCCCCCACAAGAGACAGCGTTTCTCTGTGTAGTCCTGGCTGTCCTGGATCAGGCTGGCCTCAAACTCACAGAGATCCACCTGTCTCTGCCTCCATGATGCTGGGATTAAAGGCGTGTGCCACCACACCCAGCTCTGCAGGGTCTACAGGAGAGGTTTGCTTGGGCAGGCTTCTGTTTTGTTTGACAGATTTGTGTTACATAACCTTTTCTTTCTGTGCTGGTTCCTTCCCATGATGACTCTAATTTTAATCATATGCATACCCAATTATACATATGCTTAGGATAGCAAGTGGGGATTTTTCTTAAAATTTCACTCAAGGAGAACCAAAGCTAGAGTCCAGTGTGGTGGCTGGTCTACACCTTTAATGCCGGCATTCTGGAGCTGAGGCATGAGGCTCTCTATGAAGAGACTGAGGGAGGCCCAGAGAGGGTAAGTGTATTGGGCAAAGTCAAATAGCTCGTAAGTGATGGAGCCAGGACTCAAACTCAGCTTAGGAGCCACGTCCACCTTGTTCCCTTCACTCTTCCCTCGTGTGACTGAGACACTGTGGTTTAATCTGGACCAACCCTGTGTGCAGGAGACAGAGCTGCAGCAGCAGGAACAGCAGCAGCAGGCCCAGCTCCAAAGCATCGCAGAGAAAAGACAACAATGTGGTACCTATTGGCAAGCCTGCCTCAGAGCACTGCGATGCCGAGGAAGGAGAGGATGGTGGAGATGATGAGGACAGTGATGAGGAGGAGGGCATGCAGGACATGGATGAAAGGATGGCTATAAAGAGTCAGCTGACAATGGAGGGGTCAGTGAGGTGACATGGAAGGCAAAGGACAGGATCAGCACCAGTGGGTGATCTAGGAAGATAAGCCAAGGTGGCCTCAGGGTGATTCCAGGCCACGCCAACCCATTTTGCACCCACAGCCTCAGCCCCTCAGCCTGAAGACACAGCTTGTGGCTGTAGTGCCTAAAGCTTTGCCTTAGGCACTTTCTCAGCTACTGCCAGGACAAGGTCTCCTTGGGCCCTTGCAGGTCATCAGTCTTCCCTTGAATCCCTGGAGCCTGAGCTCACCCCGCCTTCCTGGCTAGTACCTCATTCCTTGGTTGCCAGGTGCGGTCCCTCTCTAAGCCTTTTTTTTTTTTTTTTTTGAGACAGAGTTTCTCCATTTAGCCTTGGCTGTCCTGGACTCACTGTGTAGACCAGGCTGGCCTCGAATGCACAGCAATCTGCTTGCCTCTGCCTCCTTGAGTGCTGGGATTATAGCTGTGTGCCACCATGCCCAGCTAAAGACACAGGACTGAGCCGGGCGTGGTGGCGCACGCCTTTAATCCCAGTACTTGGGAGGCAGAGGCAGGTGGATCTCTGTGAGTTCGAGGCCAGCCTGGTCTACAAAGCGAGTCCAGGACAGCCAAGGCTACACAGAGAAACCCTGTCTCGAAACCCCCCCCCCCAAAAAGACACCGGACTGACTAAAGGGAGAAAATTTGACAAAACCTGTCTACACATGATGGCTGTCAAGGATAGGAAAACTCCACATTTGGAGGCGTGTGAGTATGTGTGAGTGTGTGTGAGTGTGTGTGAGTGTGTGTGTGTGTGTGTGTGTAGCGCCCTGCAGATTGGAGTCACAGATTTCTAGCTACACTGTGAGGAGATGGATATTGCTAAGCCCTTCCCTATGTTTGCCTGCCCCAGGGAGGAGATATTTCTAGAACTGGGTCAGAGTGGAAGGGCAAGAAAAAGAGGGGAGAGGAGTGTTGAAGCCAGGGTTACTGGCACAGGCCCATAATTCTAGTGCTTGAGACACAGAGGCAGGAGGGTCAGCATGTAAGGCCATTCTTAGCTACGCGGTGTGAGTTCAGAGCCAGGCTGCGCTATGTGGGCACCAACCAAAACAGACAGGCAAAGGTACAGTTTAAATTAATTAATTAATTGTAGATTTTATCATGATGAGGCTTCTCTGTGTAACAAGCCTGGCTTTTCTAAAGCTCGCTCTATAGACCAGTCTGACCTCAAACTCACAGAAATCCACCTGCCTTTACCTCCTAAGTGCTGGGATTAAAGGTATATGCCACCATGACCAGCTGGCTACAAAGGTGGAAATTCTTCTTCTTACTTTTTTTTTTTTCTTCTTAAAATAGAATCTTACTCCATAGACAAAGCTGGCATCAAACTCACAGAGATCTGCTTGCTTCCGCTGAGCTGAGATTAATGGCTTTTTCCACCTTTTCTTTGCTTCAAGAAGCTCAGTCAAAAAAATCTTATCAGGAAGAGCGCTTTTGCATCCCCCAAGAACCTGGTGTGTATCTGTTTATTGATCCACCCTACCATCCATTGGTTATATACTGAGCATATCACAACATTGAGATACATCAGTGATCAAAGCTCACTGGGTCTGTGGGAGAACATAAACTGATGAGAGAGAATCATCTAACAGTTTCTTTCTTTTTTTTTTTTTTTTGGTTTTTCGAGACAGGGTCTCTCTGTGTTGCCTTGGCTGTCCTGGACTCACTTTGTAGACCAGGCTGGCCTTGAACTCACATTGATCCACCTGCCTCTGCCTCCCGAGTGCTGGGATTAAAGGCGTGCGCTACCAGGCTTCGCTCAAATATTTTTTAAAGTACAAAATATCACTGATTTCCAGCATGGGTTAAATTACAGCTTCCTGAGAAGGGCAAAGAGGAGGAAGAAGAGGAGGAGGAGGAGGGACACTAAATATGCATATTAGTTAGATGTTAGTATTAAAAATATAGCCAGATGTGATGGTGCACACCTTTAATCCCAGCACTAGGGAGGCAGAGACAGGCAGATTATTATGAGTTCTACAAAGTGAGTCCAAGACAGCCAAGGCTACACAGAGAAACCCTGTCTTGAAAAAAAAAACAACAACAACAACAAACTAAAAAATATCTCCCCCAGGTAGGCTCAGTGGCATATGCCTGTAATCCCAGCACTTGGGGAGGCAGAAGCAGGCGGATCTCTGTGAGTTCGAGGCCAACCTGGTCTACAAAGTAAGTCCAGGACAGCCAAGGCTACATAGAGAAACTGTCTCAGAAACCAAAAAAAAGAAAGAAAGAAAGAAAGAAAGAAAGAAAGAAAGAAAGAAAGAAAAGAGGGTCTGGAGAGATGGTTCAGCGGTTAAGGGCTTTGTCTACTCTTCCAGTGAACCTGGGTTCAGTTCCTAGCACCTACATGGCAGCTGACAACTGTCTGTAACTCCAGTTCCAGAGGCTCTGACACCCTCACACAGACATACAGGTAGGCCAAACACCAAAGTACATAAAAATAAAAAGCTAAGGAAGGAAAGAAGGAAGAAAAAGGAAGGGAGGAGGAGAGGGGAGAAGGGACAGGGAAGGAGGAGATAGGGGGAGCCGGGAGGGGAGGTGGGGCGTTTCCCCAGACTTCACCAAAGCAGCATGTTGGGTAAAATTCAGTTTATTGCTTATGTGGCAAGACAGAACACTGTCTAGACAGTCTTTGCAGCAGCTGAGAGCAGGTGAGGGCAAGATTGGGCTCTTCTTCAAAACCAGAGTTTAAGGTGAGGGTTTTAATGAGGGAGTGAGGAGCGGCTGCATGGTAGCGCATGCTTCTAACCTCAGCCCTTGGGGAGCAGAGGTGGAAAGGTCATGGCAAGTTAGAGGCCAGCCTGGCCTCACAGTCTCACAGTCAGGGTACCGGTGACCTACAAGGGAAAGTGTATCTCAAAAAACCACGCACACACACACACACACACACACACACACACACACACACACACACACGCATGCAAAGGGTCCAGAGAAGCCTAGGTTAGCATTTTATGCAGGTTACCTGTGAACTGGTAGGACTGGGTTCAGTGAGGGGAATCTTGGTAAAAGTATTATCTTCTTGATGCTTTAGTTTCCAGAGTTAGTGGGTCCTCCTGGAAGTCCCTGGAATCAAACAACGCAGTTAGTCACAACTTCTCTTCCTGGGTCAGAGTTTCCTAGAATAGTGTTCATCTCGATGGAAGCGTCAGATAATAGATTCCTGTTAAATTAACCATGAAGATGGCCCCCATGAGCATATGAAAAAAATGTTCTCTCTCCTTGAGAGAAAGGAAGTTAACTGCCAGCGGCAGGGCTGTAGTTCTGCTTACAAAACATGCTATGAAAAAATAAATAAATAAAAAATAAATAAATAAAAAAACAAACAAACAACAAAAAAAAAAACCAAAATATGCTATGAAGAAAATAAAGTGCTATGGAAATACATAACCAGGGCATCTCACTCTCTCTCTGCAGAAGCCAACAGAAAGAGCCTGTGTGAGAACCGAGGGCAAAACAATATTTGCTTAGATGAAGGACCGGAGAAGTGCGAGTGCGAGGCTGAGAGAGCATGTGCAAAGGTCCTGCGGCAGAAAGGAATCTCTGTTTGAATGCGTTGACTGATCAACAAGACAGGAAAGGGAAGAGATGCACTACAAGGGTCAATGGGGGGGAGAGCCTTATTGCAGACTGCTACTGTGTTTCACAGTGACTGACCCCTCCCCTTTCTTCCTCCCTCTCTCCTTCTTTCTTTTCTTTCTTGAAAAGTTCTCAAGTAGTTGCAGTTAACTCCTGATCCTCCTGCTGCTGCCTCTCCCACCCCCACCCCCACTCCCAGCCCAGGCAGGGTCTCTCTGTGTAGCCTTGGCTGTCCTGGAATCCCTTTGTAGACCAGGCTGGCCTCAAACTCACAGCGATCCCCCTGCCTCTCTGGCTCCGGAGTGCTGGGATTACAGGTGTGCGCCACCACGCCCCACTGTTGCTGCTGTTTCTTGAATGTTGACATTATAAGTATGCACCACCATGCCTGAGGCAGGAAGATGACCACAGGTTTGAAACAAGCCAGGACTACAGGACTACATAGCAAGACTGTCTCAAAACAAAACAAACAACAACAACACACACACACAACCCTATATGTTCTGCTGTGAGATCTGAATATTTTATTTTCAGAAACATGACCAAACCCCTAAAAGTTGGTAATAGACAGACAACATTCTTGTTATAAGCCTGTTTTCTTCTTAAATAAATACATTTTTCAGAATGAGTAAGCATCCGAGCCCAGCTACCTTATCAACATCAGATTAAAATTCTTGCCCAACAACAGCAAAACCAGTTCCAGAGTGTCCTCTTGCCTGGGCTCAGCATGGTCAAACAGCTTGCCTGGATTCTGGTGTGAGATGTGGGTGTGCCCAGGAGGAAACAAGGAAGCCACAGCAGCACCGAGAGCAGGCAGCGCTTTAACTTGGGGTGTAAGGTGTCCTTTGCGTTGATAAGTTTGGTATAGTCATTCATTAGCTCTCACAGGCACCTTCCTGATGCTTGTAGGTTCAAGCAGCTCTGATAAAACTTTAGGTAAAACCATGTTGAAAGCTTTTAACCACAACTAAATTTAATCTATGTTGTCTTTAAGTTCTTTGTAAGCAAATACCCTTTCATCCCATAAACTGTAAAGAGCTCCTCCCCTCCTCCCCCCTAAACCCCCCTTCCTGTCCACGCCCCCAGCCAGCAGAACAGTTTGGTTTTTATGGACAGGGAAGAGGTGAAGAGAGAAAAAAGACACAAAGAGCACTGACTTTACCTGCGTACCAAGGGCAGGGGAAACAGCTGACTTCCTGTCTTTTCAGGTGTTGTCTTCTTGTGAGAGGATTAGGGCAAGGTGGGGGAGGGGTGTGATTCATTTTATTTCTCCAGTTAAAGTGAGTTTGTTGAGATGTAACAAGAATAAATTAATTAAAAAAAAAAAAGTAGAAAAAAAAATAAAGTGAGTTTGCTTGGGAAATTCTGTTATTTGGTTGATTTCTCACACAAAGAGCTTCAGTTGGCGGCAGACAGTGCAGCTTGAAGGACACTACTTTGATTTTCTGAATCAGTTTTAGACACGGGGTTCTCAACCTGACCTTTTGACAGAGGCTGCCTAAGACCATTGGAAAACACAGACGTTTATGTTACAGTTCATAACAGTAGCAAAATCACAGCTATGAAGTAGCAACAAAAACAGCCCACTATCAACCGGCCATGGTGGCGCACGCCTTTAATCCCAGCACTCGGGAGGCCGAGGCTGGTGGATCCCTGTGAGTTCGGGGCCAGCTTGGTCTACAAAGTGAGGCCAGGACAGCCAAGCCTACACAGAGGAAGCCCTGTCTCGAAAAAACCAAAAATAAATAAGTAAATAAGTAAAAATCGATATGAGCAATTTCATTCTAAAAGAGCTAAATGGTAACACCGGTGGAAAATCGTTTCTACCTCTTCCAGAGACCCAGGAGCCTGGCCTAGCACACAGGCCTCGCCCTAATGCTCTAGTGGCTCCTCAGAGGAACAGGACCTTTGGTCTCCGGGTCCATCCATTCTCATTCAGAAGCAAGCGGCGCCTGGACCAGCCTGCCGGACACTGAACAACAACCAACCAACAAAAAAACCCAACTCCAATTCGTGTTATCTATATGCTGACTCACAGCCTGCCCCTTAAATAGAACTGGGTCCTCCCCGCCCCCGCCCCTGCTCAACGGCATCTATTGTGGAGGGTGACACCCCCAGAATTCTACCACAGTTTTTAAGAGTTCTCTCCAATGGCTTCCAGCCTAGGCTGTTACTATTGGGGTTGTGGGGGTAGGGCATGTCATAGACGTCTTCCGAGTCCCTCTTTCTCAACTCCGCATCACAGTCATTGATAGCGCTGTGAAAGCAGCTTGCTTTCTCTTGATGGCTTCCACGTAGCTTCTGGCACTACGTCGGCACGGACCATGAACAGGGCTCCAGGCGGCAGCATTGCCCATGGACGTCCACATGGCTTCAGGCTGCGGCATCGAGCAGAGACATCCCTGTGGCTTTCTGTTGTAGCGCGGGCCACGGACATCCATACAGACCAGGCCACAGCAAGACCACAGAGGCTCCTGTAACGTTCACTTAACATATGTTTTCTGCCTTGAAATAGTTAAGCGGAAGATGGGTTTAATACTGGGTGATCAAGTGAGACGCTTTATGCAACGATATCCTAAATTCTTATATATTTATTTTGATGCAGGGTCTCTGTTGTAATATACCTATATAAATAGAGATGCCACACAGCACATCTGGTATGAAGAGATCTATTTGGGAGAAGGGAAGGGAAGGGGAGAGGAGTTGGAGCCTGAGTGTGTTGCAGTTATTGTATCTGTAAGGCCTAGGAAGCCATTAGCTGACACGATGAGACTGAAGGGTAGTTCAAAGCTGCAAGCACTACGCTGGGCAGAATCTAAACTGCTACTAATCTACTAGTAAACTGAAATAAACTACTCTAATCCTATGTCCTCATCACCTACTACATCCCAAGCACTTGCCAATCTGACCCTCCTAGGGCAGCTTTTCTCCACCAACTGGCCACTCTCAACTGTCAACTCCTGGCTCCTCCTCCTCTCCTGGAAGCCCCGCCTTCCACTTCCTGTCCTTCTGACCAGCTGATTGGCTAAACCGTGCTTTCTTGACAACTGCTACATCCACTCAAGGCATTCTTCCACATAAGTGGGCCATGAGGGGAGGGAGGGAGGGAGGGAAAGAAAGGGGGGGGAGAGCAGCTGAAGTACGTGTGGTGCACACCTGGTGGTGGCAGGTGATGATGGCAGATGATGATGGCAGGTAATGATACAACCTAGAAGTGGGTTAGTGGGAGTATACAACATTACACTCTCACTATGTCACCCTAGCTGTCCTTAAACCCCATGTGTAGACAGACCAGGCTGGCCGTTAACTCTAGAGATCTGCCTACCTCTGCTTCCTGAAGGAAAATTAGACCATGACTGTTCCTAGATATGGTTGAGGAGGAGGTTTTTATTGTAGATCTGAAAGAGAATTCAACCAGAGGCATCTGGAAGAGTCCAGGGCAAAGAGGCAAAGTAGAGGATTGAACATGGCTAGCAGAAAAGACTAGGGCCATGGGGGGTGGAGGTGGGGAGCAAAGGAGGAAGAAAAGAGAGAGGGTCATGAGAAGGGACCAGGAGCCGAGAGCAGAGCACAGAGAGGACAAAGAGAAGAACCAAGAAGGTGCAAGGCAAAACAGGACAGGGCTAGAGGCTGAAGAGGTGGCTCCATGGTTAAGAGCACTGCCTGCTCTTCGAAAGGACCAGGGTTCAATTCCCAGCACCCATACGGTCACTCCCAACTGTCTGTAACTCCAAGATCTGACATCCTCACACCAATGCACATAAATTAAAATTAAATTAAAAAAAAATTTTTTTAAGTGCAGGGCTATATAAGAAAGAGAAGCTGGAGGAGAGGAAGTGGAGCCGTAGGCTGGAGAGGTTTAGGGTAGAGGCAAGATGAGAAGAACTGAGGGTAGCCTCACGTACTGAGTGAGCCTAGAGGGCAGCGTGTGCTTTGGCACGCTAGAAGACATCACGCTTGGGCAGTTGTCCTCGGCTCAAGGCCTGACATTCCAGCCTTTGCGTTGATGACGAGGGGGTGACAGAATCTATCCTATAAACTGCTTCTTAGCTGAAATTGAGGCATCGTTGTTGGGGTGGGCTGGAAGGCTGGAATGTTGGTCAAAGGCTGGGCCGGGAGAGAGGAGTGCTTGAGGGACATTTGTTTCACTTGCTGCCCAAGTTCTGGGGGGCCACCCAGGGCAAGTGGGGAGCCACTGGGGAGCATCTGGGATGCAGGTTCCGAAGGAACACCTGAGGCTGGCACATTGCAGGCAGCTTTGGAGCAGTTTGCACTCTTCAAGCTGATTAGAAATCTACTCAGACAGATAGAGACAGAAGGTAAAGCTAAAAAACTTAGTGGGGCCGGGCGTGGTGGCGCGCGCCTTTAATCCCAGCACTCGGGAGGCAGAGGCAGGCGGATCGCTGTGAGTTCGAGGCCAGCCTTGACTACAAAGTGAGTCCAGGACAGTCAAGGCTACACAGAGAAACCCTGTCTCGAAAAACCAAAAAAAAAAAAAAAAAACTTAGTGGGAAATACTTGCCTTGGGTGTACTGCTGTGACCTAAGCGATGGATGCCACCAAGGCACACCATGTGACAGATCACATATGGGCGGTTTATTGGGGAGGGGGTATATGGAGGCTGCCTCTGGGCTAGGGTGAGGGGAGAGAATAGGGGGTGGCGGGGGGGGCAGGGGGAGGGGAAGGAGGGATGTAGCATGGGGAGGATATGCGACTCATGGTCACAATGGGAATGTGTCACATCTTGGTGGCTGGTGATGACATATCCTGCTGCCATCACGCCCGGCCTCCCCAGGGATCATTTGTGCAGTGGCAGAAGCTGTTACCATATGTGAGATCTGGAAACCGAGTGTGCCATCTTTTGGTCATTGAGCCGTACTGAGACCTTTTTCAGTTAAGACATCAAGGCTTTAATAAAATCTCTGTGTCCGAGGAGGAAGAGAGGAAGGATCATATGTGACCCAGGATAAAGACAGTGGAACTTCCAGGAGGGAGCTGAAAGGCAGAAGGGACAGGGTCGCAGATAGGAACTCCATCTGAGGGGCCGTTTCAATATCTTAGAGGCCCAGGAGGGCATAAGGAAGCTGTGGTGACTTAGGAGGCAGCTATACTAGGGAGAGGGGAGAAAAATCCAGGAGGGAGCTGTGAATACGTGGAGAAGGAGAAAGAGTGAGGGAAGGGCTAAGTGTCCTGGTGACAACAATTTCAGTCTGGGGCATCCCCAAGGGGACTCAGAGACTTGTCAGAGAGTAATGTCCCAAATCACAGAGGAGAGGTGTCCCTGAGTCACATGTCAATGAAAGCTTGCTGGGCCCTGGCAGTCCATGCCGAAAGTGAGTCAGGAGCAAAGGTACTCACATTTGCCTTCTCTGTGTGGTCTGTGCTTTTCCACCGACAAGTGAATGTGGAGCATTGATAGTGAGCATTCCAAGAGACAGGGGTCAGCCAGCACAGGGGTCAGCAGGAACTTCCATTGTTCCGTTGGTCAGAGCAGTCACAGGGTCCTCCCAGATCCAAAAGAAGGAGAAATGGGCCTTAGCTGTTTATTTATTTTCAATTAAGATAGGGTCCTATGTAGCCCAGGCTGGCTTTGAATTTCTGATCCTGTTACCTCCACCTCCCAAATGCTGAGATTACAGGCAGAGGCCAGTATACCTGACTCTAGGCATGTCAGGCAAGTGTTCTGCAGCTGAGCTCCACCCCAGCTCTAAGTTTTGCTTTTGTTTTCTTGAGACAGGGTTTCTCTGTGTAGCCTTGGCTGTCCTAGACTCACTTTGTAGACCAGGCTGGCCTCGAACTCACAGCGATCCGCCTGCCTCTGCCTCCTGAGTGCTGGGATTAAAGGCGTGTGCCACCACGCCCGGCTAGTATGTTACATTTTTGACCCAAGTGCCAATTCTTTCCATTTATATAGCTATCCGAGGAAAGAAAGGTAAAACCAGCGTTTGTAGATTTTGGCCAGAAAGTTTTGTTTTGAGACAGGTTTTCATGCTGTAGTCCACACTGACCTTGAATTCATCATGCAATCCAAGCTGGCCTCTAATGGGATTAAAGGTGTTTGCTCTCTCTTTATAACTACTAACCCCCAAACAGACAAACGTCTTTAAACAAAAGGACTCTCTAATCAGTTGTTCAGATCTATGCCTTTGGCTAGGTGAGGCCAGGATGGGGGGTGGGGACACCCTGGGGATCAAGAATCAAGAGTATCATCAGAGAAGTCGGGGAACAGGCCTAGGTTAGTCCCATGCCTTCCTGTGGAACAGGAAGGTCGGCTCCTGTCATATCTCAACCAACCTGACTCACCTGTGAGGCAAGAAGGGTAATAATAACACACTAAGTCCCAGAACGGGAGACAGGAAGGAATGTGGAGGCACCGGAAACGGAAGATACTCCTAAGTGAGGAGACCGGCAAGAGTACAGCGGGCACCTCACACAGTGGAAATAAGAGTCCTATCTGACAAGAGCCGAGGACGCTAGCAGGGCAGAAGGAAGTCAGGGCCAAAGGCAGCAGTGGCTCTGTATCCTGACGCTCGCTTCCGAAGCCGAGCGACCGAGGACAGGCAGCATCACCGTCTACTGCTAAAAGCATTTGCTAGGACAGAAGGCAGACCGCTGTAGCTTGTCACTGCCGCAGCGCTGCTCAAACTAGCTCAGCCTAGGGCAGCTTCATCCATTTCCAACCCACTGGGAACTAACAACTTCTGCTGAATGAAATGAAAAGAAAGAGCTAGAAAAAGAATCACATGCTTGAACCGCAACAGCTTCCCAGGAGTCCTGTCAATTTCTGTGCCTTTGTGGTGATGGGCCGGTTACAATTTTCTCAATGGGGGTACTTAATGGGCCCACCCTGAGCAGTGCTGTCCTGTGAGGCTCTGAGAAAAAGAAGCTTCTTACTACTTGGGTGGTCTGTAAATGACAGCTACAGAAGGGAGGAAATTCCTTATCGGCTAAAGTAAGGGCGACGCTGCTCCTAGGTGTTGCTGCTCCTAGGTGTGGTTGAGGAGAAGTTCTTTGGTTTGGGGGGTTTTGTTTTGTTTTTTGTTTTTGTTTTCCCAGACAGGGTTTTTCTGTGTAACAAACACCCCTGGCTGTCCTGGACTCCCTTTGTAGACCAGGCTGGCCTAGAACTCACAGAGATCCACCTGCCTAGCTCAAGCAGAAGGTTTTTTGTTTTTTTGTTTTTAATGTAGCTATAAGGGAGACAACAGTCAGAGAAGCATCTGGAAGAGTCCAGAGTAAACATGGCCAGCAGAATAGACTGGGCAATGAGAGAGGAGGGCAGGGAGAGAGAGAAAGAGGAGAGAGATGAGAGAAAAGATGAGAGAGGAGAAACAGACCGAGAGAGGAGCCCAGGAACCAAGAGAGGAGAAAAAGAGGCAACAGATTGTGTGGCCAAAACGCGAGGGTTATATAGGGATCGGAAACTTAGGGGCTGGGGAGGCTGGGGAGGCTGGGGAGGCTGGGGAGGCTGGGGAGGCTGGGGAGGCTGGGGAGGCTGGGGCAGCGGGATGTGAGTGTGAGAAGTGCTGAGCGGAGCCAAGCCTCTATAACAAGTATTTATGATGCTGGCTGAGCCTGGTGGCCAGAGTCCATTTTGAAAGGCTAATAGGCACAACTGTTAGCTTCTTTGAGACCCAACGCTTATTCCATTGTTTAGTATTAAGAGAAAGGCCATTCAGCTGGGCATGGTGGCGCACGACTATAATCCCAGGAGACAGAGGCAGGTGGATCGCTGTGAGTTCGAGGACAGTCTGGTCTACAAAGCGGGTCCAGGACAGCCAAGGCTACACAGAGAAACCCTGTCTCGAAAAACCAAAAAAAAAAAAAAAGAGAGAGAGAAAGGCCATTCATCTCCTGTGAGTCACTATGTGTTTCTCCATCAGAAAGGATTGGCTCATCCTAAGTCAACATATTTGGGTGATTTCAGTGGAATAAATCAGAACAGGTGGCTTATATAGAGAGTAAAATGGAGTGTCTCATACTTCAGAAACCAAGGTTTTTTTCTTAGGGGGTTATTCTTTTTTTTTTTTTTTTTTTTTTTTTTGGTTTTTCGAGACAGGGTTTCTCTGTGTAGCCTTGGCTGTCCTGGACCCGCTTTGTAGACCAGGCTGGCCTCGAACTCACAGTGATCCACCTGCCTCTGCCTCCCGAGTGCTGGGATTATAGGCATGTGCCACCAAGCCCGGCTTTAGGGGGTTATTCTTATTAATTGATAATTCGGTCGAATAGTTAATCTAGAGTGTGGATCCTCAAAACCTTTGGACAGCCAACTAGAGATCTGGCACCTGCTGAACACTGAGACAGGTGTGCCTGTTTCCCAAGACACCACTCCAAAGACAGGTATCTAGTCAGGCTGGCAAGAGAAGGAATCAGGTTGCTCTGCATTTTGGGTTTAATGAGACACGAAGGATCTCCATGAATAACACAGACAATTCATGAAGTCATTAAATCTTTTT
>OU015747.1:48907100-48917784 GCA_907169655.1 Acomys percivali | reverse complement strand
ATAGATAGATAGATAGATAGATAGATAGATAGATAGATAGATAGATAGATACATACATAGATACATAGATAGATACATAGATAGATACATAAATAGACAGACAGACAGACAGACATGTGATGCTCAGTCTCCCCATTATCCTTTCTCTCCTACCTGGTGTTGGGGTGTCGGACAGGAAGTAGAGGTTTAAGAAACCCAAGTAAAATAGTTTTTAAAAGGCACTTACAGAGATCCGCCTGCCTCTGCCTCCCGAGTGCTGAGGTGAAAGGAGTGTGCCACCACCACCCAAGCTGAGAGTAACAATTGCCTACTAAGCCACTCAGGGCTGTAAAGTGAGACCCTATCTCCAAAAAAAGTTTGTGTTTTTTAAAATTAACTTGCGTCTGGTTTATTAAGTTCACATTATAGGCTGTAAATCTAACTAGGAAGGCTATAAATCTTACACTCAGCATTATTCAGTGTTATTTTTCTGTTCCATCCTTTAAGGCTTTTTTTTTTTTTTTTTTTTGGTTTTTCAAGTCAGGGTTTCTCTGTGTAGCCTTGGCTGTCCTGGACTTGCTTTGTAGACCAGGCTGGCCTCGAACTCACAACAATCCACCTGCTTCTGCTTCCTGAGTACTGGGATTAAAGATGTGCTGCTACCAGCTCCTCAGGGAGGAGGCTCCTTCATGGCTCATTGTCCTGAAGTACAGTGCCCTTAGGGCCCACGATGCCCCATTTTTCTCCTGACTTTCCTTGTAGTTCCTGGTTACTAGGAAGTTTTCCCTTTGTTGGGCTCCTCTCCTAGGATCGTATGGTCACCAGCCTGGGGCACTACTTGGAGTTGGTGGAAGTTTTGGGCCCTAGTGATCTCAGAGGGACATTGGACTTGTAGCCTTTTCTATATTCTCTCCATGGCTCTGTGAGGGTGCTACGTGACATTGCTCCTAGAGAGATGTGAACAAATATGTACTCATCGCAAATAGGAAACCACCAAAGTTTAACTTACCGAACCATTGGTGCTTTACTGAAGTTACAGGAACCTGTCTGAGAGGTTAGTTACAGGAGAAGAAATAACTTAAAGCTGCATCATTGAGCCCACACCAGCATGCATGACATCCCCTCAAAGCTAGCAGCCTGGCACATACAGCACAACCTATAAGCAGCTCAACAGGATGGCGAGTATCGTTTCTAGGTAATTCAGATAGTCCAGGCAGCTTGGTTGGTCTCTACTTCTCCGAGACCATTCAGATAGTCCGAGCCGTCTTTTGGCAGTTCAGCTTGCCTGGCCATGTCTCTCAGCAGCCCTTATTGCTTACTTATACTTGGGGAGGGAGGGGCTAGTGAACGTAGTCAGTTTCAGGGACTTCCTGAAGCCTTTGAATTGTTGACTTTCTGCGCTTAGTGAACTTTCACCTACCCTTAAAATAACTTGCTGTTTTATTTCCCCTTTAACATCCCGTGGGTTTTTTTTTTTTTTTTTTTTGAGACAAGGTCTCTCTGTGTAGTCTTGGCTGTTGGCTCTGTTTCTTAACAATTAAACTTTATTATACAACCCAACTAGCTTACACAAGAAGGAAAAAAGGTTAAAGGGACAAAAGAGTGAACCTTCCGGTATTCGCTCCACGGGATGAGTCCTTAGGTGTCTCTCAGGCCCGCGTGATAGTCCAGCCTGTTCGCTTTCTCCACATGCTCTCCAAAACCCCTGGCTGAATCTGTTGTTTTTCTCTTCCCCACCTGCCTGAGTCACATGGGAAGGGCGGTCTCCTTCTCCCGTTGAGGGTCCATTAGGAAAACAATAGCCCAGGTGGGGTTCCCAGGTCGGCTTCCTGAATTCCAGGCCCAGACTGGCTCCTCTCAGTCTATCACAAGGTATTCATGGGGTGCCCCAAGGGTAAAGCCCGCCAAGACTGCTTCCACCTGTGACAAAGCTTAATCTTTCCCACACTTGGCCATTCTGGACTCCCTTTGTAGACCAGGCTGGCCTTGAACTCACAGCGATCCGCCTGCCTCTGCCTCCTGAGTGCTGGGATTAAAGGCATGTGCCACCACGCCCAGCTCATCTCGTGTTTTAACAAGCTTCTATCCAAGATGGAAGGTTTTAATCTAGAGGAAGCTGTGACAGGACAGAGGAGAGTAGACTTTTAGACTTCCTCTATGACATGCTCAGAATATGATGTGCTGTTTCCACCACAGACCCAAAGTAGCAGAGCTAACAGACCGGAACCATGAGATAAAATAAAGTTTCCTCCTTTTAAGTGCTCTAATGCATTTTGGCAGTGGCGGGAAGCTGACACCACGGGAACACAGATGCAAGCATTTTAACAATAAAATAACACATCATAGGTTTTTAGTCAAGGAAAGTGACTGTCCCAAGGCTTTCCAGTGATGGGAATGGGACTGGGTGGGTATCAGAGCTTTTTTTTTTCTTTTTGGTTTTTTGAGACAGGGACTCCCTTTGTAGCCTTGGCTGTCCTGGACTCCCTTTGTAGACCAGGCTGGCCTTGAACACACATCGATCCACCTGCCTCTGCCTCCCGAGTGCTGGGATTAAAGGCGTGCGCCACTATGCCCGGCCCTGGGTATCAGAGCTTTATTGGGCCCCTTTAGGAGGCAGATGCCTTCTGGGAATTAGAAAGAGGTCACATTGGGCTCCAGTCCAGTCCAGTTCAGTCAGTCACACTGTCACCCTTCCTTGCTCCTGCCCTCAAATGTCCAACTTAAGTGAAGAGCTTATTTGCCAAATGCTGCACAATGCCTAATGAACTTTGCTTCCACCCACATCAGTCCCTGAGCCTTGGCTACTGTTATGAACAAAGAAAGACAGGCCAAGGGAAAAAAAATCTGAACTCAGGCCAGCGAGATAGCTCAGCAGATAAAGGCTGATAGACCTGAGGACCTGCGTTTGATCCCAGAATCCACATACTGAAAGGAGAGAACAGATTCTCTCAAGTTGTCCTCTGACTTCCACATGTGTGTTGTGGCACGCTCGTGTGCCTCCTCCCACACACAGACACTCAGATGAAACCTATCTTGGGCTTATTTCAGCCTGCTATAGTTTGTCCTTACACCCCTGATGACCTGGACCAGCAGGTTGTGTTTCAGTGACAGCATCCTTAGCAGGAGGACTAGGGGTGAGGAAATAAACTGGAACCAGGAGGTCTTGCATAAGCTGCTAGCATATGCTAAGCAAGTTTCTTTCTTTCTTTTTTTTTTTTTTTAAAGAGTTATTTATTAGCCGGGCAGTGGTGGCGCACGCCTTTAATCCCAGCACTCAGGAGGCAGAGGCAGGCAGATGGCTGTGAGTTCGAAGCCAGCCTGGTCTACAAAGGGAGTCCAGGACAGCCAAGGCTACACAGAGAAACCCTGTCTCAAAAAACAAAAACAAAAAAAACAAAAAAAAGATTTATTTATTTATTTATTTATTATGTATACATTGCTCTGCCTGCTTGTACCCCTGGAGGCCAGAAGACGGCATCAGATCACATTGTAGATGGTTGCGAGCCACCATGTGGTTGCTGGGAATTGAACTCAGGACCTCTGGAAGAGCAGTCAGTGCTCTTAACCACTGAGCCATCTCTCCAGCCCCCAGTAAGTTTCTTTTTTTTTTTTCGAGACAGGGTTTCTCTGTGTAGCCTTGGCCATCCTGGATTCACTTTGTAGACCAGGCTGGCCTGGATTCACTTTGTAGACCAGGCTGGCCTCGAACTCACAGCGATCCACCTGCCTCTGCCTCCCGAGTGCTGGGATTACAGGCGTGCGCCACCACGCCCGGCTTCCCAGTAAGTTTCTTAAGAAATATTCATCTTATATGTGGCTTGCTGGGGAAAATGAGGCTGAGTCAGGAGAAAAGCCATCAAACAATGGAACGAAGTCAGCAGCAGGAGGCCAATCAAACAGCACTGCACGAAGGGAACACAGGAAATCTAGTGCGTCACAGGTCGCGCACTTAGCAGCCTTGGGACTTGTAGGCACACAGGCCTTAAAGCGGGAGAAAAGTTGAGCTCTCAGAACCTGAAACCACAGCTCTCCGAAGGCCCTGGTCCCAGGACATTACTGGCATTGCAAATTAGGTTCCTGGCTTTAGACTAGGGACTGTGTTCCTTCTCCACATATCAGGGCCTTAGGGAAAGCCTGGCTCCTAACACCCAACACACCCTAAGAGTTGGAGGGTTAGTGTGTGCACGTAGTGGGTCTAGTGTGGTATGTGTAGGTGCATGTGCATATGTGTTTGCGTGGGTGTGGAGGCCAGTGTTGATGCTGAGTGTCTTTCCTGAGTTGCTCTCGACCTTTATCTGCTGCCCCCCCTCCAGCCCCCCCAGCCCCCACTCTCCCACCCCTCCCACCCCCACCCAGGGATTTATTTGTTTTTTGGTTTTTCGAGACAGGGTCTCTCTGTGTAGCCTTGGCTGTCCTGGACTCACTTTGTAGACCAGGCTGGCCTTGAACTCACATCGATCCACCTGCCTCTGCCTCCCAAGTGCTGGGATTAAAGGCCTGCGCCATCACGCCCGGCCCACCCAGGGATTTGGATCTTATGTGTATGAGTGTTTTGTTTGCATGTATTGTAAATGTATGTCTAAAGCTTTCAGTGGCCAGAAGAGGGTGCCAGATCCCTTGGACCTGGAGTTACAGATGGCTGTGAGGCATCATGGAGGAGTTGGGACTTGAATCTGGCTCCTCTGAAAGAGCAGTTAAGTCTTCTGCATGGCTGAGCCCTCTCTCTCCAGCCCCTCCACGTCTGTATTTAGAGACAGGGTCTTTTGTTAAACAGGAAGCTCACTAATGTGACTAGGCTGGCTGACCAACCGGCTTCAGAGATCCACTGGTCTCTGGTCTTCATCCTCACCCAGTACTGGGGTTACAGTCATGTGCTGCCATGCCTAGCTTTTTATGTGAGTTCTGGGGGCCCCAACTCATGTCCTCATGCTGTGTGAAAGGCACTTTGCCAACTGAACCATCTCCTCAGCTCCAAAGTTTCAGGGGTTTCCAGGTAGAAAATCAACCTAGAAACATGACAGTTTGTTTCTTCCACTCCAAAATTTATATTAAAACGTTTTCCTGGTGGCTGAAGAGATGGCTCAGAGGTTAAGAGCACTGACTGCTCTTCCAGAGGTCCTGAGTTCAAATCCCAGCAACCACATGGTGGCTCACAAATATGTGATCTAATGCCCTCTTCTGGCCTGCAGGTGAACATGCAGGCAGAGCACTGTGTACTTAATAAAAAATAAATAAATCTTTAAAAAAACAAAACAAACAAACAAATAAACAAAAAACAACAAAAAACTCCCAAAACATCTTCCCTAATCTCATTGCATTGGCTAAGTCTCTGCATTATTGTAGCCACCCATGATATTCTATTATTATTATTATTATTATTATTATTATTATTATTATTATTAATTTATATGAATATGGGTTTGGGTTTTTGTTTATTTGGTTGGTTAGTTTTGTTTTTGTTTTTTCAAGATAGGATTTCTCTGTGTCACACTAGCTGTCCTGGCCTCTCTTTGTAGACAGGGCTGGCCTCAAACTCATAGAGATCTCTCCTGCTTCTGCCTCCCTAAATCTGGGGTTAAAAGCATGCGCCACCATGCCTGGCCCACGTATGGGTGTTTTATTGGCATGTGTGCCTATGTACCACTTGCATGCCTGGTACCCACTGAGACTAGAAACAGGCCTTGAGTTCCTGGAACTGGAGTTATAGAGGGTAGTGAGCCACCATGTGGGTCAAATCCTGGTCCTCTGGAAGAGCAGACAGTGCTCTTAATCACAGAGCCATCTCTGCAATCCTGTGTTCCTCATTTCAAAGAATGCTTCAGTTAGTTATCTATTGCTGTGTTAAAAATAAGAAATCTCTCTTAGATGGCCATGGTGACACACACTTTTAGGCCTGACACTCAGGAGGCAGAGGCAGGCAAATCTCTGAGTTGAGGCCAGTCTGATCTACAGAGCTAGTTCCAGGATAGCCAAGGCTACACAGAGAAACCCTGTCTCAGAAAACAAAAATAAATAAATAAATAAATAAATAAATCTATATATGTATGCATGCATGCGTGTATGTATTATAAATTTTAAAAAACATCCCATTTTTTGTGTTTAATAATCCACAGGTTTGTGGATGAGTTAAATGGTATTTGGATTCCCCCCTGCCCCTCAAGACAGGATTTCTTTGTGCAGCTTTGGCTGTCCTGGACTCACTCTGTAGACCAGGCTGGCCTCTTTTTTTTTGTTGTTTTTTTTTGTTTTTTTGTTTTTTGAGACTCACTTTGTAGACCAGGCTGGCCTCTAGCTCACAGTGATCCACCTGCCTCTGCCTCCTGAGTGCTGGGATTACAGGCGTGTGCCACCACATCCTGCTGATCCCATGCTATCTTATGGCTTTGTGGGCATCAGGTACCAATGTGGCACACATGTGTGCACTCTCATGTAAAACATCCATACATAAACATAAATAAATATTTTTAAATTTAAAGGCACGAAGTGCTCTTGCATGCTATAACATAGGCAAACTATGTTACAGCAAAAATCTTGCAATAGAAATAAGCTGTCACATTTCTTGATGCAGCCATTCTCCACACTGCATCAGAGTGGTAGTCAGCACACTTCTCAGTGTAAGATGAGAGTGGAGGGCCTAGAGATATGGCTTCTTGGTTAAGAGCTCTTGTTGCTGGAAGACCTGAGCTCAGTTCCCAGGCAGCAACTGCCTGTACCTCCAACTCCCTGGCATGCAACACCCTCATCTAAACTCCAACGGCAACTGTACTCTTGTGCCCAACCCTATCCCCCCACCCCCGTATACATAATTAAAAAGAAAAATAAAACCATTTATAAAAAGGTTCCAACTGCTGGAACATTCCAACTGCCTAGTGATTTTGTACTCACAGTGCAGAACGGGGCATGAGTCATGTTTTGTGGTGACAGTGGTACAAACAGCTACTGCACCACAAGTTATGGAAGTATAGCATATACAATTATGCATAGTAAATAGCATTAGTCAATGACACATGGCTGTGTCACTGGCTTATACATTTATTGTACTATTTTATTGTTATTTTAGAGTCTGCTCCTTCTACTTATGGAAAAAAATTGCTGTAAGAGCAGTATGCCTTGTTATAGGAATAGCAGTGTCATATTTAGCTTGTCTCTTCATGCGTCCAGAAGTCACATCAAGTAACTGACTCAATTCTCTCGGTTTGTGTAAGTGCACTCTGTTGTGTTTGCACAATGACAAAGCCACCTAACCAGAACATCCCCTCGTTGCTAATACAGCGTGACTGCTCATGGTCTGTATGGAATAGATAACTCCATAGAGACACAATCTCAACTCATAGTCACTGCGTGCTAGAAGGAGGCTGAATAACTACTACTAGGTACAGGATTTTTTTTTTCATGGAGATTATAAAAACATTCTGAGATTAGTCGTGACAGTCACACAGCTATAAACACTGTATGCCTTATTTTATTTTATTTTTTATTATTTATTTTTCTTTGTTTCCTGAGTCAGAGTCTCACTATATAATCTAGGCTGACTTTCAAACTCACAATCCCCCTGCCTTAGCCCCTGGAGTCCTAGGATTATAGGCTTGACTAGTCATTGAATATTTTAAGTGGACGGGTTGAATGGTACTTGAATTTACACACACACTCGAATGTGCACATGCACATGCGTGCATGCTCACACACACACACACACACAGAGAGAGAGAGAGAGAGAGAGAGAGAGAGAGAGAGAGAGAGGGAGGGAGAGAACTGAATTGCTTCAGCATGGTTTGCTCACAGACTGACACCAAGACCCTCCTGTTTATCTCCCCTCACAGGATCCTTTTCATAAGGCTGCC
This sequence comes from Acomys percivali, assembly GCA_907169655.1. Taxonomy (NCBI): domain Eukaryota; kingdom Metazoa; phylum Chordata; class Mammalia; order Rodentia; family Muridae; genus Acomys; species Acomys percivali. The sequence continues at coordinate 48,909,964 of OU015747.1, read as the reverse complement.
CCAGTGACCAATGGCAACATCCGCTTCCCTCCTTGTGGGGCAGTTCCAGAGAAAGAGCCAGGAGGAAAGCAATACCTTTTAGAAGCTGGAAGTTATGTCACTTCCAGTGCATTTCATGTGTCAGAGCAAGTCACTAAGTATAGCCTTTACTCAAGGGAGGGATGTTCGGCTCTTCCTTTGAAGGGAGGAGTATCAAAGAATTCATGTGCATATTTTTGAACCATCATGGCTTCTAATGTCGCTCGATCACGTCACGTGGTCTCTATAATCTCTTACTTCGCCTCAATTCTTCTTTCTTTCTGAGACAGGGTCTCATACAGTCCAGGTTGATCTTGAATTTTCAATGTAGCCGAGGAGAGTGAGATCCTGCTCCTCCTGCCCCCACTTTCAAAGTGCTGGGATTATAGGCTCGTGCCACCACCACAGTAGCCTGCCTTCACCTAACAAGCAAGCGATGGCATCAGACCTAATGTGTTTCTTCCCGTTTGCTGAGCTGTCTCACTGGGTCCCATTCTTTCCTTCCTCACACTTGGAGCTGAGCACACTTGTGGTCAGAAGTGCAAGGGACAAAGTCCCACCTCGGAATCTTGTTTTGTTTTGTTTCTTGTTGTTCGAGACAGGGTTTCTCTGTGTGGCCTTGGTTGTCCTGGACTCACTTTGTAGACCAGGCTGGCCTCGAACTCACAGAGATCCGCCTGCCTCTGCCTCCCGAGTGCTGGGATTAAAGGCGTGCGCCACCACCACCCAGCACCATCTCGGAATTTTTACAAGTGCGCTCTGTACCCAGCATTCCTTTCTCTGTAGCCTGAGCTCTCCTGGGGAAGATTGTCCTTTAGGCCTCTGTCCCTCTCGCTGGTCCCATCTGGTCACTGTGAGAGAGATGTTGACTGACAGCCTACAGCTGCAGCGCCTTCAGGACCACTGTCTTGTTGGGACGCCTCCAGCTACAGACAGAAGAACTGGGTCACTGGGGCTGGGCTGGCTGGCTCCAAATGGGGCTCCTCTACCGGGAATCTTCACAGCAGCGCCCGGTTGGCTGGCTCAGACTTCCTATAATACTCCTCGTACCAGAGTCCTTCTGTTTACTTCCCATAGATGTCAGAGCTGAAACATGGCCCGAAGGGTTCCCCTGCCCAGTTCCACATCCTCCCCTTTTATCTTTTTCCAAGTATGTCCTCAAATAAATCTCTTTTGCTTCTAACTCAGTCTTGGCAGCAGCTTCCCAGAGGAGCCGGCTAACACTAGGCTCCAGCGGCCTTTTCCAACTTCCCCATTCTCCCGGGCCTTGTGCTCCCGTCCTCTTCCCCCCCTCCAGCTCTCAGAAGCATGCTCTCTCCAGGCTCTCATCCTGTGCCTGGCACACAGGAAATGCAATGACTTTTTGTTTCTGAGTGAATTGCAGGCTTTGAAGCTGGGCACAGCTCATCCCATTCTCAGAGCACAGAGCACACAGTGGCGCCTTCTGGGAAAAGCTGGGAGCGCCAGCTTTGAAGGCCAGAGGAAGACAGCATTCGGGCTAATAGAGAGGAAGATTCTGAGGTGGGGAGACTGGGGTTAGGAGAGGGGGAACATCGCAGGAAGCATCTCCAGGCCCTTCACATGGCAGGTGTGTTGCACTGTGGTTCCAGCACTTGCGCTGAGGCAGGAGGATTGATGCAGGTTGCAAGCCAGCTGGGGCTAGCAGTGAGATAGGACTCTAAACCATCTCTCAAACAAAAACCCGAAAGATACAAGTAACAGTGAGTAGCAGAGAAAAGATACATAACCAACACATCGGGAAGAACAGGTAAGGGGTTCAGTTACCCCTAAATTCACCTTTGAGTGCTGATGCAGGCTTTAGGTTTACGTTGAGGAAGAACTGGGATTAAAGGTCTGCCTCTCTGAGCAGACCTGTGCACCATGTGGGAGGCAGCTCACTATTCAGTTCTGGGCACACACAGGGGTCCAAAAAAGCTCTTATTTGTTTGAGACCCAGTTCTCAGGCGAAGATCATTCATGTTCCAAGGTGGAAACTTGGACCGATTATCTACCACCATGGAAATCGCCCTCCTCTGCAGGGTGGTCTGTCCTTCAAGGATCTGCTGTTCCTGAATCTAAGGTGGCTTCAGCGTCCGGACATCTCGGGTGTGGCATGTGGAAAAGAAAGCTGAGCTGATGTCAGGTCTTAAGACAAAAGAAAATACCACAACTATATCTATATATCTATATTTTTAAGTCAAATGCCAAAATTCTTCCTGACTTGGCTTGACGTGTCCCCACCCCCTTTTCTCTCTTTCTGCGGCTACCACTTCCTTGGGTCCACGCCTTCTTTCTCAACCTCTGCAGAGGGGTCTAGCTATTATCCCTCAGGTCAGGACCAATTTGGAAGCTACGGAGATGGGTCTTATAACATGGCACTCATCCCCTGAAGCAGCCACTGAGCTCCCCTTCTCAGCACTGGTCTGCCTCTGCTTTGACTTCCTGGAGAGTGGGATGGGGGCTCAGGGGTGCTGGGCCCAGCCAGCCCTGACTCACTCTGCCCCACTGGGCTTGAGTGCCATGTGGATTTTTACCATCCTTATGGGGCTTCAGCTTCCTTCTTTCCTCTCTCTCTCCCTCTCCCTTCCTTCCTTTCTTTCCTGTTTTTTAAAACAAGGGCTGGAGAGATGGCTCAGAGATTAAGAGCACTGCCTGTTCTTCCAAAGGTCCTGAGTTCAATTCCCAGCAACCCCATGGTGGCTCACAACCATCTATAATGAGATCTAGTGCCCTCTTCTGGCCTGCAGGCATACGTGCAGGCCGAGCACTATATACATACTAATAAATAAATCTTTAAACACACACACACACACACACACACACACACACACACACACACACACACA
>OU015747.1:48829743-48907090 GCA_907169655.1 Acomys percivali | reverse complement strand
TATCACCCCATACACCAGCCTTCCTCCTCCTCCCGCAGCTCCATTCATTGGCCCGGCACCCAGGGCCTGCTGGGCATCGCTTCCGCTCTGCTCCTGCCTCAGCAGCTGCCTCATGGGCAGCCAGAGGCAGGCATCCAGGGGGCTTTGTCTGATCAGGCTGGGCTAGGGCAGAATGGGGGTTCTGGGGGTTCTGCTGGGGGTGCTGGCTTTCCTAAAGGTTGCTCCAGGGGACTCCCGCACCCTTCACTGGGACAGTACCTCCTGCCACTTGGTCAGGCCCATCCCTGGTAGCCCGCTGGGTTCCCTGAGCTTCTTAGGCAAAGATGACCAAGGCCTGGCTCTATTCCAGGCCCTCTGGGACGCGCACCACAGGCTGCGGGTATGTATCAGGCAGGATGAACCCGAGCTCATCACAGCTTTCAGGGCCCTCTGTGCTGGTCAGCCAGCACAGCACTTCTTCATCCACATCCCTGGACCTCAGCTTCAGAGAGCACTGGCCACCTTGCAGAGCCAGTGGGAGGCCTGTCAAGGGTCTGAGGACAGCCCAACAGGAGCCAGGAAGAAGCGAGAGACGGGACTAAGTGGAGCACCCGACAGGGAGCATCTTCGAAGGAAGAGAGGCTGGACCATTCCTGGCACGCTGTGGTGTGGAGTTGGGAACTCTGCTGGGAATTCCTCAGAACTGGGTGAGCCACACGGGTATGGGTGGGTGCCTGGTGTGTGTTTATGAGGCCGAGGTTTGGGCTCCAGTCTCAACCCCATTCTCTGGGGCTGTGTCCTTGGAGAAGTGACTTAGGTACTTTGAACCTCAACTTTTTAATCTGTAAAATGGGAGTGAGCACGGACACTTAAGTGGTGTCGCGGATGGGAAGGGTCTTACTCAAACCCAGAGTCCTTAAGAATCCGCATCTGGGGCTGGAGAGATGGCTCAAAGGTTAAGAGCACTGGCTGCTCTTCCAAAGGTCCTGAGTTCAATTCCCAGCAACCACATGGTGGCTCACAACCATCTATAATGAGATCTGGTGCCATGCCATCTGCTGGCGTACAGGCATACACCCTGGAAGAATATTGTATCATAATAAATAAATAATTAAAAAAAAAAAAAAAAGAATCAGCATCTGAGAGGGACGGGCTGGGGAGAATCCAGGTTCTGTTGTTCTAAGCAACATCTACCCATGAGGTATGTTCAGATCGCAGCTCAGCACATGCAAGCTTGCAGCTTCTTGCAGCTCCAAGTTCTTTATCTGTAAGATGAAGGGCCACTTCCTTTTGGTGGGGGGGGGGGCTTCTGTGAGCTTGTGGGAAACAGCCATAAAGGGCACTACTGCTGGGGCTGTGGTTGACTACTGTGTATCTGTAAGGAATGGCTGAAAGGACTTGGCCTGAGTAGGCCAGGATGGCATCTTGGCTACCCAGTGCCTCGCTGTGCCAGAGAAAAGATTGCACCCCACTTGCCTGTCATTGCATTACACGCACTTTCATAACCTCGAGTTTCCTTTGGGTGTGAGCTTGGGAGCTCTATGAGTCAGCTCTAGTTCTGAAAACTTGTCCACGTGCCGGCGGGCAGGCTCTTCGACACTAGGCAAAGAAGGCCACAAGCCTTCATGGTCTTCTCTGAAAACTTTGGAACTGTAAGAGTCCTGTACCCAAGGGACAACTGGCCTGAGACCACCCGTGGGCTGGGCTGAGAATGTGCATTTGCCGTGCCGGGGAGACTTAGGCAATGCATGGTCTCCGGGACCCTGGCCTAGTTTATTTCCTTTCCTGTCCTTGCAGGTATGTTCCACGGCCCCGACCTCTGCTGCCGGGAACACGACCAATGCCCACAAACCATCTCACCCTTGCAATATAACTATGGCATCCGGAACTTCCGATTCCACACCATCTCTCACTGCGACTGTGACGCCAGGTTGGCAGCAGTCAGAGAGGGCCTGGGGCTCAGGGATAGAGCGGAGCTACCCCGGTTCTTGGGTGTAGGCATTAGGAACCCAGAGAGTTCTAGAGATCAGACCCCGGGGGCCCCATCTTCTCCTGACACCCTCGGTGCAGGTGGGCAAAACCGAGGCTCCAGAAAATGAATGGTCATCGATCTGGTTGGGTGGGATGCAGAAGATGCCAGAAGGTTCTCTGGGGTCCTGGGACCTGAATCCTGGTTCTGGGGAGCAGGTTTCAACAATGCCTGAGGAGCCAGCAGGACTCTATCTCCGACATCATGGGTGTGGCCTTCTTCAACCTGCTGGAGATCCCCTGCTTTGTGCTGAAGGAGAAGGAGGCCTGTGTGGCCTGGCACTGGTGGGGCGGGTATGTGGCTGCTCCACCTAAGGCCTTGCCCAGCCAGCAGGTCAACTTGAACCCCTAGACCAGGGAGGGAGAGAAGTCTGTTTGTCCCCTCGGAACCATACATTGTCATGCGTGTCCTTTCCTTAGGGCGGGGGGGGGGGCGGGGTTGGGACCTTTCTGGGGTATATCCCACAACCCAGTAGAGTGAGGGATGGGACTGGCAGAGATTTAGTCTGTAGAGATGACTCTGGGGGCTTTGGGAACAGGAATTCTGGGTCATTAATTGCCTCAAATGTCTCCCTTCAGGTGCAGGGCATATGGCTCAGTGCCCCTTGCTCAACTTCAGCCCAGGACCTACTATAACGCCTCCTGGAAAGCTGCAGCCACCTCACTTACACCCAGTCCCCTGAGCCCAGCCCCCAGCAAACACCTCCAGCAGATACAAGCCAGACACCATAGCTCAACCACCACCACCCTCCAGACCCCTGCCCTCTCCTTTAGGCCTGATATGATGCCCAGCAGAGCCCAGCCAGGAGGAGTCCCCCAGCCAGGCCTCCGGGATGGCCCAAAATATCAAGGTGAGCTTAAGCCAGGGCTTCTTTAAGGGGTAGGGTGAATGGGTGTTCTTGCCTCAGTGTGCAAATGTAGGTATTACTTCTTTTGGGGGGATCTAAACACCTCCCAGAGCACCCCATTTCTTCATCAGATCCTACGATAGCAAGGGGCTTCTTCTGTGTTTCATAAGTTGGGCAGTGTCACGCCCTGTGGAGTCCTTCACCTCTCATGACATCAGCTGATAAAGTCTCCAGACAGAGAACTGTCAGGCCCCTATCCACTCTGCCCTCTAGCTGAACCCCCAGTTCACAAACTTCACTTTGTTTCCTCAAATGCCGACTGCCAGGGCTAGATGTACCTGGCTGGACGCACCCCGCGGTACAACACTTGTCCACAACATGCGTGGCCCCAGGTTCCATACTCACACCTAAAAACAAACAATGAAGCCCTCACAATCTACTCTTGGCGCGGGGCTTTTCACACATGTTGTTTTCCTGTCTGGAGCCCACTCTCTCCCAGACTCAGCTTGGGGTAGTCTCTGAGTCCAGGAAGCCTTCTTTGGGATCCCCAGACTGTGACTGCCGGTGGGGAGGGGCAGACGAGGGGGAGCTCATTCTATGTGGGGGACATTCTGTGAGACAGAAGAGGACTGTGGTTGGAACTAAGCCCCTGTACTGGTGTGTCTCCTGCATGGTGGCAGGCCCAGGCGAGGCCTCCCTGGTGGACTGGGCTTACTTAACTACCGCATCTGTCTCCCAGATGCCCACCGCGTCTGTCGAAGCCTTCGCCACCTGGACCAGTGTGAACATCAGATCAAGCCGCAGGAGACCAAATTCCACCTCCCCAACACTGCCTACACGCCCCTTTTCCATTGCAATTGCACCCGCCGGTGAGACCTGCTGGGTGGGCTTGGGGATGGGCAGGGGCACCTGGCAAGGTCCTGGCACAGCCTGAGACTGCATCTGCCCTCAGTCTGGCACGTTTCCTGAGGCTCCACAGCCCACCTGCAGGCACCAACAAAGTCTGGGAGCTCCTGGGTATCACCTGCTTCAAGCTGGCCCCCCAACTCAACTGTGAGGAGGGCAAAGGGTGAGTGATGGCAGAGTCAGGAGGGCTGGGGACTTTGCCAAGGCCTGGGTTTGCCTACATAGAAACTAATTGTGCTCATGGGACGAAAGGCACGATGAAGGGTCAGAGGGGCTCAAGCTCCGTTTGTCACTTTCCCTCTAACCCATGCTGCCCTGGGCCTAGCTCTGCAGCAGGCCTTGGGGGAGGGGATATATGTTCCGGGGCTCTGAAATTTAATTCCTTTTGTTTGTTTGTTTGTTTGTTTATTTGTTTGTTCGTTTGTTGTCTTTTGTGTTTTTAGTTTTTTCGAGACAGAGTTTTCTCTGCGTACTGTGTAACAACCCTGACTGTCCCTAGACTCACTTTGTAGACCAGGCTGGCCTCAAACTCACAGAGACCGGCCTGTGTCTGCCTCCCAGAGTGCTGGGAGTACAGGCGTGTTCCACCATGCCTGGCTGAGATTTCATTCTTGTATGTCCTGGATAAGTGGATTCGCTCTTCTGACCCTCTTCTTCCTCATCTGTAGAATGGCTATAGGAAAGCCAGGAGTAAGGCACATGCTTATAATCCCAGTACTTGGGAAACTGAGGCAGGAGACTGTACCTTGAAGACCAGCTGGGAGAGAGAGCAATTTTAAGGCCAGACTAGGATACACAGGGAGATCCTATCTCAAACAAAACCAGATGACAAGAAGAAGAAAAGAAAAAAAAAGATTGTAGGAGCCAAAGAAATAGCGGATATGCTGTACATAACCCAAGACCTGCTGGACACAGAGCTGGGGAAACTGACTAGCATCCAGTAGGGGAACCTAGGCCGCTGGGTACTAGCCTTTGTTAATTCTGCCTCATCTGGGTCTAGCCTTGCCCTCTCTGCCTTCCTGCGGACCCTGGCCTCACGCTTGCTCCTCTCTACTCTTTAAGATAGGGTGGGATTCTGCTGGCTCTGACCCCTTGTCTCCCCACAGCTGTTCCAGGGACCACAAGGCCATCAGGGTGTCAGCTCCACACTTGCAGAGGCTTCGACAGAACCGACTCCATTTCTGGGATAAAGGCACAAGTGGGGCTCTGGCACAGCCTCTGGAGCCCCCGGGGACCTCCATGTCCTTGTACAGTCAGTGTCTGCAACTCACCCAAACCATCTGGAGACCCAGTGGACAGAAGAAACCCCGGAGCTCCTAACCTCAGGCCCAGCAGCTTAGGCACCAGCCTGGACTTCCTTCCTGGCGTTGCTATGTCCTGAGAGACTTGGCTTCTTCTTCATGGATGACCATGGTTCTCAAGGACACCAGGAGGCTTCATGGAACTAACCTCAAGGCCCCAGTGCTGGACCGCATCTCCTGCTGTCCTGGATGACCCTGAACTGGAGGCACAACCCCTCCATGCTGGGATGTGGTGTTTAGGAAGCTATTGAGGTAACTTTATACACAGATGGAAATGAGGATTGGCTCACTGCAGGGGTCCCAGGAGGTGCCGGAAGCAGGTGCCTGACTCTCCCTGTGGCAAACTTATCAGGTCTCAAGACCTGCTTCTTCTGGGAGTTCCAGGACTTGGCTGTAAGACCTAAAGCTGTGGGTGGGAAACCAGGAGTACAACAGAAATGCTGGTGTCTGAATGCAGGGATGGGGTGCACATTCCCAAGTCTCCTCACGGGAGAACCCCTTCTTTTAATAGCTTCCGTGCCCTTCCCGGCCTGAACTAATCTTTCCGTTCTAACTCTAAACTGCAATCTTTTCTGTGCCCTTGAGGAGTTCGGGCAAGGGACCTCCCTCCACCACTGTGAGCCTTCGTTCTCTCCTCTCTTTCTCAGAGGTTTTTGTTGTCTCTCTGAGCCAGTTCATTGCAGCCCAGGCTAGCTTCTGCTATGTATGTGAGTACAGCCTTGAACTTTTAGATCTACCGCCCTCTGCCGCCAAGTGCTGGGATTGCAGGCATAGGCCATCACACTCAGCTTCGTGGGGTAACTGGGGATGGAAAGCAGGCCTTCAACCCTTCAGCCTGTGGTTCCTAGGCAAGCATGTCACTGACTAAGTTATACCCCATGCCCCCCTCCCCAACTTGAAAAGGGGAGCTGTAGACACGAACTACCTCATAGGGCTGCTGAGGAGTAAATGAATTAATAAACACACACACACACACACACACACATACACACACACACACACACACACACACACACACAACCCTCTGATACACAGCCAGACTGAGCTTTGCTGGCTCTGCTCTGGAGACGCTGGTGGAACCTCTTGGGGGGGGGGCGCTTTCAGTTTGCCTATCTGTAAAATGGTTCTAAGAATGGCACTGGACACACAGGATTGCAGTGGAGATTAAAGGAGACAGCATGTTTCCATATACAGCTGGTGCCTAATATATGTCAGTTCTATCAGTCCCTCACATCTTTATTTCCTAGCTTCCCTGTCCGCAGGCTGCTAACAAGTCAGGAAGAAGCCGGGAGTAAAGCTGGAGAGTTTAATTCCTAATGGATGGATGACCTCCAGGATTGGAACAGTCACTTACCCCACCCGCAACGTCCCAGACCAGGCTGGGGGGTTGGGGCCCAAGCGAGGCTTTGCTGATTGTCACAGTTGAGGTGGTGCCAGGACTGAGTTTGGGGAACCCCAGTTGGCCACTCCTGGCCAAGACAGAGTGGCAGGTGTGGTTAACGGCTGGAGCAGCAGCAGGAGAGAGAGGCAGGCAGGTTTGTGAAAGATAGAGGCAAAAGGAGGCTGTTCCCCGGGGGGGCCCATCTGCCTACTCACATCAGGGCCCCAGTCCCCCTTCCTCTAGCCCAAGTCGGCCCTGGGGGCTGGGAGACAGGCTATTAGGGTCAAGGGCCTCCTGGTCAGGGCCCCAGGAGCCTCCACCACCGGGGTCTACAGTCTCCAGGCGCAAGGCTGGAAGCAAGCCCAGGCTTCGAGGCACAGCTGGTGGGAAGGCCCAGGGGCCAGGAAGCCCAGAGGGCCCCTCCTCACTACTACCTCGGCTGCCACTACTGTGACCCCTGTCAGGGGCTACCCGAGGCAGCTGGCGGCTCTGGGGTGAGGGACTACGGCTGCCACCACGGCGTTCGCGGGACGAGGGACGGAGAGCCAGACTTGGGAAGCGGGCTAGGCCCGGGCTGCGGCTACGGTGTCTCTTGGACTTGCCAGGGCTGGGGCTGCGGGACTTGGGTGCCAGAAGCTCCAGGGTGCTGTCATCCTCCCCCTCGGAGCTGGTGCCTGAGCTGTCTGTGCTGCTGCTGGCCGATTCTGAGGTAGGCAGCGAGATCTAGAGGGAACACTGGCCACTGGAGCAACCCAGGATCTACCTGCCCACTCCCTCCCTCTCATGCTGGCAGACGCAATGAAGGTAGGCCTCAGAGGTCTGAATGTGGATGATGTAACATTTGCCTGCGACTTCTTGGCCTGCTTTGGCCCTAGGGTCTGATCCATTTACCTGAAAGGGTTCAGTGACGCCGATGAGGATGCTGTGGTGGTGGCTATAGTAACCTAGGATGAAGTCTCCATGGCCTTTGGGCAGTGATTCTTCACTGAAGGTCACCTGGTGGACACAGGGGTAGAGGCCCAAGCTGGGGCCAGGGGGCAGCCTCAGGACTCCCCCCACCCCGGAAGCAGAATCCTGGTGCCCCTCCCCTTTTGTAAGTACCTGGTAAACAGTCCCATCTGCTTCTTCATGTTTGGCCCAGACATAAGCCACATAGTCCTTGCAGTGGCGGAAACCCACCTAGGGAAAGAGGAACCAGGGTTGTGGTACCCCGATACTAGCCTGTGGTACTCCAGGGGGCCTACAGGCCCCTTCCTTCCTTGCGAACCCCAGATTCTTGCCCTTCTCACCCTGTACAAGCCGATCCAGTCCCAGGAGCTCCGGGCAAACACTGTCTCCACGCGGTACCTCACCACAGCCTGCTCGGGCCGCACCCACTCATCGGCTACCTCCAGCCGCACCAGAGGCACATCATCCCTGAAGGCAAACTGCCCAAGCAAGGCAGGGACAGAGGACGATATATCAGAGGAGACCCTCGGGCATCCCACATACCTAGGGGGGCTCTTGGGTAATGACCCATGCTTGTAAGACTAGAGGCTGAGGCATGGGGACTGATCATTTGAGTATAGACTTAGGCAACACAGCAAGTTTTAGGCCAGCATGGGCTATATAGTGAAACATTGTTCCAAAAACATGGTAAAAACCCAACCAACAGAAGTTCCTGCCTCCAATCTGGGCTCTCCTTCTTAGGAAGTCCGTGGAACATGGCTTTGAAGCCAGCCAGGCTTAGATTTCGCCTTGACTTAGCCATTGTCAGTTTATAAAATGGACGACTTCTTTGGCTTTTCTGCATAGCAGGCCCCTTGTCTGTAAACTCAGAGGCGCTTGTTTAGTTTTAATTTAAATAAATTTTTTTGCTTTATGTGCATAAGTGTTTTGCCTGAATGTGTCTATGCATTATGTGTGTGCCTGGAGCCTGGACCTGGAGTTACAGGTGGTTGCCAGCTGCCATGTGGATGCTGGGGATTGAACTTAGGACCTCTGGAAGAGCAGCCAGCTAATGCTCTTAACCTCTGAGCCATCTCTCCAGTGCTTAAGGCTCTTGTTTTATGCCTAGGACTATACTACTGGTTCCCTGAAATGTAATTTGTAACGTATTTCACCAACTGCCCACCTTAGGTGCTCACTAAATAAATAGTTTGCCTAAGACAATAGCAAGGGAGATAGGTAAAGCCCTGTGGTGCACAGAGCTCTGGGGTAAGTTCAATTTCCTGGAGCCAACAAGAGTCCAGAAATGAGTGGCTGGAAATCTCAGTTCATTTTCCAGCTCTGTTGTTACATTGCTGTGTGTGACCTGGGACACCTCCAAACTCAGTTCCCCCATCTGAATCTTACTTTTAAAGGCCACTAATAACTACCTTGTCGTCAGTCCATGAAGACGAATTATAATCTCGAGTGTTTTCCCCAGGGGACCAGCTGGGACAAGCAGGGAGTCACCTGGATAGATGGAGTTTCTGCAGTGGCAAGCAGCCAGAGTCCTGGCCACCTGTGTCCCTAAGGAGGCGCTCAGGTGGTGCCAGGCTCAGGCCTTTGCCTGATCCCTGTTGATCTGGTTTCAGGTTTCTTTCCCTCGGCTTCTGAACCTGCCTGTTCCAGAACAAACTGGTACATTCTTTCCCTGTCCCAGGTTCTTAACAGAAGGGCGCGTTGTAATGTGCTGCAAGGTTTTTCAAGGTCAAAATCCCCGTTGAGGCATGGTCATACACGTTCACAACCATAGTCCTCAAGTAGAGGCTGGAGGATCGGATTCTAGAATGGTCTTTTGTTGGATGGCTAACCAGGTTACAAGGGACTCTGTTTTCAAAAAGGCAAGAAAAACAAAACAAACAAAAAAGATGCCCAGTCAACCAAAAAATAAAGCCCATGAGATGGCTCGGTGGGTAAAGAGGTTACTCCCAAAAGTTGGCCTCTAAATTCTTTCAGATAACCTGTGCATATAAGTAAATGTAATTTTTTTAAAAAGAAAAGAAAACCAAAAGTGCCAGGGGCAGTGGCACACGCCTGTAATCCCAGCACTCAGAGAGACAGAAGCAGGAGGATATCTGTGAGTTCGAGGCCAACCTGGTCTACAAAGTGAGTCCAGGACAGCCAGGACTACACAGAAAAACCCTGTCTCGAAAAACCAAAAACTAAAAAAAAAGAAAAAAGAAAAACCGAAAACTAAACCCCTCCCTACCTTCCCAAAAGATATATACATATACGTATACATATACATATACATATACAGAACAAGGGCAAAGGGGCTGGAGAAATGGCTCAGTGGTTAAAGAGCACTGGCTGTTCTTCCTGAGGGCACAGGAGCCATTCCCAGAACACACACGGTGGCTCACACTCGTCCAGTTTCAGAGGCTCTAATACCCTCTCCTGGCCTCCACAGGCTCGAGGTACACAGAAACAAAAGGCCTATATGCATAAGATAAATAGCCTGAGTTCCCCCCCCTCCACCCCCAGTAAAGTAGGGAGGAGACGTGTGAGGCCCCAGGCAGTCAAGGGGCCAGTGGATATAAAGTGTCCTGCACGTGGCCTGATGTGTGGTAGAAATCAAGTAAGTGAACTGAGGTTTTGCTTTAGAGACAGAGTCTCCGTGTACTCCAGGAAGGCCTGAAACTCACTGCATCATTCAGACTAGATCTTAACTTGGAATTCTCCTGCCTTAGCCTCCAACGTGCTGCAATTAGAGAGTTGCGCTAACATATTTAGTTTAGTAAGTAATTTTTACAATTTTTTTTTTTTTTTTTTTTTTTGGACCCGAAGTCTCATCATGCAGCCCAGGCTAGACTTAAACTTTTGAACCATTGGCTTCACCATTCTGCATCCTGGAATTACGTGGCATAGGCCACCAGCCCCAGCTTCTAGTGACTTTTTTTAAAAGTTATTTTCTTTTCCTTTTAGCTTTCATTCATTTATTTTTTTCTCAATGCTGGGGCTTAACCCAGTGTCTTGCCCATGCTAGGGAAGCCCCAGGTGACACACTTTCCTGTCCACCACAGGAAGGACAGGATAGTGGCAAGGTGAGGTCCCTGACTAAGGGCCAGGGTGTGGTAGCACATGCCTATAACCCTAACACTTGGGAAGCTGAGGCAGGGGGATCATGAGCTTGAAGGAACCTAGGGCACAGCAAGGGACAATCTAAAGGCAACAATGACAAAAGCTCCCACAGGGTCCCTGTCCCAGAGTTCCCAGGAGGCCAGCCTCCAGCCTCCATCCCCAGCTGAATATTGGCTTACGTCCCATAGACAGGCCACGTGACAAAGCTACTATGAGAAGCGTTCTTTGGCATACAGGGCTCCTTCTTATCAGACCAAGAGATTCAGGAAACACAGCTTAGGTTTCAAGGTCGGGAGCATGGGGTCCACCCTGTTCTGCTTCTGCCACAGGACCTTTATGTGACTTGGGGCACACGGCCACCTCAGCAGGACCCTGAGGTTACTCATAGATACCAAACAGTGAGACTATATTGTCCCCCAAACAGCCTCTGACACTCGAGAGCTGCCTTCCTGTGTTTGGCAAGTAAGAACCTCAGTTCCGAGCACTGTGAAGGGACCCCTGAGCATCCCAGGTGTGTTTGATTCCCCTGGTAGACATTAAACCCAAGGGTATTGAAGTCCCTCATGTAAAACAGTACATAGTATGTGTATGTAATGTACATCCCTCATATATTTTAACTCATTTATAGATTACTCATGATACTTAATATAGTGCAAATGTCATGAAAGTAACTGCTATACTGTACTGTCTAAGGAGAATGATGACAAGAAAAAAGTTTATATATAATCAATGCAGGCACATTTTGTTTTTGTTTCTGGTTTGTTTGTTTGTTTGTTTGTTTTTCTTCTTTTTTTTAGTTTTTTGAGACAGGGTTTCTCGGTGTAACAGCTGTGGCTGTCCTGGAACTTGCTCTGTAGTCCAGGCTGGCCTCGAACTCACAGAGATCTACCTGCCTCTGCCTCCCAAGTGTTGGGATTAAAGGCATGTGCCACCACTGCCTAGCCAGACACGTTAAAAAAAATAATTTTACAATTATTTTTATAATTCTCTCTCTCTGTGTGTGTGTGTGTGTGTGTGTGTGTGTGTGTGTAGGGGGTGTATGTGCATGGGTGTGGGTGCCCACAGGGGCTGGAGGCATCAGATCTCCTGGATCTGGAATTAGAGTTGATTGTAAGACGCCACCTATGGGTGTCGGAAACCACAGTCTTCTGCAAAAGCAATAAGTTCTCTTAGCTGCTGAGCCGTCTCTCTGGTCCCCGGATGTGGAAGTTTGACATTAAAGCGAAAGTAGCTATTTTGAGTTTGGTGCTGTGATAGGGCCCAGGACCTTGTACACGTGCAGGCGTATATGGGCAAGCGATCTGTCAACTGGTATGTGCACAGCCTGGCTTTGTTTTTGTTTTTGTTTTTTAAATCTTTCTCCTCTTTCTCATCACTGCCCTCATTTCATAATGCCTTCCATATCATAATGTGATAAATGTTCAATAAATTAATAATGAATGCATTTCACCTGGTCTTTGAGTAAATATTTTGACTTTGCTCGTCTAATTACATATGTGATTTTTTTTTTCTTTTTGAGACAGGCTTCATATAACAGAGACTGGCCTCAGACTCACTACAGCCTGGTCTTGAACTCTTGATTCTCCTGCTTCCAAATTCAAATTTTAACTTGTTGCTCTAAACATTTCTTGGAAAGAGGAAGTCAGCTGTAGATGATGGAAAAGTATGAGTTCTTCAATCAAACTGTCTTGGGTTCAAATCCTTCCTTTTCCTCTTACTAACTGTGCAGCCCTGGGCCAGGGAGGCTGTATGACAATCTCATCTGAAAAATGGGGATTTATAACCCCACTCCTTCCTTGTTTGAAAAAAAAAAGGATGCTGTTAAGGACAGCTGGGAAAGGTCACTGATGGACAGAGACTGGGCCAAGGAACACCACGAGAGGAGAATGAGGCCAGGACTCACCTGCAGAGTGAACTGGGCAACCACAGGCTTGTGGTCACTGACAGTGTATTCCATGTGGCTACGGTAGCTGTGCTGGGTCACCTGGAGCCGGTGACTCTCTCGTCCTGAGGGACTGGGACCTCCACCTGGAGCCTTGACCTTCCACAGAATACGGTCTGTCCAGGCTGGTTTCCGCTTCTTGGCACTGCAATAAGAGCGAATAGGGGTTGGGGGGGGGGGGTGTCAAAGCACAGCTTGAGCTTTGTCTTCTGCCCCAATGCCCCGAAGCCCCCTCTCCCTCATCCCACCCCATCTCACGGCTTACCTGGTATCATATTTGTTGGTACCCACATCAAACTTGAAAGTGGGAGCAAAGTTAAGGGGCCCTTCCTGGAAACCTTTCAAGATAGGCCAAGTGCTCTTGGCCATGTTGAGCTGTGGGAATCCAGAAAGGCAGAACAACAGTGTGGGCCTTGCAGCATCCAGAGACGGGGTGGGACAGATGAAGGCCAGGGCGGAAACAGATGAGGTGCGGCTTGAGTTCAGGGTTGGGGGACAGAGGGGGGAGTAGGTAGGGTTCCTACCTGGTCCTTCTCCCAGAGTTGGTGGAGCTGGTCGCTGTCTATGGCAAACTTGACGAAGTGTAGGTCATAGCTTTCAATACGGAAGTTCAGGTCCCCAAACCAGAACACAAGGCTGCTCCGGGATGGGAGAGGAGGAAGGTATCAGTGGGTCCATGGGTGCAAAGGCTCAATCTAGATTCTTCCTGGCGCCCATCCAACCCCCATAGCACTGGGACCTCTTGAGATGCCAATGGGTGGGGGCTGCTGGAGCCTTCAGACAGCCAAGGGGATGGAGGAAAATGAGATGGAGGCGTAAGAGGGTCTAGAGAAATTAGGTTAGGACCCTCAGCAAGAAGGGGGTGGGCTCTCAGCAAATGTCCACCTTGCAGGATCCACCCCTCCCCCACTAACCTGCTCTCTGTTTTGGTTTTCCTATCATTAGTACGAATGGGTCACTCACACCAGTCAGTAGGCCCACCTCTCCATACCACCCACCCAGCCTGGCACTTTGCATCCCGCCACTTACTCATGATCCAGGATGCCGTGTGCACCGGGTCCCTGGAATTGCTGGAGGCTGAGGATAGTTTGAAAGTTATCCTTGCGCTGCTCCGCCTTGTCCATGTGTGCGGGCAAGTGGCAGTTTAGGAAGCACAGCATGTGCCCAAAGGCTGCTAGGCGCACACTCACTCCACCCTTGTTACCCTAGGGGCGAGGTTTGACAGGTCATGGGCCCAACCCGGGCCAGAAGGTTGGACCGAACATAATACAGGCAGGTGAGGAAAAGAGGAAGCTTATGCTTCAGCGAGGGTTGGGTTCTAAGGAAAGAAATGACATGCTGGGACAGGGAGGGGCAGGAGGGGGGCCGGTCTAAAGGAATGGGGTGCAGTGATGGATGGTGTTTGGGTTGGGGCAGGTCTCGGGGTAAAGGACACAAGCATGAGGTCCACTCCCACGCTCACCCAGTAGCCACCCAGGCCAGTCCGAGTACAGTCTGTCTGCACATCGCGCAGGAAGGGCAGGTGGTAGTACTTGGCAAACAGCAGCAGGATAACACCCTGCATCCTCACGGTGCTCACCTGTAGTGGGTGGGGGTAGGGGTGGAGGAGAGGCCTGTTGAGGATGCTCCACACACAGCTCCCCCCCCCACTTCCTCTGTCTCTGCCTCCCTCCAACCATCTCTGTAACCAGGCAGAAGAGAGTAGACCCAGTAATCTCTCCCAGAGACGGGAGCAGGAGATCCGAAAGCGTCCCTGCTTCTCACGAAGGGTGTTGGGTGTTGTTACCAGCACAAAATTGAAGGGTCCCAGCGTGTCCATGAAGAGCTCGCTCCACTGGTCCGTGAAGAGAGCGTCCTTGAGTCGCTTGTTGATCATGGAGTTGACTTCTTGTAATCTGGGAAGGTGAGGAGGAAGGGGAAGAGCGACGGGATTGGAGAGGCTATTTTAGAGAAATCCCTTCTATGGGCCCAAAAAAAAAAAAAAAAAAAAAAAAAAAAAAAAAAAGCTCCGGAAGGGGTCCGCCCGCCCACACCGCTCCTCACCCTATGGCAATCATATCTGCACCATCACTGTCGTGGCCACCACCCAGGTGAAGGAGAGTGGTGACATCGTCAGGGGGCATGGCAGTCCCCACATTCCATGTAACCACAGTGATCCTGGAGGCAGGCACACGAGAGGCTTTACTGTTGGGTACCATTTCCGCCCCGCCCCCTACCCCCCCACCCCCTTTTCTCTCTGACAAGGCTCTCTCTGCGGGAGTTAAACCTAGGCAGGTAAAGATGTAAGGACCCTTAGAACAGACCCAAAGTGGGCCTAACATCTCTAACTACCTCCCCGGAGAGAGAAACCGAAGGAGAAACAAATCCCTTAACAATTTTAGGGTCCTAGCAGCATCTCATCCCCGGGGATAAATTCTTAGAGACGTAAACCAAGTTAAATGCCCCATCGCTCTGGAAGAATGGTCAGTCTCTGCTTTCAAGCCCCAGTAACTTTTCATGAGGGAGAGCCTCTTACCGGAATCCGGGGTCGTTCTTGCAGGTAGGCTGAGCTGACCAAGAGGAGGTTGGTGAGGTGGTGACAGAGGCTGGGCTTTCTTGTGCCTGTAGGTTAGGGCTTGGGCACCTGCCAGGCCCTGCACCCTGGGTGACAGGTTTTGAGTGTGCCATCTCAGGGGCTGGGGGCACACAGGGAGAGCGGTTTCGGGAACGACTGGGGGAGCGGCTCGGAGACCGAGGTGGCTTGGGCAGAGGTGGGGGCACAGTCTGGCTTGAAAGGGTTCCTGGCCGAAAGGTAGGGGACAGAAGTCCAGGGGAGCGGCTGCCAGGCTCTGGAAGGCCTGGGCTTACATCCAAGGGTAGGGTCTGTGGTGGCGGAGGCAGGACAGAATCCTCCGGGCTGTGGCGCGGAGCCTCTGGTCGGGCGCGGAAGGAGGGAGAAAGCCGGGGATCTGAGGAAGCTTGTGCCTTGGGCGGAGAGGTGGCAGGGCCAGCTGCCTGCTTTGGAGTATGGAGACACCCCTCGACATGGGGAATAGGCCTGGGGACTGAGGCATCCTTTTGTCTGGCTGGCAACTGTCTCTCAGAAGCTGAGACAGATGTCACAGATGCTGGAGCCAGAATCTGTTCCTGAGAGGGTGACAGGACAGGGCTGGGCACTGGGGAAGGACTGGAAGGAGACTGCAACGGCTGCTCCTGAGAGGCCAGGGCCAGGCTCAGGCTCGAAGCTGCCAGTGCTGGCGTAGGTCCCACAGAGGTGGGTGACAACTGTTTCTGGTCCCTGGAAGTTGGAGATAGGATGGGGCTTAGGGGAGCCGGAGGAGGCCTTGGCATGGCGGAGGCAGATATTACTAGCTGCCCCAGAGACTTTGGAGCCAGGATTGAGACGGAACTGGCTGGTGGTGGCTTTGGTCCTGCAGACGCGGATACTACCAGCTGGCCCACAGATGTGGAAACCAGATTGGAGCTGCGGTGGCCTGGAGGTCTTTTCTGCTCTCCAGGGGTGGAGAGTGGCGCTAGGATGGGTCGGGGAGATGATAAAGCCTGTCTTGGCCTCTCTGAGGGAGGTGACACAGCTGCTCGCGGTCCCACGGGTGCCAGAGCCAACCTTGGTTCCGAGGGTACTGGGCCTGTGTTCTTTGCTGGAAGCTGAAAACTTGAGCTCACCTTGTAGAGGACAAATCAATGACTCAGAATGACTTCTTCCAAGGGTTTGAGTTTCCACTTCCATTTAGACCCCAGGAGACCCATACAGCTAAGAAGAGCACTGTTGATCTCACTTCAAACCCTCTCTACCCCACAGCAGTTTCTTTCTCAGTAGGGCCAGAGTACAAAAACCATGTTTCCATGTTAAACTTGAAAAAAAAAAAATTTTTTTTTTTTTTTTTTGAGACAGGGTTTCTCTGTGTAGCCTTGGCTGTCCTGGACTCGCTTTGTAGACCAGGCTGGCCTCGAACTCACAGCGATCCATCTGCTTGCCTTTGCCTCCTAAGTGCTGGGATTAAAGGCGTCTACTACCACACCTGGCTTGAAAACCCCTTTTTTTTTTCACAAATGAACAGACTGCACCCCCAAAGGGATTGAGTGGAACATGAGTTTGAGCCTGAGGGCTCACCTGGTCTTCCTGGCTGCCATCTACTCTCTCTCTCTACTCTGACAAGCTCCCAGAGCAGTGCTCTCTGTAGCCCCCGCAGCTCCTCTTACAAAGGGCTGCAGACTCCACACCCCAAGTCTGTCCATGTGGGTGTGGGAATTACAGGTCCCGGTCTGCTGAAAGCATGTCCCTCCCCCCTCCCCCCCACAACGTCAATAGTCCTTAGATGCCCCTCACACAGCACACACCACCACCCAGATCCCTTGGTCATAGCCCTGACTGTGCTGATATGGTCCCTGTGCACCACGCGGGGTCAAGAGCTGGCAACTGAGGCTGTCATATGTAGTCCCATGCCAGCTGTGCGATTTTAGGCAAATGTCCCACAGCCCACAGCCTGTTTTCCATCTGTAAAACAAAAGGACTTTTGGAAGAGTCCCTGACCATACTACACCCTAAGGTAGGTGTGTGTGTGTGTGTGTGTGTGTGTGTGTGTGTGTGTGTGTGTGTGTGTGTGTGTCCAGGGCAAAGGGCCCATACTTTGAGCCTTCCACTTCCTGAAATTCCCTGAGCACTGGAGAGTGAGCCCACCCTCAGCCAGCAGTGTGGTCTGACGCCACGCCTCTCTGTGCCCAGGCACTACAGCTCTTATCTTGCCTGTCCTCTTCCCATCTGTGAGGACAGGCAAATAGGCACCCTTTATACCTGGCAGGTAGAAGGACACCTGCCTTGTCCATCCTGTTTATGAAGTTCCCCGTCTCCAGAGGCCACGAGAAAGCGTCCTTTGCCAGGTAGGACAGGAGAAGGTCTATGCGCGCCCCGGGGTGGCCCCATCCTGCTCTGGAGCCGCAGTTCTATCTTTGTCCTCATCCTTCTCGGTTCAGAGAACCTGAAACTCTACCTCCACCTCCCCAGCCCCTTCGAACTCCACTCTTGAGGGGCTGCATTTTGAATACTCTCTTTGTCTCTGGGAGTCCCACTGTGTGCCCCCTCCCCCTCAACCACCACACCGCCTCCAGCGCTAACAACTTAGACATCCCAGATGTCACAGCTCTAGTCTTCGCATGCAAGCCCCGTCATTTTGCATTGGCTCAGAGAAGACAAGCAACTTGCCCAAGGTCACACAGCAAAGCTGGAAAACAGCTGGGTCCCCTGACAACCATCCAGAGTGTTTCTCGAGGGGAGCTCCTGGCCATGGCTGATTCCATTTCTCCATGGGCATCCCATCACTGTCCCTCCAGGGTGACCTTTTTTTTTTTTTGCCCAGCCTCTGCTTGGTGGGCACAGAAAAGTGCCAGTCCTTTAGCCAGGGGGCACCAGGCTCTGTGTGCCCCATCTGTGTGATGGGGAAGTGTGAGACTAGGAATGAGGAATCCAGGGACTAGGGTTCGGGAGCTCTTACCTTTGAAGGTGCCCCAGTTTGCAAAACCCCATGGGTTCCAGGCAAGGGTCCCAGACCAGTCCTGGTCCCTGGCCTGGCACTACCACTGCTGCTCTGGCCCTCCATGTCTGCAGCCCCCGGCAGCCCAGCCTGGCTCCCTTGGGTTCTGGCTCCAGCTCCTCAGCTCCCGGGAACCAGTGATGTCATCAACCATTTCAACCTGCTGAGAATTTAAAGGCGCAGGCACCCACTTCCCATATTAAGGTGGCCAGGGTTAAGTGGCTACCCCCTAGGAACACTTGAAGCTGGATGCTGATGCCAGAACATCCAGGGTAATAGAAGCACCCATCAGCCTGGCCCTAGTCCCTGCTGGATGCTGGAGGAGACCCCCCCATCTGATCCACCCTCCAGATAACAGGCTAGATCCACCCTTGTTCCAGGGAGGGGCACAGGCACACCTGCAGATAACACCTGGACAGGTAGTTCAGAGGTCAGCAGCCTCTCCTCCAGGGCCTTGGGGACATCTGCCTTGCCCTGCCATTTTCCTGCCTTTCTCTTTAGCTCAGGCCTTGTCTTGGCCCCCACCCTGGCCCCATTTTTTTTCTCTTTCTTTTTTTTTTTAATTTTCTTTTATTAATTTATTCATATTACATCTCAATGGTTATCCCATCCCTTGTATCCTCTCATCCCTCCCTCCCATTTTCCCCTTACTCCCCTCCCCTATGACTGTTCCTGAGGAGGACCTCCTCCCCCTGTATATGCTCATAGGGTATCAAGTCTCTTCTTGGTCCTGGCCCCATTTTTAAGCCTTGGGCCAGCCAGCTCCCACTCCTCCACCCCATCTTTGCCTGGCGCTATTCTCTACATACCCAAACCAGACAGCCTGACTCCTTCCACTGGAGTCTCCTCCCTGTCAGCCCCAGCCCCTCCTCTTCTGCAGATAGTGCACTGCCCTCAGCTGTCCCCACACACAAGCCTGTCCCAGTCCAGCCTCGGCCTCTTTGTTTAGCACTCACTCACTGGCAGTGGCTCTGGAAGACACTTGTCAAAGTCACCCCACGAGTTTCAGTGGCTTATCCCAGCGATCCAACTTGAACAAGTGGGGGATATGGGGGAGAGGGGAGAAGGGTCCAGCAGTGGGAGAGGGACTTGGCAGGACAGTTAAAAATAACCCTGCAAAGCTTAAGGTGGTGACATATAGTGTAATCCTAGGGCCAGAGGGGCCAAGGTAGGAGGCTTGCCAAGAGTTGAGGCTAGCCTGAGCTATAGAGTGAGTTCAAAGCCAGGCCAGTTAGGGATACCTAGAGAGACTTGTCTCAAAAGGCCCAAACCAAAGCCAAACCAAAAGTCTACTAGGCATTCAAACCTTATAGAACAGGACCCAGAATAGGTCCTGGTGCCCATTAGGTACAAGGGTACGTGTGATGAATGAATGAATGAATGAATGAATGCAGGGAGAAGAGTTGGCCTGTAATCCCAGCACGTGGGAGGTGGGAACATGAGGATCAAGGCTTCAATGTCATGGGGCTGGAGAGACGGTTCAACAGTTAAGAGTGGGATTACTCCCAGGGAGCCCTAAGTTCGACTCCTAGAATCCATGTCAGATGACTCACAACCATACGCTGGGCGGAAAAAAAGTAATTAAAAGTTCAGAGTCATCTTTTGTATAGGACACTGAGGGCCCCTGTCCTATGTGAGACCCCCATCTCAGTAAAAATAAATACATATGTACATACATACATACATGCATGCATACATACATACATACATACATACATACATACATACAAAAGAGAAGAAAGGAGGATGACTGGAAAGGTTAGATTCAGCCAGAGGTGAATGTGGGCTGTAAGTTTTGCTCCACTCCAACTCCTCTCTACGTAGTTAACCCTAGAGTCCCAATTCTTCTAGGGTTACTAGATTGTACCAAAGATGAGCCACACCCAGCTCAGGCAGGAACTATTCAAAGCTCTTTTGCTTGCTTGTTTGTGTGGATGTATGTTAATTAATTGTGTGTGTGGTGTATGTACTCAGGGGTGTGTGCCCATGTGTGTGCAGGAGCATGTGGCCAGCTGCACGTGGAAGCCAGGAGTAGAAACCCAGGTCTCCTGCGTTATCACTCTCTGGCCTTTTCCCTTTGAGCCAGGGTCTCTCACTGGATCTGGAACAAGGCTGGCCGGCGGCCAGTCTCAGCATGCCTTCTGTGTCTGCCCAGCCCTAGCTCCACAGTAGGGTTTCAGGGGCACACAGCACGCCCAGCTGTTTACATGGGTTCTGGGGATTTGAACTCAGGTCCTCATGCTTGCACAGCAAGTGCTCTGATCCACTGAGCCATCTCCCAGCCCCAAATGCTCAGAGTTCTGTGGCCAGAGTTCTTGTAGGTCAGCGACTATCTCTGCATCTTCATTGGCCTATGCCAAGTCCTTTGAGAAGTTCTTGGGAACAGACACTACAAGCCTTTTCCCGGCTGTGCTTGCTCTGCTGCACTCAATCTGGGTCAGGCCTGAGTCCCTGGATTAGCATCTTTGTAAGTAAGGCTGAAATGTGGAGGGGCAAAGACTCGGGCCAGCGTAAAGCGTGGGATAGAAAGGTAACCTGAGGGCAGTGGAGATAACAGTACTGGTGGCTGTTGTTGATGCCCCTGACTATGATGGTGGAAGCAAGGGGCTGACAGGAATAGTAGTGACAAGTGGAAGGGATGGATGGCAAAGGTGGAGGCCATGGTGGTAAGGATGATGGCGGTGCCCGTGGGGGAGGTGCTGATGGCACAGGTGGTGGGGAAAGCCATGGAGTGAAGGGAGGGGTACTGTCAGTGGTGGTGAGGGGGTGAGGGGGAGGAGCGATAGAGCGATGGTAGGAGTGAGTGTGACACTGGTGCAAAGGGTGCTGGGAGAATGGGACGTGAAGACGGTGGTGTGTGTGAGGGAGAAGGTGAGGCCAGCCACAGTCATCAAGAGGTCAGGGACGCCCGGAACTCACTGGTCCAGTCCTCCAGCGTCTGTTTTACAGATGGGTACGCAGGAGGCTCAGTCATGCCAGCTTCTGAGGTGATCCTGGAGGAGTTTAAGGGTACAAACCCAAGCCCCCAGGACCAATCCCAGGGCTGAGGAAGGGGCACCTAGGCCCCTTGAAAGCCATACAGACATAACAAAAATGAACGTGAAGGTTGCTTCTCTGCCCCAGGGTCGTGATCCAGGATTTCCCATTATCCCTGCCCACTGAGCTCACTGCTGCTGGGGACTTGCTTCTGTCCCTGACACTGATTTACTTGGGTGGTCACAATGAATCCTGATCTGTGTAAGGAAAACAAAACCACTAGCTACTTCCTGGGTTTGCTGTGATGATCAGACAAGTTATACATCTGAAGAAGTTAGCTGAGAGCAGGGCACAAGCAAGCTCTTGGTAAAGGTACCTCACTCCATGGTCATCGTCATCATCATCATCATCATCATCATCATCACCTAGTCCAGAAGACCCATTTAGTGGATGTTGAAACTGAGGCCTGAGGTGGTTGTATTCTTGGAAGAGAAAGCAAGGGGAAGGGGGTGGCAGGGGGTGGACCCCTGCTGAAGAGGGAGCTGGTAGGAGCTATATTTGAGCTTCTGGAAGGATGACTAAGGAGGCTGATAACAGGCTCTGGGGCTCAGGGCGGCAGGCAGGCCGGGGGCAGCTGCCAGGGAGAACCGCCCCCCTGGAGACGGCTGTCTCCAGAGGCCCCTCCCAGCTCCCTGTTTTGTCTCACTCTGTGGAATGTGCCAGGCAGATGCTACAGCTCAACCTGCCCCTTTCTGGAAACTTCTCATGCTTCCCTCCCCTTCAGACTGTTCATGGGTGGAGAGGAAGAACTCTGGGGGGGAGGATGGGGGGGGGAGAGCGCGTCAGCCACTTTCCTTATCACCCTGCAAGGCTGGACAGAAGGTCCCCAGTGACTGAGGCTTAAACTGAGTGCAGGACAAGAATGGACCAGTGCTCCTCAGGGCACGCCACAAAAGAGGCCACGTGACTGTTGAAGCCCTCAGGACACGCCACAAAAGAGACCACGTGACTGTTGAAGCCTTGCTTGGACGAAGAGTCTGAGGTAACAAGAGAAGAAGAGAAATGCCTGGGACCCAGGTGAAGGCTAGGGTGTAGAACACCCACCCGAGAGAGGACTCTAATTTGGTCCTGCGCCCTCTTGGCCTGGTGACACAGACATAACACATGGGCGGGGGAAGAAGAGAAGCCGTTCTCCGTCCCCTCCCCTTCTCTTCCTCAGTTCCTCTGGCTCTACCTCTTATCTCCTCTGCCTTCTGCCTGACTCGGACTCATGGTGAATAAAGTCACATAGCCATGGCGCTATGTCTGGAAAGGTGGCAGAAGTAAGCAACAGGGAAGAGAGCTCGGGCAAAGGAGCACTTCTTCTCTGAGGGGCCTCATTGGTAACAAGTGTCATGGTATAGGGCAGGTCCCCCCTTCCCCCCTTTCCTCCTTGTTCACTTGCTGCCACTCAGGAGGAGGAGGAGGAGGAGTGACTTTCCCAAGGTCACACAGCTGGGGCTGAGCTCAGACGTCCCTCCTCCCTCTCCTGGGCTCCCCCTCCTCCCAGGCAGCCAGGCACCCGATGTCAGCTGCTCTGAAGTGAGTGGCTATTTTTATTCTGGTGCGAGGGACCTGGAACAGCAGAGCCATGTAGGTTAGAAGACTCTAGGACACCGGCCTCAGCAAGCAAGGAAAAGCTCAGCGTATGAACAAGACCCTGCTAAGCTTGCCTGGGGGACTCTTGTTCCTTGAAGACTGCTCTGTCCTAGGCTGGGTCTCCAAACACTTCTTCATTGGAGGTCAGAAAAGAGCAAAGAATCAGAGTAAGCTGTGTTCACGGCCCTCATCCTGAATCCAGTTTGAACTCTAATCGTGAAACTGACAGAGCCTTGATCCCATGCCAAGACCAAGCCTGTGCTTTAGGTCGCCAAAGAGCCCTGACCATCACTTTAGAAATACTCTTTCACTAGTCACTTACTGAACCCTGATCTGATAAAAGGCCGGTCCCAACCTGAGACTGTCATCCTAGACCTAGACTCAGCCCTGATCCTAGCTTAAGGACTGAACCCTAGTCAGAGTGACCACTAACTTCAGCCTAGGTTAGCTATTGCTTGAGACTAAATCCCGGCTTCGATATAAAATAGAACTGGTTTTAGTCACAGAGCCCTGAGCTTAGTCATTGACTGGTCCTTGGCCTCATAATGAATTTTCATTATGTACTGTGAAAATTCTGTTTACTTCAGTCATAAATGGAGCCCTGAATCTTGTCAAAGTCCAATCCTGAGCTTATGACCCTGGTCATATACTTGTATACTCAGCCTTAATACCAGTCAAAAACTAAATCTTGACTTCGTCCCAGGTTTACTTGTAAACCTACTGGGATCTTGTTATTGCTATTGTAATTGATGTGTGTGTGTGTGTGTGTATGTGTGTGTGTGAGAGAGAAAGAGACAGAGACAGAGAGAGAGACAGAGACAGAGAAGAGAGAGAGACAGAGAGAGAGAGAGAGAGAGAGAGAGAAGAGAGAGAGAGAGGAGAGAGAGCGCACCTCACTATGTAGCCTAGTCTGGTCTTGAACTTGTGATCCTCTTGCTTCCCCGCGCCCCCCTATTTTCTTTTAAAGATTTATTTGTTTTGTGTATATGAGTATGCTGTCTTCATGCACACCAGAAGAGGGCATTGAGTAGTATTACAGATGGCTGTGAGCCACCATGTGGGTGCTGGGAATTGAACTCGGGACCTCTGGAAGAGCAGCCAGTGCTCTTAACCTCTGAGCCATCTCTCCAGTCCTGCCTCCCTTCTTAAATCTTCATTTAACTAAGAGCTGACTCTGACGCTGATGAGCCTAAACTCATGACAGTCTAGGCTTCAGTACCAGCTTACCCAAGGAAAGCTGGGGGCTTAGACTGTACACTGCTACCCAAGGAGTATGGGTTGTGAGCAGGGTCTGTCTCAGGAGGCCCTGTGCTGCTGAGGCCAGGATCTTTCTGGTGCTGCTGCAGCCATAGATTCCCTTGCTGGATCCTCTAGCTGGTGGTCAAGCCTCGGAAGAGCGAGCTGTGGTCCAACAGCCACAGCGTCCAGGTTAATGCAATGAGAGTGGTTTGGTGGCATCTGTCCAGTGAACACCGAGGGCCCATGGGGGGAACTGGGGCTTGGGTGTGTCATCAGAAAAGCCATGGGCTCTGTGGGACCTCTGGCTTTGGTCACCATGGGACCCTTTTTAGGAGAGGTAGAGCCTGGGGGAGTGGGGGGTGGGAGCCAGCACATTGTATTCCATTGTTTTGGAAACAAAATTTACTACTTGTGTTTAGCTGACACATACTTACAGGAAATATAAGAAAAGGTACAAAGAATGAAAAATTACCTATAATTTTAACCTCCAAGACCTAGCCATTTTTATTTTTGGACTTTTTCTTTTAGATTGTTTTGATCTAATCAAATATATTTGAGTATGCATATTTTATAAGACTGGCTGCTATGTGGGCCATCACATCCATTACCATCTGCGCCCTCAACAGGAGCAGGAATGTGCTTTGTCTTGCCTCCAGCCTTAGGAATGGGTCAAAACTGGTTATTCCAAAGACACATTCTAGGGGCACATGATTGGATCATACAAAGTTAGTGGGCTCTTGATGAAAATTTGAAAAAAGAAACTTATGTTCTGTCCTGGCAACTTAGAACCTCCCTACCCCCCTTTAAAGCTGGAGTCTCACTATGTCCTTCTGGCTGGCCTGAAGATCCACCTGCCTCTGCCTCCTGAGTGCTGAGGTTACAGGTGTGTTCTACCACACTCAGCTTTGAGGTTTTGTTTTGTTTTGTTTTTTTGCCTGTATTTAGTGTGTGTGTGTGTGTGTGTGTGTGTGTGTGTGTGTGTGTGTGTGAGAGAGAGAGAGAGAGAGTGTGTGTGTGTGTGTTTGGGTTTGGGTGTGGGCATGCCACAGCTTGCTGGTGGAGGTCAGAGGACAGCTCTCAGGAGTTGGTTTTCTTTTCTTTTCTTTTTTCCCCTCTCTGTGTAGCCTTGGCTGTTCTGGACTCTCTTTGTAGGCCAGGCTGGCCTTGAACTCAGAGCAATCAGCCTGCTTCTGCCTCCCGAGTGCTGGGATTAAAGGTGTACACCCCCACCACCCAGCCAGGAGTTGGTTTTCAGCTACCTTGTGAGTTTCAGGCATTCAAGTCAAACTCAGGTTGTCCCGCTTTGCGGCAAGCACCCTCACTTTCTGAGCCACCTAGGCAGCCCTCTGCATTATTTGTTTGTTTGTTTGTTTGTTTATGCTATCTCACTGGACACTGAGCTCAAATCAGCTCAATGATTTGGCTGGACTGGCTGGCTAGCAAGCCCCCAGCACCTTCCTGTCTCCCGGTGTGCTTGGCTTCTGGGCGTTCTAGGGAGCTGAGCTCAGGCCCCTATGTCGGCCCAGCAAGGATTTAGCCCACTGAGCCCTCTCTGCAGCTCTAAGCTTCTTTCTAGCTCTTAACAATCAAGCCGGTGGGAGGGAGATGTACGAGGGTCTTACTCTGTAAGCTGGCCCTGAGCTTGAGGCAATTAATTGTCTTGCCTCTGCCTCCTGAGTAAGTATGCACCATCACACAAGGTTAAAATCATGTGTGTGTGTGTGTGTGTGTGTGTGTGTGTGTCATTCTTTTAGATTTGTTTTCTTTTATATGTGCTGATGTTTTGTCTGTATGTCTGTGCACCACATCTGTGCAGTGCTTACAGAGGCCAGAAGAAGGCATTGGAACTGGAGTTAGAGATGGTTGTCAGCCACCAAGTGGGTGCTGGGATTTGAACCCTGGTTCTGCCATCCCATGCTCTTAACCCTACAGCTAGAGAGAGAGAGAGAGAGACAGGGAGAGAGAGAGAAACAGAGACAGAGACAGACAGAGAGAAAGATGGAGAGAGGTATTTTTGAGTCAGGCTCTCATAGGTTAGGCTGGCTTTGACCTCACTATGATGCTGAGAATGACTTTTTAAATTTTTTATTTGTATTTCCTGTATATGGATGTCTTGCCTGCTAGCATATCTGTGTATTACATGCATTCCCCCCAGTGCCTGCAGAGGACAGAAGAGGGCATCAGATCACATTATAGATGCTTGTGAGCCACTATGTGGTTGCTGGGAATTGAACTCAGGACCTCAGGAAGAGCAGATAGTGCTCTTAATCTCTGAGCCATCTCTCCAGCCCTAGATAGGTATCTTTTAAAAGGATTTTAGAGTTCAAGAGATAGCTTAGCATGTAGGATCAATTGTTGCATTAGCATGACGATCTGAGTTTGGATCCCCACACCAGTGCGAAAAGCTGGCCATGCAGATAGAACACTCATATGCATAAAAATAAATAAATATAAAAAACCTATCTATCTATCTATCTATCTATCTATCTATCTATCTATTTGTGTGTGTCTCTGAGTGTGTGACACCACATACCTGTGGAGGTCAGAGGACAATCTGTGGAAGGCTCTTCTCTCTTTTTTTTCTCACAAGTTCTGGGAATTGAACTCAGCACATCAAGCTTGGCGGCAAGCGCCTATAATCACTGAACCATCTTGCCAACTCCACAGTCTCATTTTTTTTTTTTTTTGGTTTTTCAAGACAGGGTTTCTCTGTGTAGCCTTGACTGTCCTGGACGTGCTTTGTAGACCAAGTTGGCCTTGAACTCACAGCGATCCGCCTGCCTCTGCCTCCTGAGTGCTGGGATTAAAGGCGTGCGCCACCACACTCGGCCCCCAGTCCCATTTTTAATATGCATTTTGAAGTGGTGGAGTAAGCCGAGGAAGGTAAAAATACCTCAGATCACAAAGCAGCCTTGGCTCCATGTTGACAAGGTTCTCTGGATTCAGTGGGAAAGGGCACAGTGCGTTCTTATTGTCTGCCAGGGATTGGTTCCAGGGCACCCTTCCATACCTAAACTCAAAATATTAGGATACTCAAACCCATAGATAAAGTAGCTTAATCTTTCCCTAAAACCTCATCATCCCTAGAGAATTTATAACACCTAATACAATGCAAATGCTATAAATACCTGTCACACTCCATTGGTTGGAATGATGACAAGAAAAGAGTGCATGCGTTCAGTACAGAGGCACTTTTCACTTCCTAATATTTCCAACTCCAGACTGGTTGAATCCAGGGTAACAGAGAGCTGACTGTTCTTGCTGTGTCTGCCGAAGGCGTGAGGAGGTGAAGTGGCACCTACATCCTCTTTGGTCCCGGCAGATGATCGGAGGAGGAGGTGTTTGGGGCTCAAACCCACACCTATGACTTGGTCTAGTTTACATTACTGAAACAGCTTCTAACCCGCAAAATGGAGCTCACTGGCGGAGGGGGAGTTTTGATGAGGAAAGGGAAGAGCTGATAATGGAGGGCTCACGCAGCTGGCGTCTGCCCTAATAACCCCAGCCTCAGGAGGTTGAGGCAGGAGCATTGCTTTGAGTTCAAGGACCGTAGGGGATGGGAGTGTGTGTGTGTGTGTGTGTGTGTGTGTGTGTGTGTGTGGTCTGTACAAAGTGGATCAGCCTCCTTCCCTCTCCCCACACCCCTCTCCCTTCTCTCACCAGATACTGTTCTAGTGTGATGTATTTTGTATTATTAACCCTCTCACCCTTTCTAGGTAAGAAGAATAGGTAATATTCCTGTGTAAGAATTTATATTTATTATTATTAATATTTATCATCATCATCATGATTATATGCCATGGTGCACGATTCCGGGGCTCGCGGGGCAGACAGAGCACAACTTGTGAGAGCTGGTGTTTTCCTTTCACCTTTTTTTTTTTTTTTCGGATTTGGGGGATCAAACTCCGGTGTCATGTTCACATGACAGAGCTTTAACCCTCTGAGCCTTCTCGCGCTGGGGCATAGGTAATGGTCCTCTCTACAACATGTGCTTTGGGGAACTGAAGCTTTGATCGGAATTTCGTTCAAAGACATCAAAAGCGTGCCGGGCGGTGGTGGCGCACGCCTTTAATCCCAGCACTCGGGAGGCAGAGGCAGGCGGATCGCTGTGAGTTCGAAACCAGCCTGGTCTACAAAGGGAGTCCAGGACAGTCAAGGCTACACAGAGAAACCCTGTCTCAAAAAACCAAAAAAAAAAAAAAAAGACATCAAAAGCGTGTCAAGAGCCGGTGGTGGCGCATGCCTGTAATCCCAGCATTCGGGAGACAGAGGCAGGCGGTTCGCTGTGAGTTCGAGGCCAGCGGGGTCTACAAAGTGAGTCCAGGACAGCCAAGGCTAACACAGAGAGACCTTGTTTCGAAAACAAACAAACAAACAAACAAACAAACAGCGTGTCAAGATTTCCTAGGTTCCTGCTTCCTTAAAGTCTGACCCAGAAATCCTCGTGTCCAACTGCGACCCGCCGGCGCCCTCTAGTGGCACTAAGTGGCGCTGTCTCCTGGCATCTTGCGGCAGCGTCCACACTCACTGTGCAGGCAAATACAGCTTGGAAATTGTGAGGCTTGGGAACCCGAAATCTGGAGGATCATAGAGTATCTGGGACAGGCCTTGGGGGCTAGTGGGAGGCACCCATCCGAGCCTGGGTGGCTCCGGGGTGGGGGTGGGCGTGGTTTGTGGCTGGGTGGAGCCTTTGACTGAGGCGGGACCAGCTCGGGAGCCAGACGTGGCGCAGCGGCCGAGTTTGGGTGCAGCTTGCGGAACCTCTCCTGCTTAGGCACAGATGAGCATTCTACTGTTGTCGCCGCCGCTGCTTCTGCTGCTTCTCGCGGCCCTAGTGGCTCCAGCCACCCCCGCCACCACCTACCGACCCGACTGGAATCGTCTTCGAGGCCTGGCCAGGGGGCGGGTGGAGGTGAGTGCGCCTTTTCCCTATCCTTGGTGAGACAGACAGACCCACAACCCTGAAGACCACTTTGGTCTTCAGGAATTCTGATATTAGAGGAATACCAGAATTCCTGAATCCCCCCTCTTCCCCTCCTGCATGGCGCCGGAATCATCTCCTCTATTTCTCAGCCGCAGGCTGCACAGGATGCACTGTGGGGAGCAAGAAACGTCGTCCTTGCGGCCTGGCTCTGTGAACCCTTCCTCTGCTCCAGGCTTGGCCCTATCGTGGGTGTCTGGACATCCAGTCTCCTCTTTTCTAGGCTATAATTCTCCAAAATCGCTCCTTAGACTCCAATTAGCTCCTCACCCCTCATTGATTACCCCACTTAACCCCTGTTATTCCTACTTCCACCCCAATTTGGTGCCGTGCGTTCCACAATCTTTCTTCTTCTGGGGGAGAAAAGACCTTCTAAGCTCCTCCCTTCACTGTACTATGCTGGAGTCAGAGGAGCAGCCACGGAAATGAGATTCCAACGCTCTACAACTGCCCTGGACCACCTCCCCCATCATCCCACCGGCTAAGGAATTCCCCTGGAGTCTTCCTAAGTGATGGGGATGCTTACAGACTCTTTAGAGGGCCTTAGTTTTGTGTTTGTTTTTAGTTTTTTGTTGTTGTTGGTTTTGTTTTTTTTTTTTTTTGACAAACGGATGTAAGGGAGGTCTGAAATAGGTGGTTGTGAGGTCTGGACTTCCTGTCAGGATCTAGGAGGAGAGAGGGCCCACCCATCCTCCCAAGATAGGGAAGAACAACCAGATGGTTTGTGGAGCTGGACCACAGGTGGTGGGCAAGGCTAGCTCTGCATGGGGTGGGGTAGGGACCAGATGGCAGGTGCCTCTAATAGGGCCCTCAGGGCAGTTCTGAACTGTTTCCTTCTAGTCTGATTCTCCCATGAGGTTTCAAGGGCCAAAGGCCATGGTTAACCTCTGTTGACAGGGGGGTGGGGTGGGGGGAGTTGGGGGTGGGGGGGAAGATATGCTATAAGGCGTGTCTCCTGGGCATTGGTTAGCTATCAGTCACCAGCAGGCAGGGACCCGCGACTAGTCCCTGTCTCTCATCCTTTCCTCTGTGGCTCTAGGCCCCAAGTTTCCCGACCTGTACAGAGGTCTTGCCCACAGGACCTTTTCCTCCACACCTTGATGACGCTCTTCCGGCCCACAGCCTGACCCAACTCAGTGTTTAGGATAGCAAAGTCGCGTCTGCATAGCTGGCACATGAAGGACTCCTGACTTGTCCCATTTTCTCTCTCTCCAGACCTGTGGAGGATGACAGTTGAATCGCCTAAAGGAGGTGAGGATGAAGGAAGGTGTCTCTGTTAGGGAATAGCAACACTGCTCACTGAGTGGGGGCCGGGAAGGGGGTCTCTGCCCTGCGAATCAGGAGACCAGACCTGACCATACGTGGCCTCCCTGGGCCTCGTTTGCCATGTCTAGAGGGCTCTGAGGTCCTGTTCTCTAATGCTGTGGTTCCTTTCCAGGTGAAGGGCTTTGTCACACAAGACCTTCCACTGTAGTATCCTTCTCCTGTTCTGGGGAAGAGGGGCGGGGCACCTAGGAGCAGCTTCCGGTTTTCTCTCTCTCTTTCTTTCTTTTCTTTCTAACCATTTATTTAATTTTAATTTACGCCGGTCGGTGGTGGCGCACGCCTTTAATCCCAGCACTCCAGAGGCAGAGGCAGGCGGATCGCTGTGAGTTCGAGGGTAGCCTGGTCTACAAAGTGAGTCTAGGACAGCCAGGACTATAAGAGAAACCCTGTCTCAAAAAAACAAAACAAAAATAATTTTAATTTACGTGCGTTGGTGTGAGGGTGTCAGATCTTGGAGTTACAGACAGTTGTGAGCTGTCATGTGGGTGCTCGGAATTGAACCCAGGTCCTTGTAAGAGCAAGCAGTGCTCTTAACCACTGAGCCATCTCTCCAGCCCTAGCTTCCAGTTTTCACACAGAAAGAAAATTCTTTTCCTCTGCCAAAGAGGCTGATATTGACTGTCCAGAGAATCTTGAGGAAGTCCAAAGTTAAGTGGGCAGGAGAGCGTACTAGCGGAGAGATGGGCCCTCTATTTCTCTGAACCCTAATGAATGACGATCGGGTCCCCACCTAGGCTCAAAAGTCAGTGATCACCCAGGAGCCACCACCACCCTCTGCCCTGCCCCCCATCTCCTTAACATCTCCTCCAGCCACAACCTGGTGATGAAGCACCTCCCCGGCGCAGACCCCGAACTCGTGCTGTTAAGCCGAAATTACCAGGAACTAGAGGTGAGGCATTGGCGGGAGGGACCCACGACAAATGGCTTATTGCTCAATCCCGCCCTCTCTCTCCATCTCAGCGAATCCCACTCAGCCAAATGACCCGGGACGAGATCAACGCGCTGGTACAGGAGCTCGGCTTTTACCGCAAGTCGGCGCCGGAAGCGCAGGTGCCCGCCGAGTACCTATGGGCGCCCGCTAAGCCCCCTGAGGACGCTTCAGAGCACGCCGACCTGTAGCCGCGAGTCGCGGTGGAGCTGGGACCACCACCACCCCCCCCCCCCCCGCCAGCGCCCCGGAGACAGAATGAAGCGCTCAGTATCCCGGGAGCATCTCTCTTGCTGAGGGCCGACACTTGTCTCCAAAGCAACGGAAATGGGGAGGGGTTGGTGGGATTCCTCTCAATCCTCGGTTTCCCCTCCCCAGCTCTACTAAATCCCTGTCCGCAGTTACTGAGGCTCTTCTCCTTACTTGATGTGAGAAAGCAAACAGTTGTTCCTGAACCCCCTCTTACTGACTCCTCTTACTGCCTAGCTGCGGGAGATGGGGGACCCTTGGGGATAATTCACCACAGAGACAGCAGAGATAAGTCAGAATCCTTGAAAACCAATAATTTATCAAAACGCTGCGTGTGTATAAGGGGGAGGGGTGTCTCGAGAGACTGGGCAGCGGTGCGCAAGCGCACTGGGAGGGGTCGGTGCTGGGGGCCGTGGGGACAGCAGCCTGCAGCGGCGGGCGGTGAGAGCAGAGTGGCTAGACATTCTTGCCGCGCAGGCGCAGCTCATGGCGCCTCAGGTGGTTGTAGAGCGATTGCACATAGGTGAAGACACACTTGGGGTCGGGCTTTTTACCCATGATCATCATGTCCTCCACCTCCACCAAAGGCACACAATCCACCAGCATCCTGCAGAGGAAGGGGCACAGGAGTTGTCGTCAGGGCCAGCCTGCTCCGTGCTGTGTGTCCCTCTACCCTGAGATCTTTGTCGCAGCCTGCTTTTCTTTCCATAAATCTTCCAGACTGTCCATCGGTTGGAAAGGCTTTCTAGGACAGGAAACCCACAACCAAACCTAGGGGCCAGTCTGCCCAAAGGCTTCGTGTGTAGAATTTGGGGTTGGGTTGGGGAGTGAGCCATGCCCCACCTCAGCAGGCAAGCTCTGGCTCTGGACCCCAACCCCTCTCTGGGGTTCCACCCTCTGCTCATGCACGGGTTGGTAGAGTCTCAGCTAGGCCATTATACCCTAGGCGGCTTCCTCTTTGGCTTGTGTCTCTCTACCTGCCAGGATTCCCCGGTGACCCACTTTCTGTGAGGGGACAGGTCATTTCTTGGGCATGGAGGCCAGGGGCTATTTCAGGGGTGTTTCTTTAAGCCTTATCATCTGCATCGGGTGGGGCTAGGGAGGCAGCCGTATCAGCTGGATTGTCTGCATCCTACACGGAGCTCAGTGGTGCCTTCAGAGCGCTGCACTACACTCAGGAAGCCAACTGGGCTGCTTGCGTAAAGCTGCATGTTCAGAAGGTATCTGGATGGGCCTAGTATGAGACACGGGCCCTCAACCCTGGGGTCTGTCTGGCAACCATCTGGAGCTTTTCTTTCCCTACAGAAGGAACTGTGACCCCCCCCCCCCCAGCTTTAAGATGGGGTACAAACAGCTTTAGTTTCCCTCCTATCTCAAACTAAGATCTCTTCTGTCTTGCCTCCCGTTTGCACTGGCTCACATAGTCACCGCTGCTCAAAGTTTAGCTGCTCAAAGTTTACTTCGGCAGGGAAGAGCCCCTCCCCCCCCAAAAAAAGCAGATTGCTGCTGGTCCCCAGACATGGCATAACCCAAGACCCCTCCCATTTGGCCAGACACCCAGGGTTGTGGTAGGATTGGGGTCTCCTCCCAGCTCACCTAGACTATTTTTGCATTGTGTGGTACCGAAGATATTAAATCCAGGGCCTCAAGCTTGAGATACAAGCTCTCACCCACTGAGTTACCACCCTAGCTCTTTACTTTTTGAGATGAAGGTCTCAATAAATTAATTGCTGGGGCTAGTCTTGAAATCACTCTGTAGTCCAGGCAAGCCTTGAACTTGTGAGCCTCCTACCTTGGCCTTTGCCGTAGTTAGGATCACAGCCCAGATCCTCACCAGTTCTTTTACAAAGATGCTGGGATGCAGAAAAAATTTCTCAGTCCTGGTTCTAACTCTGATTGCTCACGGATGCTGGGTAAGACTCTGCCCTGTTCTGTGGCCCCCCTCCCCCCCCCCTTACTCATTTCCAACCTCACTTGAGACCTTGGAGGTACTCAGAATTAAGTGACAGGCACCTGGCTCTACTGATGATGGGCTATGTGCCCTTGGGGGTCATCCTCACCCTTCATTTGGCTTGTTTACCCAGCAGTACCATGGTGAAGAGACAGCCTCTCTCCGGAGCATCTTCCAACTGCAGCTATCTTCTCAGGGATCCCGGCCCCCCCCCCCCCCCCCCCAAGCCTGGAGCACTCTCCTGCCCATGGTGCTTTCCCTGGAGACCTTATAAAGCCATTGTTTATACTGGGGTACACAGTTCAGGCTACCCAAGTGACAAGCCAAACACCAGGCAACTAAAGCAACAGCACGTAGCTGAGTCATACTTTCCTACAGGTTCAGAGCTACACTAAAGCTTCTTTCTCTTTAGAGTGGGCTGCGGAACAGCAAAGTCCATATATGACCTAGAGGCAGTACCAAGCCTGGTTTTCCATACCTGAACTTCTGGGTGTGTGCGCACATGTGTTCCTTTCCCCCCAAGGACCCTGACCCAGGAGGGCACCCCAGGGCATCCTTGTTGATGCCATTTCTGAGTCATATGTCTTCCCGCAATCCATTTGCTCCCTTTGGACCTCTGTCTTTCCATCCTGGTTCTACCTGTGACCACTCGTAGGTGCTGGATAAGACTGCCCTGTTCTGTGACCCTGGCCCCGCCTCCCACCTACTTCTGTCTACAAAACCGGTGGGAATTTAGCGGTGGGGCCTGGCGTTGCTCTCTGGCCTGAGCCTGCTTTCTGAATTCGTTATCTGTAATGGGAAAGCCAGCTTGAGTTAGAATTCTTCACGGTGGCCCTGAGGTGAGATGACCAGAGAGGAAAGCCATATGGCTTTGGGGAATCCAGCCAGCAGTATCTTCCTGTTGAACTAACTGGCCCTGTTACCAGGCTCCCCACTTTGGAGAAGGACACCAACTCCCCATATGGCACACTACAAGCTTGACCCTCCCTTTCTCCAAACCAGATTCCGGAGCCTGTCTTTCTACTTTTTTTTTTTTTTTTTTGGTAAAGACAAGGTCTTACTATGTTGCCCAGGCTAGTCTTAAACTGTGATCCTCAAGCTTAGAGCTGCTGCATTCTGGGATTGCAAGCATGTAGTACCACAGCCGGCGCTCTACCTTCCCTCTGCTGATCCATCTTACACATCTCAAGTTTCACCTGAGGACTGTTCTAGAATGCTAGCTTGAGCACATCTCTCCTGTTTGGATACCTCAGACTCCCGGGTCCTCACAACGAAGCTCAAACTCAAACTATGGTCCCTCCCTTCAGGCCCTCATCAAGATTTTTCCTTCCCAGCTAGGCTATACTCTCCACGTCTCTTGCCATTTGTCGGGCCTGTCCCGTGCCCGCAGCTCCTTCTCCTCCTTCAGTCCGAATTGTCAAGGCCTCCCCCCTCATCCCTCTCTGTGCACTGATGAGCAGAGTCCGGTGAAATGGGACAGGTGGGAGCGGCGACATTTCTCACCGTGGGGCCCCGAGCAGGGGTTAGGACTTTTTGGTTTTTACCAGCCCCTTCTGGACCAGACAGCGGTAGAACTCCTGGATGTACGTGTACACGCACTTCCAGTCAGGCTCTCGAAGCCGCACCATGTCCTCTGTATCCAGGAGCTGCGGGCAGTCCGCATGGGTCCTGGGGAGGGTAGGGGGCCAGGAAGGGGCAGGGGGCAGGACCCGGTGGAGGAAGGAGGGAGGGAGAGAGGCCAAGAGAAAAGGGAGGGCAGAGAGACACACACATACACAATACAGAGACATGAGTTCAGTTATGTTCTCGGTGCCGCAGTCGTCAGCCTCCCGCATGCCCCCTCCCAATGGTGGACGTGCCGCTCACTACCCGTCACTAATGGTGCGCAGTGCAGACAAGGGTGGGACGCCAAACCAGTCACAGGTGCAGAGAACTCTTGGGGCAAGCGGGAACGCAAGGGGGATGGGGAGGCAACGGCATCTGTGCCGGTGCCGAGGTTGGAGAGGAGGGCTGTGCCCCAGGGAGGGGGGTGGTGAGGGAGGCGTGAGAGGAGTGGGGGAGGAGGAGGAAAAATCCTGGCGGGAGCCAGAAAGGGAAGGGGAGCATAAGAAAGAGATGGAGGAGGGTGCTTGGGTGCAGTGTGCAGACAAGGGGGCAACGATTCCAAAGTGGAGGGCTTTCGATGTCCTATATAAGCCTATATAGGTCACTCGGGCACGGTGCCTGGGCCAGGAGCCTCCTTTTGGAATCTCCAGCTGGGATCCCGTGGGAGCAGGAAGCTCTGGTGATAGTGGGAAGAGAGCAGGACAGAGAAGTGGAGAGAAGAGGACCAGGGCGGAGGGAGGAGGGCGGGGTTATGAAGGAGGCCACCTGATGGGCTTTATTTAGCCTGGGCTGGTAGGCGGGCCTGACGCTCCTTCCTTCCGGTGGGCCCCTGGCACACTCAGCAACAGGTGGGCATGGGTGGAGGAGGATGGACACTCTCTGGGGAAGGGGTGGGGGGGGTTCTCGCCTGCAGACC
This sequence comes from Acomys percivali, assembly GCA_907169655.1. Lineage (NCBI taxonomy): Eukaryota > Metazoa > Chordata > Mammalia > Rodentia > Muridae > Acomys > Acomys percivali. The sequence continues at coordinate 48,871,321 of OU015747.1, read as the reverse complement.
CACTGTACAACTGGCCACTTCGGTGGGGTCTCAGGGCTGCTGAGCCCAGCTGACACCCATAGTCCGGGAGGGAGGGGGGCCCATACTTACTCGGCAGAGGAGAAGGCCATTTCAAAGTTCTGGCGCCGGTTTTGTGGGCTAAGCTGCCCATAGTCGAAAGCCTCAGGAAAGAAGTTGTGCACCAGGGCACAGAAGGCCATGCCATCACTCCAGCTGGAGGAGAAGTTCTGGATGTCCACGTGCTACGGGAGGTGGGAGCACTGGTCAGGAGGACTCTGAGGAGCAGCTTTCCCGTGCTTGCTATCTGCTCTGTGGCATCCCAGCCCTAGCCCAATTTGGCTCAGAGAAAGATAGAGAGGCCCTGTAACTTGTTCAAGGTGGGGAGTTACAACATGAGCTTCTCCCAATTCGGCTTATTAGCCCTGTGTGCTGTGATCCTTAGGGGTAAGGGGCTACTGAGAAGCCCAGGGCCACTCAACTGGCATGTTCCAGGTACTCCTCACTGCAAGTACAGAAATTTACCCAGTGTAACACGGAAGGGACCCTCCGGAGAAGGATCTGCCTTTGAATCATGCTCATCAACCCACAGGTCTTCAGTAGGCCTTCCTGGGACTCAGAGCAGGGCACGTGGCACCGAGCTGAGGAGTTCCACGGGGCTCACCTCGTAGCCGCGGGTCTTGGCTCGGCACCAGTCCAGCAACATCTGCTTGATGCTATTGGCGTTGGGGACTCCGAAGCTGGTAGAACGCTGCACAGCTGTACGGGGTGTGCCAGGACTGCTGCAGGGGTGGGGGCGGGGGGGTGTAGTGTAGGGAGGAGGAGGGTCACAAGACTCCACTCATGGGCCTGCCTACCCTGTGGATCGCTGGTCTAGTCTTCCATGACCTGCAGCCTTTCTCTCACAACTGGACCGCCCCCTTCTCCCATCCCTGGCTCCACACACTGAGCTCCAGGCTGTCCTCCATGCCGAGAGCATCCCACTGGCCAGCCCACACCCTCTACCACTTACCCTGCAGGGCCTTCCTTCTCCAGCTTCTCAATCATGGCCTTGCGCGCTTGGGACGCTGACGTCTTGGGCAGGCTCTGTGCCTTCATTAACTCTCGCTTCTTCTCTGCCTGGCGTTTCTCGAGGGCTGCCAGGCTGCCTGGACGTGAGCTGGCTTGGTCCTCTCGGTCAAAGATGCTGAAGGACGATGAAAGGAATGTTAGGTTGGAGGAAGAGTGGGTCCACTCTCTTGGCAGGATCACTAGCTTGATGGTGTTGGTGTTGGGAGCACTGAAACTGATGGAGCTCTGCACAGTGGCGTGGACGGGTCCTCCTGGGCTGCTAATGGGTGCTTATGAGGAGGGAAAGGTCAGCCTTATATGACCTTGACCTCAACCTCAGAACATCACCAGCAACTTCCACTGACAAATGAAAAGGGGTGTGGTGGCCGTAACAGTGGGGGGTGGGTGTCGTCACACCCATCTTCTGGAGGAGTACACACAGGAGGCACAAACACAGGATATCGGCAGCCAAGTTTATTTGATCAGGCTTGGTGCCCAGGGCTTTTCTAAAGGGGTGTGTGTGAGTTTGTACCACGGGCTGGTAATCTCAGCTACTGGGAAAGCTGCACCAAAAAAGCAGCAAGTTCGAAAGCCACCGAGCTATAGACTGGATGACGTAGGCAAACTCCGACTCAAAATAAAAGGCAGCTTATTGGTAAAGAACTTGCCTAGGAAGCACAAAGCCCTAGGTTCAATCCCCAGGACCTAAACAAACCAAAACAAACCAATAAAAAGTTATAAAATGAACAGCACAAAATGCTTACAGTAGTATCTCATGCCTCTTAAGACTTCACTGTGTGTCCTGGTATTACTTCTGGTGTTGGGGAAGGAATTCAGGGTCTCCTGTGTGCTAAGCGAATGCTCCACAACTGAGCTACAACCCCAGTCCTCCCACTGTGCTACGTAATGACTACACGGGACTCCGGTATGCTCCCGTAATCCCAGAACTCTGGAGGTTGAGGCTGGAGGATAACAAGTTCAAAACCAGCCTGAGACACACAGTATGACTCCATGATGTGCCCACTTCTCTCCATACTGCCAAAAATACAAAAATAAAAATAAAAGTAATAAAAATAAAAGCAGGCCTGTAATTCCAGACACTTAGGTAGCTGGGGCAAGTCCAAAGCATGCTGGACCACAGAGGGAATTTAATGCCAGTATAGGTGATTTAGGGAGAGACCCTGCCTCAAAGTTCAAAAGTGAAAAGAGGGCTGGGGATGTAGCCAGTGGCACAGTGCTTGCTCAGCACACATGAGGCCCCAGGTTCTAATACCCAGCAGCACAAACAAGCAAAACAAAACAAAAGATCCAGACACAATGAGTAAACACATAAACAAACGAACTTCACAAGGCGAGAGGGACCCCTACTCCCTCCACTGACAGTGAGGACATCAGGGCCTCTTTGTAGGATTCCAGAGGACACAGCTGCAGGGCTGGACTGCATATGCAGGTCACCAAGTGAGGGGTCTTGGAACCACTAGTGGTGTGCTTTCTAGCAGCCCCACTATCTATCCTCTGTACTGTGGGGTGTACCCCTCCATCACAAGTGCCTCAAGACATCAGCATGCTCTGGGACCCCCAGGAGTGACTTTTCAGATGTTGGAAGTGCCAGCAAGCAGTGGCGGGAGGGCCTCTCTAAGGCTCAGTGTGAGAGCCTCACCGGTGTGTGGCCTCCACCGGCTTCTCCCACCCCTACCCTCGGGTGTGACTGAGGGTTACGAGAGATCACAAAGCCATCAGGACACGCTCGGTACCTCCTCGACCATATGCCTGTCAGCCTGCCACTCGGCAGATTGGGTAATGCAGTGAGGTCCCCAGAGGCACTGCCCCATGCTCACCTGCCCATTTTTTTGGATGAAGAAGAGGAGGATGAGGAGGAGAAAGTCTTGGTTTGAACTGTAGTGCTGCTGCTGCTGCTGCTGCCATCTGTGGAAAAGAGAGACGGTGAGGGCTTGGGCTGGACAAAAGGAAATACCAGAGCGATAATAGCCACAGAGTAGAGAAGTGATGAAGTCGATGACAACATAGAGAGTGTTTAAGGAGGAGCTTAAGGAGTTGAGCAGGCACAGGAGAGAGCAGGTGGCCTTACTCTCCGATCGCCTCACAAAACTTGACTCCACCGTGGTGGTGCGGGCTGTCTGCGTGCCGTCATCTGGGTGGGCAGGGAATGGGACAGAGAAGTGTGTAAGAGACGAAGGCAGTCATTCTGAGCTCAACCTAAGCCCCAAGCCCCTGCTCAGCCTCTTACTAGAGTGGACGAGTCGCTCAGTTTTGGTGACGGTGCTGACAGCTGACCCATCAGCTGCCCGCTGACTGTGCCGCGTGGTCGTCTCTATAGTAGGCATATTGCTTCGGTTCTCTCCTGGCCGGGCCCGTGCCTCCCGTAGCCGCTGTTCTCGCTCCTTGTCCCTCTGGTCTGGGCAGGGGATGCCCCATGCATGCCCGGAAGGGTCGCCCAACGCCACATGGCACACCATGCACAGACACAAGGGGCACACAGGATGGAGTGGAGGCAGCTTGTTAGAAACACCAGTGACGCAGGAAACCAGTGCCTCTCTAGAGGTGGATGTGGCAGGGACAACCACAGCTTGGTACAGAACTGAGTGTGTGCTGGGGGGGGGGGATGGGGGGATTGGGGGGGGGGGGGGATGATTCCTGCCACTGGAAGAGGGAATATAAAGCAGCTGATGTCAAAGGGGTGTTTGGATCAAAGATGAGTTTCTATGAGACTCAGCAGCTGAGTCAGGAAGGAAGAGTTGACATCCAGAGAGAGCTGAGCGGGCACAGCGGTTGAGTGGTGGACCTTCAAACTAATCTTAGGAAGGAGAGGAGCAAACACCACCTACACCCAGGGAGTGGGTGGGTGGGTGGGTGGACATATGGGAGAAGCCATCAGAGCCAGGTAAAAGGACAATTGAGAAAGAAGCTGGTGACAGGGTTAACTGGGTCTGCAGAAAAAGTAAGTGTGTGGGGGAAGGGACCCCAGGGCATGCCTAGCACAGCGGGGGTAATGCTTGCTTGAGGTATTTGGCTGCCATCTGGGGGTGGGGGGGGTAGGGGGGAGTGAGGCGGGGTGGGGGAGTAATTGCTCTCAGAGAACAACTGTTTGGAAGTAAACCTAGAGTATGAGGGAGAGATGTGCTAAATCTAGGGAAGAACTGTAGGAAAAGAGAAATACCCACATCCAGGGGCAGAGAGGCTAAGAGCGTCCTGGCAGGGGGAGGGGGGATATGAGGGGAGGGAAGGGGATAGGGGATGGGGAGATGGGGGGTGGGGGAGCAACTGGAGGCTTATTTGGACTCAAGCAAGGCGCACTCAACAGTGGCTAGCAATTAGATGCAAGGTGAGAAGGGCTGAGCGGAGTGACAGGGACCGAACAGCTGGACACAGGGAAAGGAAGCCAGGGAGCAGGTGGCTCTGGGGAAGGGGACATGGGGGAGGGAAACTTCTGAGCTGGAAGTGTCCATGGAAGGACTCCAGATTGAGGGGAGCAGCTGAGGAAGGGAGGGAGTGGCTAGGTCTTAGGTGGGGTGACTCGCTCGCTCGCTCTCTACCTCTCTTTCTTTGTCGGAGTTCTCGGAGAGCAGCCCGGATGAGCTTCCGTTCCTCAAAGTTTGTTGTCTGGTCCAGCTTGTGGTAGAGAAAGCAGCTGTTGCACACCTGGGGTCTGCCCATCCCTACCCTCTGCCAGCCCCCAGCCTACCAGAGCTGACATACCATCTTGTCCAGGACCCCTTCATCCTCGATGGCCATTAGCTCCTCTGCGCTCAGGGGGCTCCGCCCCTCTGGGGCTTTGTCCACTCGAGTCTGCTCTGCGCCATTAGCTGCTTCCACAGTCACAGAGGCGGGCTCTGCTAGATCTGGGTCCATCTACAGAGTACGGAGAGGGTATAGGGTTTATGCAGGGATGTGGCTGGAACCTGCGTGGAAGAGGGTTAGATCCTAGAACCGCTGGCACAGCAGTAAAAATAACCCCAGCAGCCTGCCGGGCCTGCTAATGTAGGTTGGCTATGTTGGTTTCAGGCCCACTGTGGTGAACCTAGCAGCCCTGGAGAGTTTTGCACACATCCAGAATCACATTAATACAAATCGGTAGTATCAGTAACAATGGTTTCCCACTCAAGTAGAAAATATGTGTAAGCAAGCAGTGGGGATTTTGTTGTCCCCATTAGGCAGAGGGGAAACTGAGGCTAGGGCAGCTGAATGACTTGCGCACAGGCCCTCTGGGAGTGTGATGTGGCCCAAGGGCTGAGCTGCAGTAGATCCTGAAGTTGAATTCTCTGTCATTTCATTTCTAGCTTCCTCGCCAGGCAGCACAGATCGCACGTCTTGATTGCTGAGGCGCTGGACCAGGTCTTAAGAGCTAACAAGGTGTCTGACTGGGGCTACCTCAAGCTCTTCAAGACCCCTTTGAAGCTCTATGCCACTTCCCTTCTTCCTACCTTGCTGGGAACCATTATCTAAGGAGCATCCATCACTGGCCTATCTCCCCCAGGGGATCTCCTTCCCATCTTGAAGCCAAGGCCCAGCTCAGCCAATACAGCCCTCCCCTCCCAGCAGGGCCTCTGTCTGTCATGAGGGTAAGGAGAGCTGAGGTGGCAGCTGTTCTGGAAAGGGCAGCAGGACAGCTGCCAGGGCAAGAGCCTGGCACCTTCTTGTCCCAATCTTAGAGGGACAATCTTAGAGGCACCTCACTGTACACTGCACCACTCTGTACAGTGAGGTAAACTAAGGCTGAGACAGTCTTGGTACATCTACAGACACTCAGCAGAGCTGGGGCTCGAAGCCATTCCCTCCCACAGGCCGACTTACGAGACTGCTGGTGCGAGAGGGACCCGCAGAAGAGCTGCGGCGGCGGGTGCTAAAGGCAGGTGGGTGGGCCACAGGGGTCCCAGCATCCTCAGCTGCCTGGAAGAGGGCCTCAGGGTCCGCAGCAGCCAGAAAGAGTTCACTGGGCTCTAGCTCAGACTCCAGGTCCGGCACAAGCGGTACACCCAGCCGCAGGCTCAGCACCTCCACCTGCCTGGTCAGTGCGCCAAGTCGCCGGCTCAGGGCTGCCGTCTCTGCTCGAAGCTCTTCAGCTGCCTGAGTCACTGGCTCTACAGTGGCTAGGGCAGCTTCAGCTGCCTGGGTCACTGCTGACCGGCCCGCTGCAGCCACCGCCTGCAGCTCCTGTAATGCCTGGCTCAACCGTTCCTCAAAGGCCACAGCCATCTCAGGCCCAGGCCCTGGTACTCCTGGCATAGCGCTAGCAGGGACTCTGGGGTACAATGGTGGGACAGCAGCAGGGACTGTCAGAGTCTTTGCAGCTGGTCTGAGGGCAAAGGCAAGGGCAGTGAGTCTGCCCCGCCCCTGCTGGCCTCCCAACCTGCCACCAGCCAGCTGGAGCAACTGCCCAAATAGAAACCTATTCTGGGATCCTCTATGGAGGGGATGGCGGGGGATGGGTAGCCTGCTCAAACAGGCAGAGAGTCTCCTGCACATCTCAAGGATTACCCAGACCAGAGCCCATGACCATAGGTGGAAAAACGGAGGCAGGGCGCAAACTGAGACACTATGTCTATTAGCTGTGAGATGTCTATTTGCTGGACTCTTGTGTATCCTGCCGGACACACATGCCACATTGTTTTAGAAAGCCTTGAACAAGTCAGGGGAACTGAGGCACAGGAAGATGGGGTTTTAAGCAATCTGCTGGAATGGGGGCTCGGCACTGAGAGGCATGCTCCCCCCAGCCCAGCCATGATGCTCAGATCCAACCCCTGACTCTGCACAAGCACATTGCAGACACATCAACTGTACTCCTCGGATGGGGAGACAGGTGAGTTGTTAGTGCCAGGCCCAAGTCAGTCTTCATTCACCACATGCGCCTCATCTGTAACCAGCCCTCACGACAGCCACCTCAATCTATCTGTTTCAAGAAGGCTGCTCTAGTTCACATTCTCTCTCCTGCTACCCCTCACAAGGCCCAAAGCTAGCTCTATCTGACCGCCTCACCTCAGTCAAAGTCCCCGGTCAGTCTTTTACCTGGGCAGCCCACCAGGAATCTACTCCCCAGCTGAGCTCCCAGCCAGTTGATCCTGGGGCTTACGATGAATAATAGAAGGACTACATGGTATTCGGTTCCTGAGGCACCTGCTGAGCTGACGCCTCACTTGCCTGGTGCGCCCCCCCCCCCCCCCGCCCGTCTTCCTCCCCCTCTCCCCCCCCCCCCCCCCCCCCTGCGGCAGAGATGCTAATCAACAATCTCCTAATGGACTAGGCTGAGCTTTAGATTAGCCTGTGATCTGATCCACACGTGATCCGAGCTGATGTTTAGTGAGAACAGGGGGAGAGAGGCTGCCACAGGAAGAACGCGAACACTCTCCGCCACCTTCCGTGAGCCTCTGCCTTCACATCTGTTCATTAAGAACAGATGGATCCCCCTTCAGGTGCAAGGATCAAAGATCAGCAAGTGGATCCAGGCATGGTGGCACAGGTCTCTTATGCCAGCACTCGGAAGGTAGAGGCAGGTCAAGGTCAGCTTTGCCTATACACTAAGATCAATGCCAACCCAGGGTACAAGAGATCCAACATCAAACAAAACTAAACAACAGAAGATCATCATATGGGAAAAATGACTTCAGATATGCCTTTGGGTGATACAGTATGGTTCGGTCTTAGCCATGCCACTAACTAACTGTGGACTGTTAGCAGCGATGCGCCTTCTCTGGCCTCAGTGTCTCTTTGTCCACAGTAGCGGAGGAGCGCAACAGAGAAAGGCTGCTAGCTACCATGAGCAGTCTCTGGAGGTGGTGACTGGTGAGGCTGGTGGAATGCTCACCTTAAAGTTGCAGCCTCCTCGGTTACCAGGGGAGGCATGGCTGAAGGTGGTGACGTGCGTGACACTGCCTAGCCGGGTCACAGTCCCAGGGCTGTTGATGTGGGTAATGGTGCTCTTGCCTCCAGTGCTGGTGCTGAGAAGGGTCGGGGGAGCCCGCAAGCCCAGTGTCAGTTCTGGTTGGGGAGGAAGGACTGCTGTTGGAGCCAGGTGGAGTGAGGACAGTGCCAGTCAAGGTGAGCGGCACCCTGGACACTGGCCGCGGCCTCGGTTACATGCAGATCTGGGAGTGAGGGGCTGCAAGTAGTCCACCCCAGCGGTGAGGAGCCTACCTGCTCTCTGGTTGCCTGTGGGCAGCAGCACCCGCCGGCCTGTGGAGGCCTGACCACGGCCATCCTTGATCTCAATGGTAAATGTAGTCTTCATACTGCCCCCTGGCTCCCCAGCGCCGACGGCCACAGGCAGCGGGGTACTGGGCTCTTCTGAGCAGGGCCTGGGTGCCCCTGCTCTGTTTTCAAGGGACTTGGGAGCCAAGCCCCGCCCCACAGGGCCCTCCTCTTGAGGGCAGCTCTGAAGCTGGGCCAGAGAATGAGTAAGTTCTCCTTGCTTCTTGTGGGAGGAAGTGTCCCTGAGACCTCGAGAGGAGGAGTTGCTGGAGGAGGAGGAGGAGGAAGCAGGGGTGGTGCTGATGAGGGAAGAGCCTGGGAGCCTTGTGGGGGTCAGCGAAGTGAGGGCTGTTCGGGATGGGCCATCCTGGAGCCTGGCAACCGCAGGAGAATCAGATGTGAACTTGCGGGCTCGGTCTCTCACAGAGCTAGCCTGATGGAACTGGGCCAGTCCTCTGAGCGGGGTTGGCTCTGGAAGAGACCAGAAAGCTGTCAGTGGCAGGGTAGGATAGGATTGCCCAGACCCTAGGGATGGTAAATACGGGTAGTACCTCGATTTGAGGTTGGCTGTTGGGGACTGAGCACAGAGAGGGAGCGTTGGCAGGGTTGTCGGTCAGCCAGGTCTGATAGGTCGGTGAGTACGCAGCAGCCATATTGGGGGGGGGGGAGGAAAGTGGATGGTGGGATGCTGTTAGCACATTCCTCTCCTTAACACCTCCTTACCACAGTCAGCACACCCACTGCTGAGGCCTGCCTCCTTTCCTACAGGCACCCCCTTTTCTTTCCTGCACTGACCCCCAGGGTGACATGGGCACTCTTAAAGGGCCAGGGGTAAGTTACAGCCTGAGGAAGATATCCAGATTCTCCATACTAAAGGGATTCAGGGACAGCCCAGCCCCCACCCCAGTACTGCCCATAGATCCAGCTGGGTGATGGGTGTACTCCCTTATTGGGGAGAAAAATGTGCCGGAGGCCTGTTGCCTTTCAAGGCTGTAAGGAAGCCTCTAGCCATGGGTGGTAGGGGTGGGCCTGGCCAGGGGCGGGAACACCTCAGGGGCAGTGGGGGGGAGTGTCAGGGACTGCCTGAACCTGAGAAGGCTAGAGCTGCTGAAGGAAGCATCAGAACCCATCCTACAGTCAGGGAAAGGGAAGGGGAGTGGCAGGAGAGACGGGACAGGGCAAGGGGGAAGTAGACACCAACAGTAACCTGTCCAGGGGTCCTCACCTGTTCTCTCAGTGTTGGAGGAGCCTCTGGCAGGGCCCAAGGTATTAGAGGGCTCTGTGGGGCCAGGCAGGGCCTGTAAGGGAGACACTACATCAGAAAGAGCTCTCAGACCAAGGAACTCACCTGTCTGCACTCCTGCCTTTCACCAAACTCACCTTGCTGATGACCTGGCCCTGAGGGCTGGGGGATGCTGGTGACATGGGGGGCTCAGGGCCGGGGGCTCCTGAAGCAGGAGGAAGTGGCTCAGAGCTGTCTGGAGCCTCGGAAGCAGGACTCTGAGCTCCAGAAGGCTCTAGCAGAGGTTCAGGAGAAGCAGTGGTGGGCGAGCTGTCAGGTGAGGCTGGTGAGCTGGGTGTGCCCCCAGGTGGGGCTCTCAGCAGGACTGTCACTGTGGTCACATCCTGGCTGGCATCCTCAGGGCTTGGGGTTGGCTGTCGCACTTCTGTCAGCTGCTGTTCCTGTTGCTCTTGCTCTGACCCCTGCAGCGGACCCCACAGGAAGCAACCAAGCTTTCTCTGACTTCGAGGGCAACCCCCACCCATGGAGGGCCGAGCTGACAGAGCAGGCCATGCAAAGCAGAGGGGCTGGGCGTGGCTTCCTGAATGCACACCTGCATAAGGAAGGCTGGTCAGTGCCAAAGGTGGTTTGACAAGGACCAGATCCTAATGCCAGTGGTTGGTGACAATAGCAAACGTGCGCTGGGGACTCCTATTCCTAAAGGACCACTTGAGGACGATGCTGGCCTCAGTCTGGCTAATCAGGGAGAAGCCCAGTATGAGCAGCTAGCATCCTCTGCTGGCCATGAGTAGGAACTGTATGTCTTGACTTCTTCCCACACTACAGAGAGGACACTGAGCACCGGTTAGCAGGGATCCTGACATGCAGGCCTTGGACAGCCAAGGTAAGGATGTGGGCTGCCTATTTTGTTGTTGTTGTTGTTGGTTTTGGGTTTGGTTTTTTTTTGAGACAGGGTTTCTCTGTGTAGCTTTGGCTGTCCTGGACTCACTTTTGTAGACCACTTTTGTAGAGCCTTGAACTCACAGAGATCCGCCTGCCTCTGCCTCCCGAGTGCTGGGATTCAAGGCGTGCGCTACCATGCTCGGCTACTAGACTTTCATTTCTAGGAGCTCCTTCTGGCTGCTGAGCACAGGCTGGGTGGTAGAGGCAGGGGTGGGAAGTGGGTAGGAGTGGAAGCAGGACAGGTGCCAGTGTGTCCATGACAGTAGCACTGGGGAAGGAATAATAACTTGGAGTTGTGTAGACAGGCTGGCTTTGAGAGGAAAAGCCTGAGTTCAAGGTCTGGAGTGGAAGGCATATAGCTGGAGTTGCCTGAGAGTATAAGAAATGAGCTCTGGAGTTTCCTCAAACACTGGCCAAGAGCCATCTCCCAGTCAAATGACAGTGTAACAAAGGCACACAGGTACTGTGCCCCATACTCTTGGCGTCAGGAGGCACAAGACACTTGGCTCACCCTCCCTCCACACCCATCCTCCTTACCTTACCAGGGTCCAATCTGTGTGCTGGTGGCCTCCTGCTGTCCTCTTGGGAGCCACTCCTGGGAAGTCTACTGCACAGTCTCCCAGCCAAGGTGGCAGCTAGAAGGGCGGGGGACGGGGGGGGAGGAGAGGGGCGCAAGTGTCAGGAAGTAACTGAGACGCTGTAGGCAGCAGCTTGCAGGGCAAGGGTGGGCCTAGGGCAGGGCACCTACCCTCAATCTCCTGAGCGCGTACCCGGCGGATGGCCGCCCGGATCAGCTTGCGTTCCTCGTATTCACCGGCGCTCCGCAGCTGTGGGTGACAGGCAGGCCATGAGGGGCGGGGGTGGGGGTGGGGAGCTGGACTGTGGAATTCAGGTCTTCACTGACCCTTCCCCTATCCCCTGCCTGCCTTTGGGCCTCACCAGTGTGGTCAACTCTTCTACATCGTTCATGGACTCCAGGCGCCCCGCCAAGCGTGCCAGGGCAGCCTGCTGCTCAGCTTCCCGCTGTTGAGAGCTGCAGAGACATCGTGAGCGTAAGCACAATTGCATGATGGGGTCTGGGGGGCGTGGGGGTCAGGGAAAGGGGTCAGTGTCGGAGGCCTGAACCTTGGCAGAGAGTCAGAGCCACGTGTGTAGAACCTCTGAGCAAGCATCAACACACAAACACACACACACACACACACACACACACACACACATACACACACACCTGGACAGAGGTACCAATGCCACATGCTACCCACACTGCACAACCACAGTCATTTGCACCCGGAAAAAAAAAAAAAACCCGTCTCCCCTCTGCCACTCACTGTGACCAGTTCTCCTTGTTGTCTTGCCTCTCAGCACGGAACCGTTTGGACGCCAGAGCCTCCTCCTCTCGTTCCAGCTCCTGCCGCTGCAGCTCCCGGATGACTGAGCGGATCCGACGCCGCTCGGCCAGATCTGCTGTGACCTCCAGCTGCAAGGCAGGTGGGAGTGAGGGGGCGGGGTGGGGCATTCAGTCAGGGACAAAGGACTGGCACCAGCTGCCCACGGTTCAGCCTGGGGCACAAGGAGCGGCTTGTCTCCAGTCTCTCCCCACCCTAAGCCTTCCACGTGCCTGCTTCCCACTCAGGGTCTTTAGGGGGAGACCTTTCTCATAAAATGCCAAAGTTCCTGAGGAGCCCACTGTGCGCTGTGGTGCCGAGACCACCTTTCTGTGAGTGCAGAGCCAGCAACCACTGACCCAAGCCAAGTGCCAAGCAGTCAGACACTTCTTTCTGTGACTTGCTCTCCCAGGTATTTCATTAATCTGTTTTTTTTTTTTAGGGGGGAGAGTACACAGCAGGAAGAGTGTGGTCACCCCCCTGAGCTACCAACAGGGACTCAGGTAGCTGAAGACAGACTCCTGGTGATCTAGTCCCAGGGTAGCAGGGCCCTGCTGGGAAAGATGTCAGATAGGGAAACTGAGGTAGAAGCAGGTACTGCAGAGTCCTAGCTCCCTGCTTGGCTGAAGGTTACTTTTTCCCTTTTACTGACGTTGGTCTAGTCCTAGCCACCATGGAAGAAATCAAGACCCAGAGTGGGAAGAGCTGGTCCTCTAGAGAGATAAGGAGAAGGCAGCTAGCATCAGGGTCTACCTAGAGCCTCCCTCCCCCCCCTCCCCCCGCCCTGCCCATTCTCCCGAGCTCCCATAAGCAACTCAGCCCTGTGGTTCATGGGAAACTGGGGACCGAAAGAAACAGGTTCGAAGAGTGCACTTTCTCAGTGCTGTGCAGGCAATCCTGGTGCCTTCCCCCACATCCCCTGGCAGAGTGCCTACTCAAAGGGATCTTAAGGAAGAGGGCTGGCTCAGGGCTGGCCAGCAGGTGGTGGCAGAGCTAAGCCTCCAGTGTGGGTCTGCTAGGCAAACAGGAACAAGTGAGGGCCAAGTGACTAACTCTCTTTCAATCGTCTTCCTAGTTGGTCTTTCCTTCTCAGTTGGGGAGCTGGGAGGTAGAGGGTCAGCAGAGATAAGTTTCAGGAGGGAGTATGAGCTGGTTCAATTTAGCCACTAGCCAGCTTGTCTAAATCTGAAGAGAGCAGGAAAAGCCTCCGGGGATAGCCGCCGCCCCCCACCCCACCCCAAGGCCCACATTCCTGAGGAGCTGTGGAGAGCCAGAGCCCATCAGGTCCCAGTCCTGGCTCTACACTCAGGGCATAATCCTTAAGCTTTCTGTCACTGCTTCTGAATTTACCAGATGGGACACTGGCCCTAGGGACAGAGAAAAGATGGGAAGGAAGCTGTGACTCAGGGGGGTGGTCTCCTCTTGCTTCTTGTCAGCCAGGAATTGAAGGCACAGGAAGCAAAAAAGACAAGGCATATTGACAATTTACTGAGACCCAAACTGTGTCAGACTCTCTCTCTCTAAAGGCCCACTTGTCATTTTTGTTTGTTTGTTCTTTTGAGACAGGGTTTCTCTGGGTAGCCCTGGCTGTTCTGGAACTCACTCTATAGACTAAGCTGGCCTGGAACTCACAGAGATCTGCCTGTCTCTGCCTCCTGAGCACTGGGAGTAAAGGGATCCATGACCGTGCCCAGGTCGACCCCTTAAAAAAAAAGGACATTTTTATTTATGTGTATGCATGCATCTGAGAAGAGGATGCTGTACATGTATGGGTGCCTGTGGAGGTCAGAAGATGATATCAGATCCACTGGAGTTGGAGTTACAACTCCACTGTAAGCCACCTGATGTGGGTGCTAGGAACCAGTTTTGGGTCTCCCGGAACAGGAGCAAACGCTCTTAACTGCTGGGTCCATCCAGCCCCCTTATCTACTACTCTTTGAGTGTTTTGTTTATGGCCAAATAACTTGAGAGTTTACTCCTAGGTCTCTCTGACTACAAGGCTTGCCTAAGGCTGAAGATAGCTGTGATGCTGGGGTCTCCTTGTTATGGTGAGGAACTCTGAGGCCCTATACCGGAGACCCCTCTAGCGTGGTCTAGAAATGTCAAAGTCTAAGGAGACCTTACTACAACCAAGAGAATGATGCTCACTTCCCCAGAACGTTTGGAGATTGGTGGCCTTAGGGGACAGCTGATCCAGAGAGTAAAGGCCCAGAGATAGAATGACTAATCTTAACCTTTATCTCGTGGGTTCCCATTTACAAACCCTGGAAAAAGGTACCTCGACATCTCAATCTAGAAGTTGGAATCTTTCTTTCCACTGGATACCCTCAGTGAATGTGGGTGGCTGAGAGGTGGACCTCACTCTGCTGCCCACCCCCCACCCCCACATCTTTCCTTTTGGGACTGTGGGCAAAGCCTTAACCAATGTCTCTGCTGTGTGCCCTGTGTTCTCAACCCTCTCAAACGCCAAAGGTCAGACCACAGTGTTTCTACTGTGTCCAGAGTCCTCCACCCTCTCAGTCACCCCCACTGCGTGGAGGGGACTGTGGGAGGGAGGGAAGGAAATACAAAGACCCATTGTCCACCAGAGGGAAGGGGATGGTTTCCGAAACTGCCTAGTGAAATTCTCCTGGGAGGAAAGAGGGTGCTTCCTCCTCCTGTGGGAGGATGGGGGGGTTCGACTGGGGCTCTGGTGCTATTTTCGCTGCTGGGGGTCGTCTGACCGACCAAGCAGCGTCCCTAGCTTCACAGTTTCTCCACCTGCACAGGAAGCAATTTTCCTCCAGGTCCTCCTCACTCAATCCCAAAGCCAGAGCCACCTGCAGTGTTGAGAGGAATTGAGGGAACTCCTCGCCAGGGGGCGCTGAAGGCCCGCAGGCTATGGCCACCAACGCAGGGCTCGCCCACGCCCCACCCACCCAGTCTCCAGCCAGGCGCCGCAGCTAGGAACTAGGCAGGAAGCCCCCGGCCATCGCCAGCTTTAACATCCCATCTGTAAAGGAAGGGAGGGTCACAGCACCTAAGCTGCTTCCCTAAGTCACTCGGCCGGGAGGTGGAAGGCGTGCAGACACGTGGCAGGGGGCACACGCAGCGTGCTTGTCCTCGGGTGCTCCCGTCCCGCGCAGCCCACCACCCCGTCCTCAGGAATGTGCGGGAGCGGGCCGGAAGCAGCTGTGGCTCCCCGAGTCAGCTGGGCACAGCTTTCCCATATAAGGCTGGGCCCCGCGGGGAGGAGCCCGGCTCGGGACGCCCCCGTTCCTGCCACGAGGCTGGAGGGTGGGACCCTCACAGCTCCGGGCACAGTAATGGCGCGCGCGGGACGGTGAAGCCGCAGGGCTGGGGTGGGCCTGGGGCCGCGGAGCCGAGACCGGATCGAGTCTCCGTTTCCTTTCCTCCTATGCCCGGGGCTGGGAGGAAGTGCGTCCGTCAACCACTGCTTCTGTCTCTTCTCTATAACGCTTTCCCCACCTCCCAAACCTTGCTAGAGTGGGGGTCTCATGGCTGGAGAATCCCCTGGGAGTGCCTGGACACCCAGCCTGGCTTTCCCCCTGGAAAATTATCTGAGTCTGCGACCCTCCTGAGGACTCTTGACTGGTGGGCATCTTTGGAGACCCAACCCCATCTCCCGGCTCTGTCCGCCTCTGGTGGTGGTGTACACTGATGAGGTTAAGGTGCTTGCCCCCGGACACGCAGGGCAACAGCCTACAGGTCAAGGCAACTAGGCCAAGAGGCTCAAGCCTCTGCCTCTAGGGTAAAGGATTGGTGGTGGTGTGGGACACTAGTAGAGAAAGTAAAATCTTTACTTTTTGGCCCTGGACAGAGATTGGGGTTTTGGTGGTGGGGCTCTGGCCCCTCTCCCTACAGCCACAGCCTGCTTCATGACGGCCTTGCTGGTGGACACATTGCTGCGCTGTTGTGTTGTCCCACTGCCTCTCTGTACACGGGAACAGGAAGAAGGTGGCCGACAAGTATGGAGTGAACCAATCCAGTCCCTATCTCATCCCTCTGTTAACACTAGCAACCAATATTTTGTGTTTACGCCCCCCTCCCCGGCCTCCCTCACCCCTTTTTTACAAGTAAAGAAGCCGAGGTTTAAAGTAGAAAACGACAGACTAGACATCACAGAACCCATAAGGGCCCACAGTCTATTTGTCATGGTTCTCCCAGACTTTCCCACGACTCTGGGTATCCCAAGATCCCCTCTAGAGTTTGGACCCTGGTAAAGCTTTTACCCAGAAGCATCTGGGCAGGTGATTTTAGGCTCTTGGAGCATATGTGGGCACTCTGTAAGGTGGCGTACTCGGCACCATCTGTTGTTTATTAATCATCTGCGCTACCATTATCATTGGGCAGGCTTCCAGGAGTGGGCAGTGCCCAGGCTGTCGGGGAGAGGCAGATCTAGCCTTCCCACACCTGTAGCAACCCATGGGTGAGTCCCCAGCAGTTACTGTTTAAACAGGAGATGACAGTTGGGGGTGGGTAGGGACCAGGTCTCAGCACCGGACACGGATAGGCACATGCCGCAAGGGCCTGTGGATCAGCCAAATGGAACGGACCTGGCACTGCTCCCTGAACCTCTCCTCCAAATCCCTCCCTCTTCTTATGTACTGACAAGCACATACGTAGTGACCCTACACCCCCAGGTTGGCTGTTACCCACCCCGTTGCACAGCAATAGGGCGGCTTACCAGTTTCCGGAGGGCTGCTTCATCCAGCCCAGCTAAGGTCTCATCTGCCATCTTGCTGTTCCTAGCTCCTTATGTGTGTCGGCTCCTGCTGAGACCCTGCTGGCACTGGGGAGAATTCTGCAAGAGGCAGACATGAGTTAGGCTGCTGGGGCTTGTAGAAACCTCAGTCCGTGGGGTTTTTATTCCTCTGTTTCCCTCTAGATCAAGAGCATTTATTTCTGTCCTATCCTACTCTGAGATGTGGCTCCTGGCTGGGAACTGTCTTTTGCCCTAGGGTGGTTGGCAAACGGGTGGTAAAAAAAAAACAAAACAAAAAACCACAAATTCAGCAAGCCAAGCATGGGTAGGTGTTCCTTCCAGCCTTACCAGCTTGGCCTCCAGTCTGCCATGTGGTCTAAGCTGGCATCTTGACTAAGCCCTAAACAAGGAGGGCATGGACCTCAAAAGGGCCCACCCAAGCTGTACTGACCACCAGGGGGTGCAAGCCCGTTCTCTAGTTCCCTGTCGCACACCCCCATCTCTAGGGGCTGTCCAGCCTACCCCTCTACTCGCCCTCAGCTCCACATCCCAGCCTTGCTGCTGCTGTCACTCACTACCATAGGTTTGGGAGCTCCAGGCGTCTATCAGTCCGTGGAGCCCGCCTTTGGTACATATCCAGTCTTCACTCCTTTCCTCCCTGTGAAGTCAACTGGCCTGACCTTGTGGGGCCAGGTGGCCAGTTCTCCCTGTCAGTTCACGCACTTAGGAATCACCTACAGTCCACTTCCCAACTGGAAGGCCCTTGGGACGCTGACCCACCCAACCTCTCCACTTCAGGCAAACTGAGAGGATGGGAGAGGGCCAAAGAGTCATCACAGCGGATCAGAAAAACGCAGACTCAAAGGGCAGGAAGGAGCTAACACAAATGGTTGTCTCTGATTTCTGAAGTCCCCTTCCAAGGCTCCAGGATGTTTGTTTTTTGTCCAACCTCTGCTCCTAAAAATGGATCCCTAAATCTGGTGCCAGTCTCTAGCCCAACAACTCTCTCCTTCCTGGAGGCCCCCCCCCCAATGTCTCCCGAATTTGTGAATCCATGGTCTAAGCACACCTAGATGCTTGCTTAATATGGTGACTGAAATGGCCTCAGGACCCCCACTTCCATTGATTCATCACGAAATCATCCCTTCTGTATCTCCTTACAACAGTCACTTGGTGTGAGTCACCCTATCCCGTGGATGGGTCTGGGGGAGTCCTAACGCTCAAGTCACTACTTGAGTTTGCCAACCATTCTTAGGGGCTTTGCCTCCAAATCTAGCGACTCTGTCTGAGGTAACTCCCCCTCCCCAGCGTCATTTAATGATCACCAGTCTAAAGGATTGTTGACGCGCTGTACTTCCTCATGTTGGGCAAGGGTGTTCCTAGTTCCAAACCTAGGTGATACCCAGGACTGTCTGCTCCGAAATTCCTGCCACTGCTTGGCACCATTCCCATGGCTTCATGCTACACGGTTTTTTGGTTTTTGTTTTGTTTTTAGGTCCTGGAGAATGGTAAGGCCCTGAGGTAAGGGGCGGGGGACGGGCGGGGGGGAGGCAGGATCTGGGAAAGCGTCCTCAAGGTATCAGCTCCGCACAGATAAGTCTTGGGGATCGTGGAGCCTCTTTGAGGTCCGTAGGTGCCTTCTCCCAGGGTCTCCGAACTTTAATCCTGTCTCCTGGGGCTCCCGTGATTTGGTTGGGGCTCCCGTGATTTGGTTGGGGCTCCCGATCCTGGGAGTTCCAGAATCCCTGTCCAGACATCCAGGTTTCACACCCCCTTCCCCGGACTCTTCTGGGCTTCTCGGGTCGCACCGAGATCCTCACACTCACCTCTCAGTCCGGGCCCGCCTTTCCGGTGCAGTTTCGTGTTCGTTTGCTCGGGACCCGGCAGATGCAGTAGATACTACAAACGGGCGGGAGGCGTCACAGTCCGGGATCCCAGGCCGGTTCAGCAACGTCCCCTGGACTCTGCTGCAGACTCCTGTCCCGCGGCGCCAGCCAGCTGGCTGGCCCCGCCCTGCCAAACCGTCTCAGCCAATTCTCCGTTGGGTCCCGCCCCTGCTTGGGTCCTATTGGGAGAATTCAATTTTTAGGCCTCGCCCCCGCTAAACTCCTGCCCCTCCCTGTGCAAGGTTGTTGGGTTTTGTAGTCTTTGGAGCTGCCGCCGCGATGTCTTTGACATCCTCGGGCGGACTTCGGCAGGATGCAGGCTCTAAACCAAAGGCCAGAATGTGCCACGAGCCGGGCAAATAAATAGCTTAGGACCGTGTAAGTCCAGAGAGGTCCGGATAGCCCCTCCCTGCCCTCCTCTTTGTTCCTGAGACTACATCCTTTCTCCGGACTCCACCCACTACTGGCCTCAGTACAGACTTGCTCCTCCAACGTTCACAGAGCGCTTTTGGGTCACCTGGTCTGTGCCACCCCAGGGCAAGGACTAGGAGACCAGCAGTATCTGGACTGCATGTCGAGTCGCCCAGGACCATCTAAGATGGAACAGGGTCGGCATACCTTTCGTCTTCTCTTGCTCATACAGCATGTTCCCCCGTACCCTTTAAAGTCTGCCTTTGGGAGCCCTGTAGTCCTAAACAGGAAATATGAACCTCACAGCCTAAACAAATGGGGGAAACTGAAGGTACCAAAGAGCCAATACTCCCGAAGCAAAGAGTCAGCCAGAAGATCCAAGAGCTCAGACCCAGTAGGGAAAGTCACTCCGTGTCAGGCCCTGGAGGCTGTGGAGCCGCTCTTCCGGTCTTGATTGAGACAGAAAGTGGGATGGAGCCTGGGCAGATCGGGTCCCGCTTGTAAGTCAAATAAAAACAGTGGTTTATTTATTTTGTGTCTGTTATGTAGTCGATTATAATATCCGTAACAACTAAATGAGATTTGAGTTGTCCCCTTATACAGATGAAGGCAAAAGCCTGTCGGTAGGTAACAGAGCGGAGAGTCAGTCATACCACCTAGCCTCTAGCCTCGTTCTGACCTGTGCTTCTCACAACTATGACGTGGAACTGTGGGGACTGAGGTGGGTCCTGTTGTCTCAGAGAGCTGCAGTTCAGATTCCCCCAAGACCAACCTGTACACACCTAAAGAGAGGAGGACCTGTGTACATTCCATAGCCATTTCTATGTGTCATTTACTTGCCTACCACATTCCCCAAGAGGTGGTCCTCTCATCTCATAGATTGGGAAATAAGATTTAGAGAAGGAAGCCGCTTGCTGGGGGGAGGGGGATGTGGGGGGATGTGGGGGGAGGGGGGCGGTAGAAGAAGCGCCAGAATAGCGAAACCCAGAGTTGGGCCTATAGTTCCTAGTCCTCGCTACCTGGCCTAGGTACCAGCTTCTTCTCTGACCGAAGTTGAAGGCTCTCCAAGGCCACATTTGGAGTACTGAAACCCTTGCATCCCTAGGGACCCACCCTTCCCTTGGACACACCCAAGTCCTTTCTGAGTCCCGGGAGCCGTTTGCTCCATTGAACAGCCTGCTTAACACTAGCTTCCATCCAAGACTGGCCTAGGTACCTGAGGCCCGGACTGTTTAGTGCTTCTGCACCCTCACCCTGGTGGTGCCACTAGGCCTGTCTAGCCCTGGTCTGGCCTCCAGACTGACCTACCCTGCCTCCTTTTCTTGTTTCTTAAAAGGGATGGTGCGGCGCAAAGAGCTGTCTAGTGGTGGTGGTGGCGACCTGGGAATCAAAGGGCGACCCCGTGCAGGTGGTAAGAACTTTCTAACCTAGGCAATGTACAGCAGCCACTGGATGTCAGATCACCAGTGTAACTAACCACTGTGCGAGGACAGACAGCTGGAGTCTACCAGGAGTAGGCTGAGACCCAGGGAGGCAATGGCACCATCACAGTGGAATTTTGCCCGGTGCCAGATCACCTTTCCTTCCCTTGTTGAGTCTAAGATGGGAGAAATCTTGGAGGGCATCTCAGAGGTGGTGATGTGCTAACCATTATTGAAGATGTGTACAAAGAAACTCATCAGATGGGGAGAGAGTGTGTAAGCCAAGGCCTGAAAGGCTTGTGAGTGAGAAAAGAGGTGAAGGGACTGTGGGTAGAGTAGGGAATGGGGGGGTGCTATCTGTGAAGAGCCCCGAGGGTTGGGTTAGAAGGATGAATGAATTTTGAAGGCACCTGGAAACCTGAGTTTCCATCTGTTCATCTGTAAAAAGGACTGACTGACTGACTGGTTTCCAGCCCTCCAAAGGGCTAAAACAGGAAGGCTCTGGATTCGTCCGCATCCAACCCTGTACTGGCTGAGTTAGGGAGGAGTGGCTGACACAGCTCATGGGCCAAGGGTAATATTTTGCTCCAAAGCTCAAGTCCAAAAATGACGATTTTTTACCAAGCTGGCAGCATTGGTTCCCTGAGTCACTCTGGCTACCCTGCCTTCCCCCCCTCCCCCTTAGTCCCCCACCCCCACCCCATGCCCTAACCCACACCTGGGGCCAAGCAAGTGGCAAGAAAGGTCATGTTTTCTTGGTCCTGGTTCTACCCCATGCAAGGCTTCTCAGAGCCTCATTTCCTTCCTAGCAAAGTGGAGGCGCTTTTCTAAGCATCTCATCTAGTCTGCACAGCATGAAGTGTTAAGCCTTTCAGAAAGATCTTAGCCTTAGGCTCTGCCTGTGAGTGGCTACAAGGCTAGCCGAGGCCTGACCCTTGGAGCGTGAGGTGGTCTAGGAGGCTGTTGAGCAACAGAAAGAGTCGGGGAATGAGAAGTGATTTGTGGGCTGATGGAGCAGCAGAGGCAGGAGGAGAGAAGAGACGTAGCTTCTAAAAGCTGCTGAGAGCCGGGCGTGGTGGCGCACGCCTGTAATATCAGCACTCGGGAGGCAGAGGCAGGTGGATTGCTGTGAGTTCAAGGCCAGCCTCGTCTACAAAGTGAGTCCAGGACAGCCAAGGCTACACAGAGAAACCCTGTCTCGAAAAACCAAAAACTAAATAAATAAAAATAAAAGCTGAGCCAGGCGTGGTGGTGCACACCTTTAGGCCTAGCACTTGGGAGGCAGAGGCAGATGGATTGCTATGAGTTCGAGGCCACCCACTGGTCTACAAAGGGAGTCCAGGACAGCCAAGGCTAACAGAGAGACCCTGTTTTGAAAAACAAAACAAAACAGCTGCTGATTGCAAAGCTTAGATTGGTATTCAAGAGGCCTCAGGAAAGGAAGAGCAAGAGCAGCTGGCAGTGGAGGAAAGCAACAACACTGAAAGGGAGCAGTCAGGCAAATAAGGCACGACCAAGGTTCTGAGAGAGAACTGGTTCTTTTTTTTTTTTTTTTTTTTAGTTTTTCGAGACAGGGTTCTCTCTGTGTAGCCTTGGCTATCCTGGACTCACTTTGTAGACCAGGCTGGCCTCAAACTCACAGCGATCCACCTGCCTCTGCCTCCCGAGGGCTGGGATTAAAGGCGTGTACCACCATGCCTGGTGAGAACTGGTTCTTGATGGGGCCGGCTGGGCCCTTCGTCTTCATGGCCAGAGCTGGAGGTCCCCATAGTCACAGCCAGCAGCTTGAGGAGCAGCATTAATGACCTGTTTCTCAAACCAGTTGGGCCAGGCTATCACGTCCGTGATGTCATGTCCTCTAGCTGTTGAGTCTCTGGGCAATTGTGCTTGACAAACTTCTTGGAGGAAAGAGAGAAAGAATCCTTACTGGACAGAGGAGACATCGGAAGAACAGCTCCAGAGACAAAGGGGAGGACTCCATGAAGGCCAAGCTGGGCCTTTTAAGGCGCTATTGGTACTCGGAGAAGGAGGGCCTGGCTCGTGGGGATACATCTGATTGGCCCATGGTTCCCAATACACATGTAGCAGTTATATCATAAGGATGCTTGAAGTTTGAATCCTGTGAGATGTCACCTCTACAGAGATGAGGCAAAGCCAGTGAGGCTAAATCACCTGACTCCTCACCTGCAACTCAAACTCAGCCTCTTATTTATTTTTTATTTTTTGTTATGTTTTTTAGGGTTTTTTGTTTGTTTTTTGTTTTCTTGAGACAGAGTTTCTCAGTGTAGCCTGGGATGTCCTGGACTCACTTTGTAGACCAGGCTGGCCTCAAACTCACAGAGATCCACCTGCCTCTGCCTCCCTAAGTGCTGGGATTACAGGTGTGTGCCACTACACCTGGCTCAGTTCCCTTGTTCCTAACTAAGCTGCTGCCCTTTGGAAGCTTGGTCAACCTGATGCTTTGTCAGAGTTTTGTTTGGTTTTGTTTGGTTTTTCCAGACAGGGTTTCTCTTGAAGTCGCGGCTATTCTGGGCTTGCTTTGTAGACCAGGCTGGCCTCGAACTCACAGAGATTTGCCTGCCTCTACCTCCCGAGTGCTGGGATTAAAAGCACTTTGTCAGATTTTTTAAACTAATTATTTTACTACTTACGAATTCAGGAGCTGGTCCTTGCCACCCTAAAATCCACTTCATGGTACAGACAGGAAAACTGAGTCCCAGAGAGGACAAGGAACAGGCCTCAAGTCACACAAACCTGAAATACCTTTTTTTTTTTTTCAGGGTTCAGTGCATCCAAGTATGAAATAGCATCAATCCTGGCACATATTGAACACCTAGTGTATATGACACATACTGAGCACCTTGTGTGTATACTTTAGTTGTTTAAGCCTGGACACGGCTCTGTCAAGTAGATACTAGGATATATCCATCTTACGGGATAAAAACAACTGAAGTTCAGAGATGAGGAGATCCTCATCCAAGCTGACACAAGGTGTTGATGGTAGGGCTAGCATTTGAACCCACAGGTGTGGGCCCTTCTCCTTCATCAGATCCAGGAACCCTTAACGGATGCATAAAGAGCTGTATGTGGGAGGGCAGATGGCTCTCTTGCAGGCTCTAGAGGCGAAACATATAGACTCAAAGCCTCTGTGCAGGCCTGGCCTTTTTGGGGTCGGCAGGAAAAGTGCTAAGACTGCAGAACCTTCCCAGAGGAGGCAGCCGTGGTGGGAGGGAGGGTTTAGCACCAACCTCAGAGCCAAGTGTAGACGTGGCTGCTGGACCAGCTGCAGGCAGGGTGGAGCCCAAACCCACATCCAGCCTCCTAGCTGTGTTCCCAGGCATTCGCTTGCCAGCCCAGGCCCTGCCTGCTTCTTACTCTCCATCTGGGTTTGAGATGAGAACTTTAGGCCTAATAATAGCCAAATGGCAGACAAGGCAGTGCATAGAGCTATAGCCAGTGGGGGGGGGGGAGTTGGAGCCCCCATAATCTTATGCTGGCCTTAAATAGCCTTGAAAAATAAAGTGAGAAAAAAATATAGAAAGTGCTTACCAAAAAAATCAAAGCTTAACCTACAGTAACTTACTTTTTTTTTTTTTCTGAGACAGGGTTTCTCTGTGTAGCCTTGGCTGTCCTCTTTGTAGACTTTGTAGACTTTGTCCACTTTGTAGACCAGGCTGGCCTCGAACTCACACAGATCCGCCTGACTCTGCCTCCCGAGTGCTGGGATTAAAGGCGTGTGCCACCACCAGGCGGCAGTAACTTTTATTCCTCATGACCACTCATGAGGTGAGCGCTTTTGATGGACAGAGAAACTGAGGGCCACACAGTTAAGCAACTTGCCCCCACCACCCACCCGTGACAACTAAATTTGGCAGCCAGCAGTTGCTCAGTCCTCTATGCAATTGTGTGGTGTGTCCCTCTGGGCACTGTGTTAATCGGTAGCATTGCCCGCAGCCAGGATCAGAGGAGTGGCCTGCTCAAGGTTACATAGCTATGGTGGAGAGAGAGTTGGGACCCAAACCCAGGATGCTTCAGAAGTCAACATTTTAGCTTCTGGGATATGACAGCCTAGGGCAAGGCCCTTGCCTCCTGCCAGACGGCCTTCACAGATAGCAAGAGTCGGCTTTGTGCTCTGTGAAATGGAGGTGCTGGTAGTATGGGTAGCTAGCAGCCAACCTTGGGGGTAGCAGGCCACTTGTTTCTCTTTCTCTTCCTCCTTCTCTTTTATATTCTGTCTCCTTCTTCTACTTGCCCTGGGGACCATACCCAGCTGTCTCTCTCTCTGTCTCTCTCTCTGTCTCTCTGTCTCTCTCTCTCTCTCTCTCTCTCTCTCACACACACACACGCTACACGAATGCTCTGCTATTGAGCACACAGCCTCAGCAGGCACTTTAAATGGTGCATTTGCTTGGTGTGCATCTTTTTCCTTTGTTCTCACATTGGCCCCGAAATAGGGACTCTTCTCTTGACCGCTAATTTAATTTTTAAAAAAACTTTCACAGAGAGATTTTTATCTCCTGTGCAAAGAGAGGGTCACTTGGTCCCGCAGAAGGGTTAGGGTCCCATCAAGCCCATCTGATTTCCAGCTCCACTTCTGGGTCTTATCCATTAGAAGAGTTCCAAAGGCCTGAGGCTCTCCAGCTCCAGTTGAGTCTGGTTCGGGAGCATAAGGGTGCCTGTCCTGTGAGGTCCATCACTGGTGACACGGGATCTATAGCATTCTCATGCAGCCCTCATTCCGCCCTTGGAACTCGGGGGACAATACTTTATTTTTCCTTTCTTATTTTTCCTATCTTTTACATTTTTATGGCTGTTGGTGTTTTGCCTGCAATGTATGTCTGTCTGTGTACTGTGTGCATGCAATGACCCAGGAGGCCAGAAGAGGGTGTCAGGCCTCCTGGAACTGGAGTTACAGATGGTTGTGAACAGCCATGTAGGTGTTGGGAATCGAACCGGAGTCCTCTGGAAGAGCAGCCAGTGCTCTAAACCACTGAGCCATCTCTCCAGGCTCAGGGATCAAGTCCTTTTCTGTGAATCAGAAGTCAGCCCATTCGTCAGTGTCTCCCAGCTTTTCATAGCTGATCAGCGTCTCTCTGTAGCCCCGTAACTTGTCCATGTGTGCCCAGGATATCTTGGTGTATTCATGACACACTAAAGCCATGAGCAAGTTTTGGAACAGGTGGATTCAGGGCCTCAGAACCAAGGGCAGAACATGCAGCCAAGGGAGATGGCAGCAGCAATGACACTCATGTTTCTTGCCAATTTTATTTGTATTTACTTATGTATATTGAGACAGGTTTCTCTGGGTAGCACTGGCTGTCCTGGAACTCACTCTGTAGACCAGGCTGGCCTTGAACTTAAAGATCTGCTTGCCTTTGCCTCTTTACTCCTGGGATTAAAGGGGTGCACCACCACCGCCCGGCTTCTTGCCAATTTTATTAAATAAAATTACAAGGCCCAGAAAATCATGCTCAGGTGTTGAGGCTAAAGAGAATTTTGTTGAAGTCAGGTATGGCGGCTAATGCTTGCAATCTCAGCATATGAGAGGCTGAGCCAGGAGCATCAGAGAGCTGAGGCTACTGGGTGAAACCATGAGACAGCGCTTACAAAACAAAACAATTAGCCGCAGGTGAGGGCATTCTAGGGCCAGCCTGTGTTAATGTCCTGATGTAACTGGGGGATACGGGGAGGGGGGGGCTCTTTTGCAAGATCTGAAGCTTGTAAATAAAATCATTTAAAATGGACTCAGCCAGAAGCTTGGTGACAATTTTATCGGTGTTTAAGAAAGAAAACAAGAGGGCAGGCAAGCTGGAGCTCTCCGTGGCTGCTGAGAGGAGGGAAGTGAAAGAGGAAAAAAAAGAGGGAGCTTGCCATCTGAGTTAAGAGTTATGAGAAAGCAGCAGGGTACGCCAGGGGGTGGGGAGGGTTCAGGCAGCTTCTACAGTGGGCATCTTCAGAGTGAGAAGCCCAGAGTGTCAGCAGCCTGGAAACGGAAGATGGAAAAGAAGAGTATTCCACAGAGTGCCTGCTCCACCGTGAGAGTCTGCTAGCACCTGTCCCCAGGGAGAGGGAGAGGCTTTTGCAGGATTTAAATACACTAGTTACTCCTCCAGGCCTTTTCTTCCTTTCTTTTTTTCTTCTCATACCTACAAAGTGTGTGGAGAGGCTGGTCTACTTTAGTTTGCAAAACAGGATTTTCTTCTTACCAGGAGGACTTGTCTGGTCTAAGGAACACCTGCTGTCTGCATCAGGAAGGGTTTTCAGCCACTGACCAAGCCATTTGGAAACAGGTTACCACACGGTTTGTCCTCAGAGGAAACTGTCTCGGAGAGTCACACTCTGAAAGAAGCTCAGGCAAGTGGGGCAGCTGCAGAGGGCCCCCCTTCATTCATTTTCTTCCTGCCTGGCACCCTTTGTCTCTAAGAACAGGATCCTACCTGTGCCGGCCAGTTTTATGTCAACTTGACACAAACTGGAGTCATCGAGAGGAGGGAACCTGAAGTAAGAAAATGCTTCCGTAAGATTGGGCTGTATTCAAACCTGTAGAACATTTTCTTAATTAGTGATTGATGGGGGGAGGAGCCAGTCCATTGTGGGTTGTGCAATCCCTGGGCTGGTGGTCCTGATTCTATAAGAAAGCAGGCTGAACAAGCCAAGGGGAGCAAGCCAGTAGGCAGCACACCCCTCCATGGCCTCTGCATCACTTCCTGCCTCCACGTTCCTGCCCTGTTTGAGTTCCTACCCTAACCTCCTTTGATGATGGAATCCAATGTGGAAGTGTAAACTGAATACTTTTCCCTCCCCATCTTGCTTTTTTAGTCGTAGTGTTTTCATGACAGCAATAGAAACTCTAAGACACTAGGTCTATTTTCTCTGAGTTTGAAGGGTGAGAGAGAAGTGGTGTTTGGGTGAGAAAGGTAAGAGCAACAAGGGCTAGACAGAAGAGTCCCTGTAGGCAGGTCTGCCTACAAAACATGGTGATCATTGTTCAGAGTTACTAAACAGCTGGGCTAGCAAGATGGTGCAACAAACTTGAGTTCTGGGTCTCAGAATCCTTCTGGTAAAAGACGAGAACCGGCTCCTACAAGTTGTCCTCTGACCCCTTTCCATATACCACACACATTAAATGAATAAGTGTGATTAAATAAAGGTATTAAGAATTCCAAGATGGCTGGGTGTGATGGCGCACGCCTTTAATCTCAGCACTTGGGAAGCAGAAGCAGTTGGATCACTGTGAGTTCGAGGCCAGCCTGGTCTACAAAGTGAATCTAGGACAGCCAAAGCTACATAGAGAAACCATGTCTCACAAAACCAAAACAAACAAACAAACAAACCTAAACAAACCAAACAACAACAAAGAAAGAAAGAAAGAAAGAAAAAGAAAAAAAGGAGTTTGCTGTGCAGGTGCTGGGAGCCATGGGAAATATCTGAGGTAAGGCTAATAGGATCTGATTTGCATAAGCCTTAATTGTTGGCACTAAACCACAGGAGGATAACTTTCTGCAGGGGTGGCCTGCCTCATTTCCCTCATTGTTTTTCTTACTCTTCAAGAGCCTTCAGCTGCTCCTGCTCTATGCCAGACTCCACCCAAACCCTAACCAGACCGACCCTTAAGGCTCTTCACCGGATGGACACTGGTATCAACACAGACTACAGGCCAAAGCCCAGAGAGATGATGAACTAACCCAAGAGCATCCAACCGTACAGAGATGCACGTTGGTGGGGAATTCCTCTCTCCTGAGGTTGGCACACCCAGTCTAGGAGGAAGGTGCATTTTCTTTTTTCTTTTTTCAAGACAGGGTTTTTCTGTGTAGCCTTGGCTGTTGACTGTCTTGCACTCACTTTGTAGACCAGGCTGGCCTCAAACGCATAGAGATCCTCCTACCTCTGCTTCCCGAGAGTTCAGGGATCACAGGCCCTCCTCCCCCTCCCCCGGCTAGGAAGGTGCATTTTCACTGTGCAGAGAGTGTCTCCCAACCTAGCTTTGAGTCATACATACACAGTAGGTCAATATATGCCTGTGGTGGTACGTTCCTCTTGGGGCACATATCTGGCAGGGCAAGGTGTGTCACAATATAGGCTCACAGAGCATCCTTCTGGCTCCTTCTCTACCTGTCCCCTCCCCCTAGGTATTCACCAGGTCCGCAGCGTGACTCCTCCACAAAAAATAATTAAAAGTTTTTTAAAAAATCACATAGAAATCCTTATTTTCGCAGGCTCAGCCTGGGTCTGGATTCTGCGCTGTGACAGTTCCTTCCAGTAAGGCCCTCTGGGCGCAACCTGCCTTAATCCCGCTACACAGTTGAATTTGGGACCTTGAAATTACAGGCTCTAGTTGTTGCCATGAACCAATCAAGGCTCCCCATACCGACAAACCACGCCTCCCTTGTGGGCGTGACCAGGGAAAGCCCCTCCCCGAGTCGCTGGCCTCGATTTGTGTAGGGGTGTTTTTAAATTCTTAGGGTTTGCTTGTTAGTCCTGACAGCTCCTCCCCAGACAGGCCGTAAGGCTTCCTGCTGGGTATTTTCTTTTTTCTTAGCTTGACTTTTCCTCATCCCGGTGCTCTCTCCCGATTTACCATTTCAGCATCCACTCCAATGTCACCTTAAGGTCAGGAGAGAGATCTCAGCAGTGACGACCACTTGGTCTTGCAGAGGATCCTGTTTCCGCTCCCAGAACCTGCATGGAGGCCCAGAACTGTTGCGTAACTCCAGTTCCAGGGGATGCTGTCTGACCTTGGCAGCTACCATGGGTTCACGTGGTGCATATGCGTGCAGGTAAACACTCAACACACATAAAACAAATAAAAATAAAAATAAAGGCCTTTCCATAGCATCTGCCAAAATATCCTGAAAATTATTGTATGCAGCCTGAGTTCCATCAACAGCAGATTTAATCGTTATCCAAAGACAGACAGACAGACAGAGAGACTGTACCTGGTATGGGCTTTAGAAACTCCAAAGACCACTCCAAGGGACACACTTCCTCTAACAAGGCCACACCCCTTAATCCTTCTAATCCTTCTCAAATAGTGCCTGTAAGTGGTACAGCTCTGAAGGGGAAGATATCTTGGAAGTTGAGAGCCAAGAATAACACAAAGTCACACTGCACAACAGACCTCACACAGGAGATTTATTGGGAGAAACACAAGAGGGTGGCTGCCTCAGCTCGGGCGGGTGAGAAGCAGCAGGGAACGGAGCAGGAGAGTTTTCCAGGGTGGGGATTGATGAGATTTTAAATCCTGAGCTTGGAGTGAGCCAAGGGGTTGGTGGGATTTCTATCTCAGGCATTGGTAGGTTTTGGTCAGTTTTCAAACATGGACACAGGCTTGGGTATTTTTACCCTCCAGCCCCACTCCTTGATGGCTAAGCATTCAAATATGTAAGACTATGGGAGCCATTCTTTTTTTTGGTTGGTTGGTTTTGGTTTTGAGACAGGGTTTCTCTGTGTTAGCCTTGGCTGTCCTGGACTGGCTTTGTAGACCAGGCTGGCCTCGAACACACAGCAGTCTGCCTGCCTCTGTCTCCTGAGTGCTAGGATTAAAGGCTTACACCACCACGCCAGGCCATGGGAGCCATTCTTAGTCAAGCATTCAAGCCACCACAGGGGGCCTCGGGCAGTTTCCAAAGCAGGAGTAATTCCCAGGGTAACCTTTGGGAAGCTCTTCTGTGTTGCTGAAGGAGATTTATATGCCCAGCAGTCCCCTAAAAGGGTTTTGGTCCCTTTAAGAAGCAACTGTGTCTGAGAAGTCTGTAGCGGGTGGGAGGAAGGAACTGGGCCAAAGTGAGAGGTTCATCCTGTCCTCTTCTGGAGGGCACCGATACTTTGGAATGTTAAAGAAGGTTCTGAGTGGGAGATAGAGCTCTCTGGCAGAGTGGGTGCCTAGCTACCATGAGGAAGACCATAGGTGCATTCCATTCCAGTGCCAACAATAACAAAATCTACTACTTTTTGTTTTGTTTGGGGGAGACAGGATCTCACTATGTAGCCCTGGCTGTCATGGAAATTCACTATATAGACCAGGCTGGCCTTAAACTCACAGAGATCGGCTTGTCTCTGCCTCTCAAGGGCTGGTTCACTTTTGTTTACAAATACCAGAAACGTCCCTGTATTACTCAGCACAAATGTGAATCTTTTGGAGGCACATGCCTGTAATTCTGGCCCTTTGTTAGGCAGAGGCAGGGGGATCTCTGTGAGTTTGAGGCCAGCCTGGTCTACAGAGCAAGTCCAGGGCAGCCAAGGCTATGTACGCAGAGAGACCCTGTCTTGAACAAACAAAAACAAGCGAACAAAACAAAGTTGATCTTTATTGGAAGACCATCATTAGAAGTGGCACCAAAATTGCAAAAATTCAAGTTGGGCATGGTGCCCGCCCTCCTAGCACTTGGGAGGTGAAGGCAGGAAGGTCCAGAGTTCACAGGGACTTTGAGAGTCACCTGGGCAAAGAGGGACTAGGAGACAGACAGATCTCTGGCATGTAGACTGACAGGAAAGGGGTGGGGGCATAGATAGTTAATAACAATGGAAAGTTTCCGGGTCCTTCCTCATCTTCCTGAGACAATGGCCTGGCAGGAGTTCTCTGCAGCCAGCAGGGCTGTGCTTCCGGCTGGCCCTTCCAGGGCGGGGGTCCGATACACTCAGAACCGGTTCTGAACATGTCTGTGCGAAGCTGTGGGCCTATCAGCTCCCCTTTCTTTAAGTTTAACCAATCCAAAATGAGGGAAAGGGGATCTGTCCCAGGCCACTAAAAAGACTGAAAATCCCTGGAGGCACCTCCAGGGACAACGTGGAGTTTGGATTCTGAGCTCCTGGTCTGCTGCACCACAGGAAGACTTTGTGAGTTTTGTTCGTTGTGTACACTGCTTCACCTTGAACAAAGCATGCTACGTGGTTCTCCTGCTGTGCCTAGGGATTTGCCTGTCTCTTAGTTTTTTTTTTAATTAAAGGAGAAAACAAACCCAATAAAGATTGCTATACAGTAACAGCTAACCCCAACCAAACAAAAATGGTAATTGGGGTCGGAGAGACAGAAGTGGTTAGGAGCACTTGCTACTCTTTCCTTCTGTTTTGTCTCTTGTTTGTTTTTCAAGACAGGGCCTCTCTGTGTAGCCCTGGCCGCCCTGAAACTCATTCTGTAGACCAGGCTGGCCTCGAACTCACAGAGATCTGACCGCCTCTGTTTCTGGAGTGCTGCGATTGAGCTGCAGACCTCCAGCTCCCTTTCTTTCTTGGCTTGGGTTGGGTTTCTGGTGTCTAGTCTTTCTGATCAGTCTGTTAACTCAAAGCTCTGTGCTGGAAGTAGATCCTAGGAGCTTGCTGGAAATGGCAGATCTCAGGCTAATTGGGCTTCGATTGTGTGGTGGTCTGAGTAGGTGCGGCCCCAATAGACTCACGTGCTTGAAAGCTTGGCCCATGGGAAGTGGCACAAGGTGTGTCACTCTGGGGGCGGGCTCTGAGGTCTCCTATGCTCAAGCTAAGCCCAGTACTACACACAATCTCCTTCTGCTGCCTTCAGCTCAAGGTGTAGACCCCTTAGCTAACTCTCTAGCGCCTTGTCTGCCTGCGCTCTGCCATGTTTCCTGCCCTAACCCTCTGAACTGTCAGCCAGCCCATTAAATGTTGTCCTTTATAAGAGTTGCTACGGCCATGGTGTCTCTTCACAGCAATGGAACCCTAACTAAGACAGATGGGGCAGGTGGTGCAGAGGACAGTGAGGTAGATTACTTGAGACTAAGACATTTATTAGAAGAATCGCCAATGCCATAAACAGACAGAGGGATAACAGCAGGGCAGAGACTCCAAGGAGAACTCAGAGCCCAGCACCATAGAGGGGTAGTCATGCAGGGGTCTAGGAAGAGAACCAGCACCCATGTAACATGAGAGAGAGTTGTTAGGATTCTGCTTCAATCTGCCTACTTGTGATGTCATTGCTTACCTGCTATGGGGGCGTGGCTCTGCCCAGGGCTATATAAAAGGACAAACCGTCCAGTGGGGTCCCCCCATTTTCTCTCTCCCTCTCACTACTTTCTCTTTTTACTCTTCCTGTCTCTGTCTCTCCCTGGGGTACCCCTTCTCCCTTACTTCTCTCTCCATGCTTATTTAATAAATTGAGGAGTTTATTAACATAATATCATTATCATTATAACATAATATCTGCTGCTTGGTACCTTATTACATTATTATCTTATTACCTTATCTTACTGCCTTAATTATTAAATCATAAAAGGAGTCTTATTATATTATACCTTTTTAAATATGGGGTTCACAGCAAGAGCCTGAAGCTGGGCCCTCTGACTCTCAGGCAGGAGATAGGGGAGGAAGTGGAGCACCCCTTTGATGCAAACTCACTTCCCAAGTGATACATGGTACACTTAGCCCTGGGCCCACAAACAATGATATAGTATTCCAACATTACATCTTCCTCTCTGGGTTTTCTTTTTTGACAGTCTTACTCTGCAGCCCTAGTTGACCTGGAGCTCACTATGTAGACCAGGCTGGCCCCTACCTCACAGAAATCTGCCTTCCTCTACCTCTAGAATCCTGGGATCAAAGGTAGTGTACCACACCTGGCTCTGACACCAATCATATTGTTACACAGAACTCATACCAGGCTTCCTGAGTCAAGATCCATAATAGCATTTTGCCCTTTTTTGCATTTTGTTTGCCCCTAGTTAGTAACTGTTCAAACATATTAAATGGAAAAATACCACATAAACAAAACAAAACACTTTGTGTTTGTGCAACATTCTGAGCAGCTAATGAGAGCTCTGGCTATCCTGCCCTGAGTGTAAATCATCTTCCTTCAGCATATGCATGCTGTATGGAATACTTTCCTACCAGTTACCTAGTAGCTTTTGCTATCAGATCATGTCATATTATTACAGTTTTTTGTTTTTTGTTTTGTTTTGTTTTGTTTTGTTTTGTTTTTTTGAGACAAGGTTTCTCTGTGTAGCCTTGGCTGTCCTGGACTCGCTTTGTAGACCAGGCTGGCCTGGAACTCACAGCAATCCACCTGCCTCTGCCTTCTGAGTGCTGGGATTATTATTATAGTTCTTTAATGAGAAGAAACTGTGTGTGTTCATGTTCATGTGTGTGTGCATGCATGAATGGGGAGGCCAGAGGCCAACCACCTTACTGTTTTTTGGAGACAGGGTGTCTCACTGGAATCTAGAATTTAGGCTAGGTTGGCTGGCCAGTGGGCTCCAGGGATACTCCAGTGATTAAAAACTCAAGTTGATGTGGAGCTATTATGTATTCAAGATCTTTGGGAGCAAATTTTCACATATCCAAAATGATGTGACTAAAAAAAAAATGATGTGATGTAAACTTTGCCTCCCAAGTTATCCCCGTTGGCTAAATAAAGTCACTTACAGCCTGGACTGGGCCGATAAGAAGGAGGCAGAGCCAAGATTCATGGGCTTTGGGAGTGGTGGAGACACGAGGAGAGAGGGGGGAGGAGGAAGAAAGGGGCTGGTCAACGTGATGAGATGCACGTGGCCATGAAGAGCTCTGAGCTTTGGCATGTGTAAGTATTTAAGGGGGTTTTGGATGGGAAATAAACAAGATAGCCTAGAGGCTTACCAAAAATCTAACAGGTTTCTGTGTCTTTTGTTTATATAATTGTGGGTTAAGGAATAACTGCTGTCTTAATACTTATATAAATCAATATTAATAATTTCACAACAAGCAGCTGTTTATGTGGGGTACTGGGGGTTAAATTTAGGTCCTGGTGTTTTAAAAAAATTTTAAATTTATTATAATTTATTCAGATTAAATCCTGAGTGTTATCCCCTCACTTGTATCTTCCCGTTCCCATCCTCCCTCCTTCTTCCGCCCTTTTCCCCCTCCTCTAGACCTCTGACAGAAGAGGACCTCCTCCCCCGCCAATGGCCACAGCATATCAGGTCTCATCCGGATAGTCTGTTTCCCCTTCCTCTGTGTGCCACCCGGCCTCCACACCAAAGGGAGGTGGTCAAATCCGGAGCATCAGAGTTCATGTCAGAGGTGGTCCCCGATCTCCCCACAGCTGTGGACAATGAGCTGTCCATTGGCTGGATCTGAACAAGGGGTCTAGGGTTACTGCATGCATAGTCCTCGGTTGGTGCAGTAGTTTGTGCAGGCCTTCCTGGGTCCAGATCCACCAGCCTTGACGGTCTCCTGAACCCTCTGGGTCCTTCCATCCCCCCATTCTTCCATTACCACTCTCAGTGCTCCATCCAGAGTCCAGCAGCAAGTCCCAGCCTCTGTCTGGATCCCCCGCTGGCTGGAGTCTCTCAGAGGACTTCTATGTTATAAGTGAGTGTATACCATGTGTGCCTTGCTAGGTCTGGATTACCTCATGGGTCCTCATGTTCTTGAGCCAAGCTTTTTACAGTCAGTGCTCCCCCTAGCCCTGTTACAACTCTGTTCAAGTAACTTTTATTTTAGTTTTTCCAGATAGGATCTCACTATGTTGCCCTGGCTGGGCCTGGAGCTCACTATGAAGACCAGGCTGGCCACAAACCCATAGAAATCTGCCTGCCTCTGCCTCCTGAGTACTGGGATCAAAGGTGTGAGCCACCATGCGCAGCCCTTAAGAAATTGTTAATTTTTTTGGTAGTGGCTCCAAAACACAAGAGCAATGATGCTGGCAATTTTATTGTAGTCTATTGCCGTAATTATAATTTTTATCATCATTGTAATTACTTTTTATTGTGTATTACATACTCTAATGTACAGGGGGGAAGTCAGCAATCACAGTGAGATACATGATTTGTGCTCGTTATGGAAAGTATTCACCATAGATAAGGAAAGTCAATTGTATATTAGTAAGCTTCTTCAAGGATTCATATGTACCTTATAGGTTATAAATTAAGATTAAGAAGCGGGAGCCAAAAAAAAAAAAAAAGAAGCGGGAGCCAGCAGGGCGTGGTGGTACACACCTTTAATCCCAGCACTTGGGAGGCAGAGGCAGGCGGTTGCTATGAGTTCGAGGCCAGCCTAGTTTACAAAGCGAGTCCAGGACAGTCAAGGCTACACAGAGAAACCCTGTCTTGAAAAAACAAAAAACAAACAAACAAAAAAAAAACCAAAAAAAGAAAGAAAGAAACAGGAGCATAGGGTGGGATGTTTTGTTTTGTCTTGTTTTGTTTGTTTTTCGAGACAGGGTTTCTCTGTGTAGCCTTGGCTGTCCTGGAACTCCCTTTGTAGACCAGGCTGGCCTTAAACTCACAGAGATCCACCTGCCTCTGCCTCCCAAGTGCATGTACCACCACTGCCCAGCCTGGGTTTTTCTTTTTTTTCTTTTTTTAAATCTCTCTCTTTTTCTCTCTTTCATGAGCGCGCGCACACACACGCACACACACACACACACACACACACACACACACACACACACACAGAGTCTATGTAGCCCAAGTACTCCTCAGATTCACTATGCAGACCAGGCTGAGCTCAAGCTAGCCTATTCCTGCCTCCACTTCCCCAGTGCTGAGATCCAGAGTTCAAGGCTAGCCTTGGGTCCACTGGGAGTTTAAGGCCAAAGCTTCTTAGGCCTTCCAAGAAGGCTGTGGCTTTAGACTCCAGCAGTTTTTTAGGCCCCACCTGGGGAAGACAATGAAAGTCAGCCTTGGTTGCTGTCCCCAGTTACTGTTCAGGTACTAGCAAGGGGCAGAGACCCAGCTCACAGCTGACTTTCCATGCT
Organism: Acomys percivali; assembly: GCA_907169655.1. Lineage (NCBI taxonomy): Eukaryota > Metazoa > Chordata > Mammalia > Rodentia > Muridae > Acomys > Acomys percivali. The sequence continues at coordinate 48,835,396 of OU015747.1, read as the reverse complement.
CTGGGAGATGGGCCTGGGAAACCCATCCCTCTGACGCACTAAGGGGGCTATTGAACCTGGCTGGAGGGAGAATTTCCTGCACGTTGTCCTGGAGTTGATGTCAGAGGCAGGGCTATGGAGCTTTCCGAGCTGTGAATAAACAGGTCCTAGATCTCAGCTCTTTGCCCTGAGGAGAGAACTAGGTGACAGCTCTTGGCCTTGTAGGAGTTCCCAAGTGCCCTGAACCTTTCTCACATTTGGTCATCGTGATCACGGATTAAAAAGCCAAAAGGAAGCAGTGACTGGTGGAAGGGGCTAGCTCTAAACTCACCCTGTGAGCAGCTCCACCCTGAGCTTAGTGACATTACTACTTGAACCTCCATCCTGTCTTGTCTTTATGTTTATTTTATTGTTTTAAAATTATATATTTTAACTGGTGAACCACAGACAGACCGACACATGCTGTATATGGGGTCAGGGAGTAATTTTCAGGAGTCATTTCTCTCCTATCGTGGATTCCGGGGCTCAAAGCAGGTCATGGGACTGAGCAAGAACTTTTTTATTTTGAACCATCTTACGTGCCCTTTCTTGGCTTTTGAATTTTTTTCTCTCAGGGTGGCACGCATTGTCACCCCAGCACCATCCAGAGGTGGAGGAAGAAGGATTAGAATCAAGGTGATCCCCGGCTATAGAGAGTTCATGACTAGCTGGAACTATATGAAACCCCATTTGGTTTTATTTAAAAAAAAAAAAAAAAAAGCATGCCTCAAAAAGTTAAAAGTGAAGTCAGTTTATGAGACTGGACCAGCATAAGCACCTCATATAGTACTATAGGAATTTCAAGCACACACGTATCAGCTCTCTATGTCTCTCTGTCTCTACCTCAGAAATAGTCTCAATTTAACCAAAGCAGGCCTTGAACTCATGACCTTCTTATGCTTAGACCCAAGAAATGCAAGTGTCTTGAATACTCTATGGAATATAGCAGGCCTAAAACGCTGTTAGAGAGAGGCAATTTCTGCTTCCCTCACTCACTGCCACCAGAGGAGGAAAGCTCTCTTGTCCACCACCCACGGGTCCCAGGTGTCACTCGGCACCTCAAGGCGTACTGAGCAATTGCTGACAAGGCTTCAGAAGGAACTAGCCTCGACAGGACTCTCCTTGTGTCTCCCAAACTTATAAAATGACATCACAGTTAAGGCTTGGCCAGTGGGAGGAGGAAATCATGTTGGTGAAGACAGACAGAAGCTTGGGGGCATGAGCAAAGGCAGGATGCAAACAAACCACAGGTAGGTGTGGGCCAGAGCTGATCAAGGCCAAGGCTGGGGCCAAAGAGCTGCTGAAGGCAACCTTGGTCAGTTTCATAAGCATAGGCCCCACTTTAGTATCAGCAACACCGGACAGTCGGGTTCTGTATGCATTACCTTCCTCTTGTTGTTAAAAAACAAAACAAGACAAAAACAAACTACCACAGCCAAGGCAACTTATATATAAAGAAAGCGTTTATTTGGGCTTATGATTTCAGAAAGTTAGAGTCTATGCTAGAGGGGCAGGAAGCAGATGGCTCACATTACAAACCACGAAGAGAGAGTGAACTGGGTTTTGAAACCTCAAAGCCACCCACAGCCTCCCCCAACCCTCCCCCCATGCCCCCTGTGATGTACTTCCTCCAGTAAGGCCACACCTCCTAGGCCCTCCCAAACAGTGCCACCAACTGGGAACCAAGGGTTCAAATGCCAGAGCCTATGGGGGATGCCTTAGTTAGGGTGATTGTTGCTGTGATGAAACACTGTGATTAGAGCAAGTTGGGGATGAAAGGGTTTATTTGGCTTATACTTCCGCATCACAGTTCATCACTGAAGGAAGCCAGGACAGGAACTTACACAGGACCAGAAGCTGGAGGCAGGAGCTGATGCAGAGGCCATGGAGGGGTGCTGCTTACTGGCTTGCTCCCCATGGCTTGCTCAGCCTGCTTTTTTGTTTGTTTGTTTGTTTTGTTTTGTTTTGTTTTTCGAGACAGAGTTTCTCTGTGGAGTCTTGGCTGTCCTAGACTTGCTTTGTAGACCAGGCTGGCCTCGAACTCACAGCAATCCGTCTGCCTCTGCCTCCTGAATGCTGGGATTAAAGGCGTGTGCCACCATGTCTGGCTCAACCTGTTTTTGTACAGAACCCAGGATCAACAGCCCAGGGATGACCCCACCCACCCCGGGCTGGGCCCTCCCTCTCCCCCATCAATCACCAATGTAAAAAAGACCCTACAGGCTTTCCTACAGTTCAGTCTTGTGAAGCCATCTTCTCGAGTGAGGCTCCCTCCTTTCAGATGACTCTGGCTTGTGTCTAGCTGACATAAAACTAGCCAGCACAGGGAATGCTGCCGTTCAAGCCACCACAGGTATAGTCATCCCCACTTATAATTAGGACTATAAGGCCCACAAAGATCATGGAGCTACACATAGTTGTGCCATGTGCCTTAAGTCATTGCTCATGCCACAGCTGTAAAGCGGGTGGCATCTGTAGGGTAAAAGTAGAAGATATGCTTTTTTGGTAACACATTATAAAATTCGTACATGATTTGAAGTTTACAACTATGCCTGGTCTTCAGAATCTCTCCCCACCCCCCCCACCAAGGACACGAATTACAAAGTGGTGCTTTGCAAAGGAGAAAGCCAGTTGACCCTCCTTTGAACCTTTGATCAGTGTTCACATGACCAGCAAGCAGTAAGTCTTACGGACAGATAGCAGCTCTTGATCTAATGCAGTAAGAAGGGCACGCCATCTGTTCTCTGATCTTCTTCCCGGAATATCTAAACACGAGGGGGGGAAAAAAAAGACCTCTGTGGTTTAAATAGAGCACCAACAGTCAAAGTCGTAAGAGAAAAGTGGAGGAGACTAGGAAGACGTGAGTAAGCGCAGTGTGGGATTCTGGATGCAGTCTGAAGGAAAACGGGAAGAACTCAAAAAAAGATGGTGGCCCACCATGATGGCTCATGCTTGTTGTGATCCTGGCAGACTGAGGCAGGAAGATCACCGGGTGTCTGAGGCCAGCCTGCTGTAGAGAGCAAGGCCGTGTCTCAAATATAGTTCAGTTGGTAAAGGCTCTGGCCATCAACCCTGACAATTTAAGTTTGGTCCCTGGAATGTACATGTTAGAAGGAGAAAACACAAGAGTGTGGGGACCTGGGAGCAAGAACGAGACGTTGGGGCCCCTGACGCTGGAGTTATAGGCTGAACTACAGGACTGAGCGTTACGAGATGAACTCTGGACCTCTGAAAGAGCCATAGTGTTTCTAACCACTGAGCTGTCCTTCCAGCCCCGTACACAAGGATGTATTGTAGCTTAGGCTGGCCTGGAACTAATGATCCTCTTGCCTCTTTTCCCTCCCCGAGTTAGCGATTTCAAGTATGCTTCATCCCCGCCCAACCAATTTTTGTTTTCCTCCTGCCTCAACCTTCAGAGTGTTCTGATTACAGGTATGAACTGCCATGTCTATCCTTTTTTATGTATAAATTCTGTCTTAATTTAAAAACAAAAACTATTCGGGGTGTGGTGGCGCACACTTTTAATCCCAGCACTGGGGAGGCAGAGGCAGGTAGATCTCTGAGTTCGAGACCAGCCTGGTCTACAGAGTAAGCTCCAGGACAGCCAGAGCTACACGAAGAAACCCTGTCTGGAAAAACAAAACAAAATACAACAAAAGAAAAACAACTATACAGATCTTGATGAAGTAAGACAATACTATATAAATCTTCAGCTAACACCTTCCCACCTCCTGGGGCTGGTCTCTGAATTGATATCTAAGGTGGCTGAGCTCATCTTCAAGGCCTAGTTCAAGTGCTTTCACTTCCAAAAAACTGCCCCGATTGATTTCCACAGACTTGCTGGCTGGCTTCCTCTCTGGATACCCACAACACTTCTCCATGTCTATTAGAGCATACACTGTTCCCATAGTGGGCATCAAAGTAATGTCCACTCAGCCCCTCCCCCCCAGCTCTGCTTCTTCCCTCTTCTGGCTCTTTTTTTTTTTTTTTTTTAATTATTTATTTTTATATGTACATTGGTGTTTTAGCTGCATGTATATCTTTAATTCCTTGAACACAGAATTCCTGTTCAAGGAATTAAAGATAGTTGTGAGTTACCATGGGGGTGCTGGGAATTGAGCCCGGGTCCTCTGGAAGTACAGTCAGTGCTCTCAACCGCTGAGGCATCTCTCCAGCCTCCCCTCTGCTAACTCTTAACCATGATGTTCTTTTTGAAACATTCTTATTACATTTATTTACTTATTTGTGTGTATGTGCGTGTGCGTATGCGTGTGTGTGTGTGTGTGTGTGTGTGTACACACATACACATTGTGCACAGTTTACCGGCTGGCCTTGAACTTAGGTTCCTCCTGCCCCCACCTCCCACGGACTGGCCACCATGCCCGGCTCTTTCACTTTTTCTTGAAGTTTTCTGTCCTTGTGAGAGAGAGTGATTGATCTCCATATGTGCAACATCAGGACACCTCCGATGAGTCCTCCACTGGAGCCTCCTTCCAGAAGGCCGTTCTTTTTTTAGAAGTCAAGGTCGCCTGAAGAATGTTCTGTGGCTGTTGACCCAAAGACAGTGAATATAGGCGTCTATGTCGCTCCCTCCCTGGAGAATTGTCAGAGTCCCATCTGAGATCATATTCTTTCTGGCTCTGCTTAGTGAGAAAACCAAAACGATGTGGTGAATAATTCACACAGGTAGTTTTTCTGTTATTGTGTTTTATGAGATGGTACAGTAAAAAGTAACCGCGGTTTTTGTTGTTGTTTGTTTGTTTGTTTGTTTGTTTTGTTTTTGTTTCTCTTGGTGTCTGTCCCATTTGAGGAGGAAGCCTTCCTGGGGGTGACGTCCCAGCGCAGGTACCCCAGGGTAAGACTCCTCTGGGGGACAGTGCCTGGTGGGTAGTAGATGAGGCCACGGGATGAGCAAGATGAGGTAATGGATTTAGAGAGCTGCTCTGGTCTCCTGACTGTCATGCGGGCATCATCTGGTTCAGAACGGTTCCAGCTTCTTTATTCCCCAAATCTTTTATGAAATTTCAAAGCAGACCTAATTCACTTATTTGAAAAAGGTCCAAAAGAAAGACACCCTCCCTGCTGGTTCTCCTTACCTCCACGGCTCTCTCCCACGGCTGCTGCGGACTGACGCTAAGGGCCTGCGCGCGTTAGCAAGAGCGAGCCCTCTACCCCAGAGTCGCACATCCCAGCCCTCTGACCTTTCAAGCAAATTCCAGATTAACCTTCTCCTCTATCTTCGTCATCTGTGTAGGGGTGAGAGGAAAGGTGACTCCTCCCCTCTCAGGAGTGTCAGAGACCACACCCTGGGGCCGGGGGTGGGGGGGATGGGGGCTTGTGGGGGGGAAGAGCATGGGATGTGAGCCAGACAGCCCTGCGGTCTGCCTCGGGTTCCTTCTCTGATTGGCTGTTAAGTTCTCAAGCAACTTAATTCATTTCTCCAAGCCACAGTTTCCCTGTCTGAGAAAGAAGGATGGCTGTCTAACCTACTTCTTCCTGTGCATCCGTGCGTGCGTACGTGCTTGCGTGCATGCGTGCGTGCGTGTGTGCCCTTGGGGATGTGCTGCTACACTGAACTTTTACACTAGTGCTGGAGGTCTGAATTCAAGCCCTCTTGCTTGCATAGTAGCAAGCA
>OU015747.1:48817405-48829733 GCA_907169655.1 Acomys percivali | reverse complement strand
ATTGGAGTTACAGATAACTGTGAGCTGCCAGGTGCGTGCTGGGAATTGAACTTGGGTCCTCTGGAGGAGCAGCCAGTGCTCTTAATCACTGAGCCATCTTTTCAGCCCTTGTTTTTGCTTTGTTTTGTTTTGTTGAGACAAGTTCTCATGCAGCTAAGGCCTTGACCTCTCGATCCTCCTGTATTTATCTCCAATGTCTGGGGTTAAGGGCACCAGCCACCATGCATTAGAGCTATTTGTGTTTGAGTCAGAATCTCAATGTGTAGCCCAGTCGGTCGTAGAGCCTGAGATCCCTCTGCCTCAACTTCCTGGGTGCTACAGTCATGCATTGACACGTCCTGCTAGCCTACATTTGGCTCAAGGTTGTCCTGCAGAGCTGAAAGAAAAACTTTGGCAGCAGTGTGGAAACAGGAAGTTTGTAGAACAAGCGCCAAGCATTACTCACAAAAACTGTCCAGGATGTTTGAAGGGGCAGCATTAGGTTTTAGACTTGAGAATGGCGGGTTATGGTGGCACACACTTTTGATCTAAGTTCTTGGGAGGCAGAGGCAGGCAAACCTCTGAGTTCAAGCAGCCTGGTCCACAGGGAGAGTTCCACAGGGGCCACACAGAGAAATCCTCTCTTTCAAACAATAACACCCAGCACTCAAGAGGCAGAGGCAAGTGGATCGCTGTGAGTTTGAGGCCAGCCTGGTCCACAAAGCGAGTCCAGGATAGCCAAGGCCACACAGAGAGACCCTGTCTCAAACCAGAGAGAAAACAACAACAACAAAACACACACACACACACACACACACACACACACACACACACACACACTAAAAAAAAAGAAAGAAAGGAAAGAGAATGGTGGGTCCTGGTGGGACATACTTCTACACTTCTAATCCAAGCCCTTGGAAGGCAGAGGAAGGTGGATCTCTGCGGGATTGAGGCCAGCACCGACACAGCTCGCTCCAGGCCAGCCAGGGCTACAGAGTGAGACTGTCTAAAGGGAGGGGCTGGTGGTGGGAGACAGTGGACGCTGCACGCTTTCCTAGTCTTGTCTATTATCCACATTGTTGTACCTTAATTTCCTCTCTGGAAATCTAGTCTATGGACTTTTGAGGTGAGGCAGTAGATTATTTCACAATGGGCACCAAAGGATATATAAAAATAAGAGATGGGGGGGGGGGAGAAGGTGAGAGAGGGGAGGAGGGGGCAGGGGGCAGGAGACTCTTTAGATACAGTATACTCTGTAAACACAGGCTCGGAGTTAAAAATCACTGTGGCAGGGTTTGGGGATTTAGCTCAGTGGTAGAACATTTGTCCTCAGATCCAGAAAACAAAAGGAAAAAGGCAAAATAACAAAATCACTGTGACATAGCCAAGAGGCATAGGTCTCATGCTTTGTTTCATGGGGACAATAATAATATTTTAGTTGGGTGGGGTGACACATGCCTATAATTCCAGCATTTGAGAAGTGGACACAGGACAGTCAGAAGTTCAAGATCACCTTTGGCTATATAGTGAGTTAGAGGCCAGCCTGGCCTATATGAGGCCTTATGTAAAACAAAAAAAGACAGAGAGTGAGACTGGGGATGCAGCCAGCTGGTAGAGGCCTTGCCTACCATGCACCAGACCCTGGGTCCTATCCCTAGCACCACAATGCTAGAACTTGGGAGATGGGAGCAGGAAGATTGGAAATTCAAAGTCATCCTCAGCTACAAAAGGAGACATGAGATTCATGAGACCCTGCCTTTAAGGAAAAGAAATGTCCCAGTGTGCTAGCACACACCTTTAATGTTAGTCTCAATGAATGAATGAATTGAATGAATGAATGTATGTATGTATTACCTTACTTGGTGAGAATTGTACAAGACAATGCAGGCAGGTGCTTAGCACAGCCTGGTACACACTAATGTAACTAACAGCACATATTCTTCTTGTGTTATTATAGTTTGGAAATAAAGTGGAGTTTCAAAGAAAGGATGCTGTAGCCCAGAGTCATGCAGTCATCAGCAGTTGCGTAAGTCTTGACCCACATTTTTAATTTTTTTTTTTTGGTGGTGTGGTGATGCTGGCTAAGAGGACTACCACTGAGCTATACACTCAGGCCTGAACCGCATCTCTTTGACACTAGAGCCCAAGGCTAAAGGACTGTAGGGCCTTTCTTTCTGGCCCTAGCTGCCTCGCTGATGTAGCAACTGTGGGTGGCCTTATTCCTGTGTGTGGGCAGCAGCACCGGAGAGAAGAGCAGCCCTTTAGTTCCCTGGAAACCAAATATGGCCAGTCCTAGCTCTTCAAGGCCAGATCTCCAGGCTGGGTCTGCTTCTGCCTGATCACTGGGCTCCTCAGCCTCCTGCTGTGTTCCAGAAGACTCCGAGAGAAAGAGAAGCTCTCTTCAGGATATTGCTGGACAAGCTGCTAAATTGCGCACAAGACCAGCATCTTTCCTTAGCTTCAGGCCTTTCTTATGTGCGCCATTTGCTCAGGCAGTCTTTCTCTAATGGTCTCCTAGTCCTCCTCCAAGACCACGTGACCAGGAGTAAGTCCTTCCATCCCTCCCTTTCCTTCATTTGTACACCCGTCCACTCGTGGGCCTATTCGTTCTATTGATCAACCCACCATCCATCCACCCAGCAGTGGGTACCCCTTTATGCTAGGAGCTTTCATACACTCTTCTTCTGATTAGAAGCTTTTGAGGATGATTGACCAGGTGCCAAAGGATAATCTTTCAACTAACATCCATATATACACAACAGTCCTAGTGTGTTCCTCACACACTAACTAAATTATTTGTTTTTTGTTTTAAGTTTTTAATTATGTGTGTGTGTGCGCGCGCGCGTGTGTGTGTGTGTGTGCGCGCACGCACACGTTACCATAGTGTGAGTATGAAAATTAGAAGATAAGGGATTGAACTCAAGCTTTTGACAAGTCCCTTTATCTGGTGAGCCATCCTGGCAATCCTACTTTTGGTTTTTGGAAACAGAGTCTCCTGAAGCCCAGACTGGCCTTGAACTTGTTATGTAGTTGAAGCTGGCTTTAAACTCCGGATCCTTCTTCCTTTACTGTCTGAGTGCTGGGAACAACTGTGAGTCGGTTCTTTCTTTTTTCTTTTTCTTTTCTTTCTTTCTTTCTTTCTTTCTTTCTTTCTTTTTTTTTTTAAGATTTATTTATTATTATGTACACAGTGTTGTCTGCATGAACACCTGCAGGCCAGAAGAGAGCATTAGATCACATTATAGATGGTTTTGAGCCACCATGTGGTTGCTGGGAATTGAACTCATGACCTCTGGAAGAGCAGTCAGTGTTATTAACCTCTGAGCTATCTCTCCAGCCCCTGTGAGTCGGTTCTAACTCACCTTCTTATAAATGTGTGTGTTAAAATACAGCCTGCGGGCAGGAGAGATGGCTCAGAGGTTAGGAGCACTGACTGCTCTTCCAGAGGTCCTGAGTTCAATTCCCAGCACCCACATGGTGGCTCACAACCATCTATAGTGAGATCTGATGCCCTCTACTGGCCTGCAGGTAGAGAACTGTATACATATTAATAAATAAATCTTTACCAAAAAAAAGGTGAAGGTATGGCCTGATGGACACATTTGCAGCCGTAGACCGGTTTGAAAGGCTGAAGGCAGATCAGTGATAGAGATTTTGTCCGGCCCGAGCAAGGCCTTCAGTTCAATCCCTATCATCAATAAAAGAAAAACTTGGGGGCTGGAGTGATGTCTCAGTGGTTAAGAGCACCGCCTGCTCTTCCAAAGGACCCAGGTTCAATTCCCAGCAACCACATGGCAGCTCACAACTGTCTGTAACTCCAAGATCTGACACCCTCACACCAATGAACATAAATTAAAAATTAAATAAAATATTAAAAAAAAGAAAAGAAAAAGAAAAACTTGGGGGCTGGAGTGATGGCTCAGTGGTTAAGAGCACTGCCTGCTCTTCCAAAGGACCTGGGTTCAATTCCCAGCACCCACATGGCAGCTCACAACTGTCTGTAACTCCAAGATCTGACACCCCTACACCAATGCACATAAATTAAAATTAAATAAAATATTTTTTTAAAAAAAGAAAGAAAGAAAAACTTGGTGGGCACAGTGGCACACACCAGTCGACCTAGCATTTGGGGGATGGAGGCAAAAGGGTCAGGAGTTCAGGCTTATCCTTGGCGACATAGCAACTTAGGGGTCAGCCTGTGCTACATGAGATGCTGTGTCAGCAGCAACAACCCCCCCAATACACACACATACACACCCAAATAAAACAACACAAACAATAATGGGTCTAGAGGCCCTAGGCATGTCACTAGATTAATCTGACACTCTCCATTCTTGCTTTCCCCCTGGGGCCATCTTTTTCCTACCCCCAGCTATAATGCACAGGGCCCCCCTTTTTATATCAACTGAGCCTTCTGCCAAGGAAAACTCATCAGTGCCCAAAACCAGCCAGCTGGGAGGAGGCTGCCTAGGAATGTCAGAGGGGGGTCACGAAGAAGCGGGTTGTGAGCAGCCAGCAGAGAGTTCTGCAGAGAAATGTGAATAGCTACCTTTTTTGGGGAAGTCAGAGCTCTGTGTGTGGGAAAAGGTCCAGGGCAGGCCAATCTAGACACTTGGGCCTCAGTTTCCCATCAGCTTGGTGGAGCTGGCAGCTGAGAACTCTGAAAAAGAGCCCTCCGTGTCCGGTGGCCTGACATGCGGGCAGGAGGCAGCCACTTGTAAAGTTTATCCTGTTCCCGAAGCAGAAGCCTGGGGCCTAGCAGCCCTGATCAACAGTCTTGGGGCTGGATGGATTTCAAAGTTCAAAAAAATTCATCTGGGTTTTAAAAAAAGTGACTAGGGTGTGTGTGTGTGTGTGTGTGGGTTTGGAATACATCACAGGAGCCTGTCTCAAAAACAACGAAACGGCCGGCAAGATGACTCTATGGGTAAGTGTTTGTTACCAAGCCTGATGCCCTGAGTTTGATTCCTAGGACCCACAGCCTGGACCAGGACAACTAACTCCTGAAAGTTGTCCTCTGACTGATACACACGTACTATGTCTTGTGTGTGCAACTTACATGTGCACACACGCACAACTAAATGTAGGAACAATGATAAACAAAACAAAACAAGAAGAGACGTGGTAGGCTCTGAAGAGCAATGCTCTAACTAGAAGTGATGGTGATGGTGGTGGTGATGATGACGAAGATGATGGCTGGTTTGTGAGACTGGATCTCACTACGCAGCCCAGCTGATTTTAAGCACCTGGTTTCTTCCTGCCTCAGCCTCCTGAGCAGTTGGGGTCACACGAGTGCCACCATGCTGAGGGAGAGTATGACCCTTAAGTGGCCTCAGCTTGTTCAGACCAGGCTTTGCTTTAGTTGAGCATTCCTTGTGTGTGCAGGAAAGCCTCTGGCTGCCTGCTTTTTCAGGGTGGTGGGTGTGGAAAGGGAGGTTGAGGACCCATCTCCTTCCCACATGGTGAACACAAAGAGCCAAAGCTCAGTGCAGGGAGTGAGGCTGTCACATCCTCAAGGCCTTCATGGTGAGCAGAAGGTGTGGGTGGGTAGGAGACAGGACGGGGTGAGTCTTCATTTAGGGCTTGTCATCACGGGGGGTGGGGGGGGGAGCCTGAGACTGGGAGAGGGGAAGGTATGGGGCGAGGAGGTTCCTAGGCTATACCTCAGGGTTCCTCAGTGAGTTTGGCCAGGAAGGAGTTAAGTTGAAGCTGGGCCCCTGGCCAGACTTCTGTAGCATAGGGCTAGCACAAGGCCTGCCTGTCTGGGGCCTGTTTACCAGCTGCGCTTGCCATCAGCGGCTGGCTCCAACGTGCAATGCAAACATTCACATTGTTGGGTCATGAGAAACACAGGACTGTGATGACATCATGCCCAGCCAGGAGACTCTTAGCATCCTCCCTCTGCCTCAAGTCGAAGCTGTTTAGCGCCTTTAACAGGAATTCTGTCTTCTAAAGACCCGATTGGAGAAACTTACCCAAGTGGGGGTGATGGAGATTGTGCGTTTGAGTGCCTGTGTGTTTAAAGGGCTAAAAATAGCCCAACTAGGACTCCTTTTGGGGCATTTGTGAATATTAGTGCACCACTGTTTGTATTAAATCCGTGTCACACCAGACATTTTCGTCTGGATTTGGCTGGGGGACGGGATGAGAGGAATCACCCTGGTCTGGTTTTTTCCCTTTTGGAAAACATGTAGTTCAAGTAAAATGGCCCTTGTCCATAATTTAGACAAACCTGTGCTAAGCCGGTAGAGGAATGGGAGGTTCAGAAAGAGGAAGGAGCTCCCCAAAGGCACACAAATTCTCATACCCCTCACAGGCATTGGCATCAGGACCCTCAGCTCCCTCCCCCCCACTTTAGCTGTAGGAGTTATTTTTCAGGGTGTTTGAAGAGAGAGGTGCTTCTGCTTACAATTTCATGGTCATACAATTCTTATTCATTTCTTTTTAAGCTGAGCAAACAGATGAAAGAAAAAGCACATTTAGCAGGGCGGTGGTGACACACGCCTTTAACCCCAGCACTCGGGAGGCAGAGGCAGGTGAATTGCTGTGAGTTCTAGGCCAGCCTGGTCTATACAGGGAGTCCAGGACAGCCAAGGCTACACAGAGAAACCTGTTTCAAAAAAAAAAAAAAAAAAGCACATTTTTAATTTTATTTATTTATTTATTTATTTTTTGGTTTTTCGAGACAGGGTCTCTCTGTGTGGCCTTGGCTGTCCTGGACTCGCTTTGTGGACCAGGCTGACCTCGAACTCACAACTATCCACCTACCTCTGTCTCCCGAGTGCTGGGATTAAAGGCATGCGCCACCACGCCCGGCGAAAAAGCACATTTTTAAAGGAAGGGTTTCATGTTGCTCAGGCTGCCCTTAAATTCCTTACGTAGCAGAGGTGACCACGCGTACTTCTGGTCCTCACCCTCACGCCTCTTGAAGGATTACAGGTATGTGACATCTGCTTTATGCAACTGAGAATCAAACCCAGGGCTTTGTGTATGCTGGATAAGCACACTACTGGCTCAGCTACATCTCCGAAACTATTTATTTATTTGTAATTATGCCTATGTCGGCAGTGCTGGGTAGAACCCAGGGACTCCTAGGCATGTACTTTACTATTGAGGGACAACAGCAGCACTGAATCGAGGTAGACCAGATGGTGGTGATAGCAGGGCCAGCAGTGGTAGATGCTGAGTGCATGGTGGCAACAGGCAAGAGTGAATGGCACCAAGAGAAGTCTCAGCCAGCCTGCACATGAAGTCACCTTTCCTTCTCTGACCCTAGACTTGCCCCAGGCCTTGAGATATCTGCTCCTGTCTTGATTGTTCCAGGCCTCGTTTTGTGTCCCTTTCCTAAGAAAACCACTCATGGTTTCTTACAATGACCGCTGAAGAACAACATTCCGTTCAGGGGTGCTTGACTTAGCCAATGCAGATAAGAATTCAGGGACGGGAGAGATGGCTTAGTGACTGAGGGCAAGCAGTGCTCTTGCAGAGGATGTGAGTTTTGATTCCTGGCCCCCGAGTCAGGAGATCTGATGCCTCAAGTCTCTGAAGTCACCTGTACTCACGTGTGTATACCCTCACACAGATACACATATATACATGTAATTAAAAATAATACATCTTTTTAAAAATGCAGTTAAATGTGACTTCAGATAAACAGTCATGGATCATATGTCTGGTGGAATATCAGGTGAACACTTGTCTGGCAACCGGTTCTCTATCCTGCTCATCACTTTCAGCGTAGAACATTCTCAGTCGCCTTCCCATCAGTCTCCCTCCTCCTTTTGCCGAGTCCCAGGTGTTGACAGTTCTGTCTCCTTGGCCTTCCCATACTCCCGTCATCCGGGAGGATCCAGTGGCTTTAAAATAATTCCCTTAAAGTTCCTTGACATCTTTCCTTTCAGACAGTGAGGGAGACTCACCCCTCCCTCGGATGTAGGCTGGATTCAGTGACTCATTTCAAAGAGTGGCTTCTGAGGGTGGCTCACAAACACCATTGTTGCTTCTGCCTCACTCTTACTCATGCCAGGGAGAGCATGCAAACTGGGTGCCAGGCGCCATGTTGTAAGGACACTGAGTGAGGCCCGCGTGGGGAGGGACCAAGTCCTTCCACCAGCCCTGACTTGCTTGGCATAAGAATGGGCCACCTCAGAAGTGGCTCTTGAGTGACTGCTTTGTGAGCCAACATTCTGACTTCACCATGAGCTACTGCTTCCCCTTTCTTATTCCTTCCCTCCTTCTCCCTCCCTCCCTCCATCCCTCCTTTCTCTTGTCTCCTCCTCCTTCTTTTTTGAGATATGGTCATACTACATTGCCCAGGCTTGCCTGGAATGTGCTATGTGGACCAGGCTAATCTTTGTTGTTGTTGTTGTTGTTGTTTTGAGACAGGGTTTCTCTGTGTAGCCTTGGCTGTCCTGGACTTGCTTTGTAGACCAGGCTGGCCTCAAACTCACAGGGACCCGCTTGCCTCTGCCTCCCAAGTGCTGGGATTAAAGGTGTGTGCCACCACTGCCCAGCTGCCCAGCTAATGCTAAATTAATTTTATGAGCTTCTCAAATGCTGGGATCATGGCCACATGCTGGATTGGGGCATGCTTTGTACAAAAAAAAAAAAATAATAACAATAGTTTTTTTTAAGGGGATAACAATTGAGTTGTAATCTGAATAAATTACTTAAATAAAAATTAAAAAAAATGTTTTTTAACAGAATGTTGTGTTTCCTAGGCTGGTAATAAACCAACTTGTTAGTGAGCTTGCCCACCCACCCTTCTTTCCTTCCTTTTTTCCATTCTTCTTCTCTGTTTTAAGACAGGGTCTCAATCTCTAGCTCTGACTGTCTTCGAACTCATAGCAATCCCCCTGTCTCAGACTCTCCAGTGTTGGAATTATAGGTATGAGCCACCAGCCTCAAATTCATATGCCTCTGAACACTGGATTGCAGGCCTGTGAAGCCATGACCCCCCCACTCTCACCCCCTCCTCCCACTCCCACCCCTGTCTCCTTTACATCTTATTACACTCTGCTCTCTATCAACAACTGCTGAAGTTATGACAGTAAGCTTGTCTTTCAGTGGCATTTGACCTTTCTGTATTGTCACCCAGCCACCTTTCTAGGTTAATATCTGGGCACAAATCAAGTCATAGATGGCATGAGCCAGAAATATCCAACTAAGCCGATCCTCAGGAGGCTTGACAAGATGAAATGTGTGATGTTGTTCACATAGTGGCCAGAGTTTGTGATGCTAGGTCTTGAAGCAAGAAGCTAGGCAAATGTCCTGTCACTGAGCTACACTCCTAGCCCAAGAAAATATATAGTAAAAAAAAAAAAAAAAGTTTCCCCCTTATGGAAAATTCTGTTGCTAGAACTGTCTTTCGTAATGGCTGCTAACGCTGGCTTCCTACACGCTCAGACCATTTTGGCCTCTGAATTTCTTGAAAGTTTTCACAAGTGAAATCGTGTGTCAGATGTTGTTGAGTGTGGGGACCCGAAGGGGAATGGAAAAAAAAAAAAAAAAAAAAAAGAAAAGAAATCAAAAGGAAAGGAAAGTTCATGCTTGCACCTGGGTATGGTGGAGGAGAAGTTTATTATAGAGTGTGGGAGAGCACAGCCAGAGGCAAGGTCATCTGGGAGAGTCCGGAGTGGACATGACCAGACTAAGCTGGGCGGTGTAGGGGGAGGGGAAGGCGGAGGGAAGAGGGTAGGGAGAACCAGGTGCAGCAGCCAGGAGGCCAAAGGTACAAAGAGGGTTGAATAATCAAGATGTCTGGATTATATCGGGAAGAGCTTCTGGGGGAATTGCTGCGGCAAAGCCCTGGGCTAGAGAGTTCTGGGCTAGAGGTTACAGGGGTGCGAGTGGATGCTGGGAGAGCCTAGAGTCCAGGTCTGCTTTGATATGTTAAATAGGCACCTCAGCCACTTGTGGGAAGTCTTTGAAACTTAACCGAGGGTACCCCAAAGCATAATTATTCCATCTGTATATTTCACAGGAGGGAACCTAGGGCAGGGCAGCTCAGCTGGAGAACTGGAGTGAAAGTGGCTAGGGGCAAGATGTGAGAACACGGCCTTCCTGGCTCTGGTCTCTAGGGGTTGGGAATTGCTCCTTGACTCCCCTGAAACACTCCGACATCTTTCCTGTAGAGGTGGTTCGCGAGGCTCCGCAGCTGCAGTGCTAGCCTCCAGCTTGGGACCTGCCCAGGATTTCCTCTGTGGGGGAAAGACAAGATGAGCGCACAACTCCCCCAGGTCCCTTTCCCAAGCGCATGAAACTTTCTCCCTGGTGAGTTGTCAGCAGCCTCGGCCATGAGCTTCCGCCATAGACGTGCGGTTTGCTTGTTTTGAAATAGTCATTGGTGTTTAGAGATGTTTAGGGGTGACCCAGGCTAGCGCTATAGCTCATTTGCTAGGAGTGCTTGCTTAGCACGCACAGCATTCTGAAGTCCTATCCCCACCAGCACACACAGGGTTGTGCCTGCAATCTAAACCCTTAATGAGAGCCAGAGCCTGGGCCCCCGTCACTCATATAAAACAAGAGAGCACAGTGGTGTCTACCTATAACCCCAGCGCTGGGCTCCACAGAGACAGGTCCTCGAGCCTTGCTGGTTAGGCAGTCTAGGTTAAGAAAGAAACCACGTTTGAAGGGGGTGGGAGTGGGAGGGTGGAGGGTGGCCACGCTCGCCTTTAATCCCAGCTCTAGGGAGACAGGCAGGTGGACCTCTGTGAGTTTGAGGCTAGCTTGGTCTACAGAGTGGGTTCCAAGACAGTCAGAGCTACATAAGAAACTGCTGCCTCAAAAAAACAAAGAGAGAAAAAGGTGGGGGGAGGAGAGAGGGAGGGAGGGAGAGACAGAGACAGAGACAACTCTCATCTCAAAAAGTAAAGAAGGGGCTGAAGAGATGGCTCAGAGATTAAGAGCAATTACCGCTCTATCAGAGGACTCCAGTTTGGTTTCCAGCACCCATATCAGGTGGCTTTTGACCAATAACTCTAGTTCCTGAGGGGTCTATCTGATGCCATCCGTTGGCCTCTATGAGCACCTACACTCATGTGCACATATCCACACACAAATAATACACACACACACACACACACACACACACACACACACTTCAATAAAACCTTAAAGAGTAAGCAAGGCAGAGAGGCTGAGATGGTTCCACAAAGTTCCGCACTGTCTCCAAGCCCGATGCCCAGATCTGATTCCTGGAACCCACATGGGGTAAAGACAGAATTGATGCCCACAAATTACACTCAGGCATGTCTCCAGGCACTTGCCGACCTCCACAAGTGTGCAAAGGCACAGTCACACACCAACAAAGTCAAGGTCATCTTTGATTACATAGTGATTTGGAGACTAGCCTACCACACTCTCTCAAAAAAGAGGGAAGCAAGCCGGGGATGGTGGCGCACACCTTTAATCCCAGCACTCGGGAGGCAGAGGCAGGCAGATCGTTGTAAGTTTGAGGCCAGCCTGGACTACAAAACGAGTCTAGGACAGCCAAGACTACACAGAGAAACCCTGTCTCGAATAAACAAAACGAAACAAAACAAAAAAAAGTTTTGCAGTGGTGGCACACGCCTTTAATCCCAGCACTTGGGAGGCAGAGGCAGGTGGATCGCTGTGAGTTCAAGACCAGCCTGGTCTACAAAGCGAGTCCAAGACAGTCAAGGCCATACAGAGAAACCCTGTCTCGAAAAACAAAAAACAAAACACACACACACACACAAAGGGAAGTGGTTGAGCTGCATGTGGGGGTACACACCTGCAAGCCTCACACTCAGAACTCTGTGTGAGCAGGTCATCTCCTGGGACCCATACAAGAGGTAGAGCCATTGCTTGGGGCCACTGGGCTCATCTTCTCTAGGGAGCCGTCAGAGGTGTAAACTGGCCAGGGAGGTTGGAGCATGGACAGAGGCTCTCACTCTTCATCCCAGCACTCCCACATAGAGATGGTTGTCAGGGAGATAAAGGCCATTTGCCTCTAGGGGCTGACCACTAAGTCATTTTACATTCACAGGACAAGGAAGATGCAGGCTCAGGGACTGTGGCTCCTATTCTTGTGGTGGGATCGCAGAGGTCATGTGCACTGCACAACAAGATCTTTTTCTTTTTTCTTTCTTTTTTTCCCCCTGCCAGAGCTCCATCCTCTTTTTCTTCTACCAGGTAAGTCCGAATGGTCCCTATGTCTGAATATAAGAGTTCCTCCTTCAACATGCATCTGGGTTACCCCTCCCAACCTCCCCTGCAGTTAGGAAGGGCCCCAGGACTGATTCCAGGCGTTAAAATAAAATGGAAGTTGAAAGGATGTGCGGTGCTTCCTGGCTTGGCTCATTAAAATAGATGACAGCTCTTCCGG
>OU015747.1:48767560-48808191 GCA_907169655.1 Acomys percivali | reverse complement strand
TGTGTGTGTGTGTGTGTGTGTGTGTGTGTGTGTGTTTTCTGGATACAGAACTTCATGCATGCTAGGCCAAGGGCTCTACCATTGAATGACACCCCTGGACTGAAAGGTTTGTGTTTTGTTTTAGAAAAATTAAACACACATAACTAAGGTGAACACTAATCCTGCTCTGCATAGACTGTATGGTTTTCTTATTTTGTTATTGCTATTTGTGGTTGTGGTGCAGGGTCTCACTGTGTAGCCCTAGCTGGTCAAGAATTCACCATGTAGACTGTGCCGGCCTCAACTCACAGAAACCCACACTGATCCTTCCAAGTGCTACGCCTAGAGATGTGATGTGTGGAGCCATGCCAGGCACAGGGGGAGTCCTGAGACGCGAAACTTTAAACCAAGGGGTTTCCAGGCATACTGGGCAGAGACGGCCATCCTATGTATAGTATTTACCATGCTGCCTGACAGGGCTCCAAACATTTTTAAAAATACTGACTCTTTCAATTTACATCATAGCACTGTGAGGTCGGTGCTATTATTATCTTTGTTTTATAGATCCTTTGGGGGAATCTGAGGCTCACAGGAGTTAAGTGGCTTTCCAGGGCCACACAGATGGCCAGATGTAGAGCTGAGGGAAACTGCAGAAGCCTGGCGCCAGGGTAGTAAAAGCCATATCATGTCTTCTTTCTTCTAAGTTTTTGTCTTTGGTGAATCACAGACCCAAAGGACCGAGGCCTGACTGGATACCCAGGAGACTCAGGTCTGGCTTTCTGTAATATCCAAAGGCCTTGGCTTTTCTGGACACAGGGTGTCCTACCCAATGGTGAAAAGCAGAATAGGAGTGAAAAAATCATTTTTTAAATTAAAAACTTTTTTTTTAAGAAGTAGGATTTGTCAGTTCACTTGCCTGGGGCCTTACGCTATAAAACATAAACTCTAGCCTCACAGTTTATATCTTCTGCATTTAGCTGGAAATTCCTCATGGAGTGCAGAATTCTTGAAACCCCACCCCATACCCCGAGGCTTCCAGAGCTACTTACAACCTTTCAGGCTTTGACCGCAAATCCAGCAGTTCAGTTGTTCATGCTGCAAATGTGTTCCTCCTGGAGACACAGGTACCTTTCTGGGAGACAGCCTCGGCCTGGGTAGACCTGTCAAGTTGCTTTTGTCTTTTAGGGCTGGGCCATTCTGTGTCCTGAGGATGGCGGCATCTTTTGAAGCACTCCTGCCCTCTGCTAGTTAAAATGCCACTCCCCCTCCCTGGCGGCAATTCCAAACATCTCTTCACATCATCAAACACTCCCTGTGAGGGAAACTCAACCTTGGTTAGATCTGCTGACTTAGACTTTAAAAAAAAAAAAAGCAAAAAAACCCCAAACCCCTCTCATCTCCGACAGTTACTTTCCCAGAGGAGAAGCAGAAAGCCAAGTACATTAAAAGAGACATGGTGGGCCGGGTAGTGGTGGCGCACACCTTTAATTCCAGCACTCAGGAGGCAGAGGCAGGTGGATCGCTGTGAGTTCAAGGCCAGCCTGGTCTACAAAGTGAGTCCAGGACAGCAAAGGCTACACAGAGAAACCCTGTCTCATGGGTTAAGGGACTTGACCTCTAGTAACTGGGGGGCAGGGTTGGGGGCAAGGTAAGGAAATGATACATGTGTGATTAAGAGGAGCACATGCCTTTAACCCCAGTGCTAAGGAGGCAGAGGCAGGCAGAGCTCTGTGAGTTCAAGGCTAGCCTGGCCTACATAGCAAATCAGGGCTACATAGAAAAACTGTCTCATAATAATCGTGGTGATGATGATGATGATGATGATGATGATGTGGTGAGCATCTGGGTGGACTTGGCCTGTTTAAGGGAGAGTGCACATGGAAGGACACTGAGAATGAGAGGGCAGCCACTAGGTATGAAAAGAGGGTGGACGGGTGACCATCAAATCACCCAGGGGCCTCAGCAGCAGTCAGAGGTCAGGGTAGATTAGGACTGACCTATTGATTGAATGGTTTGTGTGTATGCCGTGTTGAGTGTGTGATGTAAGCAGTCTGGCTGGGCACACACATGTCCGTGTGCACGTGGAGACAGGAAGTTGACACCGATGTCCTCCTCTATGGCTCTTTCCCACCGTATTTTTAAACTGAAGAGATACATTTTGGTCATGTTTTCCCCTCCCCCATTCCTTTCCGCCTCCTTCCCCACCCAGCTTTATGCTCTCTTTCTCTCTTTCTTTCAAACAAACAAAACCAAAACAACAAAACAAGAAACACACCAAAAAAACCCCTCCATAAAAACGAAAATAAAGGAGCAAAAAACAGATAAGATGCACGCACGCACGCACGCACGCACGCACACATTGCCCAAACAAAGCAAAATGAAGCCAAAAGTCTAAAAAAACACCACGGAGAGGTTTTGTTTTTGTTGTTGTTTGACTAACTACTCCGGGTTTGGGGCTTGCCCTGAGTTGTGGTTAATATGTCCAGTAATAAAACTAATTTTTTCTTGGCCAGCAGGTATCAGTTGCAGATAGCTTTTTGGTTAGGGGTGGGAACGTGTGTCCAGGTCGCCCATCCACTGCCCTCTCTCAGTGGTGGGATCACATCTGGCTTGAACCAGTCAGTGCAGGCCCAGGCCCTGTGCATGCTGCCACTGTTCTTCGTCAGTCTTGTTGGGTCTGGAAGACACTGTTTCCTTGGGATCATCTGTGACGGTTAGCTCTTAGAATCTTTCTATCTCCTCTTCCAAATAAATCCCTGGGGGGTGGAGATGGGGGGGTTGTGTGTGGGGGGGAGAACAAAAGATAAACATTCAAGACCAAACAGATCCCTGAGCATCGAGGGAGGGACTTTGTTGATATCTGTTAGGAGGCAGTGATACAAAGTCTCTCTCGCCCTCTGTTCGTAGTCCAGTTGTAGGTCCCGAGTTAACTACCTTCCATATTTAGAAGAAGCTTCTCTCACAAAGCTTGAATGGGGTACTGATATATGGGGGATAGCAGTATGTCTGTTAGTTTCCTTCTAGGCCCATGACTTTTTTTGTTGTTGTTTTTCGAGACAGGGTTTCTCTGTGTAGCCTTGGCTGTCCTGGACTCACTTTGTAGACCAGGCTGGCCTCGAACCGACAGTGATCCATCTACCTCTGCCTCCCAAGTGCTGGGATTAAAGGCGTGCACCACCACGCCTGGCTTTATACGTCTCAGGTTCTTGGCCTCTTTTAGCAGTGTCAGCGATGGGCTCCGTCTCACGGAATGGGTCTTACATCCAAGCAAAAAGTAGTTGGTAACTCTCAAAACAAAACAGTTTGCGCCACTGTTGCAGTAGTGTATCCTACAGGCCGGTCAATCTTTAAATAAGACTAAGAGGCTGTAGCTGGGTCATATCAGTGATTATTTTTGCTTCCAGCAGTGTGCACAGTACCTTCCAGCACCATTAATACCCGTGAGTAGGGTGAAGCCTCTAGTCAGGCAGCAACTTGACTTTTCTGTGTTTGGTCATATAGGTAGGCGTTATCTTCAGCATTGGGGTCCTTAGCATCAGGCGGTAGTAATTAGGCTGTGGCATTTGGGGGTTCCCATAGAATTCAACAAAGAATAGCCCATTCCTGGCTCTGAGGTCATATTATGGAGGCATAATATGTCTAGTCGGGGCATCATCTCCCTTATTATTTGCTAGCTGTTTAGATTCCTTTCACACATGTAGTTTTAGGAAACCCCTCTAGCAGCAGGTTTCCAGGTGGCTTTTCGAGTGACCTTTAGTGTTGGTTGTCCTCCCCGGATTCCTTTCTCTCCTTCTCTTCCATTTCCCCCTTCCTCCCAAGTCCTCTTGGTTTCCCTTTTTTTGCCTCTCCACATCACTGTTCTGTCTACCCCCCCACCCCAGGAGAGCCTCTGCTCCTGCCTGGCCCCTTATTGGTCCCTAACACCTGTGGCTATTCGAATTGTAGCACACACATCAAAGGCTTGAAAGAGAGAGAGAAACATATGAGAGAAAACATACAATATT
The DNA here is from genome assembly GCA_907169655.1 of Acomys percivali. NCBI lineage: Eukaryota > Metazoa > Chordata > Mammalia > Rodentia > Muridae > Acomys > Acomys percivali. Next base: position 48,804,208 of record OU015747.1, on the reverse strand, counting down.
TGCTTTTGCGGGGGGCGGTTCTGGGTTACCTCACTCAGGATTATTTACCTGCAAATTTCATAGTTCTGTTTCTCTTAATAGCTGAACGGTATTCGATTGTGTATATATCCATTTTTGTTTTCTAGTCATCTGTTGATGGGCATCTAGGCTGTTTCCAGTTCCTAGCAAGTATGACTAGAACAGCAACAAAAGCAGATGAGCAAGTGTCTCTAGTAGGATGTTGTGTCCTGTGGGTTTTACTTTTTTTTTTTCTTTTAAACAAAGTCACTTAACCTCAAAGCTCATCTATTAGTCTGGGATGGCTGGCCAGAGATCTGCCTGTCTACACTCACCCATCCCCGTCCACAGCTGTGGCTATAGGCCATGCCTGGCTTTTCGTGTGGGTGCCAGGCAGGCACTTTACCAGGTGAGCCATCTCCCTGGGGCCCCTTGATTTTATTTCAAATACAAGCATCTCCCACATGCAGAGTCCTGGGCCAGGTTCTGAGGAATGTGGAAGGAGACAATGAATTCTTTGTGGGTGACTCAAGGGAGCTTCATGATAGAGGTGGTGCTGGAGTCCACGCTGGAGGATAAACAAGAGTCTATTATCTGGAGAACAGATCGTGGGGGAAATTGCCTTCCAACACCTCCATGTGGGTGCCTCTACGTACATTGTTATGTTGTTGACTCCTAGGCCCTGCATGGACTTGGGCTGGAGCCAGTAACTAACCAACACTGCAGTGGTCCTGATGCAAGAGGAAGAAGGGACCCCGCTCTGAGAATGGTGCCCAGGAGCTTTTGTGAGCCTTTTCTCGTGGGGCATGTGTGTCTTCATAGATCTTAGTCCAGTTGGAAGGCACCTGGAGGGGAGAGATGATGGAGGGACAGAGGGAGGGAAGGAGGAAGGGAGGGAGGGAGGGAGGGAGGGAGGGAGGGAGAGAGAGAGAGAGAAGGTTCAACTAAGAAACATTCAATAAGAGAGGGAAGGAGGAAGGGAGGGAAAGAGGGAGGGGGAGGGAGGGAGGGAGCATGTCTCCACAGATCTTAGCTCAGTTGGGAAGCACTCCAAGTGTGAGAGTACAGTGTAGAAGCAGATAGATGGGTCACCTGTCTCTGGGGTTCCCCTGACTCCTGTCATATGGGGAAGGGCAAGTATAGAGGGCCAAGACCTATGGGGACACTGGATTTAGCTTGGGGACCCTCAGTCCAGCTCTTCACCATTCCTCAGCACCAGACTCAGGGTTCTTTCCCTCCCCCAGAGCACTCAACACTGAACAGCTTCTTGAACAGGTCACCCACAGAGCCAGCATCCACTGGTTTAAAATTCAGCTCTAGGGATGACAAAGATGGTCCAGAGAGTAAAGGTACTTGCTGCCAAGGCTGAAGACCTGAGTTCAATCCCTGGAACCTGCATGATGGATGGCGTGACTCCTCCAAATTATTCTCCACCTTCACACAGGGACTGTGGCTTGTGTGAGCCTGTGTGCATGTGCACACATGTGTACATACACACATATACACATACACATGCACACACATACACACACATACACACACATACACAAACAAAACAAATGTTTTTTTAAAAAGGAAAGGAAAGAAGAGAAAACAAGTCATTTCTGACTCATCCACTTGCCAAAATGGCTGAGGAGGAGAATACACACAGAACACCACACACGGGCCATGAATGCACGTGTCCTCTAACCTATTTTGCTTCCAGAGTGATGTGGAAAGGAAAGGGAAAAATTCCACAAAAATGTGCAGAGCAAAGGGAATATGCTGGCAACTGTTAGAGGTGTGGTCAGGGCCTCTTGCCAGACAAGCAGGCACGAGGCAAAAGCCAGAGTTGAGAGGAGATCTGACAGCGGCCATGGGAGAGGAAACTGATGTCTCAGAATCCCCCTCCCCCACCAGAGGACCCCATCAGACCTGGAGCTGTGTAAGCTGGCAAGCCTGGAATGGAGTAAAGGTGTAATCATTGAAGAGTGGTGTTGTGTTAGTGACAGTTAATTGTGGCACACACCTGTGAGCCCACATGCAGAAGAGTAAAAACAGGAGGATAGCAAATTTGAGGTCAGCCAGGGCTATGAAGTGAGACCTTTTTCTCAAAACAACAACAACAACAACAAACAAACAAACAACAAAAACAAGCAAAAGAAAGAAAGAAAGAAAGGAAGGAAGGAAGAAAGAAAAGAATGATCCCAGAGGCTTTTTCCTGGCCTCCACACATGTACCTGTACATGCACAAACATGCACACGCGTAAGTACACACAGATACACTGTATAAAGGGTGGAGCAGGAAACAGGTGAGCTGGGTGCTGGCACGTGGGTGTGAAGCAAGGGGAAGGTGCAGGTGTAAGAAGGTGAGCAAAGGAGTAAACGGGGAGAGGCAGGCAGGGGTGTAATGTGTAAGTGGACGCCTGCACCAGGTGTGAGTACCACTCAGCGCATTCGTAAACAAGAGATCGCGTGAGTGCAGAGGCTCTCGACCTTTCCAGTGCTGCAAGCCCCAGTACAGCTCCTCATGTCATGGTGACCACCAACCATAAAAGTATTCTGTTGCTATTTCATAACGGTAAATTTACTACTGTTATAAGTCGTAATGTAAATATATGGTATGCAGGAGATCTGATATGTGACCCCGCCTCCACCCCAAAGGGTTGCTACCCTCAGCTTGGGAACCATTGCATCAGTGAGTCAGCACGGAGGAGGCCCAGCCGGGCTCAGCAGCACATGTGGCCAAAGGAGAGAAACGGGCTGTTTGCAGCCTACTATATGGACAAAGAACAACCCTAAAAACCTATTACGGAGAGTACCCAGCTCTTAGATCATGTTAGTTTGTTTTAGATAGGGTTTCAAGTAGTCCAGGTGAGCCTCACACTTTCTCCTAAGTTGATGATAACCTTAAACTCCTGATCTATCTTCCTAGCTCTGGGCTTATCCCCATGCGCCGCCATGCCAGTACCTGCAGTGCTGGGGCTCAGAACCACAGCCTCGTACATTCTAGGCAAGCACTCCACCTACTGAGCTATAGCTTCCTCTCTCCCTTTTTTTGCCACAAGGTCTCACTGGCTGGCCTGGAACACACAGAGATCCGCCCGTCTTTCCTCCCAAGTCCTGCAGTTAAAAGAGTACATCACCATAGCCAGCTATGACACAGAGTTCAAAGTACCCATCATAAAAATGTTTAAGGAGTAATGATGAAGGAATATAGAAATGGTCAAATATCAGCAAAGAAACACAAATCATTAGAAAGAATAAAGTAGAATATACAGGATTGTGAAGTATGTTAATCAAAAGCCTTGGTCCGGGCTGGAGGGATGGCTCAGTGGTTAAGAGCGCTGACGGCTCCTTTAGAGGGCCAGGGTTTGATTCCCAGCGCCCATATGGTGGCTCACAACTGTCTCTAACCCCAGTTCCAGGGGATCTGATGCCCTCTTCTGGCCTTTTTTTGGGGCACTGAATGTATGTGAGGCACAGACACATACAGGCAAAACAACCATCCATACACATAAAAATTTTAAAAAGTTATAAAGAAAAGAAAAGCCTTCAGGAACAGAGAGTTCAATAGCACCAATAGCCAAGATAATCTAATGGATGTTTATAGAACATTCTAGCAACCAGGAGCGGAGTATATGTTCTTTTCAAATGTCCAATAAATGGCCACCAAGGACCATAAGCCATGTCCTGAGTCACAAAACAAACTGCAACAAAAAAATTTTAAATGTATAATGTATTTATCATGAGGAAGGCAGAGGCAGGAGGATCTCTGGGAGTTCTAGGCAAGCCTGGTCTACACAGTGAATTCCAGGACAGCCAGAGAGCTGCATAGAGAAAACACCCGCCCCCTTACACCCAAATACATATATGTATATATATCCATATATATGCTATATATACATATATATTCTCTCTATATATACATATATATGTTATCTACTCTCTTCTGAATACAAAAGAGAAGGGGCCTCATCTTCTTCCAGTACACAATATAAAGATATATCAGAATGGAAGTTACAGACCAATAGCTCCCATAAGTTGAAACACAAAAATACCACAGAACTGGGCCTACTGAGGTGGCTCAGTGGGGGAAGTTCTTGCTGTCAACTGACCTGAGTTGTATCCCCAGAATCCAGAGAATCAGAGAATCAGAGAAAACTGATTCTCATAAGTTGTCCTCTGATCTTTACACATGTGCTGTGGCACACAGGTGTATGTGACACACACACACACACACACACCACAAACAATTCAAAATTCCTCAAATTTTGCCAAATTGAATACAACTAAAAAGACCAACTGGAATTTATTGCAGGTGCGTAAGTTAGGAATTTGAAAGTCAATAGACGTCACTATTTCCCTGAGTTAGGGTGACTATTGCTGGGATGAAACAGCATGACCTAAGCAGTTTGGGGAGGAGGAAAGGGTCTATTCAGCGTTTGCTTCCACGTCATAGTTGATCATCAAAGGAAGTCAGGCCAGGAACTCAAGCAGGGCAGGAGCCTGGAGACAGGCGCTGATGTGGAGACCATGGAGGACCACTGAAGACTGGCTTGCTCCCCTTGTGCTCAGCCAGCTTTCTTTTTCATTTTATCTTTTCTTTTCCTTTGTTATTTTTTTTCAATACAGGGTTTCTCTGTGTAACCTATCTGTCCTAGATCTCACTCTGTAGACCAGGCTGGCCTCGAACTCACAGAGATCCACCTGCCTCTGCTTCCCTAGTGCTGGACTTAAAGGTGTGAGCCACCACCACCCATCAGCCTGCTTCCTTATGAAAACCAGGACCACCAGTCCAGGAGTGGCACCACCACAAAGGTTCCACCCACCTCCCCTACCAATCAGTAATTAAGAAAAAGCTTGGCTCCAGCCCGATTTTAAAGAGGCATTTTCCTAATTGGGGCTCCCTCATCTCTGATGGCCTTAGCTTGTGTTAAGTTGACATAAAACTATCCAACACACTGTTGTATTTTAAAATGAGCCAGGGCCAGGTGTGGTGGCACATGCCTGTAACCTCAGGACTCAAGAGGTTGGGGCAGGTGTACCTTTAGGAGTTCAAGTCCAGTGTGGTCTATTGGGAGAGCACCAGGCTGAATTACTGAATGGCAAGTTGTTTCCCTAGTGTGGTGCTTCGAATGATGAACAGCTCCCGTAGGTCTGGGTACTTGAAGACTTGTTTCCCAGATAGTTGATGCTGTTTGGGGAGGTTTAGGTGGTGCAGCCTTGCTAGAGGAAGTATGTCACTGGGAGGGGGGAGGGGCTTTGAGGTTTCAAAATCCCATGCCAGGCCTGGTCTCTCTGTCTCTCTGTCTGAGTCTCTGCCTGTCTCTCCTTCTTTGCCTCCTGCCTGTGGATTTGATATAAGCTCACAGCTACTGCTCCAGCACCGTTTCCACCTGCCTGCTGCCATGCTGCCTGCAATGCCGGCCACGGACTCTCATCCTCTGAAATGGTAAGCCCCAGGTAAATGCTTTCTTTTATCAGTTGCCTTGGCCATGGTGTCTTTTCACAGCAATAGAACAGTAAATAAGAGAAGTTGGCACCAGGAATGTGTAAGCACTACTTCTAAACTCTACTTTATTTGGGGATCCTTAAATGCCTCTACTTCCCTTCCAACCCCCAGACCCTAGGTAGCAGAGAAAGAAGGTTAGAAGGGACAGAAGACAGACAGCTTTATACTTAGGGTTAGGGTTGTAGGGAGTCATTGGGAAAAATACCAATCTCAGTTGTCAAGATATCTAGCAGTCTAGCAGAACCAGCAGCCCTCTCTCTCTCTCTCTCTCTCTCTCTCTCTCTCTTTCTCTCTCCCCCCATCCCCACCCCTCGGCTCTGATATTTATCTCCTTTCAAAATCCTCAGAATTAAGCTGGGTATGATAGTGCACGCCTTTAATCCCAGCACTCGGGAGGTAGAGGCAGGCAGATCGCTGTGAGTGCTAAGCCAGCCTGGTCTACAAAGGGAGTCCAGGACAGCCAAGGCTACACAGAGAAACCTTGTCTCAAAAAAAAAAAAAAAGGCTTTTTCTCTAACATTAAACTATATACAACAAGAATAATTATGAGAATTATCAGGTAAGAATCACACTTATAATGTCTAGTCCATTTGTATTTAACAGCCTTGAAAAAGTATTCCAAGATCTATCCTGTCCTGGTGAGTCCAAAGTTCTGTGCCTAAATCACCTTCTTGTAACTTGCATTTACCATCTGAGAAACATCTTTTTAGACCTAAAACAATGTCTTAGTTCCTAAACAACTAAGCTTAATTATAGTAAGACTACGGCTATCTAGTATTCAACCCCATCAGAGACTTGAGAAGGAAATATTACCTAAGTATGTAAGAAGTGTAGAGCAAGCAGCTTCCAGAACTGTAGAGATGACAGATACAGCTGTCTGCCTGGACAACCACCAGAGGTTTCTCTGCATCACTGGGGCACTCAGTCTTCAGCCTGCTGGCCCAGAATATCTGAGAGACTTTTCTGTGAAGCAGGAATTATGAAGGCTAGCCTACTTAGTCTCTGTAAAGATGGGCAGTCAGTTTCCCACTGTCTTGCCTATCACAGTTTGGACAGACAGCCTGCTGCCAGCAGGTGAATTAAAGCCAGTTTTTTTTGTCCAGTGGCTATCTGTTTCTTTGATGCCCACCATCTTCTCTAACGTACATTAGGGGTGCTGCCAGGAGCAGATGTGTCACTGTCAGAAAAGTCTTTTATTATTAAAACATCTTTTTTGTTTGTTTGTTTGTTTTTTGTTTTTTGAGTCAGGGTTTCTCTGTGTAGCCTTGGCTGTCCTGGACTCACTTTGTAGACCAGGATGGCCTCAAACTCACAGGGATCCACCTGCCTCTGCCTCCTGAGTGCTGGGATTAAAGGCGTGCGCCACCACCGCCCGGCTATTAAAACATCTTTAAATGCCACATTCTATAGGTCTCTGAAGCATTTGAAGACCACCTATCTACCTCAGTATATTGAAATAGACAAACACTGCTTGTTTCTAGCGATGTACTATCTGCTTAACCTTGAAAACCTAGACCACGTCCCTCTCTGTGCCACATGAGGCAGGCCATTACCAGCTGGCAAAGACCAGGCCCCGCATGAGACAATTATAAGCTGTGGACAAACTAAAGCCCAAACTGAAATTCCACACTTGGAATTAAAATAAAAACATATTTACATAACACAACTGAGTTTACGTAAAACCCAAAACTTTCATTACAAGCAGTTCCATATCCCACATTTGGGATTAAAACAAAAACCTGTTTAGATACTATAACTGGGTTTTAAAGAAACCAAGACTTTCACTACAGGCATGAGCGCTGAGGTGACAGAACTGATTATGCTGTTTTTGTTTTTGTGGGAGAAGTGTGGAAGATGTTGGGACTCTGAACTGGAAAAGTGGTTGAATGCTGAAGGCAGAGCCATCCTAGCAGAAGCACAAAAGACACTAGTGCTAAGAACAGTGTGCACGGGGCTTGAAAGATGGCTTAGCAATTAATAGTAGTGCCGTCTCTTCCAAAGGACCCAGGTTCAATTCCCAGCACCTACATGGCAGCTCATAACTGTAACGCCAAGATCGGACACCCTCACACAGACATGCATGCAGGCAACACACCAATGCATTAAAAAAAAAACAAAAACAGTGTGCATCGTGGAAGCCCAGATCAAGAGTTTACAGAGGGAACAGTATTAGCAATTGGGCTAGTAACTACTTTTTGTGATATTTTAACAAAGAAAATGGCTGCTTTTGCCCTTATCCTAATTGTCAGGTCTTAAGATGCTCCTTTCCCCAAATTCTGACATTCAGACAAAAGCTAGCGTCCCCTCAGGGTCTTGAGACCTACATTCACTAACAGTCTGCCTGAGACTAAAGTGGAGAGTGCTGGACTAATTATATTAGCAAAGGAGATTTCCAGATAGCCTAACGTTGACTCTGTCATGTAATTATTAGTGATTACTCTTATGAAAATCTACAATGAAAAACACCAAGTGAGGGAAAAGAGGGGGAAAAAAAAGTACAGTGTTGGTTTCAGACTCAGGACAAGGGGCTGAGGTGCCTATTTAACATATTAAAAGTGGATCTGGCCTCTAGGTTCTCCCAGCATCCCTCAGTCCCTACGTGCTACAGGGCATGAATGGCATACTCTGCCCTCTACTCTGAACTTTCCAGCCCAGGGGCTGGGCTCTTCCCCAATATAATCCAGACATTTTGGGCTCTCTCTCTCTCTCTTTCTCTTTCTCTCTCTCTCTCTCTGTCTCTGTCTCTGTCTCTGTCTCTCTCTGTCTCTGTCTCTCTGTCTCTGTCTCTCTCTCTCTCTGTGTCTCTCTGTCTCTCTCTCTCTGTCTCTGTCTCTGTCTCTCTGTCTCTCTCTCTCCCTGCATGCGCTCTCTCTCTCTCTCTCTCTCTCTCTCTCTCTCTGCCTCCCACTTCTCTGTTTCCCTGTCTGCATGGGGATTTCCCTGGCCCTGGTCCTTGGGACCAGTGAACCCGCCTGAGAGCTTCTCCCAAGAAACCTACTTTTTAAATTCTAACTCAGCTTGAATTTTCTTATTTTACTGGTGGAGAAAACCTATTATACAGTTTGAGGAGAATAAGAGCACCAGGAAATTTAATGTTGGAGCCTTGGTTCATGCTGAAGGATACAAGGAGAACTGGAATAAAGGGGGTTGTGCCCTCAGGGCAAGACCCAGGCCAGTGAACCCTTCAATTTGTGAAAAGACCTAAAAAAAAAAAAAAGATCTGTCCCTAAAGGACAACAACAAAGGAAATCTTAGTCTCACACAGTCCAGGTTCCAGCCCAAGCAGGAAGCAGATTTTGGCAAGATGTCCTAGCTAACTGAGTTCCTGTTAAATAAGCTTCCTGCTTGTGCAGAACCTGCCCCCCCCCCCCCGCAGCTAACTGCTTGTTTAAGCTTCTGTTAAACTGCCTGCTCGTGCAGAAACAGCCCCCAGCTAACTGTTTTAGCTTCTGTTAAACTTCTGCTTTTGCAGAACCTCCTCCATCTTAACTGTTTGTTTTAGCTTCTGTTAAACTGCCTGCTTGTGCAGACCCCTCTTCCCCCCAGCTAACTGCTTGTTTTAGCTCCTGTTAAACTGCCTGTTTACACCCTCACCCCCAACTGCTGAATGAGATCCTAGAATGTGGTTTCTGCCTTCAAGAACCCTGTGCTCTGGACCCTCAGAACTACACTGGATACCTGTATGTAGTCCCAGCCGATTGGAAGAAAGACTTTCAGTGGGCTATGAATTGTGCCTGAGTGGTTATATCTAGTTGGCTCCCCATAACACCCAAAGAATCCATACTCTACCATGGAGATATTTGCACACTTGTGTTCCATGTAAGGAAATGGACCAACGTGCATGCCCAACAGCAGATGAAAGGATAATCTCTCTCTATCTCTCAAACATTTTCATATATCACTGTATATATGTATGTATGTATGGAAAATGGCATGTTATTAACTGTAAAGAAAACAGAAATTTGCAGGAAGATGGATGGGCCTGGAAAATAGAATATTAAGTTAAGTGACCCAAACTCAGAAAGAAAAAAAAGAATCATGATCTCTTTCAAATGCAAATCTTAACCTATAGTGTGCACACATGAACATGTCAATACATGTGAATATATGAATACACATGTAAACAGGCCCAAGTGTGAGTATAGTCTAGAACGTCTTTTCTTTCTTTAAAATTTTTTTTTTTTTTTTTGCTTTTCTGATAATGGACTTTTTAAAAATTTTTTTGAGATAGAGTCTCACTAGGTAGCCCTGGAACTTGCTATGTAGACCAGGCTGAGCCCCTGACTCTCTGAGAGTCAACTGCCTCTGGCCCGCAAATGATGGGGTTAAAGGTGTGCGCCACCACAAATCAAATACTAGGTGGTGAGGAATGACAGAGTGTAGGCAAAAGGATGCATGAGCCATGAAAGGGGTTGTAATGTTATATTTTTCTAGTTGTAATTCTGTCATACCTTTAAAAATTTTTGTGGTGGATATGTGAATTCAAGTTTTGAAGTATTAAAGCAAGAAGACCCATTTTGTATCCCCTAAGAAAAACTACTTGAGGCAGTGCCTGTGAGGTTGGGCATTGTTTCTCATCCCAAGGGCCATTCGTGCAACAGGAATTAGACAAGACTAGTGAATATATTTTTCACACTGACCCACTTCCCACTTAGAAAAAGTGCTCAATATTTTGTTTGTTTATTTTTGGGGGGAGCAGTTTTATAACATGAAAAATTTCCCCTTTTTCATGAGTGCTGGTGCTGGAGTGGTTACAAGCACTGGCTGCTTTTCCAGAGGACTTGGTTTGAACTCCCAGCAGCCACATGGTGGCTTACAACCATCAGATCCTGGAACTCCAGGATTTTGGAGTTCTGGCCTCACCTAGCTCTATGAGTATGTGATACCCAGACACACATGGAGACAAAATAACCATATACATAAAATAAGTATAAAATAAACATTTCCCTTTTATATTTGGCTTAAAACTATATAACTCTCTCTATTATATAGTGTTATATGGTTATATATATTTGGATAAGCCTTAGAAAAGGTATGCTGAGTGAAAAAAAAATCAACCTCAAAAGTATGCACGCTACACAAATCTATTTATGTGATTTTTGTAATTACAGGGGCGATGGAGGGAAAATTAGTGGTTACCAGGGCTTAGGGATGGAGGTTGGATAGGTGTGGCTATATAGAGTAACACAGGAGTGTTTTGTGGTCTGTAGTTAAGTATACTGACTGAAGTTACATGAAGCTACGACATGTTGTAAAATTGTATAGAACAACACACACACGTACACACACATGAACACATGCACACATACAGTTGTGCACAAGTGAATGTAAAAACAGAGACGTCTGAGTCATTCTTCTCCCCCCCACTTTAGGTTTTTTGGGGACAGGATCTCACTATGTACCCTTGGCTGTCCTCAAACTCATAGACATCTGCCTGTGTCTGCATCCTGAGTGCCTGGATTAAATAAAGGTAGGCACCATCACACCTGGCTCAACATTTTCTTTTGAAATCGATTTATTGGGGCTGGAGAGATGGCTCAGTGGTTAAGAGCACTGACTGCTCTTAGAGAAGACCTGAGTTCAATCTCCAGAACCCACATAGCAGCTCACAACTGCCTGTAACTTGAAGATCTGACATCCCCACAAAATAAACATGCAGGCAAAACACCAATGCACATAAAAGAAAGATAAAAATAAACTATTTTTTAAAAGAGATTTATTTAGAATGTGGAGAATGGCTCAGTGGTTAAGAGCAGTCACTGTGCTGATCATGGTGGTGCACACCTTTAATCCCAGTACTCAGGAGGCAGAAGCAGGTGGATCGCTGTGAGTTCGAGGCCAGCCTGGTCTACAAAGCAAGTTCCAGGGATACCTAGTGAGACTCTGTCTCAAAAAAAAAAAAAAAAAACAAAAAAAAAAACCACAGAGAAACCCTGTCTCAGAAAAAAAAAAGTTTGGCTCAGCATCACCTGTAACTCCAGCTTTCGGGGATCTGACACTTTTTTCTGGCCTCCAAGAGCACCTGTATGTGTGTGGCATCCACATATACGCACATACATAAACATGCATTTTAAAGGTTTGAGTGTGCCTGCGCATACGTGTCTGTGAATGCAGACTATGTGCCTGTGTACCCACATGACGGTCAGAAGAGGGCGCTGGATGTACTTCATCGCTCTCTCCCTATGCCTTTGAAGCAACGTCTCTCCAAGAACCTGGGTGTTTTGGTTTTCTTTTGCTGTGAATGTGTTTTGTTTTTACTTTCCATGGCCCACAGAAATGTATGGAGGGAGTTTAATTTGGCTTACAGTTCTAGGGAGTAAGTCCAGCATAGTGAGGAGGCATGGCAGCACGTGGCGCGCATGACAGGAGCAAAAAGCTGAGAGATCGCATCTCAATCAAAAGCATGAAGCAGAGATTGAACTGAAAGTGGGGCGAGGCTTTCAACTCACAAAGCCCAGCCCGAGTGATAGATTTACTCCAGCACAGCTGCTCCGCCCCCCCCCCCCCCCGCCGAGTCCTGCACGGCCGCTCCCCCCCCCCCCCCCCCCCCCGCAGATGCCTGAGCCTCATTCAAACTGCCGCCCTGGGCCTCTTGTTTTCTGGACTAGGCTGGAGTCAGCGAGCCCTCGCGAGCCACCTGTCTCTTCCCCTGCTGGAATTGGGATTGCAGATGTGCACTGGCTGCCTGGCTCCTTAAATGATGCTGAGATTCTGAGCTCTGTCCTCACAGTTGCATAAACACGCTCATAACCGCTGAGCCGCCTCTCCCATCATTCCAGGAGGCACAGGACCGGGCCCCATTCCCTGCCCCCACACGGCAGCTCACAACCGCCTCTAACTCCCGTCCCAGGGAATCTGAGGCTCTCTTCTGGCCTCTGTGGGCACTTCATGCATAGACACACATATCAAAAATTTAAAATTAAATAGAAAGCATTGGCTTTTGTAACTTTTCTGGTAGCAAGAACATGGTATATGCATATCCATAAACCCCTCATTAAAGTGAGGAGGGACAGAAGAACGTGTTGAGAGGAGGCTTTTGCCGGGTGTGAGTGGCGCACGCCTTTAATCCCAGCACTCCGGAGGCGGAGAAAGGTGGATGGATCTCTGTGAGTTCGAGGCCAGCCTGGTCTACAAAGTGAGTCCAGGACAGCCAAGGCTACACACAGAGAGACCTTGCAACCTCAAGTAACCAACCAAGCAACAAAAACATGGATCCAGAATCGAGCAGCTCTCCATTCAAGTTTTATCTTTCACGTTAAATACCCGTGTGACTTGAGGTAAAATACTCCAAACCCTGGGCTTTGGTTTTTACAGCGCCCGCGCTGCTAGTCTAGGCTATGGCGAGGGTCTACGGATTGAAAAGATGACATAACAGTGGGTCATTCGTGCTAAGAGAATGCCGTTTATTGGGAGTAACAGAGCTGCTTATATAGGGGAGGAACCAGCAATCGAACAGCAGGGTGGAAAGTCCCTGAGAGGAAGCAAACCAAGGGCCAAATAATGAGACTCAAAACAAGGAAAACGAGGCAACCAGTGGAACATAATGTTTCAACTGCAGACGAAAACAAGTAATGGTCAGTACCAGCACAGCTGCAGTTCCCCCACAGATAGCTTAGAGCACAAGCCCTGGTGAGGCAAAGGGCAGCAACTCGAAGGTCACAGCATGCAGCCTAAGTACAGGATTTCTGACGTGGCAGAATTTGGCATGGTTCCCCACAGGTTTTCTTTACATCTGTGAACAGAACGTTCATATTTTGTTCACAGGAAGACTAAGCACATAATGGGTTCTTTATCCAAGGCCCATATCCTGTGAATGCAGCAATGGAGCTAGGAGCTAGGAGTCTGTAAACCATCCCTGTTTCTCTCCGTGTGTCTCTCCCTCCACCCAACAGGTTTTTCTATATAGCTTCGGCTAGCCTTGAACTTGCTTATGAAGATCCAGATGGTCTTCCTTCATCTTGCAGCAATCCTCCTGCCTGCGTTTCCTGAGTGCTAGGATCACAGGCACAAGCCACCATAATCCACCTCAGCAATATTTCTTTGTTTAGACATTCACCAGATATGTTAATGGTTCCCTTTATGGACTGGGGCATCAGGAGAGAAGATAAAAGCCTTCCATTTCTCCATTTTGGCATTACTTATTTTTCGGATTTTGTTGCTGTTGTTTGAGACACGGTTTCTTTGTATAGTCCTGGCTGTCCTGGACTCACTTTGTAGACCAGGCTGGCCTCGAACTCACAGCGGTCTGCCTGCCTCTGCCTCCCGAGTGCTGGGATTAAAGGTGTGCGCCACCACGCCAGGTGCCATTTTATCATGTTGTACCAAGCACACATCTCTTTCTCTGTCTCTCTCTGTGATTGTGTGTGTGTGTGTATGTGTGTGTTTTCAGTGCCACAGTTAGACCTGAGGGCTTTGCACATGCCAGGTAAGTGATTTATCTACTTGTAAGCAAGATCCTCAGCTATCGCCGTGATTTTTGATATGGATGTTGGCTGGCCCTGGACCAGCTGGCCATGCCAGTCAGACTTACTGCCACTGTGATCAAATACTTGAGCAAAACAACTAAGGAGTCGGGGTCAATTAGTGCAGGTCAGGGTTTCAGAGGTCTATGATCCTTGACTCACTTTAGGGCCAACAGGAAGTAGAGAGAGGTACCTGAGATATGATCTAGCCCCCAAGGACACACACCCAGTGACTGCATCCTCAGCTAGCTTCACCTTCTAAAGTTTCCAGACCATCTCAAGATAACAGTACACACCATGGACTGAGCCCCTAACACCGGCTCCCTTCGAGGCAACACTTCATAGCCCAGCTGTAAGACTGATGTAGTGAGCCCGTTAGGGTGGCACACTCCTGTAAGCCCAGCCATCAGGGAGGCAGAGGCAGGTGGATCTCTGTGAGGTCGAGGCCAGCCTGGTCTACAAAGTGAGTTCTAGGACAGCCCAGGGCTACACAGAGAAACCCTGTCTCGAAACAAACAAACACTGATGCAGCGTTTGTCAGGGTCTCTGTTGGAACTTCCTTGTCTCCCTTCATTTTCCTACTGTTTGCTTTGGAAGGAAACCCTTACCCACCATTTACACCAATGAGCAGTGCATTAGGCTTCCTTCCTTGAGATCAATGTATTTCCATAACCTTTTCTCTCCTCTCCTCTCCTCTCCTTCTCCTCCTTTCCTTCTCCCTTCTTGTTCTTCTTCCTCCTTCTCCTCTTCCTCCTCCTCCTCCTTCCTCTCTCTCTCGGTTTTTCAAGACAGGGTTTCTCTGTGTAGCCTTGGCTGTCCTGGACCCGCTTTGTAGACCAGGCTGGCCTCGAACTCACAGCGATCTGCCTGCCTCTGCCTCCCTGAGTGCTGGGATTAAAGGCGTGCGCCACCACGCCCGGCTATTTTCATAATCTTTTTAGACTTCTTTTGGAGTTCCTTCTTTGGGGCAACTATGGCAAATTGGCTAGACTTAAAACATCAGAATTTTTTTTCTCTGACAGTTCTGGTAGCTGGGAGTCTGGAATCAAGGACACAGCAGTGTTGGGCTCCCTCTGAGTTGAGGGGAGCACTCTGTCCGTCTTTCGAGCAGTTGTGGTGGCCCTAGTTGTCCCCTGATTTGGGCAGCCTGACTCCATCTTCATACAGCTTTATTTCATGTCCTCCTCTTTATACAGTAACACCAACCATTAACCCTCCAAATTCAGTTTATCTTTTTTTTAAAAAGATTTATTTATTTTATGTATATGAATGTTCTGCTTTCATGCACACCAGAAGAGGGAATCAGATTCCATTACCAATGGTTGTGAGGCACCATGTGGTTGCTGGGAATTGAACTTAGGACGTCTGGAAGAGCAGTCAGTGCTCTCAATAGCTGAGCCATCTCTCCAGCCCCCCAGTCTGGTATCTTGTTTTTGTTGTTTTGGTAAATTTTTTTGAAACCACCACACCCTGCTCTAAAGTTGGGTCTTATGAAGACATTGGATGCATTTTCTTAATCAAGGTCTGTTCCCCACCACCTTTTTCAGATGACTTTAGCTTGTGCCAAGTAGACATAAAACAATCCAGAACAGAGCCCTAGTGACTCTGGCCAGTATTAGGGACTTCCTGAGGCATTGAGTTATTTACCTCCCAGGATCAATAATCTTCCTTATCAGGTCAAAAATTTCACTTCCCCTTAGACCAGCCTTGTTGCCAGATATTTGATCCCAATGTGATCCCTTGAGACTGTGAACTGTAAAAACCTACCTTTTGTTTGGCGTGGTTGAGCCCTAACACACACCTTTAATCCAAGAGCTATCTGTACACAGGATTTAATAAGGCTAACCTAAGGTCAAGAGGCAGAACAAGAAACCAGGGGACAGGGATTAAAGAGTAGGAGGGACTTTGAGTTGAGGGATATTTAAGACGGCATGTAGAAATAGAAAGGTTTTTGGCTTTTAGCTCTTTGGCTCCTCAGCTCCTTGGCCTTTGGCTCTCTGTCTTGCTTTTTTTTTTTTTGGTCCTTCTCTTCCTGAGCAGTTAGCTGAGCTGAGCCTTTTGGACCTTTTCCACTGGGACATGAGCTGAGTAGAAAGGTTAGCTGAGTGCTTTCTCTGCGTCTCTGAGCTAGATTTTTCACCACAGCTCCCGAGTCTTTATTGGTAAAATAGAGTGAACTGGGATTTTCAATTAAAACAATACATCTTGTTTTTCCCCCTCCCTGTAAATATCTGGTGCCTTAATGACCCTCACCCTTAAATGAGAGGTTTTAATCTTCGAGGAAGCTGCAACACAGCACTCCACCTCTTCCTGCAGCTCTTACATCCTTTCTACCCACACTTCACAATGGTGCTGAGCCTTGGAGGGGGTGACACAGAAGTGTGACTATGGTCCTAACTCTAGTGGGCATCAAACCTTTGTCTTTTTTGTTTATCTTTGTTTCCAGACTGCAGCTGGTGAGGAATCTTAGTAGTATTTCTTCAGCTATAAAACACTACTGAGGAAAAGGCAGAAAACAAGACGCTGGAAAACATCCAAATGAACACTGACAGCAGTAAACCCTACAGTCCTAAGCCAGTACTGGGATCCACCTTACTCAGCACATCTTATTCATTTACTAAAGCAATCGCTCTCTCTCCCACCCCTCAATGGGGCCCATGACTGCCCTGGTTGTAGAAGGAATCTTTTGTGTAATAATGGATGCAACACCTGTCAGTTAAAGAAAAAAACAAAACTATGGCTAGCTGGGTGTGGTGGCACACACCTTTAATCCCAGCACTCTGGGAGACAGAGGCAGGCAGATCTCTGTGAGTTTGAAGCCAGCCTGGTCTACAAAGTGAGTCCAGGACAGCCAAGGCTACACAGATAAACCCTGTCTCCAAAAACCCCAAACCAAACCAACTAAACAAACAAAAATCTATGCCCTATGGCTGAGGCAGGAAATAGGTAGAACTTCCATCAGGCAGAAGGGATTCTGGGAGACAGCTGGGTGCACAGGATTTAGCATGGCAAGATATGAGAACAGACTGCTTGGTGCCTGAGCTCAGGTAACCAGTCAAGTGGCAGAATGTAAATTAGTATATGGGCTATTTTAAGTTATTAACTAGTCAGAGGAAAGCCTAGCTATATGGCCTAGGTATTTATATAATATTTTATGAGACTCAGGAGTCTTTATCATAGGATCTTAGGGAGGAGAAACCTCCTCCTACAACACCTGGTTACAGATTTTGTTTAAGTTCTCAGTTTCATCTGTGACTTCTCCCTCTTCAGCGGGCCTTAAGTCCAATCAGGAAGCCGGATTTGTCCCTAACCACTTGTGGCAGTATTGCATTAGCCAATATGTATTTCCATCATGAACCACACAAGATCCGCAGTTAAGCAGGGCTCAGGGCAGCAGTTCTCCTCAGCAGCCTTAATAGTACCATCAAGTGCTACAGAGCTAAACCACAAAGGGGACACCTAACAACTCAGTTTTAGCTTTTTTTCTCCAAGTCCTGTAATCAAAGCATGAGCCATCTTCAGCAGTAGGGACTTGGCATTTGTTCCTGGATGGTCATAGACTTTGTTGTTTTAGGGATCTCTAGTGCATTGGTTCTTAAGCTGTGGGTCATTACCCCTCCCACAGGGGTAGTATATCAGTTATATACATTATGATTTATAACAGTAGCAAAATTACAGTTATAGGGTAGCAAAATAATTCTATGGTTGGGTCACCACAACATGAAGAGCTGTATTAAAGGGTCACAGCATTAGGAAGGTTGAAAAACACTGCAGGTTGAGAAACACTGCGCCAGGACCTCCCAGGCCGACAGCTCCTGGGGAGGAGACCCACCCCTAGCCCTGGGAGTTTTGGAGCATCTGTTTTTTACTTTCACAAGATACCTGTTTTGGCTGCTTTGTTGGGTTCTTTTTCCTACCTCCCTACACCCCCACTTATCCCTTCTAAACCCCCAAGACTAGGTAGGAGAGAAAGAAGGTTAGAGGGGAAATGGGGTGCCAATATCGTCAGACTACTTCCCGCTGATTAGGGGCGTTGAATCCCTCTGGGGACTAATTTGGTATCAGTTGTCAGGATATCTCCAACCAGCAATCAGCAAGAGCAGCAAGAGCAGTGGGAGTAGCAACAGCAGGGGGAGCGGCCATGGCCTCTCTTGGAGCCCTGGTATCTATATACCCCCTGAAGAGTCCCCAGAATTACACACGTAAACTATCCTCAGCTGGCAAAGTCATGGCCCTGTTACAGCATGAGGCAAATCACAGTCAGCTGCTGTGGACAATCTGAAGCAGCCGCACATTCCACACCTGAGATTAAAACAAAAACATAATCACGTAACATTTCTATGTTTAAAAAAAAAAAACACCCACCAAAATTCTTATTACATTTCTCCCTTTCTGTTTTAAGCCGTTACTTGTACTATGTTTAGTGAGAAATTATACACAGAGAATTTTCAATGAACTAAGTACTTTTTAGATCAGTGGTCAAGGTTTTCAGGAGACCTCTCCTGCTCAATTCCAATCTTTATAAGGTTTTTTTTTTCTTTTTTTTGAGACAGGGTCTCTCTGTGTAGCCTTTGCCTTCTTGGACTCACTTTGTAGACCAGGCTGGCCTCTAACTCACAGAGATCTGCTTGCCTCTGCCTCCTGAGTGCTGGGATTAAAGGTGTGTGCAACTATGCCCGGCTCTTTATGTTTTAGTGGTACCCACAGCTTTTCATTTCCTGTGGAAACAAACAAAACCATGTCTCCAGCTCAAAACTTTTGCAGGTCTCCATTTTTATGTTAACATGTCCTCATAGTATATAGGTTTAATTAGTTCCACATTTTCTACAACCCAGAGTCTCTCAGCTGCTGTTGTTCCTTTTTCATTAACATTCAGAAAGTTTAGCGTTAACAAATTATCATTTAGTCTATCCCTGGGAGGTGTTTGCTCTTCCTTTTTGTTTTATAAGCATTTCTTTTAAACTCTGATTTGATCTATCTACAACTGCTTGTCCTGTAGGATTGTATGGTATACCTGTCGTATGCTTTATATTATATTAGGCAAAAAATTGCTTCATCTTCCTGGAGACATATACAGGGGCAATATCAATCTTAATTTTATGCAGGTATCCTCATAACTGCCGTTACTTTCAATAAATGTGTAATTACAGAATCAGCCTTTTCAGAACTCAAAGTAGTAGCCTGTTGGAACCCTGGCTATGTATCAATAGTATGGTGTACAAAGTTTAACTTCCCAAATTACACAAAAGGAAACACATTCATCTGTCAGGTTTCCTTTCTTTTGGTACCCCTAGGGTTACTTCCTGCAGGTAATGGAATTTGGTTATGCAAGAACAAGTAGGACATTTTCTTATAATGTCCTTGGCTTGTTGCCAAGTGACAGACTCTTTTTTTTTTTTCCTTTAAAATTTTACTGTTAACATGGTATTTTTCATGAAATTTGGAGGCTTCTAAAACATTTCCTAATAATAACTGATCAGTTTCCTAATTTTCTCTTGCCAATGGACCTGACAAAACTGTATGATATTGAGTATTGGTGATAAAGTTTCTATTTCTGATTTCCTGTTGCAGTTGCATAAATAGCAAGGTTAATTCTGAATGATCAGAAGTAAATTCAGCAGTTTTTATATGCAAAACAGCCCTTTATGTGTACTGAGAGTCAGTAATTATATTAAGAAATTCAGGTAATGTTGCTATTACCAACATACTTGCATCAGTATAAAATGTAGGTGCTTCAGGAATTGGCACACCCTTTACAATACATGGGAGAACCCAAGTATTCCTTCTTGTAAGCTGACGATGCTTGCTTTTAGGCTATTTGTTAATTTCTTTCAAAAAGTTACTACAAGATCTTTGCCGATCTACATTGATTATGCATAATGAGATAATCTCAGTATTAGTATAAGGTACTATAATTTTGGCTGACAATTAACATAGTCTCATTCTACCATTTATGATTAAATCAGAAACCTTTTCTCTGAAAGTTTTTAATTTTTTTACTTTATGTGCTAAGAAAATCCATTGCACAATACTATCTTCCCTTTGCCCAGTAGGAGAATGAGTTCAAGGCAAAATAACCAAAATGCAACCAAGTTTAGGATCTATTCAATCCACATATGCATCTTGCAGTCTCTGTTCCACCAGTTAACACATTCTCTCTCTCCCTCTGTCTGTCTGTTCTGTCTGTCTGTCTGTCTGTCTGTCTGTCTCTCTCTCTCTCTCTCTCTCTGTCTCTCTCCCTCTCTCTCTGCTTCAGTTGTTAACCATCCTGGACTGTTTAAATCCAAATCTCCTTGTAACAAATCTGAAACAAATTACTCATGAGTAGTTTAGCCAGTGGTAAGCCATAGCCAATTAATATTGCCCATTAATTTTTTTGAAACTCATTAAGAGTTTGCAATTGGTCTCTTTAGATCTGTACCTTTTGTGGTTGATTTTTTTTTAGCCTATTTTAACCTAAATAGCTAATAGAATCTTTTTTCTGTTTTCAGGAGCAATCTGTAACCCCCAGTACAGCAAAATTCTTTGTGTTTCCTTAAATGTCTGCTCTAAAGTATCTGCATCAGAATATGCCAACAAAATATCATCTATGTAATGTTAAATAATGGAAATTGCCTATGAATTATTTCTAGCTGTTGTTGCACAAAATATTGACATAAAGTTTACAGTCCCTGTGGAAGGACTTTCCAATTATATATTTTTACTGGTCCACTATTATTATAAGTAGGTACTGTAAAGCAAACCTTTCATGCCAGAGGATTGTGAAAAAGCAATTTTTAAAATACTATCATAGGCCATGACTTAGGTGATAAAGGAATTTCAGGTAGCAATAGACCCATCGGTTAAATTACTCAATTTAGTACCCTTAAATCAGTTAACATTCTCCATTTTCCTGATTTAAAAAAAAAAAACCAAACAAACACAGGAGAATTCCATGGGCTAGTAGAATATTCTATATGTTGAGCATCCAGCTGCTCTTGTACCAGCTGCTCTAGTGCCTGCAATTTTCCTTAGTTAAAGGCAATTGCTCTACCCAGGCATGTCAGTCAACCATTTTATGGGTAGGTCCAGTGGTATTCCAGCAGTGCCCTCCCCCCATAAATTTGGAAACTCAATTCCTGTGATGTCTTGTGTTTAGACAATTTAGCATAGCCTGTGATTGTGTTTGATGCCCTGTGTCAACACCTTCCTCAGGAGCATCTACCATTTTACACCTAATTTCATTATGAGCTGTCTCTGTGATTGCAGGAATACTAATTAGTGCCCCATTGTTGTAGAAGATCCTTCCACATAAGTCTATGGGTATATATCAGCCATATAAGGACTTAAATTCCCCATTTGACTATCTGGTCCCACATATTTAACCTGTTGTACACTTGGTTCTATTTTAAATAACTTTCCTTCTTCTTCTTCTTTTTTTTTTTTTTTTCTCAAGATAGGGTTTCTCTATGTATCCTTGGCTGTCCTGGACCCACTCTGTAGAGTAGGCTGGCCTTGAACTCACAGAGATCTGCCTGCTTCTGCCTCCCGAGTACTGGGATTAAAGGCATGTGCCCTACACTTGGCAACTTTCTAACTTCTAAAAACTGTATAAATCTTTTGACTTGGCCATTCTGGATTACAAGATTTTTGGGAAATGATAGTCACATCAGTTCTTGTATCCACCAAACCTTCTAGTTTGACACCATTTCCATGCAATTTAAATTTGGGCCTCTGACCATTAACCACTGTTTGCCAGAACACTTGTTTTCCAGTATTTCCAACCCCCTGCTCTTTCTACTGGAGCAGCTGTAATGTAGGGAAACAACAGCAGCTGGGCAATCCTATCACCTACATTATTTGCATCTCATTTGTTACAAAGGTCACAATTTAATTTCTCCTCTGAAATCCCAATCTATAATTCCTGGATGCACAATAAGTGCTTGGGATGTTAATCTACTCCTCCCCAAGATCGTCCCTACTCTCATTGAGGTGAAAGGATCATACACTTCAGTGGTTATTTTGTAATACTGAAAATTAGGGGAAAGGGCTGGGCATAGTGGCCCATGCCTTTAATCCCAGCACTCGAGGCAGAGGCAGGTGGATTGCTGTGAGTTCGAGGCTTGCTTGGTCTACAAAGTGAGTCCAGGACAGCCAAGGTTACACAGAGAAACCCTGTCTCAAAAAAACCAAAAAAAGAGAAACAAGAAGAAAAAAAAAAAGAAAATTGGGGGAAAGGGTAAGAGATTTATCCTCTAGTCTAGAGCAGCACTGACTACAATAGTGTGCATGGGATTGGTGATACCTAATTGTGTTTTTTTCTTTTTGCTTATTATATTCTGGCTGACAAGAGAGAAATGGCTTTTTTTTTTTTTTTTTGCCACAGGACTCCTTTCTGCCAGGCACCCCTATTTTGTTTCCTGATGGTAACTACCTTGGACCTGCATTCATTGGTCCAGTGGTGCCCCTTGTCATCACAACATCTGCAAACCTTGGGAGTCTACTTATTCTTTTTAAAAACCCATTTCCTCTAGGCTTGCTCATTTCTCTGGCAGAAAGCATCATATTTCTCACAGTTAATGCACCAGGCATTTTGACATCTGAGTCTCTTAGCAGTTTGGTCACAATGTCTTTGTATATGACCAAATTTTCCACAAGTGAAGCATTTTGATATCAGAGGCCTTTAGCAACAGCTTCTCTATGACATTAGCATGATACTCATGAGAACCAATGTCGGTCATGTCTCATATCCACTCATCCATTGGCACTGCTCCTGCCTTTAGTGGGCTAATAACTACTTTACATGCAGTATCCACATTCTCAACCACAAGGGTCTCAGTCAACACCTAACTTGAATCTGGGTCTGATACAGCTTTGTTCACAGATAAAACCAATCTTTGCAAGAAATCTGTGAAGGCTTCCCCAGAGCCTTGTACAATCTTAGTAAATAATAAGGTGGACCTTTTCCTGGGCTCTTCAGCATTATCCCAAGATTCTAAAGCTGTTGAACAACTTTGTTCTATGACAACGTCAACACATCAAATCTGTCACTCTTCACCAAGCAACTGATCTCTGACGCTATTCATTCCCCTTGCTCTATTTTGCTATTCAATATGCATTGTTACAGCCGGGCATGGTGGGTGCATGCCTTTAATCCCAGCACTCACTAGGGGAGGCAAAGGCAGGCAGATCACTGTGAGTTCGAGGCCAGCCTGGTCTACAAAACGAGTCTAGGACAGCCAGGGCTACAAAGAGAAACCCTGTCTCAAAAAAAAACAAAAACAAAAACAAACAAACAAACAACCAAGTAAGCAAAGCCAAGCGCCTAAAAGTGTTGCACAAGGAGAGTAGTGGAATAAATGCAGCCACTCATGCCCTGTGCCCCTCTCCACGGACAGAATGTTGGTAAACTTATGGGTGCTGTTTGAGCTCACTGAGAAGCTGGCTCTGGAAGCAGGGTACCCTCACCCACTCCACTTCAGACCTAAGCATGCTTGTATCAAAATGTCCTTCAAGGCCTCTTCTGGGGATGGGTGTCCCTCACTCTGTGACAGGGTGGACAGAACAGACTAAGAACAGAAGATAAGCTATCGCCAACAGCCACGATATAGAACTGCCACAGTGGAAAAGACAGACTGGGAGCTTGGCATGGAGAGCAAGCTCAGCTGGGATGCTGGGTCATTGTTGTAGCTTCCCCACTTGGTTTCTGCTGGATGCCTGCAGATTCCAGATTTGCTGACATCATCTTTCTGCAGTTGTTCTTTCTTTTGGAATTATCATCCTAGGGCATACTGCTCTGCCTAGAACTTCTACTGGCTGCCTTAACAGTCAACTTCCAACCTCAATTTGATGGTGACTTGTTCTGTCTGTCACTTCTCCCACATACCTACCTACTTACCCATCTATCCCATTCTGCTTTTTTTGCTTTTTTTTTTTTTTTTTTTTTTTTTGCTTTTTTTACTTCAGCTTGCTATATAATTAATTAATTCACTCATTTAAACCAAGAGTGTGGATATTATAAATCACCTTTAAGATTCAAGTAGAACAGCCCCAACTTCTCAAAATTTAAAAAGAAATTGTGAACTAGTAAAAGATATGTTTTGTATTAAAAGTTGGCTTTCTTTTGTAATGGGCATATATTTAAGTTTTCATGTAATAAAACTACATCACTCACCAAATGAAAGTCATTAGACACTTATAACAACCAAGCAGACAACATACATTCATACTCACACACTCACATTCATATACACACACATTCATGTACACAATCACACATGCTCATACACACACACACTCATACACACTTACACACAGTCACACATTTATACACACTCACACTTACACACATACTTATACACACTCACACACATACTCATACACATACACACACTTATACACACACTAACATATATACCCACACAACTCATACATACACATACCAACACACACACTCATGCACTCACATATACATACACTCATACACTTAGATACACACTCACAATAATATACATATACACACTCATACATTTATTCACACACAAAGTCACATACACACTTATACACATACTCATACACATTAACACACACTAACATTCATACAAACACACATAAAATACACTCATAGACACTCACACACTCATACACAGTTTATTACTGAAAAGAGTTAGAGGGCTGGTGACAGGCTCCGAGGCAGAGTGCTCGCCTGCATGTGTGAGGCCCGGGTTTCAAGTTCCACATCATAAAACCAAAATGAATCAAAATGAAACCAAACCAAGCCCCACCACCTAACACCGGCCTCCACTTTCTCTCCAGGAGAAAGTAATAGAAAAGAGCTGATCTCTAAGAAAAACATTCTACAAAACCAACAAATTGCTTACAGGAGAGGGAAAAAAAAAATCCTAAGAAAACAAACCTATTTTTAAAATACAAATGTAATGAAATTAATCACAAATTTAGAATGCTCTTCCTTTTTAAATTTTGTTTTGTTAAGCCGGCGGTGGTGGCGCACGCCTTTAATCCCAGCGCTCGGGAGGCAGAGGCAGGCGGATCGCTGTGAGTTCGAAGCCAGCCTGGTCTACAGAGGGAGTCCAGGACAGCCAAGGCTACACAGAGAGACCCTGTCTCGAAAAACAAAACAAAACAAAAAAAAAAAAGTTTTGTTTTGTTTTGTTTTTTGCTCCAATAGGGACAGGGCACCATTTCATATTTGTTCAAACCACCACAACAAAACCCTTGAAAGCTTTGAACATGTGTACTTAGTCATTCCTGCCAGCAACCCGAGGCCTGGCAGGCTCTTCAGAAGCCATCTTGGATGCGGCATCAGGTTCCTGCAGTCAGTCAGACACAGAGAACCTGGGAGGCTGTTTTGCTCATCCTCCAGGCACCATAGTCAGAGTGTGCCTTAGTCGGTTTACTTCTTTGCTACCTCCGGCATCCTTTATCTATGACTTTGATTTGTGTTTGGACCCAGCGCTCCCATGCCAAGACGACAATGCTACAGCTTTGTTTTAGATTGCTACTTGGCTATCTTTGCTTCTTACCATCGGCCGCCTCAAATCATATGCACACTAGCTCAACCCTGACCTTCGAGCAGACTTTGCTCCTTTGTTTTTCTCTCAGACTTTCTCCAGAGTTGCCAACTTTGCTCCATTCTGGGAGCAAAAGTTTTGTCTTTATTTATGTACTTTTAAAGAACAGCTGGATTTAAACAATTTGTGCAATTCTATGTACTTCCTTGAAGCTTTTGTCCTAGACCCTACTGATTTCCAGTTGCATTTTTGATAGATTTTTGAGTGTGCTGTATCACTGTCAGGATTTTTATTTTAACAAAGAGTCTTTCTGTCTCGCCCAGGTTAGCCTTGAACTCTCAATCCTCTCCTGTCTCCCCTTCCAGAGTCCTGTGGTCCCGGGGAAAAACCACTGTGCCACCTGTCCTCACCCTCCCCTGATTTAGTGAGTGTGTTTCATAGTCCCCACATGATTTTTCCCCTGTCTGCTTTTATCAGTTTGTTAGAGCGCATCCTCCCCTACTCCCCCCTCCCTTTTAGAGAGGATACAGATAGAAAGTTCTAGAGTCCCTGTTTTCCTTCAGCTGTCTTCTTTTGCCCTCGTCGTCTCTTGGCAGTATGGCTGGAGATGGAATTTCATTTTGTCTGTACAAAAGGTTGACCGGTCAAAACTAGGGACCTGTCCAAAAGATGAGGAGCATGCATGGATTTGCTCTCATGAGCAGAAAGGCAGGGAGAAGACGAAAAGGGGGGCAAATCTTAGGGCTTTGAAGGAGTAGAGGACTGGAGGGATAGCTCTTGCTCCCCAGGAAGCAGACTATGTTGTTTTAACAGTGCTTTTGAGAAAACATGGTCCCGAACTCTCTACCCTAGTCTCCAGATGAGAGCTGCACTCGGCATTCTTTTGAGCATGGGGTGGACTTAGTTCCAATGAACAGAACAAGCAGAGGTAATAGTGTGTGACTTTGGGAACTAAGTCATACAAAGGTACCATGGCTTCCCTGTTGGCTGCCTTTAAGAGGTGTACTGGCTAGTTTTATGCCAGCTTAACATAAGCTAAGTCATCTGAGAAGAGGAAGCCTCAATTAAGAAAATGCCTCTATAAGATCAGGCTATAGGCAAGCCTGTAGGGCATTTTCTTAACTAGTGATTGATGGAGAAGGATTCAGACCATTGTGGGTGTGCCTGGGCAGGTGGTCCCTGAGTTTTATAAGAAAGCAGGCTGAGCAAGCCAGGAGGAGCAAGCCAGTAAGCAGCACCTTCCATGGCCTCTGCATCAGCTCCTGCCTCCAGGTTCCTGCCCTGCTTGGGCTCCCGTCCTGACTTCCTTTGATGATGAGCTGAGATGTGGAAGCATAAGCTGAATAAACCCTCCCCTCCCCGAGTTGCTTTGGTTATGGTGTTTCATCACAGCAATAGTCACCTTAAGTAAAGAGATCTGATGGTTTCCATTTTCTATTCCTGGGGATAGCTGCTTTGAGGGAAGCTAGTGCCACAAAAGAGTCTTGACTTTTAATTTTCAACTTAAAAACAGAGTAAAATGTGTGCACGCCTGCTGGGGTACTGGCACTTGAGTGCAGTTGCTGTGGGGGCCAGGAGAGGGCACTGGATCTTCTAGAGCTGGAGGTAGAGGTGGCTGTGAGATGTACAGTGTGGGTGCTGGGAACCAAGCTCAAAATCCCCTGCAAGAGCAACACAGACCTGACCACTCTCCAGCTCCGAAGTCTGAATTTTTTGAGGCTACCATGTTCCTAGGAAGCCCAAGGCAGCCACGTGGAAATACAGCATCAGACATGCTCAACCTGCATCTGTAACCAACAATATCCAAGAAAGTAGACACAAGGTGTTAGACAAAGAAGTGAAAGAACTACCTTGGGTTGGACATCTGTCCCCAGACTCACATTGTGAAGATGTCTGGCTCTAGTGGCGCTCCCTCAGTCATCTGTGGCGATCCCAGGCACTCTAGTTGATGTTTCATTTGTCTAAGCACAGAGATGAAGAATCTATACTATGTTCTAACTGATGTCTGACTCACAGAATCATAAGTATATGCTATAGCTGGGTGTGGTGACACACGCCTTTAATCCCAGCTCTTGGGAGGAGAGGCAGGCAGATCGCTGTGAGTTCGAGGCCAGCCTGGTCTACAAAGTGAGTCCAGGACAGGCAAGGTTACTCAGAGAAACCATGTCTCGAAAAATAAATAAATAAATAAATGCTATAGTTTATATTCTTTAAAAAATAATTTATTTGGTAAACAGGCATGGATATGTTCTCATGAAGCTCACAGGCTAGTCAGCAAATCCAGCATTACAGCCCTGTTGCATTTACTTGATTTGGTGGACTACGGTTTACACAGACTACAGTAGTCTATGGCCTGATTATTTAGGAATGAGGGACCGTTGCTGCATGGCCCTACACTAGCCTGTAAAGAGAGCTCGTTGAGAGGATTTCTGTATTGCCTGCTTTGATCTCACATTAAAGAATGATATCAAAAAAATAATAATTTATTTTAATTTTATGTGCGCTGGTATTCTGCCTGCATGTATGTCTGTGGGTGTCAGATCCTGGAGGTACAGTTGTGAGCTGTCATGTGGGTGCTGGGAATTGAACCTGGGTCCTCTGGAAGAGCAGTCAGAGCTCTTAACCACTGAGCCATTTCTCCAGCTACAGTTTATGTCTTGACTGTCGTCCAAAGCCTGTGCTAACAGCTGAGAACCTAACATGGCAATACTGTGAGTAGTGGAAATCCTTAAGAGCTGGGGCTCTGTGGGGGATCTTAGGCCAACTGGGGGGGGGTATGCCCCTGACATGGATAGTGGGATTCTAGTCCCTCCCTCTCCTATTCCTGTCCATGAGGTAAACAGGCCTCTACTCCCAGCTGCTCCTGCCATGGCACGTTATGCCACCACAGACCCAAGTAACAAAAGCATTTGCTTATGGATTGCAACTTCAGATTGGGGAGCCAAACAGAACCTTTCCTGTGTTTCCGGGGATTTATCTCAGGCACCAACTATGTAAAGGAGCTTACATAGTACATTTTAAAAATTAATTTATTCAGATTACAACTCAATTGTTATCTCATCTTGGTAGCCTGCCTATTCTTTCTTTGAATGCCACCAGGGCTCGCCACCAAGGGGAGGTTGTCAAAAATGGGGCACCAGAGTTTACATAGTACATTAAATGGTAGTTACTTTATGCTAAGTTTTTTGGGAGGGGTAGCTTTTTAGGGAGCAGTAAACAACTGCAACACACACACAATTAAGAAATATTTAACTCAAACATTTTTAAAGTTGTATTTAATTTTTTTATTTATTATTATGTGCCTGCATATGTATATATCCATATGTACACAGTATGTTGCATGGAGGGCAGAGGACAACTTTTAGGAGTTGGTCTTCTCCATCCTATTGAGACTCTAGGTGAGAGAAGCCTGGGAGAATGAGGAAATAAAAGGATCCAGAGGGTCCTAGAAACCTACAAGAGGAACTTTATGACAGGCAGATCTGGGTCCTGGGGTCCTTCTCAAACTTTGGCACCAGCCAAGGAAAATATAGGCAGTAAACTTCGAACCCCTACCCAGACTAGCCGATGGACAGGACATTCTCCACCATTGAGTGGAGAAGGAGATCTGACTTTCACACAAACTCTGGTGCCCCATCTCTGACCACATCCCCTGGATGGGAAGGCATGGTGGCACTCAGAGAAAGGATAGCAAGTTACCAAGAAGAGACTCGATACCCTAAGAGCATTTATGGGGGGAGGAGGTCTCCCTCAGTCCCAGACATAGGGGAGGGGAGTAGGGGGGAAGCGGGAGGGAGGGAGGAATAGGAGGATACAAGGGATGGGCTAACAATTTAGATGTAATATGAATAAATTAATTTTAAAAAATTTTTAAAAAAGGAGTTGGTCCTCTCTTTCCACCATAGGTACTAGGGATTGAACTCAAGAATAGAAAGCCTTTTTACCTGCAGAACTGTCTCTCCATCCCTCAAATATGTTTCAAACATCTTTGCTAGACATTTTTCATTGCAAAAATAGCAACTGTATATTCTGTCTCATTCAACATAGAAGTATTGTTTGCTGTTTAGACGGGGGGCCTTCTTTTTCTTCTTCTTTTTCTTGTGACCTTGGCTGTCCTGGAACTCACCCAGTAGACCAGGCTGTCCTGGAACTCAGAGACTCGCCTACCTCCCGAGTCCTGGTATTAAAGGCATGCACCACCACTGTTTGACATCCTTCTTCCCTGTTTCCCTTTCCCTCTCCCTCCCCGCTCCCTCTGTGCCTGTCCCTCTCATCTCAGTGTCTCAGCCTCAGAATGCTGGGAGCATAGGTGTGAGGCAGCCTATGGCTCCATTAACTAGTACAACTGTTCCTAGGCTTAATGAAAATATATTCAATAAATGAGTCCTGCTTCCCTTTCCCCTCTCTTTCCTGATTATCCATCCATCCATATTTCAGCTCTCAAAGTACTGGAGTGATGCTATCAGTCAGTGAACGTCTGCTTTTCTGGAGGCCAAGAAAACCAGGCAGGCCTTTGTGGATGGAGGGCTGGGCAGGTCTCAGGCAAAAGGGAACCGCTTCCTCTGATCTCAAGCGGCTCTGAATACCTCCCCCGAGGGCAGCGAGGCAGTGGCTTCATAAGAGCCCAACTCTGATAAGAACTCCAAGGTTAACAGCTTCAGGCTATGCATGGACTTAGGGAAAACAGCAGTTAAACTACAATGTTAGGAGGAATTTGGAGAGGGAGAAATCTCGGGGCGCCACCAGGTTATCTAGCTTTGGGTAAGTCCTCTCCTCTCTGCTCAGGGTCTTTCTTAGGAGTCTCTTTAGGCAAAGCCTGAAGTGGGAAGACCTGAGGTCATCAAAAGTGAGGTCTGGCAATGCCTCAAAATGGCAGGAATGAATGTGCCCCTCCCCCTCCCCCCAGTGCTTTAAATTCCTTAGAAAATGTGGGCTGACATTATGGAAAGAGCAAGTTACAAAACAGTCTGTACAGAGTGTTCCCTGTTTGTAACTTTCTCCTGCCACTCTGCATAGAACCAAGTTGGGGAAGGCTGTTTGCCAGCGTGTTATCTGTGGTTATCGAAGGGGACAGAAAATATTATTCCCAGCAATTTTAATTTTCTTTCTGGTGTGTTTCCAGATTTCCTACAATGAACATCTATTACTTTTTATGAGCGAGAAATGAAGAAGGCCTTTTAAAAAGCGGGCAGTTTGACACATGCCCCTGTCATATTTGAGAAACATGGAAGTTATTTCTAGATAGACGTTTTTTTAAAAAATGAGAACTCATCCACGCAGTTATGTAAATGGAAGCTGTGGGGTTGTGGGACAAATCACACCTTTATTAGCTTAAATCAGCACACATTATCTCTCAGGTTTAGCTGAATCTTCTGCTCAGAACCTCACAGCTTCCATCAAGGTGTTGGCTGGAATGTATTCATATCTGGAATTCTAATATTGTTTTGGTTTCTGTGATGGTTTGGATAAGAATGGCCCCCCCAGAGGGTCGTATATTTGAATGCCTAGCCCTCAGGAAATGTGTCACTACTTAAGGAAGTTTAGGCATTATGGTGTTGTTGGAGTAAGCGGGACCTTGTTAGAGTAGGTGTGGTCTTGTTTGGAGGAAGTGTGTCACTGAGAGTGGGCTTTGTGGTTTCAAAAGCCCAAGCCAGGTTTAGTGTCTCTCTTCTTGCTGCCTGAGGATCTGGATGGAGACCTCTCAGCTCCGTCTCCAGTGCCATGTCTGCCTGTGTGCCGCCATGTTCTCCTCCCTGAGGAGAGCGGAGTAAAAACCTCTGCAACTGCCAGCCAGCCCCGATGAAATGCTGTGGTCACCGTGTCTCTTCACGGCAACAGAATAATGTCTAAGACCGTTTCCATGTGTCCCCCAAAACTTCACACACTAGAAACTTAATCCACAAAGCCATAGGCTATTTAGAGGCCATGCTTTTACAAGGTAATTAACTATATGAGGTTATAAAGGTAGGGACCCTGTTACAATAAAATCTGTTTGGCTTAAGAAGCCAATAACGGACACAAAGAGACTGAAATGTAATCCAAAGCTGCAAGCACTACACCGGGCAGAACCAAAATAAACTACTCTAATCCTCATAACCTACATTATACCCCAAGCACTTGCCAATCTGGTACTTCTGGGGCCGATTCTCTCCTCCAACTCCCTGTCAACTGTCAACTGTCCACTTTAATTGTTAACTGCCGGTCCGCCCCCTCTCAAGGAAGTCCTGCCTTCCACTTCCTGTCCTTTTGCCCACCTGATTGGCTCAACAGCGCTTTATTGACAGTTGTTACATTCACTCAAGACATTCCTCCACAGGACCCTATGGTGGTATTAGTGGGGTTTAGTTTGGTTTTGCTTTTGTTTTTGTTTTGTTTTTTAAGACAAGGTTTCTCTGTGTGGCCTTGGCTGTCCCAGACGCACTTTGTAGACCAGACTGACTTCGAACTCACAGCGATCCACCTGCCTCTGCCTCCCAAGTGCTCAGATTAAAGGCGTGCCCACCACCGCCCGGCTCAGTATTAGTGGTTTTATGAGATGAGACAGTATACTATTTAATACCCTCTGCCATATTAGGATGCATCAACAAAGCTTTCCCCAGATGTCAAGTAGGTGCCGGCACCCTGCTCTTGCACTCCTTAGCCTCCAGAACCGAAAGAAATCTCTTTCTCTTCCTTACAGAGGACCCAGTCTCAGGTATTTAGTTATAGCATTAAGAAACAGACTGTAGGAAGGCAGATCACTGTGAGTTCAAGGCCAGCCTGGTACAAAGCGAGTCCAGGACAGCCAAGGTCACACAGAGAAACCCCGTCTTGAAAACCCCTCAAAACAAATAAACAAACAAAATAAAATAAACAGATTGTAAGACAAATGGGAAGGATCCACTTTCATGTTTGGTCATGCTGTTGGCAGAATTCTGTTCTCTGTGGCTGTAGGAGAGAGCCCCAGTTTCCTGCAGTCCTTTGGTTGGAAGGTATTGTAAGCTCCTTGAGGCTACCCATGTCTTTTCCAACATAGCCACTTTCTTCAATAAACCATCAAAGAAAACTTCTAGAACAAATATGCTAGCAAGATGTACTATGGAATAGAATATGGTGACATATATTATGAAGATATAGTATCACAATACTATTTTATATAATCTGACATACTCATAGGGTCACATTTGGTCATCTTTGTCAGACATTATTGGTTAACAGCAGTGGTGACAAGTACCACTTTAGTGGAACGATGATACTATAAACAATATTTCTTAAAGTTCATGGTGAAGAAATAGTCCACAATGACTATTTGAAGATGGAGCTGCATCGAAGTAATAAAGGTTAACTGAGGAAGAAAGGATGAGACCCTCCCCCCACCAGACACAAGAGGATTAGTGTCATTTTAAAGAAAAAATGCCAGAGAACTTTGTCTTCACTTACACATACCAAGGAAAGTCACCACATGGCTGAGATGGCAGTCACTCATGAACTAGGAAGACCAGTTCACCAGATACCTGTGGTCATCATCACCGCAGGCTGCCAGCCTCCCACGACCCAGTGTGTGCAATCTGTGCGTGACAAGTATGAACAGCAGCAGACCTAGATTACTGGGGAGGAGACAGGCCTGTCTGATACATTCCACATTGTGAGGTTGTTGGAGTTCCGTACAGAAATTCTGGAAGCATCTAGGTAACGTGTGGAATATTATAAGTGTAGGGATGCTGTAAGTTTTCAGTGGGCTTCCCAGTTTATGCATCTGTCCAATGTAGCTTAGTTTTACTTCAGTTCTTAGTAGACATCTGCATTTGAAGCTTTTAAACTCTTATTTGTTTTGTTTATTTATTTATTTATTTGTGAATGTGTGCGTGCATGGGCGTTTGAATGCCAAGGCATCTGCATGAAGGTCAGAGGACAACTTTGGGAGTCAAGTTTCTCCTTCCATCTTGTTGAGGCAAGGCCTCTCTCGTTTTTTGTTGTACGCCATGTTCCAGGCTAGCTGGCCAGTGAGCTTCCAAAACCGTCTCTTGTTTCTGACTCCCATCCTACAGTAAGAGTGCCAGCATGGCAGATGTGTGACACCACATCCAGCTTTTTTGGTTTTTTTGTTTGTTTGTTTTTGTTTTTCGAGACAGGGT
Organism: Acomys percivali; assembly: GCA_907169655.1. Lineage (NCBI taxonomy): Eukaryota > Metazoa > Chordata > Mammalia > Rodentia > Muridae > Acomys > Acomys percivali. The sequence goes on along the minus strand of OU015747.1, from coordinate 48,770,631 downwards.
CTCTCTGTGTAGCCTTGGCTGTCCTGTTGTAGACCAGGCTGGCCTCGAACTCACAGCGATCTGCCTGCTTCTGCCTCCCAAGTGCTGGGATTAAAGGCATGTGCCACCACCGCCCGGCTACATCCAGCTTTTTTTCATATGAGTTCTAGAACTCAATCTCAGGCCTCAAGCTTGTGAAGCTGGTGCTTTGATCTGCTGAGCTGTTTCCCTGACCCTAACTTTTGAGTCGTGACAGATCTTGAATACTTTTTTGTCATATGAAATTTCATCGGCCCTGGGTATGAAACAGCGGGCACTATAGGATTTGAGGAAAGTGCTGACATAGGAATATCCCTCTGTGCAGACCTAGTGCATAGACATATAGAAATGGTTTCCTGTCCCTTATTGGAGTTACATGAATGCTTGGCTCCAGTTTTCTAAGTAGAAGAAATATAAGGGAATGAGAGAGGCAAGCATTATGGTTTGGATGTAAATGGGCCCCATGGCTCACAAGTTGAAAGTTTGGATTGCCAGCTACTGGTGCGATGGAGAGATGATTGGATCCTGATGATTGCAACACTGCTGATGAATTCATAGCTAAACGGGCTATTAGGAGATGAGGCTTAGCAGAAGGACACTAGAGGTGTCTTCTTGCTTCAGGCTCAGTGTGACAGGGTCAAGGGACTATGGATTAAAACAAACATTTCTCTTTCTTCTTCTAAGATTTATTTATTATTTATACAGCATTCTGTGCACATGTGTGTCTGCACATCAGAAGAGGGCACCAGATTTCATTATAGATGTGAGCTACCATGCGACTTCTGGGAATGGAACTCAGGACCTTTGGAAGAAGACAGTGCTCTTAACTTCTGAGCCATCTCTCCAGCCCAATGTTTCTTCCTTTAGATTGTTTTTCACAGATACTTGGTCACAGGGACAGAAAGCTAACGCAGAGACACAGGTGGATTCTGCCTCCTGCCTCCTGGCAAAGTAGAGTGCGCATCAGATATAGGCTCTCACATAGACTAGACCTCACATGTGTGAGGCAAGTGTTCTCCTGAGCTGTAACCTCATCCTCTTATAACTTTTAGTTTGCAACAGGGTCTCCTTAAATTGCCTGCCCAAGCTGGCCTCGAACTCATTATCCTCCAGCCTCAGCCTCCCCTGTCCCATCAGACTCTGTGCTCCTGAACGTGAAGCAAGAGTATCTAGTTATCCTGAAGTCAGTGCACACAGATGAGATGACACTCTGGGAGGCTGTTGGGACAGAATGCTATTTGATTGGGGCTCTTTGCTTTAAAAGATAAAACTGGGAGAGAGGTCTCCAGTTTCCAGGCAGAGAGATATGAACACAACCCGAGCCCTAGTTCCTAGCAATGCATTTGGTGAGGTGCTAAGAACAACTTGCTGTCAATTTCCTTTTCAGCAGAAGCCAAAGACGCCTGCTACTACAGACCTGAGGTTTTGTGAGGCCTTTTCACATTCATTTTTGCATCACTGTAAGTTAGATGCACTGGAGAATCCCAAAGAAGTTGGGGAATGGGGATGGGAGTGAACCTCCTGAGCCAGGAAGAACTGAGAGGCCATGTGACTTGACCCATTTTCACTGGAGTGTGTGTGTGGTCTCTTCCTTTCACTCCTGGCTGCCTTCTTCAAAACCCCAAGCCGACCCTGTGGCTATCTTAGATTAGTGATATGTGACACGTGTATGCACATGTGAGCATGCTTATATGGTGCACCTTAAATGCTCACATTGGAAAATGAGTAATGTAGGGTCTACACAGAATATGCCACAGTGTAATTATGCTAGTCACAAGGCAATCCAATTTCAAATGCTAATTCAGTGTGCGTTAGATGTGGCTCTAAAGACCATCATTATCTTTTGAGCATGTCAGCGAGTACTTGTGACTGTACTGTGGCCTCAGCATGGAGAGGTTGAGCCTATGGGTCCCGAGGCCCTTAAAATTTGACACTTGATGAGGTCAATGATCTGTCTTCATCCTGTTTCCTGGATCAATGACTAGATGTAATTTCATCTACTATGTCTAAAACTTGAGGCTTGATGGATCAGGATGACAACTAGCGATAAAGCTGCAGGTCTAGTGGGCTATTCTAATAGTTTAGAATTATAACTTATATATCTTGATTCTTGTTGCTGTAAAACTTCAGGACTTTTGTGGAGGCAAGTTCTCCCTCCCCCATCCTCCAAGGGTTTCTTTGTGTAGCCTTGGCTGTCCTGGACTCGCTTTGTAGATCAGGCTGGCTTTGAACTCACATCAATCCACCTGCCTCTGCCTCTCGAGTGCTGGAATTAAAGGCATACGCCACTTGCCCAGCTTGGAGGCAGGTTCTTAGTATGTTGCTTACACTTGCTTTCAACTCAATCCTCTCTTAACTTTTCAAGAAAAAAAAAAAAAAGATTTATGTGTACATTTTGCCTGCATGTGTGTATGAGCAAGTGTGTGTCTGGTGACATGGAGTCAGGTTATGTGGGTATCAGGAATGGCACCCTGGTCCTCTGCAGGAACAACCTGTGCTCTTTATTTTTGAGCCACAGCTCTAGCCCTTCACAATCCTCTTGCCCCAATCTCTCAAGAAACTGGGATTACAGGTGTGTGCCAAGGAAGCAGGGTCTACTTGTGGATTTTTTTGTTTGAGTGGAGTGTGGCAGGCTGCTCTGACAGGGGAGCATTGAGCCTTTATCAAGGCCTCTTACCCTCTTTGCTAAAAGGCCAACAGGTAACCAGCATTCCTGAGGGTAGTAGGGAGTTGATTTTCCTTCTAAAAGATACTCAATATGACAGTGCGTGCATGTCACACATCTTAATGGTTGAGGATGAGGTTAAAAAGATGTCAAGAAAGGGGCAAGAGAGATGGCTCAGCAGTTAAGAGCACTTGCTGCTCTTGCAGAGCTCCCAGGTTTGGTTCCAGCACCTATGTGATTCACAATTAAAATTCTAGTTTCCACAAAACCTGGCTAATGCCCCTTTCTGACATCTGAGAGCACCAGGCACGAATGTGGTGTATATACGTATTTGTAGTGAAACACACACACACACACACACACACACACACACACACACACACACACA
>OU015747.1:48699400-48767550 GCA_907169655.1 Acomys percivali | reverse complement strand
CACACACACACACACACACACACACACACACACACACACACACACACCACCCCTTAAAACCCAAAAGACAAGGAAATGGCTACTGGCCATGCTGAGCCTTACAGAAGGATGTCACCTTAATGACATTACCAACAGTTGCCATTTGCTGAAGGCTTGTATGTATCAGTCATGGTATGTGTGTTCACTATCCTGCTTTCTAACTGGCAGTGTTGGAGGGAGAGATTGTTAATACAGTGGTCCTTTGATAGGTTCAGCCAAGTGGCACTGGGTGTTTTAAGTCTACTCTTTTTACATAACAAAATTGCCCAACAAAGCATTTCTTAGGATATATGCCTGTCGTTTAGTGACACACAACTGTTGGTTAATTTACAGGAATCCTGTGTATTGGGGATAGTAATCCTAAATCTGTTACCTATGTTTAAAGTTTGTTTTATATAGACAAATACATCTATTGCTCTCTTTATGGCTTCTGGGGTCCCTGTTTTATGACTATCTCCTGGTTTTCTTAGATTAATCATGTTGCTTTTAGATTTTAGTAATACTACAAATTTAGGTCACTCTTAATTTAGAAACTTGGGAACTCATCTTCAAATGCTAGTTTGCACAAAGGACCAGGGTTCTATTTCTTGTCTAAAGCCATGTCTTGGACTGAAATGGATTCTCTTCAATTTAAGTTATCCAATGAACAAGTTAACTATCTCTGCTTAATGGTTTTGGTCTTGGATCCCCAACATTTGCTTTTTTTATAGACTAGTCCTAAAATCAAGATCGGATACTGTTACTAGTTGCCTTACCATGAAAGGGAGGGAAAAACTTCCCTTTTCCAAAGACTTCTAGAAGGGTTATCATACCTTTAGTTCAGTTTCAGGGCAATAATCAATTGCTTTCATGGGGGTCCGAAGTTTACTATTTTATTCTCTGGTTCCTTCAAGTCATTTGGTTACCACTAATAGAAGCTCATTTAAGAATTATATTTATTTATATGTATGCTCAGCACAAATGTGGAGGTCAGAAGACAATTTGGTGGATTTGGTTCTCCCCTCGTACATAGGTACTAGAGGCCCAACAGAAGTTGTCAGATTTGGCAGGAAGTACATTTATCTGCTGAGTCCATACAAAGGGTGACTTTACAAAGGTGTAACAGCCTTTAATTGTAATAGGCCTTGAAAATGGGTATCAGAGCTCTCCATAGTATTATGCATCATTGCCTAGTTTCTTTGGAACATATTCATCAGAAACACTTAACTCCTGCTACTTTGCCACTCATTTCTTTTTAAAATCCAAAGTCCTAGTTTAGCAGTGGTGGTTGCATGCCTTTAATCCCAGCATTTGGGAGGCAGGGGTATGTGAATCTTTGGGAATTCAAGGGCATCTTAGTCTACCAACAAGTCTTAGAAAAGCCAGGGCTACACAGAGAAACCCCGACTCAAAAAAAAAAAAAAAAAATCAGGACTGGAGAAGATAGCTTTAATGGTTAACAGCACTGTCTGCTCCTCTAGAGGACTAGTGTCCAAGTCCCAGCACCCACATGACAGCTCACAGTTGTTTGTAACTCCACTACTAGGGGATCTGACACCCTCATGCCGACATACACATAGCCAAAACATCAATATACATAAAAATAAAATCAAAGTCTTGGCAGGAAATTAATTTTGGTAAGACTGCTCAAACCCTGGCCAGGAGTATGAGGCCAGTGTACTGTCATGCACTATTCCATTAAAACCATGCCATATAGAGAGGGAAGGAGTAGCATTCCAAAGGAAGAGTAGAGCTTTGTCAGTGAAGAAAGTGATTTAGGGCAGGCCAAAGCAATGGATGTCCCTTATACCAATATTTAAACGGAGAAGAGAATCTTAAGGACGTAGATGTAAATGTCACACTGTCACAGCACTCAAGAGTGCTTCAAGATACAGGAGTTTTTCTAAGCGGAAAATTCAAGGTATTTGTGTAGCATCTTTAGCAATCCAAAAGGCCTTACTAACCTTTACTACCAGGCACAGGACTTAAAAAAGTGAACTCAAGTTCTTTGCCTAATGTGGGCAATACAATCAGGATTTAGTAGTTTAGCCACCACTTTAAAATCTGGAATAATTTTTCATGTAAATTGAACCTGATAATCTTGATGATTCAAGTTGTTTTAAACTAAGAAATAATTACTGAACTCTAAGCTTCCTGAAGTGTAGCCATCTTGCATAATATAGGAATACATGTCTTAGACTTAATATACAGGGGCTATTGCTATTTTACAGCATTTGACAAACAGGCTGAGGGTTAAGTAACTAACCAACGTCAAACAGTATAGGCATTTTTACTTTTAAAGCCTTTATTTTTAAGTAAAGTTTAAAAGTAATGTGGTAGTGTAAAATAGTTAAATACAGAATTTGAACCTCATGTAATCTACACTGCTCAAGGCAATAATAGACCTTTCTTTGCATTTACAAAGATAAGCAGACCTTTAAATGAGTTTACCATACATTTCTCAGCCAGCTTGTCTTACTTAACCCCTTGTGGCCATTTTTCTATGTCCACTCACAATAAATGTATATTATTTATGTTAATTACTATGTAGATTTTTTTTAATGGCTGAACCATATTGTGGTCAACCAATCTTTGCTTGAATTTTTCTACTGGTAATTTTTGTGTTTCTGTAGTATATTATTCTCAGTTTCTGTTTTTCTTTTAGAAAATAACAAGTGTGGCCTTGACCTCTATCTTAATGTGATTATGTCAAGTTTCACTGCTGGTAAATACTGTATTAGTCAGGACTCAACTTCAAGTAATAGAAACCCAACTCAAAGTAACTTAAACAAAAAGGGTATTTATTGGCTCACATAACTGAAAAGTCCAGGGGATATACCACTAGCTTCAGGCACGGTTGGATCCAGGGGCATATATGTTGTCATCAGAACTCAGGTCTCTCTTTTGGCTCTGTTTCCCTCTATACTGGCTTCATTTTCTGCCTGGCTCATTCAACATAGTAAGCCCTGTTGGTTTGAGTTTTCTTCTACAACACTAAAGTATCTAAGTAAAGAGAACTTCTCCACAACTGAGTAAAACACCTAGGGTTGATTATCATTAAACCAACTTGAATCATGCGTCCATTCCTGAACCAATCACTACAGTCAAGATGGACTTTGCTGATTGATGAGGTTGGAACATGTCCAGCACAAGATTCAAAAAGTCTAAACCACGTGGACTGAAAATTCGAAGAGATGGTTCCAAAAAACATCAAGAAGTTGTTATAGTGAGACAGAATGGATGCTGGACAATGCTGGCAAAAACAACATCCAGGATAAGGCCAGATACAGAGAGCTTAATCTTTGCCCATAAAGTTGACTTATATCGGCTGGTATTTCTTCCTTGGTAATCAATTCCAAAAATCACCAGGAGTGATGTCTGTCCTCAGGAAACCTACAATTCACTCGAATAAACAATAATTTCCATTAGCATTATATTCTATGGATTCACCATAGGGTTTCCATTCAAGTCAGATTTATCAGAGCCCCATTACATTGGCGATATGAAGCAGTAAAACCAGCCTAATTTGCAAGCAGGTCTGTGAGGCTATTTGAGTTATTGGCAAATTAAGTTCAGTGGTAAACTTCTGGTGTTGCTTTCTGTCTCTCGTCATGACGAACTTGAAATTTCTGAGTCCTGGTTAATCATATTCATTTCTGAGTTACCACAGAAAAAAGCAATGTACTCTGCTTTTAACCTGCTATACTATTATAGATGTTTCAGGTGTTGAAAATATGCAGGGATTCTCACTTTAAAAGTTGCTGGTTGAAGAGTATGCAGCATGGTCCTTCCTGTTGTGAATATTAAGTTCTGGTGGTGGGGTGAGGTACAGGTTTCTTCTTTTCAAAATTCCTTGGTGGAACTGGGCACAAGAGAGGCTGAAACTGTAGTCTTCTCAAGGCCAGCTAGTCTGATTGCAGTAGCATGTCAAAAGAGGCAGGTTAAGAGCTGAAGACAAGTAGACAGTGATTTCAGCAGGGCCAGCTATACCAATAGTTAAGCTATAATTTGGAAGAACAGGCAGATTAATAATGAAGCTCTGTAAATTAGTTTTTGTCCTGGGTACTCCAGAGTTAATCCACAGGGTTTACTCCAGACACAGTTTTTGGATCTGAAAGGGCCAGTTGGGTATAGCAGCTTTCATTTTTCTGCTCATCTGTGCAAGAACTGTCAGCTTAGAAGGCTATATCCTCAATGCAGACTTGAGGTTCTAGTTAGGAGTCTATGCTACATCTGGGAGCAACAGGATTGTAGAACCAGGTTTGTCATAGTTGGTTCTACTTTCTTTGGTAATCAAGTCTTCACCTTCTGTAATACAGCCCATCTCCAAGAAACATCTTAAAGGCAAGTCAAGATCTCACACTGGTTGGATGGCACTGTGGGGAGATTTAGATGAGATCTGAGGCATGAAGATAGTAGAAAAGGCCCTAGATTTAAGGCTTTTGCCTTAAGTTTTAGCTTTTTCTACTCATCCAATCACAGAATATTCTTGATTCTTCATTTTAACCGAGTATGGCAGGAGGGACTGATTGGCAGTGTAGATTTGTTTTATTTATAAATACAATTAAGAGAGCAACAATGTAGAGGTGATAGAAGTGAATCTGTAATTTCTTCTTTACAAATAACAGTTGCATATACAAGCAGAAATCATCCAGATTTTGATTTGCTGACTGTAAAGAAGTCTAGAATAACCAGATTTGAGTATGATTTGCTGATTTGTGGTGAAAGTCATGTAACCACAGTTAGTTTAGAGGATAGGAAACAAGGATATAAAGAAAGCAGTTCCACTGTTTACCCAGTGCACTCAGAGTAGCTGATGGCAGTTGGCCCTTAAACTGGCTATGAAGTAGAAGAGATTTTTTTCAGGTCACAAATTGAAGTCTTGTTCACTATGATAGGATTTGGATATTCAAGAATTTTATCCTTTCTATAAAAATAATCTTAATGCCTTTAAGAATACTTCATAGTAAGGAATAAAGTCATTCACTCTGAACCAGTGTAAAGGGATAGTATGAGACAGATGAAATTCTATTGAAATATCCACAAGGACAGAAACTCAAGAATACTGAAAAAATCCTTAGCTGCCATTTATAGATTTTTCCCCCCCATGTCAGTCTACTTTTCCAGCAAAAAGGTTGGTAATATTCTACATGAAGTGCCTAGCAAGCCATCACAGCCTAGAGTAGAGTCAAATGTCTATGTCCAACTATGTCCATCACATACAGTTGATGGTACTAGGCATGAAGACTAATCATTAGGGAATATCTCACTGGGTAGAGGAAAATTTTCCAGCTGTATCTTAAGTCACACATATGATAAAGGATGTTCAGAGAATGTATCTTCAGGCTCATCTGTTCCATGTAGAGGTGAGTAGTTAATTTGGAATAGGCAGATATAGAAGTGCTGGAGGAATTTAGTTTTTGTTTAAGCCCTGAAAATAGTAGTTAAAAAAAAAAAAAAAGGAGTTTAATCACTACTAGTTGCATCACATAACTTGAAATTTGAGACAATGAATAACCAGGTTGCAATCTCCTTTAGAAAAAATTGTATTTGAATTCTGCTTCATAGTTAATGGTTATCCTTTGTACATGGAGTACCATAGTTAATGAGGAGAGGTCAAACACAACTTGGTCTAAGATGGCCTCAATGAGGCATCAGCTTCAATACCAGCTTTCAGGCAATTCGTATATCCAAGTTTCAAGACTTCCAAGTCACATGTGTCCAGTACCATTAGTTATAGGTTTGTGAAAGTCAATGGGGTTCTTCAGTGAAGGATAAATATGAACTGCTCATAGCCAACTCCAGGAAGTCCACCTTGGATGGAATGCTATTAATACAATTTCACTCAACAATGCTGTATGATCACTTTCTGGATAAGGCATACCCATCTCCAAGCATGTTCAGCAACAACTGAATATGAACTATACTGAGTTGGAAGTACATAAAGGATCAGAATGCCAGTCAGGTCAAACACGTTGTCTAGGGCAGTGGTTTCAAGCAGTATTTTGTGAAGAATTTTACATAAGGAAGTCCCTTTAGGTGTTCACCATGGTAGGCTGCAGATCCCTAATCCCGCTTCACTACTTCATCCAGAGCAGCTTCAGTTTTACTCTGGACTTCCACACAGCTTTCCTTCAAATAACTTCATAAGCACAAAGCCTTTGGAAAACCAGTGACAAGGGCAAGTTGTTCACAAAATGCTGAAATACAAAGAATAGGTCATGGAAACCAGAACGTGGGTAAGCAAGCTCACTGCTAAGAATAAGTAGACAAATGCTTTTCTATTCTTCCCTTAATGTTACAGATTGATATAATTAAAGCTTGAGTTTATTATAAATTTTGATTAAAGTTGGGCTTAACAATGACTAAAAGGGCTGAACATTCTGGTGGATGGCCCCATGAGTATCTGAGCAACACAAATGGGGTGGGAGGGCTGGGGGAAAAGACATGACGTTGAAAGAGTTTTGGGGAAATTAGGGGAATATGATCAAAATACATTGCATGAAATTCCCAAGGAACTGATAAAAATAATTTCATTAAAAATGACTACCAGGAGGCCAGGCATAGTGGCACACACCTTTAATCCCAGCACTTGGGAGGCAGAGGCAGGCAGATCGCTGTGAGTTCAAGGCTAGCCTGGTCTACAAAGTGAGTCTAGGACAGCCAAGGCTAATACAGAGAGACCCTGTCTTGAAAAATAAAAAACAAAACAACGACAACAACAACAAAAGACTACCGGGGAAGAAGACTGTTGGTTTTAAGATGTCATAGCAATGGGAAATGTATCCATTTCTTTGCAAATATCACATTTGAGAAGTCCATCATTGGATGACTTCACTTAAGCAGTAAGCTCTCACTGGGCTACAATTCTAATTCTATGAAAATCTTTCCCTTTTTCCTCCTTACCTGAGATACAATCCCCTTTAAAGTTACAACATGACTCTAGTGAGAAGTTACTGCTAAAACTCAACTAAGACAATAGTCAATTTCCCCCTTATCCAATAAATATTTTAGAGGTTCCCTTGACAAAAAGGTAATAATCAAGATGTGTAATTCAGTCAGTTAATGACAAAGTATGAGAAAGGGCGGTTTCAAAGACAGTGAATTTATTATGGGGTCTCCAGGCCAATCTGCCAATAATTAAGAAGCACTGGTTACACAGCTCTGACAGTTTCCCATTCTGTTAAAAAGAATATTGGGACCCCTCCCCCGAGCACTCTGTGTGTTTGAATGATGTAGAACACATTGGGCTAAATGAATCTTTGCTGCACATCTTGAGACCCTAATACACTACACTGCAGTTGGTGTGGAAGCACATCTTATTTTACCAACCCACTGGACAACAAAAAGTATAAATTATATACATATATAAAAGCAAATGGCTCATTCTACCTATTAATTTGGGGACAGAAGACTATAAGCTTTTTGTGTCCAGAAACTTGATAAGATTTAAAGCAGTAACAAAAACAAATGCAAAATGCAGGTCGGTAGCTAATTAGACTATTCTTGGGAAGACCACAAAAATGAATTAGAAAATCTAAAAACTTTTGTTTTTTATTGTATATCTGTTTCCTGATTTTTTTTTCTTTTTCTTTTTTTCTTTTTTAAAGCAAAATCATCAACCACCATGGAGACAGATTGTTCCTACATATTAGGGATGTCATCAAGGGATTCTGGTCTACATGCAGTTAACACGATTGCACTTCAAGCACTGTGCTCTAGTAAGAGCACTATATAAATTGGAAACATGTACACCTTTCAGTCTCCAGCCATTTTAATACTGTGGATAAAATGAAGGCTAAAATAAAGCCAAGGGCAATACTGGACTGGGAGTCAGAAGGACTACCTTCTATCATCATGTCACCTTGCATAATTGCTTTTATAAACTTTTGTTCTCCCATTTTAAAAAGTGGTGTGCCTGTGTTGGTACCTGACTTAACTGCATATGAAAGTGCTTTGAACCGGTAAAGTGCTATACAAACAGAGGAGATTACCATATAGGTTCTATCTTGATGTATCAAGAAGCCTTTTCAGGAATCTGGTTGAAGCCTTGTGAGATGGTTAGGTAAAAGGATTCCTTAGTATTTCTTAAATCGGTGTGAAAAGTTTTGGTTCCTGAGTAACCCAAAGACGATACTATGAGGAAATCCACGTGCCTTGGTTTTGGTCCCATTGGTTAGAACATCTGCTTTCTCATTCAGTAGACAGCTACAGATTTGAAGTAGGAAAATAACAAGAGTCCAGTGACCTTGACAGGATCCTAGGCAGCTCATTAACTTCAACCATTTGAGATTGTGGAGAATGGTCCAATGCTGTTCTGAGAGATGATGCCTTTCTTCAGACAGTGTTGACGATTTAAACAAAACAAAACAAAATCCCCTGGTCCAAGTTTACTAAGTGTCTCTGAAGACTTTAAACTGCAGAAATGAACTGTACATTTATGGAATAAACTTGGCCTTTGTTGTGATAAAATAGCTTCAGTTATTTGGCTTGAAGACTCTTGACTGCACTATAAAGGGCTGTGCTGATTCTGGGCAGAGTAGGACAGGAGTGGAGGTAAAGGCCACATCATGATGGCTGAATGCTTCTTAGGTCACAGTGGTCCACTGGAATGGTGTCTTCTTCAGTAGTAAGGTGGTAGGAATCACCATGGACAAAAATCCAGGTACCAGGTCTGTAGGTTGATGGAATAGCAGAAGGAAGGTCATCAGAGGGTCCAGGTGAACATTCAGCAATCAGGAGGCACAGGACTGGAAGGGGCAGTGAAAAAACAGGTAAGGTAACAAACACATGGATTATAATAAACATAGGAGTCTAATACTGGGGTCTGCTGTCAACATATCAACTGCCTGATAATCACAAGCTTAGAACAATTGTTATAGGTGAGGTCAGCAAAAAATGAAAACAAAAAGCTGGATGAACAAATGCTGAAAGTTCTCTAACAAAAGTAATTTTCTGGGGGCTGGAGAGATGGCTCAGAGGTTAAGAGTACTGACTGCCCTTCCAGAGGTCCTGAGTTCAATTCCCAGCAACCACATGGTGGCTCACAACCATCTATAATGTGATCTGATGCCCTCTTCTGGCCTGCAGGTGCACACACAGGCACAACACTGTATACATAATAATAAATAAATAACTTTAAAAAAAAGTAATTTTCTGTTTCAGGGATGAAAAAAAATAGGAAAAGCCTTAAAAGTCCTACTTTAGGGCAGTTATTTATTGACAGGGAGAAAGTGTTTTCACAACTGCCACAAACACTGTCTTATGCTCTGTCCTTTAAAAACTGCTCTAACCTTCACTTTGTAACAAGTTTTATCTCAAGCAAGATAGCATAAGGCCTTGGTCAGTCCCTTTCTTGTCTCTACACCAGCCCCACTCCCCATCCCGCCTCTGACTCTCCTCAGTTCCTCAGTTTTTGGGTGATATGAGTCTCTTAGATTTTTTTAAAACTAGAATTAAGAAATAAAACATAATAAAAACATGGCTTAAGTCTAATGAATTATTTTTACCAAGAGTAATGTTAGTTATAATGCAGCAATTGTGCACACAGTGAGAATTAGGGTTCCCTGCTCTAAAAAGGCCTCATTAGAAATCATAGTATGTTTGAAAAAAGATATATAAAACCAAGGCTTTTACTTCCAGCATTTGCTATATGGAAAAAGAACAAATGCATGCAAGGATCTTTTAGCAGATTTTGTACATAAAAGATTAAAGTTATCCTAAGGATGGTCTTTTTAATGTTAACTAGAGTCATAGAGATGAGAGCATCTTAGCTGGAAATGAGGAAATAACAGAGCTGTGCCAGGTGATAAACCATAGAAGTGCATTTTCAGGGTAAAGAGAGTAGGAAAAATGGCAGAAGTGCAGAATGGAAAGTAAGGCATTTTGGAAAATGGCAAATACCGTAGTTCACTTTGGATGGAGTGTTGTCAGTATGCACTGAGGGTCTGGACAGACACTGGAGTCTTCAGGTTCCCAGTAACAGTGCTGGTGGCAGTGCTTGGTGCGTTGTTGCCTCTTTACTCAGAGCAAGATCAACAGTTCCAAACTGAAAATACAAAACTACCTCCAGAGTTCCTGTCACGTCTTGACAAGCTCTTCTGGGTCACAGGTGCAGTTCTTGAAAATCTGGAAACCTGGAGTCCATGGTGACAGCTACACTGAGAAGTGCATCCACTCCAACTACTGCAAACACTCCGTGAACCTCCAATCCTGGACATCTGTTTTGTCACGGGAATTTCAAGCTTTTAAGTTCCAGTTGATTTTTTTTCTCTTTTCTCCAGAGGAAAGCCTTTTAACATCACAGTCTTAAAGAGTCTTTTGAGGTACATCCAGATTTAATTACAAAAGAGCTAAGACCAACACATTTTTCTCCAAAAGTCATTTTCTCTTGAAAGAAAGTCATTTGTCTCTGGCCCTTTGGTAAAGGGAATAGTCAACTTATTTTTTTTTTTTTTAGACATTTGAATAAAATATCAGAATTGGTAACATCTAATACAAAATACACTTAAATATGTTTGTGTTCACTTGCTTAGAGAGCTGTACCACTTGATAAGCACCACTCCACAAAACGAGAATGTTTGAAATCCAACTGTTCAAACATTTTTTATAGTGTTTGCTGGATAATGGCCTGGAATTTGATAAAAGCAGCTGACAATTAACAAACAAACAAACAAACAAACAAATAAACTGGCATTTTGGCCACTTCAGTCTCACACCTGCAAGCAATTAGGATACAAGGCTGGCCAGGAAAAAGTTAAGCTTCAAATTACTTCCAAATATACTGATTTTGTGGTTTAGCCAGAGACCAACAAAACTTTTATTTAAGAGATTGTTAACCTTCAATTAATAATAAAAACCAAACCAACCAAACCAAACCAAACCAAACCAATAACCCCAGACATCTCTAGGAATCCAATGCCTGGTTCGATCTGTTCCAAGAAGCCCACTTGCTAGAAATCCACCATTGGCAGGGTTTGGCAGCACCATTTAAAAATAAACCTGTTCACTATCAACCACACAAACCAGGGATACAAAAGAGGAGCAAATGATAGCTGTCAATCATGGTCGTAGAAAAATGGTCAATGAAAGAAGTCAGGCACCAGTTACGAGCAGCAGAAAACAATCGCTGGGCCAAGGATTATACTTCTTGATCGTACAGAACACATTCACTCCTAATTGTAGCTGCTTTATATTGGGTGCCATTGTACCATATGCGTCAGCCACCCTTCAGGCACCCTATGGTGAGAGGAAAGGTCTTAGAATAAAAGCCAAGCAGTGAAGTGATGTTACCCGAAATAGCCATTATGCATTAAGAAGCAGCTCACATATACCAGGGACTCAGAGGGGCTTCATATTGGTTGTGAAGGGTCCCAAATGACATGTAGGCCTCAGTTTCCTCCCGGTGGCAAAAAACTGTTCTAAAGTCTTCTGGGTCATAGGCCCCTTTAAAAACTTACTGTCAAAACATCCGCTCATTCCCCTAGAATACACTACTTTCCCACGTGTTTCTGTACACAAATTCAGTGAGCCTTCCGACCTCCGATAAAAGGTTCCCGGATTTAATTTCAGGGAATGAGCAATTGCTAAGTCTTCTTGCAACTCAAATGAAAAAAAAAAAACAAAAAACCGATAATCACCTTTTATGTAAACGGACGCTTTTGTAAAGCGCTTTCATTACACACACACACACACACACACACACACACACACACACACACACACACACACAGATAGGCAAAGAAGGAAACTGAGGCGCAGACAAATTACAGAGTGACTTGCCTAAGGTCACTCCGCCAGCGGGTGGCTAGGCCCGGAAGCAAACCCCCATCTTCCGACTCCGGGGCTCGAATCCCCCACCCCGGAGCTGCCGCCAGAGCTCCCGTCCCCCACTAAGGTGGCATAAGGAGGAAAAGGCAAAGGAGAAAGCCCACCACCAACCATCCTCCAGCTCCCTCCTGTCCCTCCAACTGGGTCCTGGCAGGCCCTGAGGGGTGGCGCCAGGCCTCCAGGCCGGCCGCGGCCACCCCAGCCTCCCCCGCCGCCTCCCCGGGAGCGGGGCGGAGCAGCTGCCCGCCGCCGCCGACCACCCGGACGACTCCTCGTCGAATCGCAAAAGCATAGGCCGCCGCCCGAGTTCTGCGTACGAGAAGAAAGACGCGGCGCGAGCGCCAACGGCCACCGGGCGCGCGCCGCGGCGGCCGGGCCTGCGCCCCGAGAGCTGGATGCCAGAGCAGGAGAAAGAGCCGCCAACCGATCGCTCGATCGACCGCACGCCCGCTCCTTCGCCCTACCAGACCGGGAAGGGGGGGAGGGCGCGCCAGGGCTTCTTCGAGTTAGGGGCCTGACTCCCCGGCGACAAGACAAGATGGCTCCTCCGCTCTGCGCTGCAGCTACCGTCCCGGCTGCGTCGCTCGGCCCGCCCCCGGTTACTGTTCCTTTAAATGGCGGTGAGGGTCAGGAAAGCAGGAAGAGAGGCGCGCGCCTTCACGTGACGGGGGCGGGGCCCGCCGGGGCAAGATCCGGTCACGTGGGCGGACGTTGCCCGCCAATCAGAAGGCGGAGTCTCAGGGCGGGGGCGGGAAGACTTGCGGTTCTGTGATTGGCCGAAGCTGCCGCGAAAGGCCTCGGAGGCACGGGCCGTCGGGAGTGAGCGAGGTGACCGGCGCTGCGTGTGCTGACGGAGACAAAGCGGTGGCTGAGGCGGCTGAGGCGGCGGCTGAGGCGGCGGCGTGTGCCGCAGACAAGTCCTACACGCTGAACTGTGTGACGCTGGTCCTGTCGTCTTCTGTTGAGGCACGGCGTGTGTCGCGCGGGCGGCGGAGGCGGCAGCGGAGGAGGAGGAGGAGGCGGCGGCGGCAGCGGCAGCACATGGTTCCAAGAGCGCGCTGCGGTGGTTGAGTTCCAGTTCCGCGGGGAGGGACAAAGCCTCAGCGAGCCGCAGGCAACGCCCGATCGCATCTGGTGGTGCGCTGGCCACTGTCCCCTGTTCTCCGCCTTGAATCTTGGGACTAACTCCCTCCTCCCTGTCAGGAGCGAGGAGCTGGCCAGAGGGACCCAGGCCTGCGAAGGCCTGAGGGCCCGAGGCCGTCTTCTGAAGGGAGTGGGGGAAGGGCGCGCCTGAGGTGATTGGAAGTGGGTGGGTGGGGTGGGGTGGGGTTACCGTGAGGTGTTTTCTCTGGGCCACTGTGAATAATTTCACCCACCACCTGTGGTGATTGGTGGCACAGTAGCCAGCTGTGTTGGGCCTGGGGGGTTTTGGGAAAAGAACTCGCCAGACAGCACCAAGGACCTTTCGGTTGGGAAGAGGTGAAGCCGGAAATAGCATCCACCCCCCCACTGCCCTGCCCAGTAGACCACTTGTTTGTGAGGAGCCTAGTTGTCTTCGGTGGCGACGAAGTCTTCCGTGTGGTAATGACGTAGCTGTGAACCGTTTAGCTTCATGAGAGAAGTAGGTCAATTTCCTGATGCTTTCAGGAAAGTTAGGAGACCAGAAAAGGATTCGAAGAACATGACGTTGAAACTATAACCAACCGCCAAGTTTGAAGACCATTCAGAATCGTTCAATTTTGATGCGAGTAGGAATTGTGAAGGAAGATTGACCCTCAGCGCTCTCTTAAAGACTGTAGGTTTAGGATGTAGTTCTTTACAGAATATTACATCATAGTCTTTGAAATGCTTAAACCACTTGCAGTTTCAAATACCTGACTCTATTTTAGGTAGGTATTAGGGAAATTTGGTTTCCTGTGTCATTAAGAAGCACCGATTTACCCTTTACTGGACAGAGCCCTGGGAAAATCTATTCTGCTCTATGCACTTCCCTGTTTGCCGGTAAAGACTGGAGACTCATTGCAGTCATGGCCTTCACCAATTACAGCAGTCTCAACCGAGCTCAACTAACCTTTGAATATCTGCACACAAATTCGTAAGTATCTTGTAGGTGCCACTGAGGTAACCAGTAACTCCTCCTTGATGTTAGTATATGGAAATCCTTTCTCCGGGAAATTGTGCTTTTTTTATTCTTTGGCATGGGTCGTTGGAGTGAGATGTATCACTGGATTTCTTGAGCTTTGTTTGGAAGAACTGAACTCAGTGAAATATGTATTGCTAATCTAGAAGAAAATGATTTTCACTTACTGGATCAAAGTTTTCTAAATACAAACTTTATTTGGAGTCATATTGATTTGTTTCATCTAAGTATTTAATAGGAGTCCAACAAAACTGCTCTTTGGATCGCCAAATTTTGGATCATCTAGTGTCAACTGTTGTACATCTTTAGTAACAGCCTAGACAATTGGGTTTATAACAAGTGTTTCTAACAACTACAGCAAGATGATGATGACATGTAAATGACCAACTTGAAAGAAAAAAGCTTTTGATATTTCTCTGCAATTTGGAAAATTGGCAGGACATCCGATGCAGTTTATATATGCTAAGCCAGGGTGGAAAGTTTTTTAAAGCCCTTAGTTTTGACAGTCATTTCCCAAAATATGTGAAATCACAGAACCATGGTTCTTGAGTTAGTGAGGAGATTAACATTATAAATCAGTGTGGTCTATTTTAGGTTTTTTAATTTTTTTTTTTTTTAATTAAAAAAAATTTTTTTTTTAAGTTAGTGATTTTGGAGCCAACAACTGGCCTGGAACTCACAGAGATCTGCCTGCCTCTGCCTTCCAAGTGCTGGGATTAAACGTGTGTCACCTTCCTTAAGTTATCTTGTAGGGCCAAAACTAGTCTTTTAATACATTCAAACTCAAGGTAAGTATTAGAGTACTGGGATGAGGTAATGGAGACTTAAGTGAATCAATGGTCCAGTTAGCAGAACCTTCTAAAGAGTAGAGACCATAACAATACAGATATCTTTTTAGCCTTTTGTGATTCCATAATTCTTAAGAAAGTAACATTTTTTTTCCTGCGTATTGATTTGTCCAATGATGAGAGGTTTGATTTTGCATTAATTAGGATTTTTTTTTTTTTTTTTTTTTTTTTGAGGTAGATCAGATGGTAGCACAGAGATTACCTTAGATACAGATTATGGATATGGAACCTGGGTCACTAATCAAAGATGCTAGCACAGCCTTTGGCCACACTTTCAGTGTTTCTTATATTTGATCTACATATTAAGAATAACCAGATGAAAGCTGGCTGATTGATGTTCTACAAAGGAGCTAGATATGAATTTTAGACTGATAGGGCAAATTTGGAATTACAGATTTTCTGAAACTTGGAAGACTCTGAACTGGCCTTTAAAAATCTGTCTTGTTCTAGTATTACTACAGACTTCCTGTAATAATAGTAGTATCAACATCTCATTGCTTCTAGCTACTCACTTTTAAGATAGACCTAGAGATTTTGAATTATTCTTGTCTTGCATTTGAGAAAACTGAGGATCAAAGAAATTAAATTGTACTTTTGTTTTTTGAGGCAGGGTTTCTCTGTGTAGCCTTGGCTGTCCTGGACTCACTTTGCCTCGAACTCACAATGATCTGCCTGCCTCTGCCTCTTGAGTGCTGGGATTAAAGGTGTGTGCAACTTTGCCCCACTCCTAGAAATTAAATTGTCTTAAAGCTTATAGAGAGGCTGCAGAGGCAAATTAAAGGTACCTGGATTTAAGACTCTAAGGTGCATTTGGCTTGAGTGCTTAGTATTTTTAACCTAAATGTTACTCAGTGCCGTTACCTTGAAGGTTTTGTTTTCTCTGTAAGGCAGAATATATAGCTTCCTGATTAATAAGTCTTCCATTTTGGTTTATTAAGCTTCTAAGGATTGTTTCTCGTTTTGTTGTATACATTATTAACAGTATGTGAACACTGCCAAAGCAAAGAAGTAAACTGAGTTACTTGAAAAGATGGTTTTAGAGAATTTTCTGTGAATTTTATCCATGTTGAGTTGGAACTTTGTTCTTGTGTCAACATAGAAGAATTGGCATATCATTTTGGGAATGTAGAATTTCTTACTTGGATCACAGACTTGATTTTTGAAGTGATTCTCCTTGAAATATGTCTAGTCTTACCTGAAGAAAATATATGACTGTGTACAGGGGAGCTTTTCTGGGCCTCAGTTTCTTCATTTGTAAGATGGAGCTAATATGATAGTGTTTGAAGATTATGCCAAATAACAGTCAAATTTTATGTAGACTAAAAGCTAATGCAGTCTGTTCATCAGTGTTAGACATTAGATAAGTTTTTAAAAATTTATGTGTATGAGTGTTTTACCTGAATGTATGATGATGTACCACGCTCATGCCTGATACCTAGAACTGGAGTTAGAGATGGTTGTGAGCCACCCTGTGGGCACTGGGAACTGAACCTGAGTCCTCTGCAAGAGCAACAGGTGCTCTTAAACCACTGAGCCATCTCTAGTTCCTGAGCAGATACATTCAGAAGTATATATTGGAGAGAGTAAATAGGTTTCAATTTTTGTGAAAATTAAGTCCTATGATACTTTCTGTCGATGGTTATTCTTGGTTATATTTCCATCAAGGTTGGAAGCAGGCTTGCAAATTCTCATGATAGACTGAAAAAAATCTAGTTTCTTTTTATAGTATATACTGAATTTTATGGGCTTATACAAGTTAGGGTTTTCACATTAAAGGAGTCTTAAGCTTTTAAGTGGAATGTTTTGTGTCTGCCTTTCTTGTTTATGGTGGTAGAAGTAATGTTCCTTTGGCATAAGATGCATATCTTTAGTCATTTGATCTGATTTGTTACACTGTAGTCAGGTGAGCATAATGCGTAATATAAGATAATCATTTTTTATGTCTTTTACTCTTGGAACATTATGTGATTTACCTTTGGCATATGTTATTTCTAGGTGATTTTATCCACATGAAAAGTGAATGTATAGGGACCTATAATGTTAGAGATTTCTGTTTCATATGACTTACAAGCCTACAGGCATATAGGTTGACCATATATTTGTGTTGGTGTGTATACACATATATGTATGTATGTATGTATGTGCACACAGGCGGTTTGAATACAGGCGTATACTACCCTGCCCAGCTAGCTTTCTTCTTTCTTTCCTTTTTTCTTCTTTTGAAACAAAGTTTCACTGTGCAGTTCTCTATGTCCTGGAACTTACTTATGTAGTTCTGTCTGTCTTGAGTGGAACTCAGCGATTCCTGCTTTTCTTTGCCTCCCCAGTGCTGGGATTAAAGGTGTTTGCCATTAGCTTTATTTTCTATTAATTAAGGCAAGTAACTATTGTCAATGTATTAAAAAAACTCAGCAAAAATTGTCATGGCTTTGAGCTTGTGAACAACTTTTTAAAATTTAAATTCAGGTTGGCTAAACAGAAGCCATTTTCTTTATATAACAAGCAAAAACATGTGAGTTTGTTGCTGGAAATATTGAGCTGCAAAACTGTTTCTTTTTGGGTCACAAGTTGTAAAATCATGATTGAAAGCTTCAGTTTATAAAAGAGCCATTGTGTTTTACCAATTGGTTGATCTTGGATAATGTGCAAATGATAGTTAAGTCTGTGAAGAAGGTTTGTTTGTTTGTTTTTTGCCTTTTTGAGACAGGGTCTCTGTAGCTCCAGCTGTCCTAAAACTCCCTGTACAGACCAAGATGGTCTTGAACTCACAGGGATCCTTCCTTTGCCTCCCAGAGTGCTGGGATTAAAAGCATGTACCACCATGCCTGACTGAAAAATATTTACTCATTTGAAATATTTGGGGAAAAAAAGGAAACTCATGCATTTTTATGTGTTTTTATGATTTTTAAGAAATATTTAGGGCGCTGGGCGTCGTGGCGCAAACCTTTAATCCCAGCTCTCGGGAGGCAGAGTCAGGCAGATCGATGTGAGTTCGAGGCCAGCCTGGTCTACAAAATGAGTCTAAGACAGCCAAGGCTACACAGAGAAACCCTGTCTCGGAAAAAAAAAAAAATTTAGGACAATGACTTCAGCATCTATAAGCTCCATTTATCATCTGAGATTCTGAGTATTGCTTCTGACTTTACCAAGAACACAAAGGCCCTTTAATGATGTCTATTATCATATGAAAATATTCCTTAGATACATTTTAATATCTATAAGTTCGTCTGAAATATGTGTGTATAAAATACCGCTGAAACTGGTAGCAACAAACTTTGAGGAATTATTTTTTTAGATTTTATATGTACAAAGCACATTTCTAAACTTTGCATAGAGTACAGTGAAATTTTAGCTGAAAGTGCTTTGTTGCTTGCCCTTTAAATAGTCTCCTACTGGATTCTAAATGTCTCCTTATATGAAACAAGTGGAAGTAGTGTAATGATAATTTTTTGTTCTTAAGGCAAAGGGTGTTAGAATTTTTCCCATAATTCTTATTTACAGTTTTTACAATCAAAGGCCAGCAACCTTCTTTTCTTTTCTTTCTTTCTCTCTTTATATTTTTTATTTTTTGAGACAGGGTTTCTCTGTGAAGTTTTGGCTGTTCTGGACTTGCTTTGTAGACCAGGTTGACCACAAACTCACAGCAATCCACCTGCCTCTGCCTCCTGGGTGCTGGGATAACCTTTTTTTTGAGGCAAGGTCTCATGTAGCCTAGGCTGACCTTGAACTTGAAAAGTAGCCAAGGAGTAGTACCTTGAACTTCTGATCATGTTGTACATGTTAGTCAAGTACACTACTGAGCTACATCCACAGCCCAGAAATGTCATGTTTTTTAAGTCAGAAGAATTTGAGCTCTGTTTTATAATGAAGTGGTACTCCATTCTGAAACAAGCTATAGTCTTATTCTTAATATTATGCTCTTATTACTGTACTCCAGAGACTCACCTTTTGAGATTCATTGACTTATGTTAAAAACATATTCATGTTTAAATAAATACGAACTACTAAAAATAGAATTGGCTGTTTTATATTTCTACACATCAGTCCGGATTGTATAGAAACCTGATAATCATGCAACTGGCTTACATCAGACAGGAGGATGACTGAAAAATTGAGAACTAATATTTGAGTTCCCTCTTTTAAATAATTTTTTTTTCAGTCTGTATAGCCTTTCAAAAATTGCCAACGCTGCTGGGCGTGGTGGCACAGGCCTTTAATCCCAGCACTCGGGAGGCAGAGGCAGGCAGATCGCTGTGAGTTTGAGGCCAGCCTGGTCTACAAAATGAGTCCAGGATGGCCAAGGCTACACAGAGAAACCCTGTTTCAGAAAAGAAAACAGAAAACAATTGCCAGTGCTGACTATATTTTTCAAGTCATTATGGTGAGGTATTATAGTTCAAATTGTAATAATTGCACCTCAGATAAAACTTATTGGCTATGATACAGCCAGATTCCTCTCTTAATAATTTTGTTTTAAAGACAGGATCTAGCTATATAGCCCGGAGTTGCCTAAAACTTGTCATTGTCTTCACTCAGCCTTATGGAATACAGTTGTGAGCCATATTGCCTGGCCGGGCAAGTGCTCAGTCATTGAGCTAAAGCCCCTGTCTCTAGGATGACTTTTACATTATCTTTAACAATTCACCTTAATTTTCTAATCCATTTCCCCCCTTTCTCTAATGAGGATTAAATTATAAGGCCTATGCATGCTAGACAAATAATGTGCCACAGATTTATATCCCCAGCCCTCTCCTTAGTCCAGTGGCTCTCAACCTTCCTAATGTTGTGCCCCCTTCATACAGTCCTTATGTTGTTGTGACTACCAACCAAAAAATTATTTTTGTTGCTACTTCATAACTATAATTTTGCTACTTTATGAATCATAATGTAAATATCTGTGTTTTCCAATGGTCTTTTGGGGTCTCAATCCACAGGTTGAGAACTGCTGCCTTATATAGAAATGGAGTAAGTACACAGGGCATTCTTTCCTTTATCCTACTGATAGTTTGTCTAGTTTAAAATAATACTTTTGAAATTTACTTTCCTTTGTTCTTTCTTTTCATTTTTTTTTTCTTTTTTTCTTTTTTGACAGTATCTTGTCACATAGTCCAGGCAGGCCTTGAGTTCTTCATCTTACTTGAATTATGTCATTACATGCTCCTGGAAATAAAGGCAATACTATCCTAACTTGTAAATACTTAAGTATTTATAATAAAGAGATGACTTTTTAAGGCAGGTTTTCTTTTAGAAGTTTAACTCTTCCATGTCAAACATTTAACATTTGGATTTTAGCCAGAAGAATTTGAGCTCCATTCCTTAGGTGGGTTAGTGATTTAAAAAAAAAAAAAAGTCTGTGTTTTGCTACAACATATTTCTTGGTCCTACTGCCTTAGGATTAGCAACACATATATTCACTGATCTCAAGGGAAAAAACGTCTTACTAAAATTCTAGGAAGTGATAGTTATTAAAAGCTCACTGTTTAAAAAAAATGAAGAGTAATTTTGATGAAAATTGGTTTTCTTAGGTAGTTCAGTTAGGAATTTTTGTAAACAAATAGTTCATAGTTTGTGTAAAACAATAAGCTTGAGGTCTTAAATGCTAGGTAATAAATAGTGTTATATTTCATTTTACATTTTTACAAAATGTAAAATTGACCGAAACTGAAAAAGCAAGAATAATTTATGAAAATTGATTATAATATTTCCTTTAAAAGCCAAGCTGGCATTCTGGATGGTTCTATGTGGACCTATTCTGCTTCATATTTAATAGAGACTATTATAGGAAATTACACAAATTAAGAAAGGGTAATTTGAACATATCTTTTAGCATTTTGTCTTATAAATAATCTGTGTGTGATCTGTACCAGTGAAAAGAGGAAATTTAGTTTATAATTCTTTTGTTGACTCTTAAAATTTATTATTTCAGAACCACTCATGAATTCTTGTTTGGTGCTCTTGCTGAACTGGTTGATAATGCAAGGTATGTAGTCTTCCAGCCTATGCTTGCTTGGAGTGGAAACTTTATGGATCATCAGGACCTTTGCTCTTTGGTGACTTGAGAGAAAGACATTTTTGTTGTATTTGTTGCAACTCCTAAGAGACCTGTTAGCAAGTATTTTTATTAGCACAGTAATTGACACTTTTCTTCGTTACCTTAAATTCATCTAGTGCTCTTTGTGATCTCACCTAAAAATAGGAAACTAACCACTTCCAAACCACCCTCCCTTGTGTAATATAGTGTGGTAATTGTGAAAAGTAGGGAATTAAGAGAGGAACTTGGGAGTAAAACTAATGGGATACATAGGTTATAATAATAATTTGTGCTGCCAAGACCCTATACCACTGAATGTCTTTAAACGAGGCTAGAGTTTTACATCTTCTCCTAAATCCATGTTTCATTGTCAGTGGATTTAAACAGTATCTTCCATTGT
Organism: Acomys percivali; assembly: GCA_907169655.1. Classification (NCBI taxonomy): domain Eukaryota; kingdom Metazoa; phylum Chordata; class Mammalia; order Rodentia; family Muridae; genus Acomys; species Acomys percivali. The sequence goes on along the minus strand of OU015747.1, from coordinate 48,746,284 downwards.
GGGCTTTTAATTTTTTGTTTATTTTAAGACAGGACTTCAGTATGTAACTGCCTGGCCTGGTACTCTCTGTGTAGACCAGGCTAACTTTGAATTTACAGAGATCTGCTGACCTCTGCTTCTCAAGTGCTGTGTGCCACCATGCCTGGTCTACTGTCTTCCATTGTTAGCAGCACTGTTTGGGAGAAATCATGTTTCAGCATTCTCATATTGTCTTCTTAATGTTGGAAGAATATACGTATTACTATATAAGACCAAATAAAAGTTTAGGTTTGTTTACAGACAAAGACTCTAGTTCAAGTTATATTATGAAAATATGTTCTTAGTTGTATTGATATAAACTAAATTTCAGATATATTATTTTTTGACTAGTGTCAATAACTAATGAAGAAAGAAGAAGGTAAGAGTTGATAGTAGAATTTGAAACATTTTCAGTTAGTGGACTTAACATTTCTAATTTCTGTACAACTGACATACATTCTTAGTCCTTTTTGTTTGATTTTTTGAGACAGGCCTTATTGTACAGTGCACTGAACTCCTACCTCAGCCTCTTGAGTGTAGCCATACTTGACTTTTATTACTGCTTTTGTTACTATATGCTTGTTACCTGTTTATGGAAATGTACTAGATGACACATTGTTTAACTACAAAATAACTTTTTTTTTTTCTTTTTTGGTTTTTTGAGACAGAGTTTCTCTGTGTAGCCTGGACTCACTTTGTAGACCAGGCTGGCCTTGAACTCACAGCGATCCACCTGCCTCTGCCTCCCGAGTTCTGGGATTAAAGGCGTGCGCCACCACACCCAGCCAAAATAATCATTTTTTAAAGTCCCAATTAGTTTATAATTTTCCCATGCAATTAAAAAATGTAGCTTAATGAAAATATGTTTGAAATTGCTGCTTATTGACTTAGTGTAACTCTAATGTGCCGGTATGGCAGATAATTTTTTGAGATAGGGTTTCATGTAGCCCAGAGTAGTTTCAAACTTGTGTAGTTAAGGATGACCTTAAACTCATTCTCCTTTCCCACCTTCTGAGTACGGGGATTATTATTAAGCTCTTTGACCTGCATCACTATGTCCTGTTTGATGCTGAGGATTGACCCCATGTTGCTTGCATGCTAAGTAAGCACTGTATCAGCTGAACTACCTTTGAGAATAGGTTCATAGGACTGGAGAGATGGCTCAGCCGTTAAAGGCTAGGCTCACAACCAAAACCGTAAGAGAATAGGTACATACACAGGTATGCATATGAAACTTTTGTTTTCATATAAAACCAATAAAAGTGTGCTTCTGTCTTTTTGTCTGTAGTTGATAGGATTGTATTACTTTAATTCCAGGCCTTTAAAGAGGTTATTATTCATGATCAGGTTTATATGATTTCAAATGATTGCTAGAATATAATGAAATTTCTTTCAAGATTAGGGAAGATAAAATTATGAGCTCACAGGGCTGGAGAGATGGCTCAGAGGTTAAGAGCACTGACTGCTCTTCCAGAGGTCCTGAGTTCAATTCCCAGCACCCACATGATGGCTCACAGCCAGCTGTAATGTGATCTGACGCCCTCTTCTGGCAGAACACTATATATAATGATAAATAAATCTAAAAAAAAAATTATGGGTTTACAAATTGATTTGTTCATTACAGTGTTTATGCCAAGAGACTTAAAATTTCATGGTGGGTTAAAACTTTTCAAATCTTGGTAAGAAGAACAAATAGACAAGTTTGAGTATCTTTTTATGCTTGCAGTAAAGTGAGTGAAAGGAACAAATATTTTATCTGTGTGTGTGTGTGTGTGTGTGTGTGTGAGAGAGAGAGAGAGAGAGAGAGAGAGAAAGGGAAGTGTTTTGTGCTGTGGGGGTGGCTGCTATTCAAGAATGGGGATCTGAGTCCCCAGCATTCATAAAAGCCTGGCCTGAGAGTGCATGCTTGTGACTCTAGTGCTTCAGGATGAGGAGGCAAGAAAGTCTCTGGTACTAGCGGGCCAACCAATTTAGCTGAATCTTCAAAATCTAGGTTAGTGAAAATAAGGTAGAAAGTCCAGTAAGATGGCTTAGTGCTCTGTGGCTAGGCTGATGACCATTTTGAACATACATGATAGAGAACCATGTCCAAATTGTCCTCTGACCTCTTACGCTCCAGGACCATGTACACTAGCATACAGTACATCAAATTAAGGTAAGAGGAAGAAAAAGTGGAAATCAATGAAAGAGGACACCCAGCGTGCGTGCACATGTAATATTCTTACTGAACCTGGAGTGATTTTTATAGTGAAATCAACATTTAAAGAATGTATCCAGGGCAATTGATCATGAAGTTCAGTTTATAAAATGTGTACTAACATGTAAACCCAATGTTCCATCTCTAGCATTGTGCAAACTGAGCATGGTGGTGCACACTTATATTCCAAGTGTTGAGAAAGTTGAAGCAGCAGGATCTGAGGTTCAAGGTCATCTTTGGCTGCATAGTGAGCATGGAGATACTAGAACGTATGAAACTTGTAAAAAATGTATTCAGGTCCTATGTGTCATGTATCTTAAATAATTTGGAGTGCTTGAAATAGAGCATACATATGTCAGGGAAGTTGTATGATCAAGTGTAAAAACAAAACTTTAATATAACCTTAAACAATTCAAAATAGTATGCATTGCACTTAAAATATTTTGTATTTTGCTGATTGATACTTAATAATTTCATTTGTATCTCAAAGTTTTCTTTTTCCCTTTAATTTTGCAGAGATGCTGATGCTACCAGAATAGACATTTATGCTGGTAAGCCAGACTTTAGACCTTCTATTGCTAAACTTTCTTTTTCCTTAATGTTTTGTCTTAACTGTGCCTAAGAAGTGAGTGGGAAATAACTGGTTCCTGGAGCCTGGAATAGCAGATTTTCTTCATGTTATATAGGTAGAAATGGGGCAGGTCTGATCACATATGTCTTAGAACCCAGGAGATTATGAGGGTGGGAAGTAAAATGGACCTAGAATTAATCATCTTTCTGGAAGGCAAGATCTTGTTGGAATTATTCCCTCACTACTCTTGGTAGCAGAGATCCCTTCTTAAAAAGTTGCTGATGTCAGTTGCATAAAATAGCTGGTTTATAGTGATGTTGAGACCATGAGTCAGGGCTCTCTAGAGTAACAGAACTTAATAGAATGAATCTCTATATATAGAAAGGGAATTTATTAGAATGACTAGAGGCCTTCTTACTTCCGCTGTGGAGAATCAATCAAATGTCCTCATGGTAATCTGGATCAATCATCCCTCGTAACACGTTATTCTTTTCTTAGTCTGTTGATTTAAGGGCATTAGAAGTCCAAAGTGGTCAGGGGAAATGAAGTCTGAGCTTCCTGGTCAATGGCATGTTTGTTGTGTCTCCTGGCAGGAGTATTTACCATTTTGGAAGCAAAACTTCTAGGCCCCAGAACTTAAGGTTGAGGGAATAGGAAACAAAAATGTTCCTAGTGGGGTCACTAGGGATGATAGTGAGTAGAACATTTTTCACTCCTTGATTCTTGGACTAATGGATCTTGGCAATGGAAGAAAACATACCATATATTGGACACTGGCATACACCGCCTTATGGAAGCCCTGCCCCAGCCCTTCAGGCTACTGCCACCTACACTGTAACTGTGTCTTCAAAAGGCTATTCCATCTTCCTATCAGGCCAGCTACATTAGGATGGTGGGGAAACATAAGACCAGTGGATCCCATGATTATGAGCCCACTGTTGCTCTTCTCTGGCTGTGGAGTGAGTTCTTTGGTCAGAAGCAATACTGTGTGGCATACCATCACGATGGATAAGACATTCTGTAAGTCAACAGATGGTGATTTTGGCAGAAGCATTACATGCAGGAAAGGCAAATCCATAACCCAAATTAAGTATCTACTTCGGTAAGGACAAAGCACTGTCCTTTCCACAGAGGAAATGGTCCAATTCAGTCAATCTGCCACCAGGTCACTGTCTGGACATCTTAGGAATGGTGCCATATCTGAGGCTTAGTGTTGGATTGGTCTCTGCTGTTGGCAGATCTGGCACTCAGTGGCTGTAGCCAGGTCACTTGTTGAATGGCAATCCATGTTGTCAAGACCATGCATAATCCCTATCTCTGCCACTGTGGCCACTTTGTTCATGGGCCTATTGGTCAGTGACAGGAATAGCTGGAGAAAGAAGCTGACTGTCCACAGAATGGGTCATTCTATCTACTTAATTATTCAACTTCTCAGTACAAGTCACCTTTTGATGAGCATTTACATGGCACAGAAGTATCGTCATATCCTTTGCCCTTTTGGAAAGAGCTGCTCATATAATTCTTCCCCAGATGTCTTTCCCACCAATTTTCCAATCATGCTATTTCCAAGTCCCTGATCATCCAGCCAATCCATTGGCTACAGACCATGAATTAGTGAGCAATCACACATCTGGCCATTTCTCCTTCGGAGAAACTGACTGCTGGTTTAGCAGGCATTGGAGGATTAATTTCCTCAGTCAAAGGTGAGAAGGATAATATTTCAACAGGTGGGGCTGAGAGTACTACTTCTTCAGGTGAAAAAAACCCTTGAGAATCGGAGGGTTCAGAGTTCTTGGCTTCAATAGAGTCTTTCCACACATCCAACCCCAAATTGCAGGGTCCAATTCTCTACCAATTAATGCCCTTTCTTTAACTTTGGACACCCTCCAAGTCTGGGACTTGAATTTTTGCTGCTAACCTTATAATGAGGGTTTCAGTTTGATATTCCACAACTTGAGCTTTGTGGCAACTGGGCACACTTAGAAACCTTTATTCTGTTTATGCACATCTATATCTGGTCAGTTTTGTCACTAAGTTCTTTTGTTGTCTTTCACCATATTCTAAGATGCTAGAAGTTGGTTGATTTTTATCACATAGTTTATCTAGAGATAAATTGCACAACCAGTTAGCATTGTCATTTTCCTCATTTTCCCCCAAACTGTCAAAAGTTTTATATACAGGATCTCCAAATCCATTGCCACTCACAATTGGTAAATCAGGATAATCAAGTGCATTTATCTCTGTTTGTAATGTAGTCATACCATGGACTTTCAGTACTCTCCAGCCTCCTAGGAGAGGGTGTAACTGGAGAGGCTTTGGTAATTGTAGGTTGACAATTGAGAAGCTGATTACAGATACTTTAAAGATTCATCCTTAGCTGAGTGTGGTAGCACACACCTTCAATCCCAGGGGAGGCAGAGGCAGACAGATCTCTGTTAGTTCAAGGCCAGCTGTGGTCTACAGAGTGAGTTCTAGAGAAAACAAAACAAAACAAAAGATTCATCACTATACTTACGTTGTTCTAGAACTACTTCTGGTACCAAAATTTGTATTAGACAGGGTTGTCTAGACTAATAGAACTTAATAGAATGGATCTCTCTATATATAGAAAATGGATTTATTAGAGTGACTTAGAGGTTGCAGTCCAGCTAATCCCAATAATGGTTGGCTGTGAATGGGAAATCCAAGAATCCAGTAGTTGCTCAGTCCACAAGGCTGGATGTCTCAGTTAGTCTGTAGTATATGCTGGGATCCCGAAGAAGTAGGCTTTAATGGCAGTAAAGGAATGGGACAGTGAAGGAATGGATGTGCTAGCAAGGTGAAGGCAAGGAGGCAAAGAGCCAAAGCTTCTGTCTTCCATGTTATATAGGCTTCCAACGGAAGGTGTGGCTCACATTAAAGGTATCTCTTCCTGCCTCAAGATCCAGATCAAAGTCAGGAATCTTCCTACCTCAAGGGTCCAGATTAGAAGTGGATCCACCCATTTCAAACTAAGCAGAAAATCCCTCACAGGTGTGCCCTCTGCTTCTGGATTCAACTTGACTACATCTAGAATTAACGAGAGTGTCCATCACAGACCACCTCTTTAAAATGTTAGGCTTAAAACTGGACACCTAAAACAGCTCAGCTTCTGCTGTTTTGCTTAGCTGGCTCTGTTGTTATATTGTGAAATCATCTTTCTCCCAGAGAGATGGCAACAGTGAGTTTTTAGCCATTTTCATTGACCCTTTATTTACTTTTAAAAGTTTCTGTCTGTCAGTATTTATAGCAACACTTTTTTGATCATTTTGATACTAAAAACTTGAAAAATATAATAGAAATCCATTCTTAAATCAAATTTAGCCAATGTGATGAATTTTATTGATACTCTTTTCTGAAATCTGAAAGGTTTTTGGTCATATTTTGACCATCATGCCTAGCTTTTGAAAGTCTGCATTTATGTGGAATATACAGTTACCATATAGCCCTCTTAATGGAATCACTTGATGAATGCAAATGAAACATGGAACCTTTAGTGTTATATCATTAGGAAGACTCTCCAGATTAGACAAAGTACTTAGACTAAAGTATGTTGGGAAAAAGAAAGTATTTAGCCAGCCTGGTCTACAAAGTGAGTCCAGGACACCAAGACTACACAGAGAAACCCTGTCTTGAAACACTCCCTCTGCCCCCCAAAAAAGAATTACTTACATCATCTACATATCAGCTATCCTGTTGACATTCTAAAAGCCTTCTGTTGAAAAGTGGTAGAAATATTTTGGATTTGTATTGTTACTTGTTTTTGGTTTTAGACAGAATCACACTATGTAGCTTTTTAGTTTTAGATGAAAGTACCAGAGAAGAGTAGTCTAGTGAGAGACTTCGGGATGGTTGGTAAATCTCCTGCATGGTACCACTTTTCCATGCTACGGCTGCGTGTGCTTACAGGGGTGCTGAGGGAAGTGTGTGCTTATAGGGGTGCTGAGGGAAGTGTGTGCTTACAGGGGTGCTGAGGGAATTTCAGGAAGTAGACTGTAAATGGAGTGCTCAATGTGCTTCCGCCAGCCGGGACAAGTCCAGAGGGTGGGATGAAGCCTTTGCTCTAAGAACCTAGTACCTAGTTGAGGAACGAGCATGCACAAATGGTTACAGACAGATAACTAGACCTCGTGGGAACAGGAAGAAGCTGTGCTTTGTGGTACATGCTATTAATCCTAGCCCTTTGGGAGTAGAGGCAGGAGGATCAGTTCAATCACCTTAGCTACATAGGGAGTTCAAGGCCAATCTGGGCTCGGTGGTCTTAACGGTATTGTAAACCACATGAAGAAACTTAAAAAAATCTCTCTCATCCTCTCTCTCTCCCTCTCAATCTCAGCATATACCTCAAATGTTTGTGTGTGTGTGGCAGGGGTGGCGGCCAGAGAGTTACTTTAGAGTTGGAGTTACAGGTGGTTGTGAGCCACAGTGTGCTTCCTAAGAACTGAACTTGGATCTTCTGCAACAGCTCCATGCGCTCTCTCTAGCCAGGGTGGGGGTGGGGGGGCAGGAAGAGGGGGTGTGAGGAGTCATGGATGGGACGGATGGATGGACCAACTTTGAGATAAATCTTTGAACTAGGAGCACTGTGCTGAAATAGCCCAATAGTCTTAACGCAAGGGCCTAGAAAGTAACTTTTTAGGCATTAATCAAGGAGTTTCAGTGGTTTGAGGGATGTTCCAAATACATTTGGCTTAAAACAGAATTAAAAAATTTTTTTTTAATTTTGTTTTTTTTATCCCAAATCAGTCTTCACATAACTTTATGGCAAACATCTCTGGATAGGCACTAGGACAGTGCTACCATCCTGCTCTGTACCTTACCCAGTTTGAGTCTCCAGGTGACACTGCTTTTTATAGATGGGAACTTGGCTTTTGTTTTATTTTGTTTTTTTTGAGACAAGGTCTCTCTGTGTAGCCTTGGCTGTCCTGGACTCCCTTTGTAGACCAGGCTGGCTTCGAACTCACAGCGATCCGCCTGCCTCTGCCTCCCGAGTGCTGGGATTAAAGGCGTGCGCCACCACTGCCTGGCTTTTGGATGGCTTTTAATACTTTAAAGATCCTTGTTCCTGCTTGCCACATTTCACTTGGATTACCTAGATTTTGATAAGAGGTACTGCCTTACGGGACAACTTCCAGGAAGAGCCTCATTCTTCAACTTCCAAGAGGCAGTTATATCCAGGCAGTGTACACGCCTTTACTCCCAGCGCTTGGGAGACAAAGGCAGGCAATCTCTGAGTTCGAGGCCATCATAGTCTACAGAGTGAATTCCACTACAGCCAAGGATACACAGAGAAACCCTCTTTCAAAAGACAAAAAAAGAGGCATTTGTAATGAGGGGTTCGGCCTCCTGAACATTTAGTGATACTTGAAAATCTCTGTGGTTTATGGTCCATCTAAATTAGTATTTTAATTTACATTAGTTTGTCTATTTAGCAAAAGGCAGTCATGACTCACTTAGTTTTACCCTGAGGGGAGAACAAAAAGCATTTAAAACAGATTTGTCAAGGTAGATAACTATACAAAGCATACTGAAGCTTGGGCCTTCCTTTAGGGAGTAGGCTGCAAAGTAGCCTTGAGCTTGAGCGTAGATTAATTTACACAGACTTCCTCCTTTTTAGTAGACGTGATACTTTTATTCTTGTGCTGATGAGTGGACCGTGAACAACATCTATAACTGGAGAGGTTGATGTTAGTGGTCCTTTACATGGTTTGTTTGGGTCCCCTGCTTCCTCTTCTGCCTCGCTCTCTTCTCCGCTTTATATCTATATGTTTGACTCCCATTGTTTACGTAGACTTCATTGAGTTAAAAGGCACCTTGAAAATCAGTGTAGTCTTTTTCCATATTTGAGAACTCTAATTCTCACCGGGCAGGTCTAGCCGAGAACTAAGAACCTCTTGCTGCATTTTGTATCATCTCGCTTCTTTTCAAGGGCCTTGATCTAAGAGGGGATATGATAGCGAATATAGATAGTTCACAATCTGTAGTGATCATATATAAGCATAGTAATTCGTCTTTTAGGTGGCAGCTGCCACCATTACACTCATACTCCATCTGGCATCATCATTTTGAATCTTACCTCAGATTTAAATCACAAAGGAAGATATCCTGTTGAGTTTGAACAGTTGATAAGGTATAGTGCATAATAGACTACTTAAATGACTTGGGATCCATGGCAGTGGGCAGATGTAATAGTAAATCAGAGAGAGATGGAAGATAGGCAGTGGTTTTAAAGGTGCTTAAATACTGGTCCCTTCTAATAGATTCTCAGGAGGAGCTTTGTTGTGAATTATCACTAAAGAAGCTTCACATCTAAAGTTTAACTCACACTAGCTTAGAACTAGTAGAACTAGATTTTATTTTATTTTTGGTCTTCTGAGACAGGGTTTCTCTGTGTAACACCTCTGACTGTCCTGGAACTCACTCTGTAGTACAGACTGGCCTCGAACTCAGAGCCCAGCTATTGTTACCAAACTTAGCCCTGCTGTGCATGAAGGTGTCAGCCTGTAATTCCAGCCTTGTGATGTGGAGGTAGGATTTCAAAGCCATCCTCGGCTACAAAGCAAGTTCAAAGCCAGCCTGAGCTACATGAAACGCACTTTTTTTAAAAAGACTTATTTATTATTTATACAGTAGTCTGCCTGCATTGTGAGCTTACACACCAGAAGAGTGCACCAGATCTCAATATAGGTGGTTATGAGCCACCATGTGGTTGCTGGGAATTGAACTCAGGACCTTTGGAAGAACAGACAGGGCTCTTAACCACTGAGCCATCTCTCCAGCCCTAGTAGAACTAGATTTGACCTAACCCTTTCTTTCTATTAGGCTTCACTGTGGTTCACCTTCTGTTCATACCCAGGTTGTTGCCCTGTGAGTGGTAACAGCCCAATAATGGCAGCTGCTTCTTTCACAGAGAGGCGGGAGGACCTTCGAGGAGGATTTATGCTTTGCTTTTTGGATGATGGTGCAGGAATGGATCCGAGTAAGTGGTTATGATGATTTTTTTCTTTTGCAGAGCATAACAGTTTACTATTAAAGTTGCTTTTCTGTGACCTCACTGTTGTGGCTAGAAGATCCACCTGGGGAATGAAAAGCCTGTTGCAACATCTCAGGCTTAATTACACTGTGTTTGCCGGGTCTTGTCCTAACACGGGAGAGGTGTTTGGACAATATAAATGTCATCCTGAAATCAGTTAGATTACGTTTCTCTTGACAATCAGCTTGCACAACATTATGGAGCCATAACTACTGAGGATTATTTCCCTGAGGCTGTTTACAATGTTCTTGTAACAACATAGGACACTGTGGTGATATTGATGGGCCAGGCAAGGATTACCTTTATATGCCTCATGACTGAATTTCCTTGGAGAGAGGTTTTGCTGGGACACAGCCATGCTTGTATTTACCATGACTCATAGCTCTGACTTTGAGAAGTCCGGGAAAGAAATGCTAACTTTTTATTTTCTCTACCACTTGAGGTGATGCTGCCAGTGTGATACAGTTTGGGAAGTCAGCCAAACGAACTCCTGAGTCCACCCAAATTGGGCAGTATGGCAATGGATTAAAATCGTACGTATATTGGAAGCCTGTCATAGGGCTGGACACAAAAGCCACCTGATGTGCTCTTGCTGTCCTTCTCTTTGTCCCTCTAGGACTATAAATCTGAAGCATTAGGGGAGTCAGAAAGGAGTAATGATTGGGGGTAGTTTACCAACTGTCCAGCTCACTTTGCTCAGTATATTGACTAGTATGAATATCTAAAACATCTCTAGAACTGTCTCCTTTCTCTTGTTGAATATTGTTTTTATCCTGTGGTTGAGGGTGTGGGTGGTTCTTTTCTGGGGCTGGGGCATATCTGAGGGAGTCACTTCACAGTGTATATGCTTGTGCCAGGCACTGGGGATCCAGAGGGAGTAAAAGAAACAGGCTTGGGGCTGGAGAGATGGCTCAGATGTTAAGGGCACTGGCTGCTCTTCAGAGGTCCTAAGTTCAATTCCCAGCACCCACATGGTGGCTCACAACCATCTATAATGTGATCTGATGCCCTCTTCTGGCATGCAGGTGTATATGTGGGCAGAGCAATGTATACGTAATAATAAATAAATAAATCTTGTGTTGTTTAAAAAAAAAAAAAAGAAAGAAACACAGGCTTTCTTTCCTGGAGTAAGCTGTCTGTGTGGACATCCTGCAAGGCCATAGAGCAAGAGACCCATCTAATAACTTCAATCTATTAATCCCTCAGACCATGGTTCCCACTTGTTTAGTGCTTGGAATGTGTTGTTCTGGTTTTGAGTGAAGCCCTGAGAAAAAAGGATTTCTACTTCTAAAATGCTCCCTTCTAGCTGCACATACCCTTGGGTGGAATAAGATTTAGTGGAATTGGAGTTTGTGCAAATGGAATTATGAGTCATGTTCCAGCCTTGCTGTGGAAACGTGTTGTTTTATTTGAGAGAGGGTTGTGGTTTGATCTGTCAACAGCCTTGATTGGGCTTGATGTGCATTGTGCTTTGAGTGTGGAGAAGAGAGTGCTTCCAAAGGGACCAGGGGCCTGCTTCCTGAGCTCTGATTTCTTCTCAGGACAGGAACCAAATGTTAAAAATACGCACTTACCATGGTGCCGGGAGGTACTGTGCTAAACTTCAAATGGATGATATGATTTAAGCCTCACTTTAGTCTGTGATAGGTTTTGTTAACATTCTTAGATGAAATTCAGATGTATAGAAGTGAAGTGGTTTGCCTAAGGTCTAAAGGTGTTTATATGAAGAGTGAAGATATGAACCAGGTCTTTCTGATTAGAAAATGGGAGTGATTCTCTATTTCACTTAGGCCAGACAAAGGTTCAGATCTCAATCCAGCCATTTAGTCACTAAAGTCGTGGCTTCTGGTAAATCTATCATACTTACCAAATAGTTAAAGATCTAGTGCTGTTATTGCTTTGAGTGTCTCTAGTCTGTGATCATAGTGAGACCCTTCCCCAGAGAATCCTGAAAGGGAAATCCAAGACCTGTGAAACTGAGATCTCGATAGTCCTCTCAGTTCTGCAGACTCAGCTTTACCTCTCTGATTATTTCTTAACCTAGAAATTGGGTTCTAACTTCTGATATTCTCCCTTAGGAGCCAGTAAAATGTGACTTAAGAAGACCAAGAAGGAACATGTACAGAGTTAGAATGCAGTTATCAACATGTTTAAGGAGGCTTTTATGAAGGCCCCATTGAACTGGAGCCATCTAGTGTTCAAAGTTCAGAAGTTAGATGAGATGATTAGTGGGGAGCATAGGATTGAGCAAGGAAGGTGTTTTGGGGTTTCTGCTAATCAGACCCTGTAGTCAGGATCAAAAATAGAAGTTTAAAAAAAGTTGTGAAAAAAGTTTTGTCCAGTTGAGTAAGAGCAATGCTGTCCACAAGCTGCAGGGAAGGAGAGTATACTGAGATTTAAGGGAAATGAGCCCTGTCATCAGGAAGAGAATTGACAGCCCTGAGGGTGTCTATGGAGTGTTTTGGGAGTTTCCCTGAGTGCTTGGGAAGTGGGCCTGGCATAGCAGGCTGGACTGTGTCCAGAGATTAATGAGGCTCCCTGCCATTGTCTTCTCCAGGGTGTTGTAGGGACTAATAAGACAATAGCCATAAAGGCCAGAAGCTGCTCAGAAAAAAAGGAACTAAAGAGCCTCATTGTTGAGTGGAAAGTCCTTCTACTGCTGCTTCATACTTCTGCCCTGCCCTGTTCTGCCTGGAAAAGCCTGTCTCAACCTGTTCTGTAGAAGGATTATTATGGCCAAACAGGAAGGAAGCCATTGATTCCGTTTAGATTTTTGCCAGATGAGTTTTGTTTTCCACTGATTCTGGGGATTGAACCCAGGTTCTTGCACATGCTAGGCAAGTGTTCTACCACTGTGCTGAATTGCCAAGCTTCAAACTTTTTCCTTGTAGAAGACAAACTCAAGGCTGTAGAATAAGCTCAAAGTAGCAAAGCAGTTCTCAGACGGAGAATGGGTAGAGTTACTGACATGTAGGTAGGCCTCTTTGAACTATCTTCGAAGATCAAATTTTGAGCTGGGCTAAAAAGTTAGCATTAGTGTTTGGTAAGTGTTATAGTCACACTAGTTTTTGAAAGACTGGTGTGAAACTAGTCTTTTGACTCTTCTCTTGGCAGTGTGGCCATTTGATGAGTGCACAGGAGGAGATTTTGCATTTGTGAAGGAAGGGCAGGATAGAAAGAAGGTGTGCCTAAAAGATGTTGTGTTCAAGGTGTCAGCTGCTGGAGTGGAATTTAATGATGCCACAGAGGACCCCATGAGCCTAGAGCTCAAGCTGGTTCACTTGTTTAGGGTTGTGGCAGTAAGCTGGGAGGGAAACTAACCCGGGGCATGTGGTCTGAGTGAGTATGTCCTAGGATGATGGTGAGAAACTGGAACCCTTGTATAGAAGGGAAGTTTGCTCAAGAAGGTTGTAGGTTAGGCGTGCTGGCTGAGTGGGAGGGAACAAGGACTATGGAACTCAACCTCAGGACTCAGGCAGTTTTGAGGCGAGCCCTCTGATCAGCTTCAGTTATGCCCTGAAGGTGTGCTCCCTTTTCAGATGAGCTTTGAGTCCTTGGGAATAATCTGTTCTGTTTCCCTTTCAGGGGCTCAATGCGCATTGGGAAGGATTTTATCCTCTTCACTAAGAAGGAAGACACCATGACCTGCCTCTTCCTGTCTCGTACATTTCATGAGGAAGAAGGCATTGATGAAGTATGTTTTATTCTTGTGGCCTGAGTTGCTGCTTCAGATTTATTGGGTTTGTCTGTGATTCTGGGCTCTTTGAAGCTGTAGACCTGGAGCAGGTGCCCGCTGTTACAGGATGAGACGGGTGAATGCATTGGTTGGAGGTAGTGAGGCAGACAATCCCTTAATGTGAGAGGAAGTGAAATCTCAAGGTACTTCAGACAACAGCTGTTCTGTTTCTGAGAATGAATGAGACTATGAAGTGGCAGGAACTGAGAGTTGGGGGTCTGGAGAGATGGCTCAGTGGTTAAGAGCTCTCTGCTCTTCTGTAGTACCTGGGTTCAATTCCCAGCACGCACATGGTGGCTCACAACTGTCTGTAACTCCTATTCCGGGGGATCTGACACCCTCACACAGACACACATGCAGTTAAAACACCAATGTACATCAAATAAAAATAAAGTATTAAAAAAAAAAAAAAAAAAAAAAAGAACGAAAATGAGAGTTGGATTTTGAAGCTTTTCCTTATTTTCATACTACCCCATTTCTGTGGAGGGTATCTCCATAGAGAACTGTTACCAGGTCGGATATTTTAGGCTTCTCTAAGTGATTGGAAAGTATAGCTGATGGTAATAATAGAATATCAGTGTCTTTCCCCCTAAGATGATTATTTTGTGGAGTGTGTTGTGAGCACATTTTCTTTGTGAGGAAATGTGTTGATCTCACTTACATCACAAACCATGAGTCAGACTCTGTCCAGGCAGGGGGTGAAACAGGTAAGGGTATGGAGGACACCGCTGTGAGCTCATCGTTAATAGTGCCTTCTACCTGGCCTCACTAGCAGCTGCTTCTTTGCCCCGGTGATTATTATTGTCCTTGAAGACAGGCTCAATAATAAATCTTGCTTTTAGAATATATTGGTAATTGAGTAATGGTTCCACAGCTGCTCTTCAGAGGACCAGGGTTTAATTCTCACCTCCCACATGGCAGGTCACAACTGTCTGTAACTTCAGTTCCAGAGCACCTGATATCTTCTTCTGGCCTCTCTGGGCACCAGGTATGCATGTGGTACATAGACACACATGCAAACAAAACATCCATATACATTTTTAAAATTATTTATATTTTTGGTAATTGTGTGAGCTGAACAGTAAGTAACCTAGCTGATTCTCTTTGTGGTCTGGTGGCTCAAATACTGAAGAACAGTTTTGTGGTTTTTTGTTTGTTTGTTTGTTTGTTTCTGTGGTGTTTTTGGTTTTCTTGAGACAGGGTCTAACTATGTAGTCTGGTTAGCTAGAACTTGTTATGTAGACCTCAACGGCCTTGAACTCACAGAGATTCACTTGCATTTGCCTCCTGAATGTAGGGAGTTAAGGCATATACCACTGTGCTTGTCAAGAGCTGCTTCAGTAGGAGAGGTAAGCAAGGTCTGCCCAGCTTCCTTTCAGGTATGAGTAATGGAAGACAGAACTTGAGAAAGACCTGGGATGTGTAGAAAGAAATTCATAGCTGTCACATAAAAAGTTGGTCCAATTGAGAATATCAGTCTATCCCTCTCTGTTGCTTAGCAGTGATTGAATTTGTACTAGTCCTGTTGAAATCTGAGCATAAATTTGTGGCAAACTAATTGATGTTAAAATGGAAACCTTTTCCTACCATTTTTATCTATCCAATCAGTGGATTTTTTTTTCATCTACTAGATGAGGTTTATTACCTTATTCTATATATTTGGGGAGAGATGGCACTGAGGCTATAAAGAACAAACTTCTAGGAGAAGATAGGACAGTAAGACAGCTTGGGCTATGGTATTTGGAAATGTTGCCTGATGAAGGATTCTTGGAATCAGTAAAAACATCCTTTTTAAGCCCCTGAGATTGATGCTGGGTAGAGGTAATCTTCAGAGAACAGGGCATAGCCAGGTTGAACTAATGCTCAGGGCCTTGTTTGAATAAATGGGATTTTAATCAAGTAGTTCCTAGAATTAGATTCTCTTTAGAAAAGTCCATGTGGTTACTTGGCAATGATTGGGTTAGAAAGATTTGGAGTGGACCAGCTGAGAGGTTCTGTTTATGGTAGCCAGCTAGGAGGTGAGAGCTATGGAGGTGTCTTTCTAGAGTGTGAGACTCACTGATACAGTATTTGATGGTTATTGGAGGGAAAGGAAAGGATTAGAGAGACTTGCAGGTTCTGATGTGGCAGTTGGAGGTGGTGGGCCATCTGGGCCTGAGGGAGGATTAAAGGGCGATACAGAGGGAGGACAGTGTAGGTTGCTTTGGGCCATGCAAAGTGAGATCTGCATCTGGAGTTTGGAGGCAATATTAGTTCTAGGCTTCTTGTCTTTCTGTCATTGTTGTTTTCTTCTCCTCCTCCCCTTCCTTCTTTTCCTCCTCTCCCTCCTCATCCATCCTTGGTACTAGCCTCCGATTGTTAGTAGCAGATAAGATCACTTTAAAAAGAAAGTGGAACAAGAAAAGGATCTAAGCAGGCCAACACTGAAGGTATGGGTGAGGAGAGGCAGCTAGGAAGAAAACTGGGAGATTGGTTGACATAAAAGCTGAAGGAGAAATGCAAAGTATGAGCAATAGTGAAAGTTAGTGTCTACAGTTTAGAGTGGTGCTGTTCTCACCTGGGAAGGTATAAACACAAGTTCACAGAAGGCACATGGAACTTGATTGCCTTGGTGGGAAAGCTAGATTGAAATTTTTTCCTTACTTGGACCTAGGAGGTCACTGTTTTGGATTGTACTCTAGAGCAAACTCTGCCAAGATTTCAAAATAAGATCATTTTCAGTCCAGGAGGAATGTGTCCAAACTAGCCCTGTGGTTTAGTGATTTCAGCATGAAGCATTTTAGAAACTAGCAGTGTTAGAACTCGTAATGAGTTACCACCCGGGCATGCTGACTTTCTCCTTTGTCTTCTGTGGGGACCGTTTGGCTTGAACCCATGAGGTGTTTCATTTGGTTTACTATACAGAGAGAATCCCTTCAGTCAAGCCCCTGCTGGGTTCTGCAAGGACTGCTGGCTTTGAGGGATGAGGATATGATGAAGCCACTAGGAAGATTTTTGAAGAAAGGGAATTTTTGTTTAATTAGACATAAATCAAATTCTATATATGTTGAAGAATTATTATAAGAAAGTACTTATGTAGCCACAATTATAAGCTGAAAGTTAGAAGTCTCCTCTGAACACTTGATGAATGTAGTCCTCAGAGTACCCTGGGAGAGATCACCTTCTGGTAACTTTTAGGATGATGACTAAAAGTGGGGGGCATTGTTTGTCAGTGGTGTTTGTGTATTCATTTGGGTTTGTGTATGTAACAAGGACTGGCTATAGAAATTCACTTGTTATCTCTTTCAGATAGATAATAGTGTTTGTGAGATCCATCCATGTTGGTGCTCATTTTTATTATCATAGACTACTTTAGTTTTGCTACTCTGTAGTGGATATTTGGGTTATTCTTGTATGTGTATGTTGGTACATATGTGCAAAAGTTCCGTTGGGGATATTTACCCTGAAGTGGAGTTGCTGAGTTTGTATCTCTGGATTCACTAGATAATAGCAAATATATTTTTTCCTAGTGGTAAAAGTAGAGGTTTTACCAAATTAATGAAATGGCCGAAGACATCCCACATAGGCACAGAGACCTCTGAGGTACAAACCAGCAGAGGAGTTTGGGGAAGGACAGAAGCTACAGACCTGATGTCAGACTATACAATTAAAGGGACACGAAAGCTGTGTGTTTAGGGGAAGGCGGCTCTGGAACCCCATTCACAGTGTCCATCTGTGCTCACCCCAAACAAAGGTGATTGTCCCATTGCCTACCTGGAATGCTCGAACACGGGAGCCTGTCACAGACAATGTGGAGAAGTTTGCCATTGAGACAGAGCTTGTCTACAAGTACTCTCCTTTCCACACTGAGGAGCAAGTGATGACCCAGTTCATGAAGATTGCTGGGAATAGTGGTGAGTAGGCTTTAGACCTGCAGCCCAGAGAATCTGAGAGCACTAGAGCCTCTGGTAATGTGGGGAGTGAGCCAGGGTTGGCTGGCAGAGAGAAAGGATTTCTGTTCCCCAGGAACATTGGTGATCATCTTTAATCTCAAGCTCATGGATAATGGAGAGCCGGAACTAGACATAATATCCAATCCAAAAGATATCCAGATGGCAGAAACCTCCCCAGAGGGCACGTGAGTATGACTGGGAAGGGTGGCAGGCCCCACAGCTAGTCTTCCTTGGGAGATGATTTCAGGAAAAAGTGGAAGAGCTCCTTTCATGGCTTCTTCTTGGTGTGAGTATTGACAAAAGTGAGAGCTCCTACCTGCTACTAGCAAGACAGTGACTCGTCAGCCATGCTAAAGCAAGGATTAATGATTCCCTGTTCTCTTTCGTTTGACAGAAGAGATTGAGTCCTGGGTCTAGGGGTGGTGAAAGACACTGGGGTTCCTATGAGGGCCAGGTGAGGTGTCTGTGCAGCACCTGTGCTAGGGACATCACAGGGCAGGATGTAGTACCATGATGAGGGGCCATTCTGGCCAAAGTGACAAGAGATGCCAGGATGTGAAATGAAAGGTGAGGAATTGCAGAGAGGCAGCCCATAGCTTTGCACTGACTGTGGTGTGGGTGACAGGCTGTCTCAGTTCCTGCTTTCTCCAGGAAGCCAGAGCGACGTTCCTTCCGAGCCTATGCTGCTGTGCTTTATATTGATCCCCGGATGAGGATCTTCATCCATGGGCACAAGGTGCAGACCAAGAGACTCTCCTGCTGCCTGTATAAGCCCAGGTAAGGGCTGAGCTACCATTATCTGGACTGGGAAATGGGGCCTGGCCACGTTTCTTTAGGTGTTGTTAGGGTGGTACAAGTGAACACTCTAACACTGCTGATTGTATCTGTTAACCAGAGAGTCAATTCTCTAGGAAGGATAGAAGTGACTGGCGGGCTGCTGGGTTGGGTGGCCAGGACAGTTAAGGGAAGTGCCTTCTGAAATGTGGAGATCGGCACTGGGAACTTTCTTATCTCAAGTTCACAAGCCTATAGACCCTTTACAGGAAAGGAAAAGCCATGGCTTATTACTGAGGTTTGTTCCTGCTGTGAGATTAGTGATACCTGCTGAACCCCAAAGACAAATCAGGAGGCCAAGGACAAATTGAATAAGGAATTGAATTATTTCACAAAAAATTAGCTTGGATCTGTTTCATCGTCAGGAGCCAGGGCAGCACCACATGGAGGAGGCAGGCTGCTGCCCAAGCTGCTGCGTTGGCTGTCTGCCCCACTGCTGCTTGGCCCTCAGGTTTCTTTTCCACTCTTCAGGATGTACAAGTACACATCAAGCCGTTTCAAAACTCGGGCAGAACAGGAAGTGAAGAAAGCGGAGCATGTAGCACGGATTGGTAATGCTACTCCCTATGTTGGGTGGAGGGATAGAGTTGGGGAAACAGCTTATATCCAAAGCCAGGGGACAAGGCTCTTCCTCCAACCTTGATCTAGTTCCTCTCCAACTCTCCCCATATCTAACCTTGTCAGCACTTCTCTCCAGACTTGACTCTTTCCTCCCACTATTTATAAGACTTTCTGTAGGGTTGGAGTGGCATAAAACACACCTAAAGAGTCTTAATGTAAAACAAATACCAACTCTTTGACTTGACCAGTTGAAATATCTCACACTGCATACTGCTTTAGTTTGTCCCGACTCTAGGACAGAAATCTCAAGGTTTCTCCCCAGGAATAATCATAGTTATTTTTGGCTGTTTGATGAGAGTAATTGTCTAAAGCATTCTTCAGGCTCTAGTTCATGCTAAGATTGAATTTCCATTAGATGCATTTTGGGTTTGGTAGTTTTGTTTTGACTCTTGTAATTAATTTGTAAAGCTTGAAAAGCATATCTGACTATAAATAATGCCTTCCTGGGGTTAAGAGATAGACTTACTCCCTGTTCCATGTTGGCCTCAAACTCAATGATCCTACAGAGTATTGGAATTGCAGGTATATACTCTTGGTCAGGACAGTTTTGAATGTAGCAATTCTGTAGTCCAAGCCCAGAGGCTAACCGAGTGGCCATTGCTCCTCTAGGTGGCCTTTTTCTTGTTAGCATATACTCCTTGTGCAGCAGGGACTGCTTGTGTGGATCAAGGAAGGATGACAGAATTCTGAACCTTTGATTTCTTTTCGGTTTTAGCTGAAGAGAAGGCCCGGGAGGCAGAGAGCAAAGCTCGGGCATTAGAAGTTCGCATGGGTGGAGACTTGACACGGGACTCCAGGGTAAATCCTCAGACCTAAGCTCTCTTTCCTGCCATGTGTGGTGTTGGGGTCCAGTATTCTAAGCTTAGTAAAGTGAAATTTAACTTTTAAGTTTGTTCTCAGTAATGTCACTTTTCTTTAAAAGAAATAATCTTCAGTATATGTTTTAGCATCCAGGTGATATCAGTGTAAAAATCTCATACGATTGTAGCATAGAGCATCTCCTCCCCTCACCTGATGGTCGTCATACATTTGCAGGTAATGTTGCGGCAGGTCCAGAATAGTGCCATCACCCTTCGTAGAGAAGCTGATGTCAAGAAAAGGATCAAGGATGCCAAGCAGCGGTGAGTACCTGGACAGCCCTTTCTTTGTTCTTTTAAGATTATGTAGCATTAGCTGGGCATGGTAGTGCACACCTTTAATCTCAGCACTCCAGAGCCAGAGGCAGAGGCAGGCAGATCTCTGTAAGTTTGAGGCTAGCCTGGTCTACAAAGTGAGTCCAGGACAGCCAGGGCTTCACAGAGCCAAAAAAAAAAGTAGCATTTTACACCAACAGGTTGACATTTGGCACCAGGTTTACTTTGAGAAAACTCTGTTGTGATTGCCAATGCTGTCAGATGCTTCTTCTGACCCAGTGGAAGGCAGGCAGAGTTGACACTTCAAACACTAAATTCATTTCACTCACACTGTTGTATTTTTCTTACTTTGGTCTATTAAGGCTGTAAAAAAAAAATGCCCATTGTATAAAACTTGAAAAATATAAACCATTTAATAAAAAGCGTGAAACTCCCTTATTCTTCTGAAAATATGTATTATTATTTTCTTCTATAATTCATTCTTCCCATTGGCTACAAATGTGGAAGAGCTATAGATGGGTTTTGTGCTTTTTCATTTAGAATGTATTATTTTGCGTCTAAATTGTTGGGACCCTGATCTTAGCTCTGTGTTGAGCATCTCAATCTCTGGGGGGATGAATTGTTAGCTAGGTGGACTTCCTCACCGCAGATGGAAGTTTCAGGTCACTTCAATCTAACTTGTCCCAACATTTTCTTCAATGTCGTATGAATATCTTTTCTCATGGTTTTGTTTTGGTTTTTTTTGCCTTTAAAATTATTATATAAGCCAGGTGGGGGCACACGCCTGTAATCCCAGCACTCAGGGAGGCAGAGGCAGACAGATCTCTGTGAGTTCAAGGTCAACCTCGAGCCAGAGCTACACAGAGAAACCCTGCTTCGAAAAACCAAAATCAAACTAACAAACAAAACCCCCAACTATTACATAAGCTGGGCGTGGTGGCACAATACCTCTAATCCCAGCACTTGGGAGGCAGAGGTAGGTGAATTGGCGTGGTCTACAGAGTGAGTTCCAGGACCCTACCTTGAAAACCAAAACAAGCTTAACTATCACTGTTACATAATTGGAATTTAGAGGAAGGCATCACTATGACGTTACATTTATTCTACCATGGAACTCCTTCTGCAGAGATTTGCAGCAGTTTCATAGTAACTCATTTGTATTTAAATCATCCCTGTTTTGCTACATTAACACACACACACACACACACACACACACACACACACACACAGCATTTTATGTTTGTATAAAGGGTCACTGAACAGTGCAGATCCTTACCAAGTCTGACCTCACTGAATGAAGATGTAAAATCTTAATGTGCCCTCAATTAAGCTTAACACACCTTCATCACCATGAGCTTTTTCTGCTAATGAGTTCCTGTGCTTGATATTTCCTCCTTTATTAGAGCACTCAAAGAACCCAAGGAGCTAAACTTTGTTTTTGGGGTCAATATTGAACACCGGGACTTAGATGGCATGTTTATCTACAACTGTAGCCGCCTGATCAAGATGTATGAGAAAGTGGGCCCACAGCTGGAAGGGGGCATGTGAGTACTACTCTAGGAGAGTTTTCCAGCCCAAGGTAAATGACAGAAGAGTTTTGGTGACAGAACTGTGACCTCTTTGTCCTTACAGGGCATGTGGTGGGGTCGTTGGGGTTGTTGATGTGCCCTACTTGGTTCTGGAACCTACACATAACAAGCAGGACTTCGCTGATGCTAAGGAGTACCGGCATCTGCTTCGAGCAATGGGGGAGCACTTGGCACAGTACTGGAAGGACATCGCCATTGGTAATGTGGCTGGGCCCCCAGCCCTCAACCTCTCTTTTACCTTGAGTCTTAAGGTGCTTGTATGGCTTGAAAGGATAAATTTAGTTAGGAAGATGTTATGTTGTTACATGTTACAATTGCTTCCATCTGAATGGTGGACATTTGTCTTCTAGCCCAGCGTGGAATCATAAAGTTTTGGGATGAGTTTGGCTACCTTTCTGCCAACTGGAACCAACCCCCATCTAGTGAACTGCGTTTCAAACGTCGGAGGGCTATGGAAATCCCAACCACTATCCAGTGTGGTGAGTTTAGTGGTGGGAACTCTTCTCCAGACTCCTGTCACGATCCTCTTCTCCCCAGCCTCATGCTAGTCTTCTAACATTCGTGAACTTTAGTTCCACCACGAACAGGATCTGTTTGGCAGTGGCTGTGCGAGTACAGTCTGAGGCTCTGCTAGATCCTCCTGTTTCTCTTAATGAGGTGGACAGTCACCTTACCTTGGAGACGCTTCATACCACAGCTGGGCCAGGCTCAGTAAGTTTGGTACCATGTCTGCCTAATATGAGTAAATGACTGAGCCCAAAGGAAGGAAGGGGTGATAGCATCAAGATTCCATGATATTTTTAATCCTTGGTGCAAGCACTGTCCATAAAGTGAATCACTGTTTTGTAATAATAGAGTGTTGAAAGTCCAGGACATTTTTGCTGTGGGCCTAGCTATGAGGAGCCGGGATTCCAGTAGATGTTGATAGGTGTGGCTGACCTGTTGGGAGGGGTATTTTTCTCTTGCAGATTTGTGTCTGAAATGGAGGACCCTCCCCTTCCAGCTGAGTTCAGTAGAAAAAGATTATCCTGATACCTGGGTTTGCTCCATGAACCCTGATCCTGAGCAGGACCGGTGAGCCCTTTTTAAAACATGGATTGTGGATACTCTTCCCTCCCTATTGTAGTTTTCTTTCTGTTGCTGTGATAGACATCAGGACCAAAAGCAATTTGGCTTACTTTTCCAAGCACAGTCCATCATTTAGAGAAGCTGGGCAGGAATTCAGGCAGGAATTTGAAGAACCATGAAGAAGCACTGTGTACTGGCTCAGTACCTTAGGCTCATGCTTAGCCAGCTTTCTCACACAGCCCAAGACTGCCTGCCTAGGGGTGTTATCATCCATAGTACACTGGCTCCCCCTCCATCAATTAGCCAGTCACATGGAATGCCCACAGGCCAGTCTGATCTAGGTAGATCCTCAGTCCAGGCTTTCTTCTCATAACTCTAGGCTGTGTCAAGTTGACAATTAAAGCTACTCGGACATTCACTATGCCCATCACTGTGCCTCCTCTCTTGGAATATTTCTTGAGGTCAGTGTTTTCATAGCCTCATATCCCTGGCTGCTGCACATAGTGTGTTTGCAAGAAGGAAGAATAAACATGTCCTGTAACACATGCCATTTTTATATATTGGCAGCTCTTTGGTGGCTACAAGACTACAAGTCTCTATCCTGTTGGAACCTTCTTTTGCCACCAGTCTCTTCTCTTTCCAGCTGTGAAGCTTCTGAACAGAAGCAGAAGGTTCCCCTGGGGACATTAAAAAAGGACCAAAAGACACAGGAAGAAAAGCAGAAGCAACTGACAGAGAAAATTCGCCAGCAACAGGAAAAGCTAGAAGCTCTTCAGGTATGCGGTCATGGACAAGTGGGCAAAGCCAGGCTTGTCAGCAGTCTGTCCAGGATAGGCGCCTTCAGTCGCTTTCCTGTCCCTTTCATTCACCATGTGTTTCCACCAAGGTTTTTCCAACCCTGAATTCTTGTTCACTTTTCCAATGCACCTTGTTTATTATTTAGATAACAAACTATTGTGTTTATATATTCAAAGTGGTCTAATGTAGTTAAAATGTATAAACATTTCAGAAAATATCCTATTGTAGAAGAAATTGCCATTAATTCAATAGTTTTATAATGTTTTCCATCCTCTTCTCCACAGTCCCACCCCACCACCACCATCCCCTCCCCCCAGCATCAGGAATTAATAACGTAGGGCTCTGTATGTACTAGGTAGGCAGGCACTACCACTAAGCTATATCCCTAACCTTTTTTTTTTTTTGCTTTTTATTTTATTATTTTCCTGATTTAGGATTTCACTGAGATCAACTAGAGTCTCTGGAGTAGCTAGGATCACCAGATTTAGCTCTTTACAATTTTTAGTAGTCATGGGAAACCATCCCATGTGATATATGCATATACAATGTCTAGTACATAATGGTTTCTTGATAATTTGTAAAATTGAAAGTTTGTAAAATGTTAAGGCTTTTAAAAAGATTCTTCTCAAATTATTTTGTAGAAGCCATATTTTGCACTTTTTATCAATATTTAGAAGAGTATTACCTTTATGTTTCAAATTTGATAAGCAAAGATTAGTTTTTTACTTATTTATGTTTGGTTTATTAAGACAGGGTTTCTCTGTGTAATAATAGCCTTGGCTATCTGGGAACTTTGTAGACCAGGCTGGCCTCGAAGTCACAGAGATATTCCTGCCTTTGCCTCCCAAGTGCTGGGATTAAAGGCAGTGCTACCACACTCAGCTAGTTTTTATTTTTAAGACTGATCAAATTTTCATGTATACCTAATCTTTCATGGTTTTATGGGTTTTAAAAAATGATTTATTTTTATTATTTTAAAACTGTGTTTGTGTGTGTTAGTATACACACGAGGAATGTGAATGCAGGTGCCTATGGATTCCAGAAAAGGGCATCAGATCCCTGTTGTGGGTGATGGCACGTGAACTCTAGTGCCCTCAAGACCAATCAATAAGCGCTCTCTACATCCCCCAATTTCATATTTGTTACAAAAGCATTTTCTTTGTTCTGTGTCTGTACAATGCACTATACTTACTAAGTGGAAATGTCTTAGGCATGTTGATCCCACATACTTTTCTGGCCTCATGACAACTTTCTGTCACCAGTCCTTTCCCACCTTCTGGATTTCTTTTTCTTTATTATTTTTTTAAAGATTTATTTATTTAAGATTACTTATTTAATGTATATGAATGCTCTACCTGCATGCCAGAAGAGGACATCAGATCTCAGTATAGATGGTTGTGAGCCACCATGTGGTTGCCGGGAATTGAACTCAGGACCTCTGGAAAAGCAGATGGTACTCTTAACTGCTGAGCCATCTCTCCAGCCCCTTGATTTCTCTTAGGAAATTTAAAGACTCCCCCAGTCTCTCAGTTGTTGAATTAATCACCTAAGTACCCTTTAATGGTGTGTATTGCCTTTCTAGTGATAATAAAACGCTTTCAGAAATAGAACTGCTCATTGTCCCAGGTACGTGGGGGTTCAAAAGATGTTATTTCATTATACCAAAATAGGTAAACAATTTCATCATATTTGTTTTTGCAGAAAACCACACCCATCCGCTCGCAAGCTGACCTGAAGAAATTGCCCTTAGAAGTGACTACCAGACCACTGTGTGAAGTAAAGCCCAGGGACAGAAGGGAGGCGGGTCTCTTCTGGTGTCTTAAGCCAGCATCAATGTTCCCACTGTCTGTGGGCTTTTCTTTTAGGAATCAGTGCGGAGACCTCAGCGTCCTCGGTCACCCCCTTTACCTGCAGTGATCAAGAATGCTCCCAGCAGACCCCCTTCTATTCAAACTCCCAGACCAACTAGCCAACTCCGAAAGACTTCTATTGTCAACCCTCCAAAGCCACCTACTCCAGCAGCCCGAGGAGAAACTAGTGCTTCCAGGCTACTCCAGCCTGCTGAGGCACCTCGAAAGCCTACAAACCCTCCCATCAAGGCTGCACCACGGCCCACCCCTCCTGCACAGCCCCCATCACTGTCTCTACTCCCCAATTCTAAGACCCTTCGAGAGGTCCCTGCTCAAAAAGCTGTCAAGACTCCAGTGGCCAAGAAGCCAGAGCCACCTGTTAAACAGTCTGTGGTGAGATGTTTTTCTTCTTCCATGTTCAAGCTTATTAGCAGTGTTGTAGGGGTAAAAGAAAAAGTTATCCTGGGGGAATACAAGGTCACTGAATTTTAAAGCCTCTCTGATGCCTCTGAAGAGAAGCAGCCTACAAGCTGTAGAGACTTGCTCAGAACTAACACAGCACTTTTTTTTTTTTTTTTTACTCAGGAACCTCTTCATTTTTACCCAGCAGACCCAACCATGGTCTGCTACAAACTTGAGTCAGCTCCACTGGCTTTTCATGGTTTGGGCATAGTTTGTTAATTTGGTGACATCGCTTTGGTAGGTTATGGTAGTAGTCATTGTGTGTCAAGGTGGTCTCAACTGGCTGACTAAGCAGGAGGGAGAAATCTGAGAGTCTTCTCCTGTGACAGCTGTTGTCAGAAGTCCTCATAGTGTAAGGACTAGGAGATTGCTTATGTGTGCTGAGTAATTCCAGGAAGGGACTTAACGTAAGCTGCTCTGAATAGTTCCTTTAGGTTACATAAAATCTTCATGCATCTTGGGAGCTGAGCAGGGTCCCCTCATGAGCCTACTCTTCTGCTGTAGGCAGCCTCAGGTCGGAAACGGAATCTTGTAGTCTCTGATGAGGAGGAGGCTGAAGAAGAAACTGAAAGGAGAAAAGAGAGATGCAAGCGGGGCAAGTTTGCTGTGAAGGAGGAAAAGAAGGAAGCAAATGAGGTGGGTGGTCCATGAGGTTGGTAGGGATTACCTTCCTGAGGCCTGTGCAGCTCCCGTCATGTGTTCATGACTTGAGCCTCTGAGCCTAGTTGATCCCTCAAGGACTCGTTACCCAGATGATTAGAAATATGGGCCAGAAAGGATCTTGAGGCTGGTTCTAATTACAGGCCAGTATACACTGGGGTACATGTAGGTGCCTAGATTCGCTTGAAATGTGTTCCTTGTCTGTTGTTCAAAGGTGGCGGAAGGGTAGATACCTGGGACAGTATAAGAAGACATGAATATTACAGCTGATGACTGTGGGTGGCCAGTAATACAAAAGTCTACTTTTTAGGAGCCAGTTGAAGAAGCTTCTGATAGACTGTTCTCCTTGCAGCTCTCAGACAGTGCTGGGGAAGATGACTCAGCTGAACTCAAGAAGGCTCAGAAAGGCAAGTTTGGGGAGATCCCTGTCAGCCTGTCATGGAGATGGAAATAGAGCTGTCACTGTCAGCAGCTTCCTCCTAAAGTTAGCAGCTTCCTGGGCTTGGGCTCTATCCCATAATTAGTCCAGCTATCCCTTCATGAGGTTTTGTTTCATTGTGGTCCTATAGATTTTTGAGCAGACATTCATTATCAAGTCCAGTTTGGCTTTGAATTTGTCATTCTTGGGCTTGGTCTCCAAGTGCTGGGGTTTAAGGCATGTGCCACCATGCTTGGGTTATGTTTTTTAATTTTGTTTTTTTTTGTTGTTTTTTTTTTGTTTTATTTTGTTTTTTTAAAAATATTTATTTAATTTTAATTTGTGTACATTGGTGTGGGGGTGTTAGATCTTGGAGTTACAGACAGTTGTGAGCTGCCATGTGGGTGCTGGGAATTGAACCCGGGTCCTTTGGAAGAGCAGGCATTGCTCTTAACCACTGAGCCATCTCTCCAGCCCTTAATTTTGTTTTTAACACTAATTCTTTGGGGTTTGCCTTTGTCAAGCCACTCATCTTGTGTTTTGGCTTCATGACAGATGGAAGAATCAGCATTGCTAAACTTCAAGGTGTACACCTAGGTATCCACCTGGAGACTGCCTTTTACAGACGCAGCCCCGGCTGAGCTAGGAGCACTGCTATAGTTCTCTGGTTCTCATTTGTGTCTCAATTCTCAGACAAAGGACTGCATGTAGAAGTACGTGTGAACCGGGAGTGGTACACAGGCCGGGTCACAGCTGTGGAGATGGGCAAGAATGTGGTTCGGTGGAAAGTGAAGTTTGACTATGTGCCCACAGACACAACACCAAGAGACCGCTGGTAATGCCCACTTTTGGGAGATAATAACAGAAGTCACCAAGGGCAAAGGGAGGAGGTACCCCATGTTCCCTCCCAGCAGCCTGTTAGGAGCCTAGGACAAACATGATAAGCTGTGTCCTCCATAGGGTGGAGAAAGGCAGTGAAGATGTACGACTGATGAAGCCACCTTCTCCAGAGCACCAGAGCCCTGACACACAGCAAGAATGTGGCGAGGAGGAGGAGGCTGCAGTGGCTCAGCAGGCAGTGTCCTTGCCAGAG
Organism: Acomys percivali; assembly: GCA_907169655.1. Taxonomy (NCBI): domain Eukaryota; kingdom Metazoa; phylum Chordata; class Mammalia; order Rodentia; family Muridae; genus Acomys; species Acomys percivali. The sequence goes on along the minus strand of OU015747.1, from coordinate 48,718,253 downwards.
CCCTCCACTTCTGATGGTCTTGCCATTGAGCCTGACACCACTGCCCCCAGTACCAGCCATGAGACTATTGACCTCCTGGTCCAGATCCTTCGGTTTGTGTTTCTTTATCCTCTTCCTTGGCGCTGACACTCTTGGCTCTCTCCGTGCTGTTCTGAGTTCCTGTCCTTCCCTCCCTTCCTACCTAGGAATTGCTTGCGGTATTTCTTGCCTCCAAGTTTCCCCATCTCCAAGAAGGAGTTGAGTTCTATGAATCCAGAAGAACTAATATCTTTTCCTCTGGTGAGTCTGGCCTAAATTTTGTTTTTTATGCCCAGTTGCCAATATATGTGTGTTACTACCATCTCATCAGCTTCCTTTCTTACTGAGAGATTTGAGTAGATAAGACTGGTGTGCAGAAAAGGCAGCTTCACTCCTTGAGACTCCTTTACAGATTCAGGACAAGGGCATCTCTTTTTTTGTTTCTCAAACCTGTCCTACATAACATTGAGATTAGACTCAATATACCAAAAACGTGAGACTTGGAGAGGCGTAGAGAGACGCTGATGGCATATAGAGATGACATGAGGACTCAAGTAGCCCAATGGACTCTGCACCATCTTCAGATTTGATAGAGGTGGAGTTGCTGCTTGTAGGTAGCCAGCCACGTGACTGAGAGAAATGAACATTGTGGCAGTGTCCAGAAGAGTCTGGGCAGATTGGGTAGAGAAGGAAAACACTCACCTAAAAACCTAACCAACCACAAAACCCAAACTAGGGCTCCAGTGGGTGGCTGCTTTTTTAAGTTCAGGGGGTGGTCTGAAAAAGGGCAGGAGGCTTTTGTGAGCAGCGATAGGCTGAAAGGATTGGTGATATGGTACATCTTGAGTATCAGTCTTAGCCTCATTTTTATGTAGGAAATGGTTGGAGCTGAAGGAATTGTTGATCTGAACCATGCTGAGGGCCAGCTAGCAAAAAATGGGTTTTGTAGGCTGTATGGTGTCTGATCACTGTGTAGCTCTGTAATTCTAGTATGAAAGTAGCCAGAAGTGGTCCATCTATGCCTTTACAGGGGCGTCTTTAGTAGCATGAGTCCTGTCACATTCTTGTCTCACAGTATGCCAAGCCCAGGCTTTGCCTTTTGCCCTTGTTTAGACCGGGCTCTCTAGCAGTCCTTGGAGAACAAACATCTTTTTGCAGTTCGATTTGTTACTTTTGGCATTAAGTGGTGAAATTCAAAGCAAAAGCCAGGGTACAGCAGGACCTCAGCAGAAGGTACTGTTGCCCAGCCCAAAAACAGAATCAGTGTGACTGTCCGAGTCTAAAAATAATATCTAGCTTGTTTTTGTAAAAATACTTACCAGTATTAGTGCACAACTCTGATCTTCTGGTTGCAGTTGCTAAAAGCAAACTTGAGTTTTGTTCATTTTTGTCATTAGCATGCACACATGGTGTTCTCTATTAAAAGTTTAATATAATTACCTTCAAGATATTTGTATTTGACTTAAAATTTATTTTGTGCAGCCAAGGTATTGTGAAGTTTCTCTTGCCATCATGGGTGTGAGTGAGGATAGTCTAGACTGTAAGCCCCTCAACAGCAGCTTGTGAAGCAACCTTCATAGAAGCAGATGGGTGCTAGAGTTTAGACTGCAGTGGGCAGCAGAGCCGGTGGGGAGTGGGGGTGGGGTCTGCCCATGAAGGTGACTCTTCTCAGTGAGTGTTTTTGAGCAGACCATACAGGGATACTACTTGAGTTGTCTTAAATATGTCTAACTACTTCATAGTAAAACCTCTGTTGCTGTACAACTATTTACTATATAAATCTGGAGATACTTGCTGTTGGTAGGTGCTTGGTAGGTCTTCGGTCTTAACACTGTTGGATATGGAAGTCCTATTTTGGACTTAGAAAGTTGTGATTGAGCTGGGAGTATGATGCCAGGTTTTGTTTGTTTGTTTGTTTGTTTGTTTTTGTTTTTTTCCCGTGTGGAAAGGTAAGACGTCTCCACTTTGCTAAGAGCTTGGCTGAGAGCATGTGTCCTCATCCTCAGGGTATACCCAGAGGACTGTTCTAAGGTCTCTTTACCCTGGGTCTGGGTGACTGCTTTCTTTGTACTGAAATAAAACCAAGTATCCTGTGAGCTCATCCTCTTGCCACCACCGTCATGTTTCCTTCCACAGAAAGAATACTTCAAGCAATATGAGGTGGGGCTCCAGAATCTGTGCCATTCCTACCAAAGCCGAGCTGACTCACGGGCCAAAGCCTCAGAGGAGAGCTTGCGCACAGCTGAGAGAAAGCTTCGTGAGACAGAGGAGAAGTTACAGAAGTTGAGGACCAACATTGTAGCACTTCTGCAAAAAGTGCAGGAGGTGAGGCCGGAGCCCTTTCATAGAAGCTAGACCAACTGGTCTCAGGGAAGGGTTGGACTTCTCATAGGACTTCAACTACTCACAGGAGTCTGTGTTTCTAACCCTGGCTGCTCAGAGTCCTGACTCTGAGGCTTGAAGTGATAGAGCTGCCTGGGCCTTATCCTAACCAGACCCCACAGACCATACAGTTTGCTTTGAGAACCCTTTAAGCCATAAGGAAACTCCTTAGGTATCTGTCATCCCAGATGGGACTGAGTAATCAAGAAGTGGAATGTTGCCCCTTGGGGTCTGGTACATCTTTCTTCTACACAGTAGACACTGAGACCATGATTGATCTCTGGGGACAGGCTGGTGGAGGAGCTAGAGCTATTAGTGGGGTAGTGCTATACAGCAAATAATGAGAGACTAAAGCCTGGGGAAAGACACTTGACTAGGGTGCTCAGGGTGGACTCTGAAGAAATATTTGCACTGAGGCTGTGTAGGGAGTTGTGGCCAGTAGGAGAAGCAGGACCTCTAAGTATATGGTTTGAGCCCAAGAGAAGTCATTGGAGGGGTGTGGCCTAGTCCAATTTTCAATAAAAGGCACTGCTTTGTTGAAGGGTGCAGGTTTGAACCAGGAAACCTGATAAGAAAGCTTCCATTCTTTCTGTGCATGCACAATGAATGTGACAAAGGATAACATTTAGAAGCAGGGCAGGAGCAAGAAACAAGCTGACAGCTAGGGTGAAGATCACAGGGTGGGATTCTAGCTCAGCCCCACTCCCCAAGCTGTTTTTTCCTGCCCCATCTGACCCCCACCACACTCTATTCCAGGACATAGACATCAACACAGATGATGAGCTGGATGCCTACATCGAGGACCTCATCACCAAAGGGGACTGAGGAACCAGGAGTCAGATCTGCTCTTCTGCACATCTGCCCTTCAGCACAGCAGCTCCTGGGGAGGGGATTTCATTTGTGAGTTGGTGGACTTAATCTTGGTTTGACTCATGTGGGACATTTGTGCTTTGGGAGGAAGATTCAAAGAATCCCTAAGTTTACATAAATATTTATTTTTTAAAAGAGAAGATGTTAATGCCTGCTGTGAGACCGTACTTTTTGGTCTGTGACTCTTGAGGAAGAGGCATAGAGTCTGAGCCAGTCAGCTCTTGGCACCTCAAGAAAGGATTGAAGCAAGCACCATCCTGAAGTTGGAGAGGCTCCAGGGCAGGATGATTTTTTTTCTCCTACAGGATCAAAAATGGGATATGAAAGATAAATGTTCCCAGGGACTCGGATCTGCAAGACCCTCAAGGGGTGATCAAAACAGGCCTAGTATCAAAAAGACTCTCCCTGTAACAGATCTCCTGATGTCCAGTCTGGGCTATGAAGGTCTTAGGCTACCTGAGCCACTGTCAGAGTCATCCTAGATGTGGCAGTATCCAGACAGCCTGGAGATGATTCTTGATGCTTCAATTTCCCAGAGCACCACCTACTTCGATACTGAATGAGTCAACCACACTGTCCAATCTCTATTGTAGACAGCTCGCTGGTCAGTCCACTGGGCTGGATAGCACTCTGAATGTTGAACTTCGAAGATTCTCAGGGTGTGCAGGTGTGAAAGAGCTCTCTGGAGGAGGAGGCTTCCTCAGTGGTGCTAGTTCCTTGAGAGCCTTTGCTGCTGTTTTTCTACTATGTTCTCTGTGGGCTTCAGAGAGCCCTGCACCTCCCATGCTCTGGAACGGTGAGGAGGAGGGACCATGTGCTTTCAGAGCCAGAAAGGCAAGAGCTTCATCTGATGGCTCCAGTCCCGCCAACTCTTCACACTCCTGAAGACTGACTTTATACTCTTGATGCAAAACACCTTGGGATTTGTTTTCACCATCTACCCAAGCCAAGCCTGCCACCTTGTGTCCCATGGTGTCTGCAGAAGATGGGAAAGTGGTGGTGAGGGAACTGTGCACATGTGCCTGGTTGGGTTCTAGGCTACCCCAGACTATCCCATCAGGCCATCTCTTGTCTGGAACAGTCTCCAATAGATGGGTTTCCTGAGTTGGTGCACATACCCCCTTCACCCCTAAACCAACTTTCTGTTGACCCTATCCAGGCAGCGTGTGGTCCATTTTTGTGTGTAAACCCACTGTTTAAAAGGAAATTGGTCCTGCATTTTTATTGGCAAGTAATACTCATTTTTTTTTTTTACTTACACATATAATCAAAATGTGTTACTATAAATTTGTACCAGTGAGATTCCTGCATACAGTGCATTCTTATGTGAAATATAAGGCCTTTGTCTTCATTCTGTTGCATCTCCACTGTTTATTGTTTTTAGCTTCACTTCTTAATACCTACAGACACAGAAAAACTGCATTCTCTTGATGTTTTAGCTTTAACTTTCTGGATGTGCTAAACCCAACTTCAGCTTTTCTGAATGCTGCTTGTTCTCTCAGGCAGAGATCCTACTGTTGGGGTGACAAGATAAGATGTGTTTTCTGGGAATATTGTGAATAGCTGACCTTGGAACTAGTTCATCAGTTATCCACTGGCTCTAAAGAAAGGGGTGGGGGTTAAGATGATAAGTGACAAGTGGACATGGTAAGAATCTAAATACTACAGAAGGCTGAACCTGAAAAGTAAGGCTCTCTACCTGATTCCCAAGTTCTCCCTGGAGAACAGAGCATCTGTCCTGGGCACCTGGCCACACATCTGCCCATTTTTTGTCACATGTATCATATATTGTTTCAGAATCGCCAGTATGGGTCTACTTTGTTCTGAGCCATCACAGGGCATTTCGTTGTCTTGGATGCTGTGGTATGTGTGTGCCTTTATCCATTACTTTTGTATAGAGGGTGAGTTCCAGAAAGGACTGTCAGATACCTTCTCATTCAGCTCCTAGCAACTTCCAGTTTCATTAACTGTGTGGACCTCCAATCCTAACTTCTCACTATTTCACTAAATGATTTAGTTTTAATGTGACTGAGCATTTTCATTGGCTTGCCTAGGTTTTTGGTTTTGTTGTAACAGAGGTATATTTAGGACATTTTTGTAGATCATGAGTTTATAAAATCCTCAGGGGAAAAAAATCTAAGTAGAATTTAGGACTTCAAACTCCATTTGGGGATAGAATGCTGTCTACTATCAGATCAAGACAAGGAACCCACACTCTAGCTTTCCAAGGAGTAGTACAGGCTGAGGCAAGACTCCTAGTTTCTTTTTTTCATCTGTCTGAGAGACTTTTTTTTCCCCCCAGCACTCGGGAGGCAGAGGCAGGTATATTCCTGTGAGTTCAAGGCCAGCCTGGTCTACAATGCGAGTCCAGGACAGCCAAGGCTACATGGAGAAACCCTGTCTCGAAAAACCAAAAAAAAAAAAAAAAAAAAGCAAAAAACAAATAGCCAGGTGCAGTGGTGCACACCTGTAATCCCAGCCCTCTGGGAGGCAGAGGCAGGCAGATCTCTTGAGTTCGAGGCCAGCCTGGTCTACAAAGTCATTCCAGGACAGCCAAGGCTGCAAGGGGGAGACACCCTGTCTCAAGAAACAAAATACAGAAAAGAAGAATGTGCTATTTTAATTCCAGGTGTGGAGATAATGGGGCTGCTTCAGCAGCTTCCACAGCAGCTGTGCATGATTTGCCTTTGCTCTAGCAGAGGCGTGTTTTTACCATCTACACATAAGTTTCTGCAATTTATGTTTGGAATTCTGGGAACTTTTCAGAGGGCATATAAGTGCTATAGCCCTAATAGGTGTGGTTGGTTGGTTGTTGATCATTGGGGGAGAGGGGGTTGGCTGTGATTTGTTAATCTTGCTCAAAGAAGAAGCATAGGATTCAGGAATCTTTCTCTCTTCCTTCTTTCCATCTTTCCCTCCTATCTAGTGATAGGGGTGAAACCATACAGGATAAATGGTGGGGGGAAAACCCACATAGTAGTGGAGACGAGCTACAGGGTTGAGTGAGCCTGAAACATCCTGAGAATTCTAGTGCAAGGATCTGGGCTGGAGATGCAGCCCCAGGTTGGGGCCGAGGAGACAACCCTGTTTTGGGGGAGTAGTTACAGGTCTTTTTTCCTCCCAGCATTTAAAGTAGGGGGGTCCCACCTTGGCAAGCACTTATCAGTAAAGATACATAAGGGGGTCTAGTGTCCCAAGGTGATAGGCTACAGAACAGGTGCCAAGGACACCAGGCCTCGAACTTTCTTTGATCTTGTCAACCTCTTTGCTGGCCGATACCTCTTCACTGAGAGGAGTGCTCTATCTTGGGTGTTAGCTGAAGGTCTGTTCCCCGTGCTAATTGGTGGCCTTTGCTAGGGGAGCCAAGGATAGTGAGGCGGAGCAAGGCCCCTTGATCTTCCTTATGGGGGGTCATATGGCTCTAGGGGAACTTTCCTGCAGCTGTGTCTTATGATCTGTCACTGTGATGCTGAGATACAGATCTTAATTCTTTGGTCTTTCGTTTGGAGGTGAGTAATGTTCAGTTCTGTGGGACACTGACCTTCCAACTGGCCAATGGTGGTGGTCTACAGAGTGCACCGCCCCAACCCACATAGCACATGCTCAAAATTGCATGGATGACATCATGCAGGAAGGTTGCCCTGAGGGACTCATCAGACTCTGGCATTATCTTAGAGACGAACAAAGGTCAAAGATTTTATGTGTATGAATGTTTAGCTTTTGTGTATGTCTGTGCATCACTTAAGTGCATGGTGCCCTTAGAAGCCAGAAGGCGGCAATGGAACTGGAGTTGCAGGCGTTTGTGAGCCTTCTGTAAGTGCTGAAAACCAAAGCCCGAGTCCTGTCCATGAGTAACAGGAGCTCCTAACTGTGGAGCATGGCTCCAGCCTCCTGTGTTTTCAACACTACAGGATCACTATGGGTAACACGTGGCACAGCTACCCTTCTGTCCAGGAGCCCTTGTTTCTGCAAGGTGGAGGACATGGGAAGGGCCTGCACTGTACAGTTTGCCTTGAAGGGCCAGTCTGTACACAGGCTTCCTATCCTTTCTATGAGGCCAAGTACCTGAGATCTCCTGGGGTTCTCAACTTTAATAAGTCTTCTCTTGGCTCCGTTTGTGGTTACTGTTGAAAGGGTGACAGTCATTGGCTTTGGTTATTTTGAGACAGCCTTTCTCTATAGCCATGGCTATTCTAGAACTCCCTATGTTGACCAGGCTGGCCTCAAACCAACATGGTCCTCTTGTCTCTATCTCAGGAGTACTGGGATTAAAGGTATGCATCACTACATCTGACTAAAGCTAAACATTTTTAGGTTTGGGGGTGTCCTATCCTGTGAGGAAAATCACTTTCTCCCCAAACCCGTCTCTACAAACCTTCATTTTGTTGCAACGATTATTTTTATTTTAATGTTTATTTTATCATGTCCAACCATAGCAGCTGTTTCCTCTTTAGGGTCTATGACTGCTAGAACTGTGGGTTTTTGACTGGTTTACAAGATCAGATATAAATGTTCTTTCGTGGAGTGAGCCTCAAATCTAATAGGAGAGCAGTTGGTACCCCCAAAGCAGGCTTGCCACTGTTGAACCTGTGGCCACATCTTGCCTAGCTAGTCAGTAGTGTTTCATACAGTTGCTCCACAGTTGAGTAAGATCGTAGATGGAAATTCTCCCGCAGCCTATGCAGAGCCTAGAGGGCTCTTTTGAGGTATTGAAAACTTTCGGTTAGGCTCCCTGGCTCAGTAACATATCTATGAAGTACAAATAAATATTCCTCATATTCTTTCCAGCTCATCATTGTGCTTAAGATTTAAAACTCTGGAGCTGGCTTCAGCTTTCCTTTGCGTGGCTTGTAGTTGAAGGGACAAGACAAGCTTGCTTTGAGACCAAATACCGGCTTCTTACTAGAGCCAGTGGTCTCTGTTGTGCTTCTGTTGTCAGCTTGGGCAGGTGGGCAGCTGCAGCAGAGTCCCTCCTGGTGGCCTTTAGGTTCTTTTGAAGCGCTCACACATGGAGTTGTGGTCAATGAACACTTACACTCATCATCTTTAGTAGCTGCTGAAAACCTGGCATTTGCTTTAGTTGCTTAAGCACAGTGTGTCTGTCTGGCCCCTTCAGACACATAGTACCATGGGGCTGGCCTTGAGAGAACTGCTGCCTGGCAGGGAGGGATACAGGGTACAGAGTGGTGGAACTGGGGTTACTACCCCACTTTTTTTGTGTGTCAAGCTGCTTTAGCTCATTAAGTGAGTTGTGTTATTTAAAGTGTTTCTTTGGATTCTATTTTCCTCCTTTTAAAGATTTGTTTATGTATATGAGTGTTCTATCTGCATGTAAGCCTGCAGGCCAGAAGAGGGCATCAGATCACATACATGGCTGTGAGCCACCATGTGGTTGCTGGGAATTGAACTCAGGACCTCTGGAAGAAGCAGCCAGTGCTCTTAACCACTGATCCATCTCTCCAGTCCCTAGGATTCCATTTTCTTAAAATGAATCTTATGAGGCTTCTCAAGTTTGGTGTAGTGGCTGCAGTCCTTTTATTGTTCCCAAGTTTGGGAAACTTTTCAGTGTGTAGAGATCTTTTTTCCAAAGCTTTTTGTCATTTATTTCACTTTTTCCTGAGGAAGCTGTACTCTCATATTCTTGGTTCTGGTCTGGCAGAGAAGAAACTTTAGTATTAGTTACGAGGTCTTGATTTTCCTGCTTTTCTTGGTTCTTGGTTGTAGGATCACTTATTTTTATCTCAGAATGGTCCTGGAAGTTGGGAATTCCATGGACTATCCTGTGGGTCCTCCAAATTTGGTGACATGACCAGCTGGCTCACTGTCAATTTGTATCTGTCTCATCATAGAAGAATGTAGAAGATTGGTTTTCATCCTGGTTTTGATTTTCCTTCCCTGCTCCTGGATTCAGGTGGGCTTTGAACACTGAACAACTTACCCCCTCAGGTTCGCCCTGAGGGCCATTCTTTTGGCTAACTTCTACAGGCTACTGTACTTGATGGAGCTCACCTCCCCTGCAGGGGAGACAGTCATTGAGTTATGCAATCCTGGCGACATCCAGAGAAAACATCCAGACAGCAGACAGCACGGTTCAAAACTGGTGCCACCCGAAGCACTGACAAAGCTGACTTTTATATTCAGTTTAAATGAAGACTCCTCTTTATGATTTCTTTTTGTTTTGTTTCAAGACAAGGTTTTTCTGTGTAATCCTGGCTATCCTGGAACTCTTTGTACATCCACCTGCCTCTACCTCTGGCGTGCTGGGATTAAAGGTGTGCGCCACCATGCCCAGCCTCTGATTTCTTAACTCAGGCACTTAGAACTATAAACTCCCCAAGCCATCTTTGATTATGTCCTAGAGACTTCAGTATGTTACATTTTCATTTCCTTTCTTTTTTCTTGCTTGCTTTTTTATTTTTGTAAATTTTATTTACATTTACATTTATATTTTTACACATATATACAATAAATCACCTACATCAAGAAAAACTACAAAACAATCAGGAATTATATAAATATTACATTCATAGTGTTTTGGCTATTTGTATTTGGCAGCCTTGACGAAAACATCTTTCCTATCTTGGTGCATCTGAAATTCTGTATCATATCTTGTCATTATCAACTTAAAACATTGATCTAGACCTAAAAACATCTTAACCCCTAAACAACTAAGCTTAATTGTAAAACTAAACTATCTGGTCTTCAACCCCATCAGAGACTTGAGAAGGAATAAACTCAATTACCTGAGTACACAGGGAGTGCAGGTTAGCAGCTTCCAAAATGAGAAGATGACAGAGATGGTTTGCTACCTGAACAGTCACCCAAAACTCCCTATAATGTTGGAGCATCATCTTCAGCCTTGTGGCCCAATATATCTGACAGATATGTTTGTGAGGCAGGAACTGTTGAGGACTTGGCAGAGTTTGGCTGTTGACTCTGCTTGCTTCCAAGCTTGCCTATTTTTAGGCAGAATTCTGTCTGTGGCTGAAATGACATTTTTACCCAGTGGCTGGTTTGCCACATTTGAAGCCATCTCCATAAGGAGGTTCTTTGATGCTTGTCATCTTCTTTGAGGTAAGCTGGATGTTGCCAGGAGTTAACCTGTCTCATTGTCAATGAATCTTTAAAATTATAAAACCATCTTTAAATGCCATATTCTGTAGGTCTCCAAGGTTTTTGAAGACCTTTTCTATTTTACCTTATCTTTCTATAGAATCATATCTATCTGTTACACCTAGGATGTATATTCTTGTGATAAACGTAGATTGCATTTTCTTTAGAGTTTAGGTATGTTTTCATTCCGTTATTTCTTCAATGATCAATTCATTATTCAGTGTGTAACTTCACCAATTAGTGCTGCATACTCTACACTTTCTCTTGATTTCTTGCATTCCACTGTGATCAACGGATTAGTTCAATTTTGCTATATTTAAGACTTGCTTTGTTTTATCTTTTTTGTTTTTGTTTTCAATTTTGGTGGTGTTTTTGTTTGTTTTTTGTTTTGAGACAGGGTTTTTCTGTGTAGTAGCCCTGGCTATCCTGGACTCTCTTTGTAGACTAGGCTAGTTTCAAACTCACAGAGATTCACCTGCCTCTGCTTTCTGAGTACTGGGACTAAAGGTCTGTGTCACCACGCCCAGCTTGGCTTTGGTTTTTTTCTTTTTTGAGACAGTGTTTCTCTGTGTAGTCTTGGCTGTCCTGGACTTGCTTTGTAGGCCGGCTGGCCTTGAACTCAGTGATCCACCTGCCTTTGCTTCCCAGAGTGTTGGGATTACAGGCATGCACCACTGTGCAAGCTTTAAGACTTATTTTAGAGAAAGTTCCATGCACTGCTGAGAATATGTTTTGAAGTGTTTTGTAGAATGGTCTGTAGATGTATGTTAAGTCCATTGGCTCTGTGATGTCATTTCAGATATTTCTCTGGGTTTTGCAGGGATCATCTGCTGTGAGAGTGGGCTATGGAAGTGACCCACTATTGTGCTGGAGTTACTCTGTGACATTAAGTCTAGCTGTTTAATGAAGCCAGATGTTCCTGCACTGGTGCTTATGTTTAGAATTGCAATGTCCCTTGATGGGCTATTCCCTGAGTCAGTAGAAAGATCTTTTATTAGTTTAGACTTGAAGTCTATCTTGTCAGGTATTAAAATAGTGATGCTTGCCTGCCTCCTTGTTCCATTTGTGGGGAATATCTTTTTCCATTCTTTCCTGCCAAGGATGTTTTATGGTGAGATGTGTTTTTTTGAAGGCAACAAATAGATGTATTCCTTAATCCACTAGTCTGTGTCTTTTGATTGGAAAATTGAGACCATTGTTTTTATTGAAAGATATGCATTAAGTCCTGTGCTGGGATTAAAGATGTGCGCCCCCACGCCCACCCCCGGCATCTTATTATTTTGTTGCTTATTCAAATGTTGCTAATTCTTTCCTGTGGCCTCATGTATGTACTTGTCTTTCTCTTCAGTCTAAAAGATGTCTTCAAGTGTCTTCTGTAGAGATGGCTTGCTGATCATGAGTTCCTTTAACCTGTTTTTATTATGGAAAGTTTTTAATCTTTCAGTTAAGACAGATAGCTTTGCTGGGTCTAGTAGTCTGGTTTGAAGATTATCATTCATTCCAGGCCCTTCTGCTGCTGTGTGGGAGACTTTTCCTGGGGAGATGCAACATCTATTCACTACAAAAGGGAACTCATGGCAGTCCAAAGTATTGATTACACTAAAGTCCAACTTGGTGAACCAATGAGTTTTCTTTGGGTATAGATGAGCAGGGATGACTCAATAGCTGATACATTACCAGAAAGCCCACCAATATGGGTTAGGACTCAACAGAGTTGCAACCCTGGAGCTCTCTGCATAAGTTATAGGCAGCTCACAGGTTCAAGATGCTCCTTTCTCCAGCTTGGTTAGTCAGTCTCCTCCCTAACAGCTCTTTATTCATATAATGCTTGGTGGGGGCTTTGAGAAACCTTCCAATTTCCTAGACATGTAATATGTACTTTCTCTCTGGTCAATAAACCTCCTCCCTTCTGGAGGGAACTGCTATACAAAGCCTTGCTCTTAAAGTGTGTGCCAAGAAATCTCATGGATCTACCTTTATACACAACTTAGTATGGCCATTTGCTTATCTGTGCGTAACATGATGCCATCTTGGACTTGGCCTCCAGGAGCCATGGCAAGTAGAACAGAACAGTACTGTAGTGCCCAGGTCTATGTAACTGGTAATAGATCTACTGACTCTCTAGTAGATGAAGGCCCTCGCCTAGGTTCTCAGTTATTCTCAAGCTGAGTTACTTTGGGAGGTACTAAATCATATAGGAAGTGGAAAGTTACTGGGACCGAGTAGCCTGTGATGCAGCTTCTATGAGGATCAATTATTCATGATGGGGTGGACTTTGTGATGATTCAGCTGTTTGGGCGTCACCCAACTTCCCACAGATAACTGCTGACCCATGCTCTGTATGTAAGCCTAATAAACTCATTGGTTCACCAAGACAGATCTTGCTTTGAATCTGTCATCAGCTTAGAATCATTGCTTTGGTCTGTCATCAGTGCAGCTCTGGGGTGACCGATGCTTGTTCACTGCTCCCCAGGAAAGGTCAGTGTTCAGGGCTTCCTTACCACACTTTTCATATGCGCTCTTCCCTCCGTACACTAACCAGCTTAACTGCCCGGTGCTCTTCTCTAGTCTAGTCTGTTGGATGAGTCTCTCATCATATGGATCGCAATCTTTTTTCCTAATTTTGGGAAATTTTCTGTTTTTTGTTTGAGATAGGGTTTCTCTGTGTAACGGCCCTGGCTGTCCTGGAATTCTCTTTGTAGACCAGGCTGGCCTTGAACTCACAGCGACCTGTCTGCCTCTGCCTCCCGAGTGCAGAGATTTAAGGTGTGGGCTATGACGCCCGGCTTCTGCTATGATTTTTATTGAAACTGTTTCCAGTGCCTTTAGAAGGAAAAGTCTTGTCCATATTCCATTTAAAGTGCTGCATGTAGCGTATTGCTTTTGTCTGTGCTGGGATATTCCAAGTCCTGTCTTTATAAATTCAGATATCCCATCCTGCCTTTGGGTCCATTCTGTTGGTGAGGCTTTCTGCTGAGCTTTCTATTTATTTCTCTTTTTCAGATTTGTTTTTCATTATTTGCATTTCTTGACTTGCTCTTTCAGATCTTGTATTGGCTTTCTTATTTCATTCAGCTGTTTGTGTTCTGGAACTCAGGAATTTGATTTCTTTGCGCATGCATTAACTCAGAGATCCACCTGCCTCTGCCTTCTGACTGCTGCGATTAAAGTCCTGTGCTGCCACCACCCAGCTTGAATATCTTGAGTTTAGTCATTGGTTGAGTTTATTTATTCTTTAATATTTATTTTAAAATCACTTTTACTCTTTCAGAGAGAGTATTTGCATGGTTAAAGGTGGTCTGGGTTGTTCTGGGATTATGGTGACTGTGGTGGATGTAAACATGTTTTTGTTTTCATCCCAATTATGAGATGGGGAACAGACTTGTGAGAGAGCAGGTGATTTTTATTCACTTAAAAGTTGAACCACTTCATCAGAGGGGCCTGGTTTTTGCCAGCTGAAACACATCCTCGTACAGATTCTGAGAGGAGATATATATGAGCCCAAAACAGGCGGCTGGGGCTTTTTGATCGCTCCACTTCGAGACACTCCTAGAGAGAACCGCTCCAGAGAATGCTTTGGGGTTCCGGCTGTTCCAGGTTCCAGCAGCAACTTTGGTTGAATTGCTGGTCTGCTGAAATCCTGCGGACTACACCAGGGGAATCGCTCCCAGGAACTGAGTCTGAAAAGGTCTACTTCTCCTGTTCCCATAAACCTCCTTTCTCTCCTGTCTAGGGTAGGAGGGTTGGAAGGGAGGTATAAGCATTAAAGAAACCCAAAAAAAGTAGGTTTGAAAAAGGTTGAAGCCTACAGATGACATTTTCCTCAGCTAGACATGTGGTCAGGGCAAAAAGCATGACCAACCAGTGTGTATGTACTTTTAGAACGTTATCTGTAAAAACAATCACTACTAAAGATGTGAGCCTGTGGTCAAAGTGCAGTGATGGTAGTGTAATAACTATGTCTTAGTGACTTTGGGTATGAATGGAAAGGAAAAACAAAAAGCTCAGAGAGAGACTAGTGGTTGGTATTAGGTTGACAGAGAAGGGGGGGGGATGAATGCACAGAGAGGGAATAGTTAGGGGCAAAGCAGGGGAGAGGTAAGGCAGTCTTGGCTAAAAGTTAGCTGAACAGAGTGAGGTGAAAAATACGTAGTCATGATGTACAGCATTCCTCGATCTTGGAAGGCCACACCTAGGCCAGCCTGTTCTCTGAGGGGAAGAGGAGGCAGGAATAAAAAGGCGGCGGTATGGTGAGATAGAGTGTGAATGCAGTCTAGCCTGTTAGTTTTTGAACTGGCAGCCTGACTGGTTTGCTCTTACACCTGCCATGCGCCCACACTGCTGCTGAAGCCTTCGCTGCCATGTGTGCACACAGTGTGTGTCACGTACATGCTTCTGGGGAGTGAGAGTGTTTGTGTGGGGGGGGGCGAGTTGTTTCCTGTCCCCTTGCTGGACTGCTGCTGATGTGGACTTCTCTGCACCACGCTGTCTTTCTGATTCCCTTTCGTGGGTCTCTGAAACACTTCCTTTGTGTCTCTCTATGGTACAAGTATATTTTTTGTTCTGACGTCTTTGCTGGTTTAATGTCATCTCACCCAGCGTCGTCAATATCTTGTGTGTAGTATGCACTTGTCAAGGTGTACATGCAAATGTGTGCACATACCTGTAGAGGCCCCACATCGATTGGACGTCTTCCTCAAGCACACTCCATCCACTCTGGAGGCAGAGCTTCTTAGCAGCTGCCATGCTGTCCTCTACCCCAGCACCTGTCTCTATCTCCTGATGGCATGTGACTGCCATACTGGCCTGGGGATCCTTATGTGTGAGCCATCCCCAGACCTCTTTATTTACTTTTACTACCCTGGGAAGGATTTGTGTGGTCCAGTGATTTCAGGTCTTGAGTGGGAGAATGAATCTGCCTGTTGCCGAGGCTCTACAACCCAGTCTTTTTTTTTTTTCTGAGACAGTGCTTCTCTGTGTAGCCTTGGCTGTCCTGGACTCCCTTTGTAGACCAGGCTGGCCTCGAACTCACAGAGATCCACCTGCCTCTGCCTCCCAGTGCTAAGTAAGATTAAAGGCGTGTGTCACCATGCCCAGCCCCCCAACCTTTTTCTTAAAGTTACACTTCCTACTCAGGGCTTTCATACAGGAAACCAGAGTATAGGTCAATCTTTCTACAACACTGTGTTGTTACTACCACCTACTTTGGTTCTGCCAGTCCATTCCTGCATCTCTGAATCTTTCTCTGCTTCAGTGAGACGGCCTCTGTCCTTTCTGAACTGTGCCCAGTGTGGCTTGTTCCCTCCCTTGCACTTTATGGGGCCAGGTCAGAGCCGCCAGTACCGGGCTTCAAAGCAGATGTGAGTCCTGGCTGTGGTGTCTGTGGCACCTGGCCCTACCACACCCCTCACCTGGATGTATAGACAGTGGAGGTGGAGTCACCAGCCTCTCTGGTCCATGGCTCAGAAGCCAGTGATCTGAGTTGCTTGGCAGCAGGGCAATAGACATTGCCGAGGCCACAGTTGTCAGTCAGCACAGAACTCAACCACCTTTATAAAGAGCTGTGGGTCTATGGCCATGTTGCCTTGAGCAAGACATTTCTAGGCGTTAATGAGAAGTGTTGCTGGTAGCTTTTAAGTGGCTACATCACTACCCTGTGTGCTTGTGCAGATTGGGATGCATGTCTGTACCGTGGCTGTCGTGTTACAGGGTTTTGCCCCTTCTCCAGGCCAGTTATTGATGCTCCCTCTCTTCATGGAGACCTAGCTCATCAGCTCGCTCTCCCTCCCTCCCTCCAGACTCAACTCTTGTGGCTTAGGAATTGCCCCCTTCCCCCACTCCCATGCCTGCATGGCTGTCACCTTCATCGGCCCCACTTCATCTAGCCACAGACAGATTCTGGGACAGGGCTGTGGAAAACTCAAGAACCAAGATTTTTATTATGGTCAGAAGGTGCTTGCTCAGCCTGCTGGGAAGAGGTACATTCCAGTTCTGAGAGAAACCAGTGTTCTCCCCCTCCCCTCCCCACACCACTTTGTAAGGCATTTTCACACTTGGTGTTTTCATTTTTTTTTTTTTTAATTAAAAAAAAAGAAAAGAAACAAAAAACCACCCAGCCCTGGAGTAGAAAGAAAGGCCCTGCAGTGAACTTTGCAGACCAAACTGAAGTGAGAGGGGTCGGAGTCAGAGGGTCTGAGGGACACATGTTTCCTTTCAAAGATTGGCAGAAGCCACTGGAAGGGGGTACAAGGAGAGGACAGGGTACAGTTGACAGGAGGCCAAACTCAGACAAGGCACACCCTGTCTTCATCATTTTTCACTTTCACATACCATAGAAATTTAAGCAAAATAGCTATTTTATATATATTTATATATCAGATATATAAATTAGGCAAATAAAGATGTCAGGAGTGCTGAGGTGAGGCACCCTGATGCCGCCTAAGGACAAGGCAGGAGGCCAGGTGTCTGGAACCTGGGGCACCAGCCCAGGCTGAGCAAAGGGTTGTTCCTTATTGCTGATTTGGGGGGCCTGGTTCTTGGGCAGGAAGCACCTAAGGGCCCTGCCTTTCAGCCCTTCTTGGTCTCTTTGGGGCTGGGACACTGTCCCAGCATGGCCAATGCCTGGCAGGGGCTACTGCTCTCAGCCCACGTGGGAGCTACCTTGGACCACCTCCCTACACCCTCTGTGGGCAGTCTCTCCAGAGACCCCACATACCATGCTGCCCTGGCCAGACAGGCTCCCTGCTGTCTCTGACAGCCCAGATGCAAAGCCTTGCTGAGTTAAAAGTGTTCCCCATTCAAAGGGGCCTGGCTTCCTCATGTCTTTAAAAAAGGGCTTCTTGCCAATACACTTCTGTGGCAAGAACGCACACTTGGAAAGCAAGTCTTCTAAGTGTGTGCTAAAAAATATTTACTAAACCTCATTGTTGAAAAGAAATGGAGTTGTTTTTTTTTTTTTCTTAAAAAAAGTCAAAAGAGGCTCCCTAGGAGGGGTAGTTCCTGGGGTTAGTGACCTGGGTAGCCCAAGGCCTGGCCAGCCAGCCTGAGTTGTAGTAACTGGGAGCTAGGGTGCCCATGGGGTCCAAGTCAATGGTAATGGGCCCAGGTGACCCAGCAACCTGGGGGCTGGAGAGAACCCAGGTCAGCCCTTACTCCTCCTATAGTGGGAGCCCCCCTAAAGGTGTGTGTGTGTGTGTGTTTCTGTGTCTTTGTGTCTGCATGTGTAGGTTTAGTACTAAATTGGGTGCATTAAAGAAAAGGCTGACGGGCTATGCAGGTGCCTGTATTTGTCGCAGGAGTGGCTCAGAAGATGTTGGGGCACATGTGCCAATCTTTCTTCTCCTTGGCCTCCCAGTAGCCGCCCTTGTACATGCAGGCCATCTCCCCGGTCAGCGGGTCCAGCCTCTTCTCGAACCATAGCGGCACATAACCATCTGACTCCTTATCTGCTTGGCAGGCACAGCAGGTGGGGTGGGGTGAGCTGCCTGCTGCCCTGGCCATGCCCAGGGCTCACCACCCCCTCCTCACCTTCCCCACCCCACCCCACCCTACCCCGCTATGGTCTACATGCACTCACCCTCCTCACCGCCGCAGCCCGCCGCGCACGTCTCCAGCCGCCGTCGCCTGGACAGGCGCTGTTTCTCCTCCAGCCGCTGCTTCTCAGTGTTGGCCTCATCCCAACGCCCCTTCTCCATCAACCGCTGGTCTGGCCGCAGGCGGCTGTCAGTGGGCGCTACACCATCCTCCGGCTCGTTGAGGGTCAGGGCCAGCTCCGAGAAATAGTACATGTTCTCCGCGTTCTCCCTGCGGCGGCAACGCGGGACCGTGAGTGGCCAGGGCGGCTCCTGCTCATCCCCTGCCGGCACCCAGCCTGCAGAGTCCACCATCTGGGGCACCCTGCTCTCTACAGCCCTCACTTGCACGTTCTTCAGTAGCTTCGCTATGGGAACTTTGCTGAGGATTTGTCCTTTTTATGGGCATAAGGTTACTCCCCCCGGCCCCCCCAATTCTATTTTGCTGAGCATCAGACACAGCCACGTTAGTTGTAGTCTTGGCTATTCTGAACATCCAGGTCAGAGTTGCCTGTGTGTTCTCGTTCATTGGTTGGAGATCAAGCTTTGCCCCGCTTTAGGGTTTTCTGCTTTCTTCCTTCCTACACTTCAGGTCCAACTGAGCTATGGCTATTGAGTGATTTCTGTTGTTTAGTCTTAATGTTCTTGCTCTTGTTTTTCTTTGCACAGGTCAGAACAGAGTATCAAATTTTCCTACGTTGCTTGTAAATTGCCCCCCTTTCTCTTTATATTTCTACCTGCATCTTGAGGTTGTGCTGTTAGGTCCTGTTCAAAGAAACCTCATGTGCCTGGTGACCATCAGGGGTCCTGATGTCTGTAGTTACTGTCCTTTGTTCTTTGACGTCCTCCAGGTGTGTGTGTGTGTGTGTGTGTGTGTGTGTGTGTGTGTGTGTGTGTGT